>CATQJL010000316.1:70876207-71476207 GCA_958299035.1 Cylicocyclus nassatus
CAGCTTCCACGCTCGGAGTGCATGCTCCTTCGCTCGCGGCGCGCCCGCTGCCTCATACTCTGGGTACCATGACCGATGGTGGTTGGTATATCCTATAGTTTGGTCAAGTCTCACTTGGTAATAAATGGTGGCACAAAGTCTCGAATGAAGACCTAAGCGCTGTTCTGTAATGCGTATCGTAAGTCATTCTCTTCAAAGTGTTCATCATGTCACTACGAACGACAATTGCATAAATAGCTGCTTGTATCTTCTCTATCCAAAGCTCTCTGGCGGTGACGATTATGGTCCGCACGCAAGCGGCACTCGATACAAATGCATGCTCGTTACGTGGGAAAAGAAACATACCCTTGTAGCGTCTACAGTAGCTTTTTTATTCATTTCACGTTTCAGTTCCTCAGGTGTCTTTCTTCTAAACACATCGGAGAGCGCAACAATTTCTTTTCGTTCAACCAGCACTTTTTTTCGTCTTTTGTTTGCTGCTTCTACTTCGTTTTCTAGCGCTGCAGGAAGATCGAGCCGCAAAAGATGATTTGGATGTATGTTTATGCTGAACATACCCTCATACATGTGTCATCAAAACAAATTGCGAATTATAGCTTCTAGTGAGGAAATTTTTCCATTATCTAATATAATTACTCACATATTTCCGTGCTTTTTGGAAAATAAGGACATTTGATCGTATATTTGACACCATCGCATATGGTCCTATACTTGAATTCAAATTAGGTAACAAAACTGTTGTGAAAATCAAACTGGGCACACCAATGCTGTTACTAAGAAATGATTGCTCGCATACCCTTTTGTTCTTATCTGGCAGACATTTAGCGCATTTAGCCCAATCTAGCAATATCCGCATCACATATAGCATTTCATGTCGGTCAAGAGGTGCTCCATTACAAAATTCTGAAATTGTAGTTAATAAAACCATTTTGTTATAAATCGATGTAGTACCAATATGCGTGTGTACATAAGTACAACTATGTATTACCAGTGCGTCACTTCTGCTTCGCAGAGGCTCGCACTGGTCTTACTTTATATGCTTTACTTGTTCTCGCCTAATGATGTCTTTGAAACTCACCGTGCAATGACGACTACCACGAATGAAATGTAAACAACTACTCATTTTAAAGGGTTTTTCATGTGAGATCGGTAATTTCGCGTGGATGGAACTTTTCGCAGAAGAACAAATGCAAATTCGATTAGGTTTTTGAACTTCTCTTGGCTTGGTAGTCGCCATAAGGACAACAATTACCGTGAGCTACATTTCTATGCAAAAATCCTCTCAAATGGTCAGGTAAAGCCACGGCGGATTGACCATTTGCGCAACCATTTCTTTTTGGCGTCATTCTGGTATAGTAGTAGACCTTTGGTCACTTTTTCGCCTAAAGTCCATGTCTTGCACATCAACATGCCAAGCTCATCCACGACTTTGCAAAAAGCGTTGATACAGACCCACTTTTGCGGGCCAGAAGCCAAGTGGATCCGTCTGACTCGCAGATTCTGATGGATCCATTCAACGAATCTGCTCGTGATTTTGTACCGTGAAGTTCTACGCTGGTAGCATGCGCTGTGCAAAATTTGGGCTCAGGACATTGGCTGGAACTCTATGAATTTCGTTACAGACAGACGGACACACACACATAAAGTCACGTAAACACCCTTAGCCCGTTGTTATAAGTTATGATATTGGGTTGATTCATAATTGATGCACGTTTTTCTCACCTCTTCTTCCAAGAGGTGGTATTTGATGTGTAATCAATTCCCTCAAAAACGTTTAATGATGTCTGAAAGAGCGTTTTTTCTAGTTTCTTATTTGGTCCTTCGCTTCCGTACATCTCCGTTCATTTCAAAGTTCTGAGCCTTTACATAAAAGACACAAATCCCCAAATTTTTGCTTTTTACTCTTTTTGTCCCAAATCCATGAGGAATAACAAAATCAATCATTTATAAAAAATATGCATAAGGATTGGGAAACTTTGTGCTACAAGATGCTTTTTGAACAAAATTCTCCTTGAATTGTGAGTCGAGGAATTTGATTGCGAACTTGAATGATCGCCGCTGCCCTTCCGTGCCATATAAAACTTTAAAGCAAAAGGCGATTGCAGGTCTTTTGCATTATCCAGCAAGGATAGACCTAGTTCATTTGATGGTAGAAAAGGGCTAGGGTTTTCTCACTTTCTAGCGGAGGTAAATGGAATGATTTCAAAAATGACCGATTTTTGAACCAGCCGAGATGCCAGAAAAAAGTGAGTACTTGCGATTTTTTCGCGATATTTTCCTTCGAAATTTTTTTGTAAAATCCAAGCTTGGCATTACTGCTCAAAAGACCCTTGGCTACACGATGAGCGAAGTTTGCTTTATCCTACTTCATTTCAACATAAGTTACTTTCTCTCAAAGTAGAGGCTTTCGAAAAAAAGTTGTTGGCAGTCTCCAGGCCAGAAAATCTTTTTTTGTGATAGATATAGTCACGCAAAAGTATCTTTTTTATAGCCACTAATTTGACGGTTACAGTAGTTTTTATTGCGCCCAGAAATGTCTATTGAAAAAGAATTATCTTGGTTGAAACTTGAAGTATTGACAACGTGCATTAATTATGAATCATATTAGGTCGTTCCAAAAGTAATTTCGCTTTTTTCAAACGGACGCCACATTTGGTGGAACAAAGATTTCTAAGAGCTTTTGGTAGCATTCGATGCAGCATTTCATCCTCTATTTAACAGTAATGAAAGCGTTGCAATGCAGTCAATGCAGTCAACGAGCTTTCGAAAAATAACCAAAATCTACGACGCATGCTTTTTGAGATGGTCAATTTTCACAATTTTTCAAATCTTTCATACCAATCCTCAGAAGGAGTTCAAAGTGACGATTCGATAGAGCAAATTTTATAGGATACAGCACAACTTTTTTCTCTTTATCATAGCTCGCCGTAATTTTTTAAAAGATTTTTCAACAAAGCCATCGGATTTTGGCAGGACTGGCATGGCATCAGTCACCATCGCGTCAAACATCATAATTATTCGGAATTTGAGACTATAAAGATGGTACCGTGAGTTAGCACTAATTTTGCAAAGCAAGTGAAAGTTTACGGATTCGAAATATCAAATTTGGAGTTTTTCGGGCACAGCCCAGACTGGTTGAAAAAATTAGTTGTGATGATTTTATGCCCGAAAACTAAACGAGTCGGAAACAAAAACAACCTTCAAAAGAGGAGAAGATGCTGCATCAAGTAGTGCCCGAGCTGTTCTTCCTTTGATGTTCTATGACTACTTAGCCGTCCAAGTATGGAAATCGGTAGCATCAGTTAAAATTCTGTTAAAAATGTATGACAAGCTATGGGAAGGAGAAAAAGTTTGGCATTCTGTAGGGTTTGCTCTATAAACATGTTACTTGTGTTTTTTTTTCGGAGGATGATAAAAAAATTTAGAAAAACTGTGAAACTTGACCATCTCAAAAAGCATAGGTCGCAGATTTTGGTTATTTTCTGAAAGCTCATTGACTGTATTGCAACATTTTCATAACTATTAGGAAAAGGATGAAATGCTGTTTCGAATGCTACCAAGACCTCTTGAAAATGCTCCATCAAATGTGGCGCCCGTTTGAAAAAAGCGAAATTACTTTCGGAATGACCTAATATTAGGTTGATTTATAATTAATGCACGTTTTCTATACTTCAAATTTGAACTAAGACAAGTTTTTTTTGAGAGGAGATTCCTGAGTGCAATAAAAACTATTGTAACCACCAATTCAATGGCTATACAACAGATACTTTCACTTAACTATATCTATCATAAGAAAGATTTTCTGGCCTGAAAATTGCCAAAAATTTTTTTCGGAAGCCTCTACTTTGAGAGAGGATAACTTATGTTGAAATGAAGTAGGATGAAGCAAACTTCACTCTCCGTGTAGCCAAGGGTATTTCAAGTAGTGGTGCCAAGCTTGGCCATCACAAAAATTTTTGAAGAAAATATAGCGAAAAAGTCGAAAGTACTCACTTTTCTGGCATCTCGGCGGGTTCAAGAATCGGTCATTTTTGAAATTATTTCATTTTTTCTCCGCTGTGAGAAAACCCTAGCCCTTTTCTACCATCAAATGAACTAGGGCTACTCTTGCTAAATAGTGCAAAAGATCTGCAATCGCCTTTTGCTTTAAAGTTTTATATGGCACGGAAGCACGACGATCATTCAAGTTCGCAATTGAATTTCTCAGCTAAAAATCCACGGAATATTTTGTTCAAATAGCATTTTGTAGGACAAAGTCTCCTGCTCCTCACGCATATTTTCTAAAATCAATCCATTTATTCCTCATGAATTTAGAGCAAAAAGAGTGAAAAGCAAAAATTTTGGGATTTCGTCTCTTTTACTTGAAGGCTTAGAACTTTGGTACGAAAGGAGATGTACGAAAGCGAAGGCCTACCTAAGAAACTAGAAAAAATGCTCTTTCAGAAAGCGTAAAAAGCTTTCAAGGAAATTGATCACACATTAAATACCAGCTCTTGGAATAAGAGGTGAGAAAAACGTGCATAAATTATGACAACTATACGAAAAGTTTATTCGTTTCTGTACTCTCGATTCAAAAAGGCATTACTTTTCCAGATTCTTTTCCCCACCAAGTAACGTTGACTGTGTCCATATCTGTGGCAGGCTTCTGGAGGATTCGTATTTGTTTGGCACGAGTTTGTTGCATTGCGGACTGAGGCATAACCAAAAAAAAAGAGTGGGGCATCATTCAATAGACAAAGCGAGTTCTCGAGAATGAGCCCTAACTTTTGCACAAAATAAATCTTAGGAGTGAAGTCCGCTTAACCGAAGTGGTTCGGAAGATGATATATACCTAAGGTTGAAGCTAGAACGCTGATCTCAAATTGATCTCAAATATACCTTCCATATCCGGGAAGAACTTCTACAAGAAGTTAGGGGTTTTTGCACTTAAGACGGAAGTGTAGCCTTAAAAGAAATAACGACTCGTGGATAACAATATGATTGGACAACACTGGAAAACAATCTAGATTACATCATATTAGGCCAGCAATGCATATAGGTGGTTTGCATCAGCAGCACTTTTATGTAGTTAATGTGGAGATTAGTGTGTTTGCGACTCAAAATGCCCGAAAGTTCAGCATAAAAAGTTTATAACTATTTTCAGAAGAATGCTTCGCAGATATTTAAAGTAAATCTCAGATCAGCGTTTAGCTTTATCTGCTGGTATAATCATCTTCCCAATCGTTTTTTCGACCCTTCCATCTCAGACAATTGCGTCGGGATGTTCGCGGGTGCTTGCCCGATCACCAATCACCCATGCCGCGAACTGCCCGGTAAACCGATTTTGGACTCGATTAGTGACCGCCGGCGTATCCTGCAAGCGCCCGTTGAGCGCCTATATAAGGGAGTGAATAAACCTTTTAGCCTATCTATTACGATAACGCCTTAAGTGCAAATCGACCAGCTTGTTTGCTCGTCTGTCAGACCCATCTAAAGTCCTCGAAAATACTCGCTCTACTGTTGAAGTTCACTTCGAAAGCATAGAAACTCAACTCTATCTAGAATCAGATCCAAGAAAAGATATCCCGCTTGATAAACACTTAGGGCAGTCCCATTGTTGCGGCGTACCTCACGCGAGTTGCGCTTTCATCTACAGCGTGTAAGAAGGCGGCATTGATAAGGCCGGCGGCCCGCCAAGTGATGTGGTTGGACTGCGACTCTCCCGATAATCTCTTTCCAAAATCAACTTTGGCCGCTTCCAGGTCAAATTTACATGGGCCGCGGCGTGCGAGTTTAAGGGCCGCGGCTCGTTACGCGAAGATTTTGAGGGTCGCGGCGCGCCATGTAAAGCGCTTTGAGGCTGCGAACTTTCCGATGCAATTGTCTGAGTTGTCCCAAAGCTGAGTCCAACTTGCTCACTCATATACAGGCTGTATCAGTCAGCATCCGTCCCGCGCCAGTATGACTTGCGACGACGCACCGTCACACGCAACGTGACTTAAAGGCAGCGGCTTGGCAGGTTTTCGGCTTGAAGTTTTCTTGCTTACCTGGGGTAATTCGAGGCGCTGATTCTGAAGGTTCACCTTGAAGAGCGCGAAAATGGCATAAACCACCATTTCTCAAGGCATACCATTTCGAAATTGGACGAGTGGAGCATGCCCCGCCGAGGTTAGAGAGGCAGAATCGTTGCGGGACCCTCGCAGTTATAACATTGCGGCATGTCTTCTCAGGGACCAGGGAGAATTGCAAGCTCGTCCGAGCGTATTAGAATGGTTTGCGCAAAAGAAATCTTCATATCCTGAAGTTTCAGATATCCTGGATTTCACGCTATCTGCCTACCAGTAAGTGTTCCCACCACTTACCCTCCACGATAAACATGTTGGACAGAAGCGAGAAACTGTACAAGCAAATGAGTCTCTTGCTGAGATATCGAGATTAACAATAAACTCCAACTTTCGACCTGTGATTCACCGAATTTCATGACTCCGAGTCATCAATTGTTCTTAACAGCAATATGCTTAGCATTGCTGGGTTAGATGAACAGTACAGCTTTAGAATGTTTTTATTGACTTCGAAAAAACTTCCTCGGCGGATCATTAGGGGATCATCCAAAAAGCTGGAAAATGCGGCTTGTACAGCTTCTTGCTCCCGTTCAATATGTTCGTAGTGAGGGATGGTAGGAATACTTACGGATAGGTAGACAGCATGAAATCCAGATATCCGGAGCTTCAGAATATGAAGCTTTCTTCTGAGCTGCGATCCTCTCCCCGGCGGCGATGTTGATGCATGTGGCCCTGAAAGTCTAGCTAGGCACTCGCTGCTAAGTTCGTTTAAAACTTCTGCCGTAGTTGGTGAACTATTTGCATCGAGATGAATCTTATTGCGCGTGGACCCACCGCCCTCGTGCTGAGACGTCACGCAAAACCTTGCAAGTTTGCAAGTCGTCCGCTAAATACTATACCGAGGATAGGTGTATAAACGCCGCCTTTGTGAACGAATGAGCGATCTAAAGCGCGGTGACTTGCAAAAACAGTCGTCCATGGCATAAGCAAAACCTCAATTTCAGGCAAGAAGTACAATGCAGAGTTGTATGCTCGTGGTGTTATATCCCGTGATTTCGTCTTTGCTTATCTCTACAAAGCCTGCATCACTCGTTATGAATGTCCATAGGAAAAGCAAAAAGGTCTAGGTTACTTCAATTGTATAAAAATACTTCAGTCACTCCAGTAAATTGTAGAAGTGCTGCGCCAGACGACAGATTGTTACGGAGGGCCTCAGATTATGGGAAAAAACGTACGAGTATGAAGACGAAATGCATCAACCACATTCATCGCTGCTTTTCCCGAAGTAATGATTTTATGAAAAAAGTACAGGAGAGAAAAGACTTCTTTTCTTCTGTTGCTTGTACATACCTGAAGTAATATCGCTAATGTTCCTGAAATTAAAAGATACTTATGCTATTGTAGCAGAAGCAGAAAGTAACAAGAAATGGATTTTTAAAAACAGCACGATAAATTATCTCAACACTTTTTTTATGCCTGATTATAACATGGATTGACGTGGCCCTCTGCTAGGCATCTGCGCCACTTTTTGCGGGCCTCCTTGGTTGAGTGTCTTCTTGCAGCCCATGACAGCTGATTTGGCGGGATGTCCAGATTCTTGGTTGTGTTTTTCTATAGTTACGCTATTGTAGCAAAAGCAGAAAGTAACAAGAAATGGATTTCAAAAAAACAGCACGATAAGTTATCTCAACACTTTTTTTACTCCTGAACATAACATGGATTAGATCTTTCATTTACGTCTCACCTAAAAAACATATTGCGTAATAGAATAAACAGATCGAAATGCCATAGGTACAACAACACCACATTGCTCTCAAAGAGTACTTCTGCCATCACGCTGCTACAACTAATGATTTCCACTCGTCTGCTGTCTCAAAATTGCGAGGTACACTCCTGGGTGCATGGTGCGAGCTTAAGAGTCAGCCCAGCTAGAGCAGACCACCAAAGGTCATCATATTGGGTTGATCATTCCCACCTATCTGACAGCGCCATTCGAAGACGTCAGGATGCAACCGTCAGTGTTATCCAAGGGCAGACGCATACAGCTCTAGAACGCCCCAAAAAGCCTATACAGAGTAAGGGGAGGGGGAAGTCACAGGTGCAAAAGCGAGGTGTCCATGAATTCTCTCAGCATAAAAATGAATACGACAAGATATGAAGGCCGTTTACGACTTTGTAGTTGTAACGCACGGACGTTATTCTCAGCTTACAAGCTCTGTTTCTCCTAAACGCCTCCCCAACGATGTAACTGCACTGCGGGAAGCAAAAAACAGAAGTTCCAGCACAAGAGGAAGGGTGGAACTCTTATCATATAGAGGGAGAAGGTCCCAATGCGAAACATGGAGACCCTGAGTTCTGCCACACCCATCCATTAGCCACCTCATCGGCTCTCGATTCGTCACCGCGATTAATAGCCTTCCAACTTGCCGCTCAGCGTTAGGAAGAGGTAATCGTCATCAACTGTTATTCGCTACAGAAGCAGCCAAAAGCGAGCTCGACAAGTTCTACGAGAAGCTTGAAGACACTAAATACAAGGAGTAGCTGATTTCACCATCAGCGACTAGAATAAGAAGAAAGAGTAGATAAGTACAAGTCTGAAAAGATGGCAGAATTGAAAGATTTAGTCTGGTAAGTCGAACCGAGAATGCAAGCAGACTAGTTGGACTATTACAGCATCTCGTTTATTTTATCGGATTTTTTTAAAAGAAAGAACCTTGCAGTTGAACATGAGAGCACTAAATTTCGCATCACATGCAGAGATCGACCATATACTAGTCAATAGGAGATTTTATTGACATCGACGGATTCTGTATTCACAACTTGAAATGATACACTTGATAATCTCGTAACACAATTCAAAGGCGAAGTTCAAGTATTACAGTTTTTTTGAACCTGTGCTTGTTATATCGAAAAGTGGAAAGTAAATCCTCCCATCGCGCGAAGTTCAGAAGATAAGTTGTGCTTGATGAGCGCATATTCGAGAACGTCATTTTTAATGCAACTAGAGAGACAGCGAAGTTGCAACAGAAGATCCAGAAAAGCTTGTTGAAGGACTACACAGCTGTGCTGAGCAGGCTTTACCGTAGAACGAGGTAGGACATTTAACGGACAACGTCGAAAACCTTTACAAAAGGGAGAAGCCTGCGCAGATTCGCGCACATCCGTAGCAAAATTGTACAAGAGGTTCCCTGAAGCAAATTCCCAGCGCGAAATGGAAGAACGGATGATTTCTGCAACGGGCTTTTTCTGAATATGCCGATTTCAGACCCCGGCATCCGCATTTAAAAGCAGCTTCTAAAGATTCTTTCTTATAAACGCTGCCATAAAGTGCGTAACCAAACCAGCTCTTGGTCTGGATGGATTCACTGCCAACATATTGAAAGCTGGCGGTCACAAATTGCACAACACCCCTGCTGACAATTATGGACAGGTAATCCAAAAAAGGAAGCGGTACTCAATCAGTATAGGACATCCCACAAGCTTGCTACACAGAAAAAGCGGGGGAGAAGACCTTAAGAACTACCAAATAATGTTCGATGTGTTTACAAGCTACAAAGGTCATCATCCCGCACAATTTGAGGACGTTTGATGGAGAATTGACAGATCAAACAGAATCCTGTAAAGGATTCACTGCGTTAATAACATGCAAATCGCACCAAGTGAAGGTGAAGGTGAGGGTCTATCGACAACATTAACTCTCCTGCTCCTCACCTTTGTTGGTTACAAAGATACCTTTGATAGCGTGGAATGAGCGTAAAAGCGATGAACTAGGGAATGTATCTCATCTATATAAGGACCATAACAGACTGCGATGCAGGACACACCACAACGGTACAATTGTTCGATCACTCGCACCATCTCCATACCGAAAAAGAAGTACGACAATGTGAAACCTTATCGCCGAAGCTGTTCGCTGCCGCACTGCAATGGCATACAGTCGCTTGATTAGGAAGAGAAGGGGATACGAGTGGACAATACCTCTAAATCTCCTTTCGCATCTCCTTTTCCTTTTTTCTCCGACAATGTTGTGTCATTCTCAAAACACGTTAATTAAATCAAAGAGATGTCGAACGAGTTAGACGAAAATGGGAAAAGGACAGGAATCAGAATCAACAGGAAAATGACGCATTTTATGAGAAACACCTCGTGCAGCAAGGGCACTTGCATATGGATAAATCACCAGTGGAGAAGACGACATCCTAGGTGTGACTAGGACGCACTATCAACAGAAAGACATGAATGACGGACTCTGCAGGACACAGGCAGGAATCAGCAACTTCTGGAGCAAAATGAGCTCGCGAAAATAAAGTCAACACTGCTGGTTTTGTACTTAAGGAAGAAAATAACAGCCTTTGCATATAAATGGGATACCAGCTGATAAAGCTTTCATCCTTTGGTTTTGTTCTAGTTAACTCCATTTTTCCTTTTCCGGGCTCTCGATATCAAGGCTTAATTCTGGTGGGCTCAATTCTGGTGCTAATCCCTTCCGTTAACTCCAACTTCAGCAGGTAGTGATTCTATCACGGATTAACATTTCTAGTGGGAGGATCAAAGTACATCGAAGTAAGTACATTTACCAAAGATCAGTAACGAAATCAAAATGAGCAACAACCACCACAACAGCTTACCACTTTTCTACCACTTGACATCACTATAAGCCGCAAGAGTTCTATGAAATCCATAGGAAGTCTTTCGTTGGGCCTGAAAATAATTAACATGCTTCAATTTTGCTAGAAGAACGATTTTATGAGTTCTTCACAGCATCTTGACTGCTTAAAGTGTGTGAAGATGCAGCGTCGAGAAATGACACTTTGCTGACTCTGATCTAATAAAGTGAACAACGTATCGCTCGTCTTCGCTCGTATTCACCCATTCAGATTTTTCTCACCCCTTGATGTTTTTGGGTAGAATACGATAACTGGAAAAATAGTAGAAGAAAACCGCACTCTGTTTGCGCTAAACACATACCTATAGGCCTTCTAAACCAATTGACAGCCCTAGCTTCGATGGGGCTTTGAAGCGCGACAGCCTATTCACAACCGATAGCGAGCGCATACCTCCTATCATCGTATTTTCAAAAACTCCCAAAGGTACTGGTCAAAATTCAATGTGCAATGTTGAGAGCAACATGAACATAGTTTGGAAAAATTCAAGAACAAATAAGGGTCGCCTATGGTGCCTCGCAACAATCACCTATGCTGGACATGCGCAGCATGTTGCCTAAGTCTGCTAGCATTTAGAGCAAAGTGAGTGCGGCTTGCACACCTGAAAATAGGGTAAATAAACATAAGCTAGGCTTCAAAAAAAAAAGAGGAGATGCACTGCTTCCGCTAGAACGCTTTATTACAATATATGGGCAACTTGAAGAGCAGCAGAGTTTAAAAGTTGAAGTAGAGGTCCTAATCGTACGTTGCACGTCATGCAGTAGTATGACTATAAGTCTCTCCAATATGTCTTTTTTCTTTCAAGAAGTTCAAACGAAAAACACGTAGAAAAAACTGCAAAAACTTACCATTGGTAAGATATTAAGTCTAAATTTTTAACTTTGCGTTTGTTCACGTTTTTCGCCTCATATCTATAGTAAGTAGACTTCGCTGATAGTTGAGTGACTTCCAACAATTTGTATGCTATTGAGATATTCTCTTTGCCGTCTGCAAGGTAGCGTTCGATAAAGCATTTGAGGCATAAGGGTGACCGAAGAGTTCAGAATACCTCCAAGCAACTCTTGCAATAAAGAGAAGAGAGGAGAAATCGGTTTTAAGAATAACTTATGTAATTTTTCTTTCCATGCTATAAGAAATTACCCAAGTTTTAGGAAAGCAGTTTAATGATATTAATAATAATTACACATTTATAGACAAAAATGCAGCAAAAACATCGAAGTTTGCCTTGGTGTTCCTTAACTTTTCGGTCTACCTAAAACTATAGCTGACACACCTATATACAGGCAAAGATCGCCCACGTTGCTTGGAAGTCGCGCCACTACTTTGTTGACTCCAGGCTCTTCCGCAATCATTATGACCAAGTCATACTCCAGTAATTCTTGTACCCGACTCTGGAGAGGCTTGTCGTACTCAACCTCTCTTTTGATGGGTAGTTTGCCGTTCTGAAAAGTCATGCTGAGGAAATGCAGGTGTTTTCAGAGTTGTCAAAGTTGCCCTCAAACGCGGCCAATCTGATCGAATGTGGTACACTACAAATACAGTCGAGTAGTGGCGGATCGAGGAGGGGGGGGGGGGGGGGAGGCCCCCCCTTTTCCTAAAAATGGGCCGCGAAATTCTTGAGATTTACTCGCATGGGTTATCAAAATGTGCAAGTGACTGTCGCTACTCTCTTTTTCTAGACGTTAGGGGTTTTAGAAATTTCGAGAAGCGCCCCAAAAGTTTCCGCAGTCATCTGAAATTTTTTCCACTTCCCTCTCCCCTCCAGGAAATCTTATGATCTCCACTGCGTTTATAGATTCTCTGCTTGATATAGTGTCCCTGTAGACGCGGCAACGCTTGTGCGTAAGCAATTGCGAGTTTCAAAGCAAGTTTTTTCGCGACTTTGCTTAACCTGCGCTCTTCGGGTAGATCATTGCTGATAAAGAAGAAGAAGGTAAATTAAAAAGTAATCTCTGTTTTCTGAGCGGTGATACCATCGCTTTTTTCAGACGACTACGTGGAAGCACTTCGCGTCAGTTACATGAGCAATTCGTCACTTCATGCCTCTTTCTTCTTGTAAAGCATTTCATTGAAGGCTAGCAAGTTTGTGTTGTAGCAACTTCGGCTTCGCCCATAAAAAATATTATTTAGATAAGTAGTTTATATGATAAAGACAATAAGTCAAACGTAAAAGTTTACTGCGTCCATAGAAATGCTTCATCATGCGAAAGAGGCATGAAGTGACAAAAAACGCACATGAAACTGACGGGGCGGTAACTGCTAATTGCTTTCACCTAGTTATCTGAGAATAAGCGATGGCATAACTACTTGAAAACAGAGATTACTCCTTAACTTACCTTCTTCTCCTTTATCAGCAACAACTTACCGAGAAAGTAAAGAATGAGCAAAGAAAACACCAGAAAACACGCGCGGAGACTTGCAATGGCAATTATTAACGTAAGCGTTGTCGCGTTTTCAACACCACATTGAGCTTAAATCTAATAAAAATCTACTCGACTGTACAAATCAGAACCGCGCCACAGGCAGCTAGCTACACTCTCAGCACAGAGGCTGCACTAACAGCAGCAAGAGGAATGAGGTGACGCTTGAGAAAGTCGATCTGTTTTCCTCGATCAGCTGTATTACCACCACCGGCTGCACTGCGCGCTGAAAGTATATAAATTACAATTACATTAGAAATTACATGATGATGACTTACTATCTCTCCAGATGAGCTCCAAATCTTCTATCGTCCACACAATCGGACTTCTTGATAAAATTTCCTTAATATAGTAATGAGCGCTATGGTAAGTATCCATGGATTTTGTAACTTGGAATGTAATGTCCGTCTAATAACCTTATTTATTGTTGACAGGCTGGTCGACTACCTCTGTCAAAACTTTTATTGACTGGCTGATATCTTGCGGCGAAGCAGTTTTATTTATTAGGTTGGCACAAAGTTTTGCAACTTATTTTGTAACTTTTCTCTCTTTGGATGTGACGCATTCATTTTCAAGCATTATGTAGAATTGATGGTAGGCTACAAACCTGTGCAAACAGTTTGATTTTTGATTTCGAGCTGGAGAAGATTTGCTCACTTCTCGGAAGCTGGTCAAAACCGAAATTTCGAGGGTCGGAAAAGCAAAAATAAAGCCGTATTCAGTCTGAATCAAACATATCGAGCCGAAACTATACCCAGACTATTGATAGAAAAAAACTTTAACCATATACACAATTTCGACTTGATTTGTTTGATTCAGACTGAGAACGGCTTCATTTATGGTTTTCCGACCCATGAAATTTCGGATTTGACCAGTTTCCGAAAAATGAGTAAATTTTCTCCACTTCGCTACCGAAAACCAAACTGTTTGAGCAGATTTGTTGCCTAGTATCTAACCTACATTATGCCCAAGAATGAGTGCCTCGCAGTCAAAAAGAGAAAAGTTACGAGATAAGTTGCAAAACTTATGTGCCAACCTATTACCACAGACTTTGCCAAAATTACAAATTAACATTTCCTTGCGCGCCAGCTTTGTCTACCAATGCAGTAGCAGTACATCGGCCGTCGAATTTAGTAAAGCACATTATCCTTCACAATTGCTCATGCTTGTCAAATATTATTCTCTTACGGCTGGACCGGCAGAGATAGATATGCAAAACTCACCGTACTCAAAGAAACGAGCTGTTCGCGAGACTTTGATCCGAGTTCATATGGTGGTGGTGGAAGAACAGAACATGATTTCTTTACGCGGAGAAGAAGAAATATGGCCAGTACGCTTATCAAGATCAAAATAAATACAACAGCTGCTCCAATTATGAAGAACCACTTGATATGCGATTCCTTGTCAGCGGATGCTGCAAAAGTATCAGTTGTTTAGTTTCCTGGACGTGCTTGCCCAAAATCGCAAACATTTTTATTGAATCGTGCTTGAAATTGGAAGAAGAAACAGGACTGTAAGGCACTCAAACATTGTTAGTTATCAGTTTATCAAATCAAAAAGCTCAAAAAATTTCTATTTGATAGAAATTTGTAAGAACTGTGCATGTATGCATTTACTAGTATTAGTGAAAATCTTCCGTTTTTGTATTTGGAAAAGAGACTCTTATGTTTAAACCAATAAGCACCAAGTTTTGCACGCATACGTTCTTTACGCCGGAAAGTGAAAGCTACTTTGCCCGACAATTCACTCTCCCCTTCCATCGATTTTGGCATATCCCGCAAAATTCGCACTAATCCGCTCTCTTGTTTCGCCTAATCAAAAGCAGTAGAACTCATTTTCACTCGCGTTAAAGGCAATGCGGTAATTCGAAGCGAGTTAGCTCAGTCAATGCATGAGGATAAGATGTTCGCAATGCGTATGGGGTGCGGAGGAAGCGTAGCGATAAATGTGAACGGGGGGGGGAGGGAGTGGAGGTGAGGGCTAGCGAGCAGGAGCAAACGAAGACTAAATCGTGTTCTAACAGGTAAAATACAGAAGTTAATTTGACTGAATAATGGCCCTAGCGGGCCGGGAACGCAGGTAGTGAGTTACGAATCGTCCATTTTCAGGCAATTAGGCAATTAAACAAAAAAAACAAACAACATAGGAGCTGATCAAATCTTGCTTGCAAAGTTTAAACGTGTCCTTCGGACTTATTCTTCGGGATAATTTTTAGGTAACTAAACAAAAAAAACGGACAACATAGGGGCTGATCAAATTTTGCTTTCAAAGTTTAAACGTGTCCCTCGGACTTATTCTTCGGAATGGTGGAACTTTTCGCTTTTAGCGTAATGCAGTTTGTGCAAAACTTCTTTCTCGAAAATCTAAGTTGATGTCTACAAAATGACTAACAGAGATTTCAACTTAGTCGATGACGCGCTATATCGCGTAACAGCGAACCACTTGGACTTTGGATAAGGACTGAATAAGATTTCCACTCGTCGACACTTTCCTTGAAGGACTTTTACAAGAAATATTCTAAGCTAGAATCCCACTTCAAACCAGCGTATCTATATTCGCATACTCGTATGTGTAAAGCTAGATGTGATGTTTTTTGAGAACGCTGGAAGAGGTTTGTTTGCACTTCAAACCAAAGATTTGCTTGCTATTCAAACTTGCTTTACTTATCAAATTTGAGCTCTGCTTCGCCGTTATTATGTATTTTTGTGACCGCCTGTATGGCCACATACTTCAGAACTAAAAAATTAGGAAAAAACGAGAAAGACGAATCCTGGTCCTCCCTTTCCCGCAAAAACAAAGCCTGTGAAGTGCCAAATCTTGCTTAATATAACTGGGGAAAGTTCTACAATGGAAGATTATTGGACTTCACTTGCTTTCACTACCAACCCCTCATTATAGCACTCTCCTTGTATTTTGTAAAGCTTGAACATATGAAAGAGAAAAGCGCTCAAAGTTCTTTGTTGTTTCGATACAAAAGTAGAAATGTTTTTTAAGGGTAATAAAAAAATACTTCATCGCACAATGGCTACAACGTTTATGTTATCAATGACAACTTCTTTACTCACTTTGAGGCTTCTCTTTCCTGCCCTTTTCTTTCCCATTTGCGTCAATCACGATTGGTTTGCCTGCATCATTTGGACTTGAATGCTAAAATGTACTGTCAAATGTTTACCTTTGTTGGGCAACACGGAAACTTTTCTTGTCCTGTTGGGTCCGCTGACGATAGCAAACCTGTCGGTTACACTAGCAAGCTCTTTACTTATTGATCTCGAAGTTGTAGTTGTAGTCGTAGTAGTCGGAACTGGCACACGCTGGATCTTCGGGTCAAGCTGAGGATTATTTTTCAATCGCACTCGTATTGGCTTATCTAGCTTTAATTCTTCCAATAGCGGCATTGGTAGTCGTTTCAAATCCGGATTATTCTCCACAATTATTGCTATGCTTTTCTCTAAAATTGTCTTTGTTGCAATTTGTAATCAAAAGCATGAAGATGCAAGACCGTTTTTCACTCCAATTCTTTTGAGTCCCATAAGGTAGTCGAAGTTATTGAGACCAGCATTATTGGTTATGATGAGGCTGCCTTCTATGGTTTCTATTGTTCCCAAGTTTTCGACTCCTGGAGGAACTTCTGAAATACTTTCGATTTTCATAAATGCGACTATTTTATTTCGATTAACAAATTTTTATGTTTGACTTTTTGGCATTATTGTAGCTCACATTCTAGGATTTGATACTGCTTTTGAAAATATTAACACCGAAATGTTGATTTACTTGTAACTATAAGCTCTGCTTTGCATACTTTGCTCGCCCCTTTGCGATGATAATCATCTGTTAGCGCCACAACCACTGCCAAAGAGTTCTTGATAAACTTTTTCACAGATCTTGAAAAATGTAACTGTATTGCCATAGTGAATTACAGTTTGTTAATGGAATACAAACATTTCTGCGGGTCCTCCTTAAGCCTCAAGTTTGCCGGATTCGCACGGTTTTAAGAGAATTGCGCGGTTTACGGTATTTGGTCACAGCTCTCCGTGCACAAAATATTTCTCACAATGAAAGAAGAGTGTCGGCTTGATAAGGTGAATTTTTGGTGCACAACTTGCCCGTATTCCGGGGATACACTAAGCACATGGTGAGACCACTATTTTCTGTGATGAAGGGTGAGACCACTATTTTCTGTGATGAAGCTTGCGAAGTAATGGGAACTTGAATAGCTTATGCTTAGCATCCATGAAACATTATCCGTATAAAAAGGTGGCTAATATTTAATTTGAAGGAATTAAATGGTAACTGAGTCGTGGAAATGCATGAAACGCTTACCCTACTTTATTACAACTATCCAACAACAAGGGAAATCGATAAGCATGTATATCTGTTACGAGTACGTCAAAATGTTGAAGTGGGAGCATTCGGCGCTAATCTAATCTGACGTGACACGCGCGTAATCTGTTTACTATGTAGAACGAGAAGGTTGCAAAAACACAATCTCACGACTTTTTGTTTGAAACTCGAGTGCTCGTTGATTTGGGGACATACCGTCGTACACTAATAGTTTCGAAATATCAACATGAGACGCTGTGCTTGTTACCTGCTGTTCCCATTCTGTGGCCATCCGGAATAACCTTGAATGCAAACGAGACTACCGTTCAATATTTCTACGGAACAAAATTCGCTTCGTTAGAAAGTTCCGATATTTTTGTGCACAGCACGCCACGTACACACCATCATGACTTTGGCGGAGAATCGTATTCATCTTGCTGTCTGTGGCGCTGTTGAACGACTGTGATAATGTGACTATAAGCGGGTCACGCATTTCCACGAGATGCATTGCCATTTTCTTTTTTCACACAAAAATATCTACTTCCTTTTTTCTCGTCAGCTCAAGACAAACTAATGCTTCAAATTTTCTTGAAATATTCCATGCAACGATAGATACTACTGTTCTCGGAGTTCGCATTTTCGGATCATCTGGATTCACAGTGTGCGGGAACTGCGCGACTTACGGGAGCTCGCCATAGCTCGCCGTTAGAATTATAAAAAAAATCTAAATGGCCGGAAAGGGGTGTAATGGGCGAAAGTCCAAGATTCAAAACCAAAACGTTTTTTGGAAAATCGAAAGAGGTGTGCACTTTAGCTAAGAAAATGCAGGAAGAAAGGAGACTGCATAGCTAAAGCATAAACGGTTTGAGGTTTTGCGTGTACTCCGCTTTGACTTCTCGGACTTCGAAGAATTTTTTGCTGAGCTTCAAGCATCTATTTTCGATGAAGATCAAATCTCCTAGTAGTAGGTCGTTTTAAGTGAGTAGAGAGTTTTCTTTTGGAATTTAATTTGTTGCTCTTCTTTGAACTGGGTTATGGATGAGCTACTGTCGCTCGAGACAGCATCTTTCTTTACAAGGCCTAATTCTTCATCTTCGAACCAAATCTGCTACCACAGCACAAACTATCCAGCGTCCTGGTTTTCCATCCAGAATCGTTAAAAAGATGATATTCATGTTTGAGGCATATGAACGGAGGCTACTTCCCAGGAAAGACATTACATAGAAGGATAAATGGTATCTTCTACCATATGTGAGAGCATTCAATACGATTTTGGCAGAAAATTTCTCTGCCAAAAATTTTCTTAAAAATCGTACTGGCCAGAACTTTTGGCTAAACGTTGGCACGAATTAGACGAAGCTCCTTTCAAGGTGCGATAGCAAGATCGAAACAATCTGTTGCCAGAAAACTCGTCAACTCAACAGCAAGCAAAAACAGCTACCACCGAAACCTCGTCGTTTTATCAGCATAGTAGCCTTAATTACTCCCAACTACTCCACCCGTTCATGAAAAAAAAATTCTGTTATCGGCAAAAATGAAGATGACAAAATCGCTAGAAATTGCTTCAGGAAACCTTGTTTAAGAAGACGTAAAGCAGAAAGCTTTGACTCGTTTCAAAAATGAAGAAACTCTTATAGAGCAAGATAGTCTCTTTTGAATGGTACAACTACAGTTCATTCGGAAAAACGAGGACAAAAAGAAACTCTATGCGTTAACCGCCCCATATATTGTTTATGATGGTATTTCAATGTGCACTTTGTTGTTTATGACTTTACACATACCTTGATTGTTAATTTGGTTAAAAAAGTACCTGCCTTTAGTGTCACACTAGTCGCTCTATACGGCCACGTCATGCAAGCTTGAAAGGATGTATGAAAAATATTTGCTTTTAAATTTTTTTGAACTCGAGAATGATGCAATTTTCGAAATCGCTAATAGTACTTGAGAACGCATATCTTTTTGGTATTTTCTTTGCCTCATTTTTTGTGGCCTTCAGAATTTTCGAGTTTGTCTTATTCCACAGATCAATAAGTCAAATGTAGTCCGTAACCGTAGATGGATTTACTGCTTTCTTTGTCTACGCTACTTTTTTTTACTGAACAATCGTTTGAAATTTCATTGTTGTACTGCCTTCTAAAATGTATAGAACTTTATATTCACAACTTACTCTTCCAATTCGAAATTATGAGATCTCCAAATATAAATTTGCAGTTGACACTATAACGAAGATAACTTTCTGATACCTTGCCACCCAAGCATTCATCTTAATGTAAATGATCTTTCCGAGTTAGAATTCAAGAACAAAAAAATTTACTGCAGCCATCGAGATTGTTGGAAATTGTTATATTGCCTATGATCGTATTTAGATAGTCTAAGTTTTTGGAGCACAACTGCTTGTTGTTACGAATATCTAAAAAAAGTTTGATAACGATGGAATGTTGGCTCTCATCTACTTACATTGCGGACAACCGGGTATAGGACGAAAGTTTGACATTGTCACTATAAATGTGACATCCTTCAGCTTTGTATCTTCGATCTGTATGCACCCTTCGATATCAATCTTGGACTGGGACGGCTCGATTTTCGCAGTAGTTGGTTCCACTGTTAAGATTCCATAAAATCGAGGACAAGTTGTGCCCAGTTCTTTGAATGATTTGAACGGTCTCGGCAAAGAACATTCTGTAATAATAAATGGGTAAGATGCTGCTGCTTGGTTT
Organism: Cylicocyclus nassatus; assembly: GCA_958299035.1. Taxonomy (NCBI): domain Eukaryota; kingdom Metazoa; phylum Nematoda; class Chromadorea; order Rhabditida; family Strongylidae; genus Cylicocyclus; species Cylicocyclus nassatus. The sequence goes on from CATQJL010000316.1 coordinate 70,896,370, forward strand.
GCATCGGAATGCCATCAGCGTTTCGAATGCTGAGGCCTAAATAAGCTACGACCATTTTTAGCTATCAGTAGCTTTAAAAATTGCTTTGAGAAACTGGGTGGAGGAATGAGAATCACGTTTACGGTACCGCCTATATAACATCCCACTGCCTGACAGTAATTACTTACCTCGCATGCCTTTCAAAATAAGCGTCATTTGAAGCTTTGTATCTAACGTGAGAAAAAATTATGTAAAATTTTACTACTGCCTGATTCCTGTGTTTCCGCACACAATATGTGCTTAATCAAAGATCAAAGATAGAAAACCTTACAAGTGGTTGTGATCATTAGGAATAAGAAAAACACCAAAAAATCCATTGTGAAAACACTTAGCTCAGCCCTGTTTCTAAACATATTGACGACAACATGACCCACATGGTGGGTCATGCAATGTCTGCCACCTCGGACAATGCGACCCATTTGGTGAGTCATGATTTGAATTTTGTTGAGAAGATATTTCAGAATATATTTGTCTCAGGAGTTTTCTTACGCTCTAACCCTATAAGTCGCTCTTATGTCTCTCACTTGCTTCATAGAATTACCGTAAATATACTGTAGGTGACGATCTTTATGATCTCAATCTCAAACAAACTCAAAAAGTTTTCGACTTATCCGTGGAAGCCATTGTCTCAACAGGCAGATAACTAAAAACGCACGTTGAACGTTGTCGACGACGTGTTAGTCTTGAAACGATTTTTTTAAAAGAATCAGCGCTTGTAAAAAACTACAGGTAGGAAGCGCTGACCCAATAATTGCACCAGCGCATATAATTACTTTCAAATCATCGTTCCGCAATTAAAGTTGTCGTGTTGGGGTCAGCATTTCATAGCGACGTTCACTACATAAAATATACGTAAGAAGATCGTCCTTCCGGTCAAGTGCTGCTGCCAGTGTGTGCAAAAGCGAAGAATCAAAGAATCTAATAATTTAACTGTGAGTAACTAGAAAGGCACGTAAGGGACGAGTTGGCATGGTCGCCACAGATGACACTATCTTCGTAGTTCAAAGGGCCCACCTCTAACTTGCAGGCAGTCAAGTGGCCGCGGCACTTGACCTTACGGAGGGTTTACTATGGATGCTAGCTTTCTTACACATGTTTTACGTGATAAAGCTCGCTTTGAAATGCTAACCCCAACACGGTATTACTGATTTTAAAGGCAGTGGCTCGGCAAATCTCAACCTAGTGAAATTTTCGCTTACCTGGGGTTATTTAATAGGCTGATCCCGAAAATGCACTTTTGAGAGTTTGAAAACGGCGAAAAGGAGCGTTTATCTTTTTGGAATTGGACGAGTGGAGCAAGGCTGATGATGCTGACGTGGCAGGACCCAATGATTGTAGCATTGCGGCGGGCAGCCTCCAATGGTAAGAAGGAATTTGCCAACTCGTCCGGATGCGTATAAGATTAGTGTGCGCGTGTAAGTTTGAGAGCAATTTCCTCGGCAGGGAAGGCATGCTGTGCAACCGGGATTGCACAATTTTCAAACTTGGACGATAAGGAACCCACCGCGTTGAAATTCTGAGTTGTTGATTTTTGCCGAAACACTGCCTTTAACCTCATGTTTGAATGAAACGCCTGCTGTTAGTTCTTGTTAGTTGGTGAATTAAGTATTTTTGAAATGCATATTAGCAGGGAGCGATTTCCTGAGAAGAACGCTTAAGACCTTCTGTCTCAATCAGACGTGGCGTAAATACTCAAAAATTTGAAAAGATTTTTGTTTCTTTGCTAACCAGTTTTACATCGATGCATACACATTGTCGCAGGACATAGGCAAGAATAGGGAGTTAGTTGTGGCCAGCGATGGGTGCATGCTCACCGACAAGAATCAAACCACATCTTCTCGCATAGAATAGAAAATAAAACAATGTATTTTTCGGTTACACTTGAATCATCAAAAAACCTTCTTGGTTTCTTAAAATCAATAGAAGCTAAAAGAATAGACGGCCTACGCTGATTTCCGTGTTCTGAATTGTCAAGTAATGTATCAACTGCTGATCTTGGAACTTTCGCCAAAAAGGTTTTGTACTTATGAGAGTAAGCCCCGAAGGCGTCGTGGAGCAGGCAATAGTGAAATCCACCCCAAACTGAAAGCTACAAGCTTTATCTAACAATCTATGAACCATCAAAAAGCTTTGAAACGGGAATTTGACTATCTTCTTTTTCCTATTCTTTTACTGAAAGATAACCTCGAGTCATTTGTAACTTAATATGTGAGATTGCACCCTAAACCCAATTCGCGACGGCACCATTACTAGTGACTTTCCAGTGCAACATTTTCTAGCCTAACTAAGTGTAGAAATGTGTTTTATCAACTAACATATAACCAACAACAACAAAAGAGACAAGGAAAAAAGGAGAAATCACCGGAAATGAGCAGGTTCTACTTTTGCAGTTCTCTAACGTGTATATTGTGCACTACGCAATAAACATGAACAATCTCTTTTTTTCTGCTTTCCTCCCTTTGGGAATGGGAGCGCAAAGTCAAGCAACAGCCACACATTGAAAAACTTTTCGTGTTTTACTAGATTGCTTTAAGTAATGAGCCCTCACGAGAAGAAATGACTATCGAAAATGTTGGAAAAACACTACACAATAAAGCAAAGCAGGAAGGAAACTGCCATACTTGCTCAGAATTCATGATTAAGCCCAAGTTACAAAAAATTTACTCGCCTCAAAAATGTGATCACTGACGAGAAAAACTTTGCAGCCCCATGGCCGTCATGTTTTAGATACTAATAATAAGTAGTATATAATCGCAGTTGCTGGAATGTTCTAAACTTAGAAAAAAACGAAAATGAGTTTAACAAACGAAGTCGCCTTTTCGGGTTCTTTTGTGCTAAGTATGAAATTTTCGATGATAAAAATACACAACAAGATCTTCGCGATTCTACTCCAGAAAGTTAATAGAGTACAAATATGTGAAACTAGAGCGCCAGTGTGCCTGACAATTTCCGCTCAATATTTATTTTCTCAATTTACAATCATGAAGAAATGCAGCGAATGCGTGTGATGAACGTTCGGATGTGTAATTACACTTGTAATTTCTTTCTATTCTATCCAAGTTTGGAGGCATCTAAAGCTTTTAGATGTTGTAAAGCTTCAAGCGAATTCCGATTTAAGTGGATATTTGATAGTAGCCTTAATAGAGTATGCTTTGCTCTATCGTATAGTGCCCTCACCAATTTGCTTATTTAAAATGTGGCTGTAGCAAAAAAACGCTCATTATCTCTGCACGGCCCTAATGCCTCTGCACCATTTATTCTCCTCCTTTTCACCTCTTTTCCCCCGTCTCTGCCGACATTTGTGTTAGCGCTAAATCACGTCAAGTTACCCCCTTCGATTTTCAAATTTGAAATTATCTGAAACTCCCTTCATCTGGACGGGGTTCCAGCTATTTACAGCCTAGTCTCCTTCCCCCTCCCCCCCCCCCTTCCTCCCCTATCACAAGTATGACTACAGTTTGGCTTTTTAAATTGGTCAAAATGTGTGTATTGTCCTACCTCCTTTCACTTGTAAATCCCAACCAGCCTTCAAGTTGTCATTCAGTTTGTGTATTATTTCCAAGTCTTGCTCTCCCAAATTCGGGTTTCCACGAATTCTCATAGAGCCTGGTTTGGATGATAAATTTTTTGCTAATTCTGTTTTTTCCCACTCCCAGAAGATATGCTCCAGTTTCTGGTTTTGAACAATATTTATCGTTGGACCTGAAACATTGTGCTTTTGTGACTAACCGAAAAAATATGCAGATTGATTGGTTTTATTAGTTTTCATAGAGTAGAGTTTATCAGCTGGAAGGCCTCAACTGCACTGAGCTTTCTGTTGGGGAAACCAAATGACACTCAGCACTCGTACCAAATAACATCCAGCAGTAAAAGCGTGAAACAGCTGCCTTCAGCTTCACTCAGACATACAAGCAAGATGCATAATGGAGATGACTTTGATAGCAAGTGTAAGATTCTAGCTGGAAGCATTAGCGACTTACTGGATTCGAAACCTCTCTAAGGCCCGTATGCGCGTACATCTTCGCTGGGGAGGGAAGGGGAGGGGAGGGGAGGGGAGGGGAGGGGAGAGAGGGGATGCGTCATATCTCGTCATTCCAGGTATCTTTCTTCTTCCTTTTATATCTTACTTATGAACATCCCAACTTGTACCTGCGCATAATGGATGCCAAGTTGCTGCCATACAAGATTGGTTTTTTGCCATTTTGTGCGATCCCCAGAAGATTCCCAAGGGATCATTTTCAAAGACATTTATCTTCCTGAGAAGTCAATGAAAATATTGCAAAATTGCACTGAGGATATACTACGGCATTGTTAAACATGTTTATAGCAGGTAATCGGGCATACATTGAGCGCAGGTATAAGTTGTGAAAACCTTTTCAAGCAAAATAGAAAGAAGAAAGATAAGTAGAGTAGCGAGATATGGCGCGTCCCTCTCAGATCCCCTCTTCCCCAGTGCGTATGTACGTACATACGGGCCTAAATATTAGGTTGGTCCGAAAGTTCTGTCCCACCATTTTCAAAAAATCGTAACTTCTTCCTAACACAATGTTTTTGCAAGGTAAAACCATATTAGAAAGAGCAAGTCATGCGTCTTCTAAAACTGAGTTGGCTGCTATTCATTAAGCTCTGAATGCAGAGATAAAATTGGGGAAAGAAATTCATTTCAAATTCGAAATTTTTAAGCAAGCCCGTTTAAAAATCCAAAACAGTGCCATAAAATCCAAAACAGCCACTATCCTAGACTATTTTATCCCCTCTTTCTGACTGAGCAAAGTTCTCGTTGATCGAGCTGTTATTTGGAAAGTTATGATTTTTTGAAAAAAAAAGTCAAAAAGTCAATTTTCTTAAGAAACTGTTTTTTTGACATTTTTTCTTGAAAATCATAACTTCTTTCAAAAGAGCTCGATCAGCGCGAATTTTGCTCAGCTGGAAAGAGGGGATCAAAAAACCTAGGATACTGGCTATTTTGGATTTTATGGCACACTTTTGGATTTTTTAAAGGGCTTGCTTAAAAATTCCGAAATTGAAATGAATTCCTTTTCCCAATTTTATCTCTGCATTCAGAACCTAATGAATAGCAGCCAACTCAGTTTTAGAAAGTACTTGAATTGCTCTTTCTAATATTGTTTTACCCTTGCAAAAACATTGTGTTAGGAAAAAGTTACGATTTTTTGAAAATGGTGGGACAGAACTTCCGGACCAACCTAATATATAAAGCAAAAAATATGTGTCTCTGGGTCTGTCTATCTGTGCACATGCTACATATCTGGCTATATACGGCGTCGTACGTACAACAACTGCAATTGAGCTGAAACCTTGTACAGACTATATTTTCAACGGAGATCATTATAGACTACTTTTGGGTGATTTACTGGACCGCTCTAGTTGATTCTTTGCACCTTGCAATGAGAATGTTTTATCAAAGAGCTCTCCTACTTTCGTGCAAACAACTGCGGTGAGTTCATTTTCATTTCGCGGTGAGGACGAGAGGTTAATTCGAAGCACGTAAAGCGGAAGCTCATGTATGGGGAGGGGGGGGGGGAGAGGAAGTCGCAATGCGTAATGATTATGCAGAGAAGAAGAAACAGAGGTGATGTGAAAAATGTGTGGATGAATGCAGTGCGAAGACAGACAACAGATTATGAAAAACAAGTTCTGCGCGCAAAATTTGCCCCACATCTGCCGGACTGGATGATGGCCCGGGCGAAGGCTGAGAAGCCAAATGGTGACCAAATTGAATGGGTGCTTGTCAACAACGCCTCGCCCTGGAGCAGTAGACGTCTTCATAGTATGAGACGCGGTGCACACCCCAGCAGGTAGAAATCATTGTAGTACTTCTACCAATGGAAACAAGGGCATCGGCATTAAACTTGAAGAAAATCAAAATTTTTCATCCAATGAATGGTTAGTGAATAAATGTGAAAGTGAAAATTTTCGAATAAACGAATATTGAATAAATTTGAAAATGAAAAATCTTGAATAAACGATTATCGAATAAATTCGAGATTTGAAAACTTTCGAATAAATGAATCCCGATTGAAATCGCAAAATCAAAAATATCGAATGAATGAATATCGATTATATTAAACATTGGGAGTCGAATTACGATTAGGTACTCGAATGATTTATCGAATAACTGAGTCAACCATGTTCGATACCTGCCGACATATCGGCTAGAGCAGTTTATTCATAATTAGCACCCTCACACCCCCTATACCAACTCCCAGCTCCGTAGCTCAAAATTTTCCGAAAATTAGTAAAATCGATAAAGTAGGATTTATTTATAATCAGCGTCCTCGTTTACTTCATTATATCCCTCCCCGTAGCTCAAAGCTTTTCAAAAATCGATATAATCGATGAAGTAAATTTTTACCCATTATTAGCACTATCACTTACCCCCCACCCCCTGCACCAACTCCCAGCCTTATAGCCCGAATCCCAAAAATCGATGAAAATCGATCAAGTAAATTTTTATGTATAATCAGCCGTTAAACCTCTCTGTACCATCTCTCCCCCCCCCTAAATCAAAAGTCGATCAGCAATTTCCTACTTTTTACTACAACCGCAATGTCCTTTACTCAAAATAGCCCCGGCCCGTCATCTGCGAAAAATCTCTGAAATAGGATCGAAGCCATTGTGCAGCATAGCTTTCACAAGCAAGAATGCTTACTAGATTTTTGCAAACCAAACCTATGAGCAAGCCAAAGGAAGAGGAACAAGCATGTCAACATACTTCCTTTATATGAGCTCGGAATGATTACTTCGTAAGCAGTTTTTTTAGAATGCAGTTTAAAGGTGATCACGGCTGCAAAAGATGCCCTTTTTTGCTTTGAATTTTCGAATTTTCGAATCCTTATTATACGATTATTCGAACTTTCGAAATTTCGAAGTCCAATTTTTTAAACTTTGAAGTCCCCCTCCCCCACAATGTCGGCCGCCTCAACTTGGCGTGGGGGTGACACTGGGTGTCGAACTGCGATGCACAACCGAGTGTATACTCTGGCAGGCCAAGCTATGAAGGAGTTCAACGTTTCCGGTTTTGGCCGGATGCTTAGTTAAGAGCCAGGCCAGATCGACCGCCGTCTGGTTTTCTTGTTGTTAGGCGGTTCTCCTCGCTCCAACCCGGGGTCAGCGATCGCCCCGTGCAAACGTCCATCTTGTCGATTCGCACGAGGTCCTATTACCCTGATTAGCCATCCTACGACTGCGACCTCTACGTCAGAAGACCATCAGCATCATTAAATGCTAATCTCCAACATCAGCATCTGACGACTCAGAACTAGATGCTTTCTACGAAGACGTGAAATGAGGTCGTCTGCAACGAAAAATCCTTCTACAAGTTTGTTGTTGCGACTTCAGTATGCTCCTTGGAAAAGAATATGGTATCGAGAAGTTTGGATATCTGCTCCGAAACGAAAACGGCAATCGTATGTTTGGACTTCTCTCCGCTGCATGACTTTTTTTGTGGGAATTTCATCTTCATGAAAAAAGAGAAGATCACTGGTGGGCATGACAATCGCCTAATGGAACGACTCATCGGAATCGCATTCTCACCAACCAAAGGTGGAGCTTGCTCGATGTCTCAGTAGTTCCAATTCTGCAATGGCTCCAATCACCGCCTCCTTCGAGCGAAGGTACGATTCAGTCGAAAGCCTTAAAAGAAGGTCTCAGTGCCGCAAGAAAGAAGAATGTCGTTTATGACGGTAACAGGCTCTCAGACAATCGCCGGGGGCAGACGGGCACCGGAAAAATAAATTGATGTTTTCTCGCACCCTGCTTGCGGATTTTTTGGAAAGCAATCAAGACTTTTCGGGAGACCGCTTGCTGAGTCAGCGGGTTTTTGAGAGACCGCCTGTTGAATTTTTTTCGCCCTTATCTTTTGCAGATATATTGCTGAATCTCTGAGGAATCGAGAACTCAGCAAGCGGTCTTCCGAAAAGTCCTGATTGCTTTCCAAAAAATCCGCGAGCGGGGTGCGAGAAATCAGCAATATATTTTTCCGGTGCCCGTCTGCCCCCGGCGATTGTCTGAGCTGGAGGATCTCACATTAAGTTGTGACTGGCTCATCGAGGAGGGACCACTGTACAGCTACGACCGGCCTCTGAAGGGATTGCGAGCCTGGAGAGTGCGCCTTAGTGACTTCCAAAAAAGAACTTGGAAAGTATTTCGAAGATCACCAAGGAAATGCTGGAAAGAAAAAAATTTCTGAGGCAGGATCCGAATGCAAACCATCTCCAGCGACTGATAGCCAACGCCATTTGCAAAACAGCTTTGCAGGAGGATCTCAGGAAGTAAAGTCAAGCCAAGATACTGGAAGCAGCCGAAGGAAGACAAATTCTTAAAAAGTGCCGAGGGACCTTTGTGAATATCACATACCGCTGGCTGCACTATTGATCGAGGACGGGACTCCGATTTCTTCTCGATAAAAGATGGAATCGATCGCGAAGAACTTTTACACCAACCTCTTTCGCTCATCAACACCCGTGCCGACGATGCCAGTTGTTCCCACTGTAAATGTACCAATATATTTCATTGGAGTACGCACGGCCATCAAGACCATAAAAACATTCACGGCTCCAGGACCAGACCGTCTTTCCGTTGGATTTCTGAGAGCCGGAGGACAACGCTTACACGAGATTCTCGCGTCGCACCTGACATCTTACCTTCAGAAGGAGAGGATTCCCGACCAGTGGAGAACGTCAAGAACCGTCCTTCTCTTCTAGAAGGGTGAATGGGATGATCTCTGGAGCTAACGTCTAATGTGCTTGCTGTGTGTGTTGTGCAAGCTTTTCACGAAGATATCCTCGCTCGCATATCTAGGACACTGGTGAAGCCTAACTCCAAGAACAAGCTGGATTTCTCAAAGGATTCAGCTGCATAAAACCACATCCAAATGGTTTCGACGGTCATAGAAGTCTGCCGGGAGTATGTACCGACTGCCCCTCGTCCTAACCTTTGTCGACTACGAGAAAGCCTTTGACAGCGTCGAAACCTACGCCATCCTGCCTGCGCTAGTCGATCAAGGAGTGAACCCAGTTTACGTGAGGACATTAGCCGACTGCTACAAGAACTGTACAACGACGATGCAGCTATTCCATGGCCCCCTGACCATACCAATTGGGAAGGGGGTCCGACAAGGCGACACAATCTCGCCGAAGCTGTTCACCGCGGCCTTGCAGTGGGTGATTAAGTCACTGGACTGGGACGAGAGAGGCATACGAGTTGATTGGAGCTTCCTGTCCATCCTACGTTTTGCGAACGACATCGTTCTCTTTTCGAGCAGTATCGCTGAAGCAGAGAGGATGCTGAAGGAACTGAACGAAGTGAGGAAGAAGATCGGATTGCGAATAAATCGGAAAAGACTTAGTTCATGAAGAACGCCCTTTGCAAAGATGCAGAAATGGAACTGGAAGGCCTATCATGGAGACCTCTTCTTACATGTATCTCGAACGTTTGATGAAAATGGATAACACTTGAGGGAAGAACTTAACAGGAGAAGAAGAGCAGCCTGAGCCGCCTTCGGGCCTTTGCAGGAAGCCACCACATTTTAAATTACAGAAGGTAAGATAGGGCATTTTATCAATCCACGTATGTTGTACACACTATGCATGTGCAGTTTGCTAGTATTGGATCTGAAGGCTTCTGGCGAATTGCCAAATCGCGTCGCGACTGAGATCGCGTGAAGTATGCCCGGCCCTTCGCGGAGAGCTGTACGCATGTGCGACCTATTACGTGGCTGGCGTAGTTGAGCTCTAGTCTCGCGCTATGTCTTTGCGTCTCCATTATGCACAAAGTATTTCGCTCTCGCGTTCATCACGACATTTGCAATATGCCGTTATGTGTTGCGATATATCGTTGGCATTTAGCGACACATTGCGGTTAATTTCTGCATTTTAGCCGCCATGCCTGCCTTGGTTCAGGATAATCACTACATGTCACAGCAAGCTCCAATTCTTACGTCACGATACTCGAGGGATTAAAACGATCCCTGGTCTTTTTCATGTAGAATGGTTCGCTCGTAGCTACCGAGACCTCTTTGGGCGAAACTTGTCAGCCAGCTATAAAACGTTCTCCTGAATCTCTCAACAAATCGTATCGTTTGATCATATTGAGAAGTTACAAAGAATTTTAGCCTTTTTCATTCAAATCAGGGTAAAGAAGTGAGTGTAATTAATGTGTCACGTACCTTTGCAGCTTCCAATTATTGATTTAGTATAAATCGATAGGTATGTCAAATTTGTATTTTCAATCGAAATGCACATGTTTAGTTCATCTATGCCCAGGAGCCATTCGAAAAACGAATCACTGAGACCATCAGCGGTAAGCACCGTTTCTCCTCCCAAAGAAATCCTCTTTGCACTAGAGCATGGTCTTCTTATGGACAGCTTCGCTGTTACGTTCGATATGTCGAATGCTTGAGATTCACCACTTTCGAAGCTGCAATCTGAAATTCCTGTCTGATCTGGAGAAAAGTCTCTGAAAGTTCACTCTTTCAACAGAAATATAAAACAAATGTGAAACCTGTTTGGCGAACGAGCACTTTAGTTATGTGTGGTGTGAAGAAATAAAGAAATTTACAACCTCAATGTGTTGATTCCTAGGAAATGCGCAGAACTTTCCTATATTAGGTTTGCTGGTATTGATGCACGTTTCTTACGCTACCACGTGAGTAGGGGAACGGAGCTTGCCTACCCCAACTTGCCGCAACATGGATAGGAACGTGAGCCGTCAGATACGTAATTAGCACCTAATTAGCATTTTATGCACGAAGAAGTGGTCTTAGCCATGATCCAGCAAAGCATGAAAGTTTTGATGAGATTTCGAACCAAAAGTTCAGGAGCGATAATCAAATCATCCGATTAGAGTGAAAATTGGTATATAAAGGTTTTCCATCAGGTTCTTCCCTAATATGCTAGTAGTTTTGTTTCACTCCTCCAAACATTTTTTTGGGTTTAAAATTCTTTATAAATCTTACTGCTACTTTGGAATTATTGGCAATTGGTATTTTTCGACGCTTTTCCGAACATTTTAGTGGTTTAACTTCTGATGGTAAGTAATTGCAAGTTTGCAGTTTGTGAATATACATAATGCAGAGACTCACTTACGTGGTGAAACACGTGTAAAAATAGTTTCATGCCAGCGAACTTGTAAATACAAAGGATATTGATAGAAACGGCTGAGAGCACGCCTAATGGATCTATCGATAACAGTAGGCCTATAAGGGTCAATTGTGCAGTTTTTGGCTTATCTCTCGGTCAATTTGATCGAACTGTAAGCTGTCTTTGGCGAAAATAATTCCCTTTTTAATCTGAACAGCATCAAACGTATAATCAAGCATATTTAGATTCGGCTGATTTTCAAATATGGCAATCTTTTCGTTTGTACTCCGGTTTCTTCAAATTTACAATAAGATTTATGAAGAAAAGTACGAAATAAAAATATTTGGAGGTGTGAAGCAAAACCACTGTATTTGGGGAGAGCGTGATAAAAAACTCCTAGATACCAATTTTCTTCAATTGGATGATTATAGCTACCGAACTTTGAGTCGAATTCACATCGAACTCGCGTTTTTATTCTGCTGGATCAAGCAGGGCTCGGCACAGGTGGCTTACCCGGCAAGCTGGATATTGTTTTAAAATAAAAAGCAAGGAAGTTATCGTTGAAGCGGAAACACCCAGTTCCCTCCCCCCCCCTCACACATACACATACACATACACATACACATACACATACACATACACATACACACACAAACACACACACATCGCCTTTTGTCTTTATGTCATCTATTTTATATAAAAGTCAAATAGTAGCAATAATAGCAAATAATAATAATAATAATAGCAAATAGTCATTTCTGCCTTATCGGCGTGCAAAAATCGAAAAATTTCCTGTTTCAACCCGTTCGCCAATTAAGCGCGCGAATTCAAACCTGCCTCGAAATAAACAAAAGACTTGTTTACAGCGAAGAGAAAATGAAATGACACCAAATTCATGTGTAGATGGGCAACAGGGGTTGAGACTATGTGCAAAAAAATTATGAAAAAATTATGTGAACTGAAAGCGTGGGAAACTTTTTTAGCAATTAGGTGGCTTTCCAGCCACGTGGACAGCCACCTGAGGTGGCTGTAAAAAGAAAAAGTATTAGGTCGTTCCGAAAGTTCTTTCCGTTTTTTCAACCAATCATAAAAACATGTGGAATGAAGGTAGGGAAACGCTTCGGGCACTATCCGACGCAGCTTTTCTTCCTCTTTTCAACTGTCATATTCCTGTGCCGCTTGCTCTTGTGATCAGTGAGATAATGGCCGAAATTATGAACCCATGGTTTTTACCATGTCCAACTTTGGCAATTTTTCACAATCTTCGTCTTCAACTTTAGGAAAAGCTTTGATAGCAGTCAGATAAATTAAATAAAGTGCAATTTAAGGGAATTTTTTGGCGTCTATAGCTAGCCTTAAAAATTTCTTGGAATTATTTTTCTGATGCTATCAAATTCCACTTTTGGTGATGCCAAGAACTATAGAACATAGAACGGCGCACAACTAAGGTATCATTCGATGCAGCCTTTCCTCCTCTTCCTTTAAGTATTTTTCTCCCCAATTTGTGGGGAGTTTTGGCGATAAAATTCCCATAATTCTTGATTTTGACCCCGCCTAAGGATGAACACGTGAAATGCGAAATCTTATATTTCGAAGCGGTAAACACTCAGTTATTTTGTATAAATAGTGGACAATCATAAACGACTTTTGAAAGTGTCGAAATCCGAAGATTTGTTAATGTTCGGAGCGTTTGTGTGTTTTGTGATTTAGAAAAAGTGAAGACTTCTGGAAAAGTTATCTCAAAAAATACTGAGAAGCCGGTTAAGATTGCCAAAAAATTGCATTAAATTGCACTTTGTTTACTCTATCTGACTGCTATCAAAGCTTTTCCAAAAGTCAAAGAAGAAGATTGTGAAAAATTGCCAAAGTTGGACATGGTAAAAACCATGGGTTCAAAATTTCGGCCGTTATCTCACTGATCACAAGAGCAAGCGGCACATGGATATGATAGTTGAAAAGAGGAAGAAAAGCGCGACGGATAGTGCCCGAAGCGTTTCCCTACCTTCATTCCACATGTTTTTATGATAGGTCGAAAAAACGGAAAGAACTTTCGGAACGACCTAATATATTTCCTTTCTTTCACATCATTTTCTTACATTTTTAATATAGCCTTGTTCTACATCAAAAACCCTACAATTGAGTTTTTGAAGCTCTCCAACCCCCTCTTCCTCGCCTAGTTACAGTCTTCCAAATACTTTGTATGGCGGAGGCAAGCCTGCTCCAAGCGCGCAAGGGGCGCTCCGGACACAGCATACCGTCAATTCGGAGATTACGAACATCTTTAGTTTCTTCTTCGTCTATTCAATGTTGCTTTTATCTTTGTTCCATTATTTTCCGTTATTCGTTCTGATCTATTCAGACCGCGTCATAGTTGTGCCGAAGTCTACAGGGACTTCGTTTTTCATTTTTCAAAAATTGAAAAAGCCACCTAATGCCGAGCCGGGATCAAGGCTGAAACTGATATGTGCACAGATCAGCTTTGCATACAGTTCTATAGGTGTTAAATGAGTACCTGACAGCTCTTTGGCATATAGCTACGTCGTGGCAAGTCTTTCGGGTAGGTATTAGGTCGTGTAATGTAATAATTTCTGTCCCATTTTTTGTTTGGTTTTGTTTTGACAACATTGACTATATTTGAGATAAAGTGTGTATGCTTTTGGAAGCTTTAAGTGTGCTCTGCAGACTCGCATACATCATTCCCCTACATAGCAGGAAATTGAAAAAGATTTTTATCATTAAACAAAAAATCCAAAGAGCCGAAAAATCAACTTTCGACATCTTTTCTACACCAGATTAAAGTATATCCACCCCTCACCCCGGTGATATACTTTTGCAGAAAACACGTTTGATGACTAGAGGAATGCTCTACAAAAACTCATTCGAACAATTGCGAAAAATTCGGGCAAGTGCAACTTGGAACAAAAATCTACAGAACCAAACATCCAAAAAATCTCTTGAAGAACAACCCCCTTGATAACGCGTACACTGCCTACGTCAGCTTCAATATAAGGCTTCAGTGTTTTTTGATAAGTAGTAATCGACGAATATAACTGGAAACACACAGAAAGCGCGTTTTTTGCCTTATGCCAAATCGTAATATTTCTTGCTAACCAAATCTATAGAAAGCTGGCAAGTGCCCTACGAGGGATCGAAGTATAGGTTAATGCGGCTATGTGGGAAGAGCTAGACATTGTACTGCGGAAGCTTGCCAATTTTTGATTTCTAAAAAAATGAAAACAATCTTGAAGGGTGTTACTAATCTCAATATTTTTCTTCTACCGTCCACGGTTATCGGTGACAATTTATCGCCTAATGTTTCGGCACAACGCCGTCGTCCGTCGGAAGCTTAAATGTAGTCAGTCTTTTCGATTCACAATCTTCAAGCATCTCCTTCCACTCTACCACGAATGGTCCTGAGTGGACCTAGGGAGTCTGTGAGTAGAGAACGACTCACCGGAGGTGCCACCGTTATTATAGCGGTATCAGTTAGTCGTGATGTGATTCACGAACTGCGATTTTGAGAATTGCAGTCTTGATGACAGCGGACTGTTTGAATAAGTAGACGATTTCATAGTTTGCAGTTTATTAAATACGGCATCAGATCTTCAGTTATAGATAAGTGTTCAATCTTGTTGTTGATCTGGGGGTAACGGACAAAAATGTAGGATGCCGGCTTTTCTTGCGGATATTTGATTTTAGTAGGCTCCCGTAATAGCGTTCGGCTTCATGAGCTAAATTGAACAGCCTGTGCTTTTGAGAATATGTACTGTCATTATATCGGCGATTGTTGTGTCGTTACTTCAATTCAATCGGAGACGGACAACTGCTTCAAGATCTTGAATGAACAATCACAGTTTATAAGCCTCATGCGAGTAAAGCCATGCAATGGTTGGCTACCCCATAAATTCCCAGCTGATGGTGGTAAACAGGACGGTACAGGTCAAATTTTACCGGAAATAGAGTAATAAGAATATTCTTCTGCACACTCTGCACACCTTATAGCCGTGAAATGCGCTATGATTCGAACTATGTTCAACACGGAGGTGGGCTCTGCAGCGGCGAAAAAGAAGAACAAGAATCCAAGTTTGCGAACAGTAGCCACGCTTAGGATAACAAGGTGCCCTTGTGTGTGCCTTTCATTTCCGATAAGTTCAGTGCAGCAATTAAACAATGTATAAGGCGAGCACAACTGCAAAATGATGTTATGCTTGTGAACATTCCGAACGAGAACATCAAGAAGCAGTTGGTAAGGAACAGGCTCTATGACGCAGAATGTCTATCACAGCAATGTATTATCTGCCCATACGGGAAAGTAGGTGATTGCGCGAAAGCAGGAGTAGTGTATAAATTGGAGTGCTTGAACTGCAAGGCGACATATATCGGAGAAACGGGTAGATTGCTGATTTTAGACTTAAGGAGCATCTGGCGGCAAAAAGACGAGCAAATGCAATGTCGCCGTTGGGAAGACACAGAATTGAAACGCACAACGGCGGTGAATTTGACGTTAATTGCACTATTTTGTCATATGAGGCAGAGATTACAGTGAGGAAAACCGTTGAGGCAGCGTGGATTTCCCTTCGAAATCCTAGCATGAACAACAAAAATGAATGTTATCAATAACAGCCGAACTTTTGCCTATTTTAACGATCTGTGAGCGATAGTCTGCACATATATAAGTGAGGATCATAGGACAGCACTTAGCGTCGTCTGTCTCTTCTGTGCGACTAAGTACTGACTCTACTGACTCTCACTAACACCACGGTGGATAAAGGTGCGTCTTCTGATCGACATGCCCCTGTACGTTGAGTTCAGAGCGTGGTCTAAACTCGGCAGTGCGGGGAGGCGTTTGGCGGTCTGGTTCCACAGATAACACTGCAATCTACTTTCAGACCTTTAACGAAGACGATTTTGTCGAAACGTAAGGCCAATAAAACATTCCACCGTATAAACCTGGCACTGGCATAATATCATATGACAATTACAAGAACAAGAATCACTAAAAGCTGGAAAATGATACAAATGGTTATGGTATGCGAGCTAGACGAACAAAAAAGTATCAAAGGCGAGTGAACAGAACATGAACAAAATAACCCTGTGCCTCCCTTTCTTTCCGAAAGGGTGTGTTGCAATAAGACAATGGTTTATACAAGCGCATTGGAGAACGAAGTTGTCTTGGTGAATGCCCCCGAGATAGCATAAAAAGACTACTGGTTCGTAATTTTTAATGACAAAGCTTGCATCACACGAAATTGCATAATATGCCCTTATGTGGAGATTGTTCGAAGTCTGGCGTTGCGTTTCAAATAGAATGTCTAGCATGCTCTGCCATCCAAAGGCTGCTGCATGAAGAAGGCGCAATCGATATTAGTTGAGCGTGCGCGAACGCGATGCGCGCGTATCCTCACCGTTGTAGATCCCGCACCTCATGCGCTCTGCGGCTAATAAAGCCGCGTTCGCACTCGAAGATATTGCGCCTTCGTCATGCAGCAGCCTATACACTGTGAGACGGGAAGGCTATTGGGAGTGCGCGTAAGTGAACATTCGGTTAGCAAAAAGCGTATGGAACGTAATGAATCCGCTAGGAAAACATAGAAAGGTAGATCATAACGGTAATGCTGCATTAGGTGCATAATTTTGGTTTTTGAAAATCAATTATCCACGAGAAAAGCCTTTGAGGCATCCTACATTCTTGTCCGCGCTCCCAGATCAACAAGAAGAAACAATTATAACTGGAGATCTGACGCCATATCTCACATATTGCAAACTATAAGATTGTCTACTCTATTTAAGCACCTCTTTGACATCACGATTGCTCATTCGCGAGACAGCAGCCAGTTGATATCACGACTATTGTAAACATCGCACTTCGTGAAGCACGTCACGATCAACGATACCGCTACAATAACAGTGACACCCCCGGTGAGTCGCTTTCTACTCGCAGAATCTAGTTCCACTCAAGACCATTCGTAGGGCCGAGTGGGAGAAGATATTTGGCGACCAAGATCGTGAATCGAAGTGGCTGACTATTTTTAAGCCTCCGATGATGGCGTTGTGCCGAATTAGGCAATAGATTGTCACCGGTAACGACCTGCACGGAAAAAAAAATATTGAGATCAGTACCACAAAATGCCTAGGCCTCAGGAAAAGAGGACATTTGACATATTAAAGGGTGTGTTTTATGCTAATTTTCTTATCCACCACAAATCGACTAAAAAGTACATGGCGAACCAAGGGAATTTACAAGGAACGAAATTTACATACCTCAAAAATCGTGCCTCTCGCGCCTCTGCCAAGTAGTTGGCAGACGCGCGAGAGGTCATGAATTGTCAGCAACACTGGTTTGCATCCAATTTGCGCCATTTACTAGGTGATTCTGCTCTGATGACTACGCCCTCATTCCAAGTATGAAACACCCGGATTTCGAAATTTCGAACTTGAAGTTCAGTAGTAAATTTTGCCCATTCAGGGTAAAAATTTTAAAACAAGACTATTCTGTTATGTTGTGCCGAACATGATAATGGCTTTCCGAACAGACACCGAACGCGGATGGAGGGGTGGGGGACGTGCGTGGAATGTGCAGCATTACGCTGCAACCACTGGAAGGAGTTGTTTGTTCATCGATCAATTAAAACCGCAGCTTTCTTGGGTGCAACAAGGTTTATTCCCTCTGTTGGATAAATCGGTGGTATATATTTCAATTGGAAACGTTGTGCTGTGTTGGACTAGGAGCGTTTGCCTTGCGTGAAAAGGGCTGAAAAATATTTTTAAACCTTGATTTTTGAGATTATACCGAAGAGATTAACACAAAGCTTTCCGGAGATGGGACAAGTCGCAATGATTGCTTTTAGAGAGTTGAAATTCTCCTGTTCTTTTGCTCAACTATCATCCAAAGCCACCGACTTCACATAGTAAAGTTGAATGAATAGTTAGCTGGTCACATCTCATAACCTCTGCTACGTAAAGGGTAACGCGCTGGTATTTATTAATCTGGCAAACATTTTGGCTTTTGCTGAAATAAGCTTAAAAACATACGTATTGTACTAGTTGATGACGACGTCTCAACCGTGATGAGCATTAGTGTTATAATTTTGTAGTGCAGGGTTTGTGACATATAAGCGTCCTCAATTCTGGAAAATGTGCGGTAAGTGCAAATGTGCTAAGCAAAAGGAGTTCAGTACCAAACAGGGACTGCGAACGTTAAAAATGAATAGCATCAAATGCTCTCCTACCGAAACTCTTTCGTAATCGCACTGCCTAAAAAATCATTCTCATCTACACTATAATGACTTCAGCAGCCGTATCTTACAAGTAAGCCTGAAATTCACATTGCGAGACTTTAGGTCTGAATTTCGAAAATACAAAGCGTTCTGTTTAACAATTAGAACTTGTGTATTACCACATTGCTGATGTTTCTCACTTATTGAAAGGGCAAATATGAGGGAACAACAAGCAGGCCGTAGGCGTGACCTGAAGCAAAAACCTAGCAACGCCGACACCCGCCATGTCAATTGTGGCCTAATTGGGATTAGGGCAGATTGCATTCGGCGCGAACCCCTAGCGCAGTCAGCGCGCAATTCATCCCAACTGTTCGACGTGCTCCCGACTGAGGCACCGCGTTTGTTTTACTGCTGTTACTTACTGCAAGGCACGGCAGAAATGGTTTTGGGTCAAAGTGACTTCGTTTGAGGGAAAGCAAATGGGGTCACTTAAATCCTGCTAAACATACATATACTAACCACTTTCCCCTATTTCAAGCTTAAAAACGATTACGAAATAAAATGCAGGCACATGGGTTTTTGGAAATTAGGCCAAGCACGTACTTCTTCATGTCTCACTCTTAATTACGCTTCAAATGTCACTTTTCCATTTTTGTAGTTTGCGCAACAACAGGCTTATTCATACAGAGACCTGTCTGTAGCCTTACACGTCACCATTCTATGCTGCTGAAGCTGTAAAAATGTTTGCAAGTACAAGCAAAGGCGCAGACGTGGCAACTTATGCAGCGACATCTTTATAGATAATTAGAAATCAATCCAACACAAATATTCAAACAAGTTTATCAACGCAGACTTTGTTAGCCGCTCAAAATGCGTCGTATATATAAATTATTTTCGACGGCAACATTGTAGCCTGTGGATGTAAAGTAAAATCTGCTTGAGCTACTGATGACTATTTGATGGAACACCTAAGCTAGCATTTAGTTTTACCTTGAGGTATATCAAACAACAGTCAGTTTATTGAACCTGAAAAAGACCAAAAAGTTTTTTATGCAACAGATGTGAAACCAGTGCAAATGAATAATCCTCAATAAATTTTTTCAAGCTGAAACAAATTTCTGAGCATGTTTGTTATGCTGAAAAAAAAAGAAATGAGGACAGAAGCATGCGCAAAGCGGAGGCTTGCGCGAAAGAAGTAAACAAAATTATGTGCAGCGCTAGTTTCACTATGCTTCAACAGAAGTACTTGATAAATGACGACAAATTCACCTTGCCTAACTAGGTTTTGAATAGGAAGACAATTCATAAATTGAGTAATTGAAAAAAATAAAAATTCATAAATTGTTGGCGCGCGCTTTCATTCAGTCTGGTTGACGACCCGCACAGGAAATCTCACCCACGGAAACATACCTTGATATCTGAAGATAGGGCGTCGAAAGTGAAGGTTGTTTGCCCCCATAAAAAGTGAAAGTTGTTTATAGGAAATCAAAGAAGAGAAGAAGATGCAAAACAATTAGCGAATGCAGAAGAAGCTCTTGTAACCCTAATGAAACGACGCAATAAGTTCGCAATTTTTCGTTTGGCGGCAATTCGATTTGCAGGGGTTTTCGCTACAGGGAAAACTCACAGCAAAGGGGAAAACGAGGGAAAGATAAATTGTTCTTTGTGATTAGCTTGGAAACAAACATGTTTTGGAAGTGGTGATTGCTGAAGAAGGAGATAAATGAAAACCATGCAGCACAAAGATTTGTTTCTTCCTAAGTCGAAATGCACGTCAGAGGAACCTACCCTAATTTCACGTGTATAAAAAGCGAGGGATTTTTTTCTTAAGTCGAACATCACAGACACGCCGGAAGAAATCGCGATCAAAGAACTATTTACAGTGCTGCATATTGCCTGAGAGTATCGTGCGGCATCAGTTCGTTTTCCGAAGCACAACGAGGCGGCTGAGCGACAGGCTCGGAAAATCGAAAAAGGTGCGTCTTATACGCGTAAAATTGAAGTAGTTTTTATTTATTTATTTATTTATTTGATGCACTCTAGGTGCGCCTAAACATAAAATCGAGAATGGAAATGCGAGAATAGCACGACCGATCAAAAATTACTAAAATCAAAATAAAAACAATCCTAACAATGGTTAGTAGGAAAACACAAGCTAGACTTGCTCAAGAATCTCATTTCTAGTCATCTTCTTGTAGTTTTGCTCCAACGATCGCCAATACAAACATTTGCAAGCCATTGTAGTACTGATTACGATACGAAATTGCAGTTTAGAACCCAGGAAACACCATAATGCGTAGACGACCACAGAATAAGCATAGACCTAAAAATCCGGTATTTTTAGAATATTAAGAACATTTACTCGTTCTAATTTTTTTCGAAAAACATGAGAATTTTCACTTTGTATCAAGTCTATCGGAAGAAGTGATATCCATCTAGCTGTACGGCAAATAAAAGACTTGAAAGTTTTCAGGAATCTTCTATTCCAAGTTTGCGATAATGAAGATAAAACTCACCTGTTCTCTGACTGCAAGGTTTGAAAACCCAGTATTTGCTAGCTTAAGTTTTGTTTCCAATCGCAAGATTCGAAAACAAAGCACAAGGTCGCTTACAATCCGTCTGTATTTCAAACTATGGAGATCTAAATTTTAAGACGATCGTGGTACGACGGTAAAGATTGCGGATATCCTAAGTCTGGAAAACATCTGTAAAAAAGAATTCTCGTAAAAGTCTTTTGTACTTTCTCCAGTTTTTCAGTGCTTTTCTTGAGGAAAGGGCTCCATACAGGAGATGCATATTCCAGATGAGGTAATACGCAGCTCTTGTACAGTTTTAAAAAAATTTCCGGATCTTTACTGTGTATGCTTCTGAAAATTGTAAAAAGGACTGAGTTTGACTTTTTCACCACCAACTCAAGGTGAGAGGAAAAACTGAGTGAAGTGTCAATCAATACTCCGAGGTCTCTTACAACACACTCAGATAATCGCCGGGGGCAAGCGGCCATGCGAATTTGGAGCAAGCGGGCACCGGAAAAATAGTTCGCTGATTTTTTGTGGTCCGCTTGCAGAAATTTGGAATAACTTTGGCCAATTTATAGACGAACGCTCGAAGATCTACCGCGCTTTTTCTATACATAAGTTGCGGCACAGTGGCAGCATTTTCGCGGACATTCCGCGAAAACATGCAAAATTATTGGGAGCCGCACGTTCCTTTGTGGAGGACCGCGCAACCCCCAGGTACTTTCCGCTGAAAGAAAGTACCCCAAACTTGGGTAATAAAACCATCGATGGCACCTCTGCCACATAGAGTCTCATCTTTTCTCGGCGCATGCCCGAAACCGCGTAAAAAGAGTCCGAGCGCCTGCTGAAAGTTTGGCCAGCGCTCGCTGAAAGAGATTGTTTGACGAGCGCTTGCAGAAAATTTTGTATTGATGCCCGCTTGCAGAAAACGGAAATACCGCCCGCTGAAGATTTGGCCACGCCCCGAAATCCTGCTGACCGCCGCAGAAAAGCGCGAGTTTGCGGACCGCCTGCCCCGGCGATTATCTGAGCAGGAGCTCTCAAGAGCAACACCATCGCAGCTGTAAGTAGCGCAAGGGGAATCACCGAGATGCATAACAGTATTTTGGAGGTAATGACAGGAATTTGCCAATTTTTGACCAAGCTACTTTTGGATTGACAAGGAGAGCGCTTCAAAAGCTTCTGTCTGTTGGTCTTCGGAGTAGCAAAAGTAGACTTTGATGTCATCAGCAAACATCTGAACTTTGATCTCGGGGTGTGTCTTCAACCATGTTGGTAGCTCGGCAACATACACCAAAAAAAGTAAGGGGGAGAGGATACCACCTTGTGGTACTCCACTACCACAATGGTGTCGCTTAGAATATTTATGACCCACTCGCACTGTCATTCCTCTGTCCTCGAGATAGGACGAAAACCAGTGAAGTAAAAAGCCTTTGATGCCATAATTGTGAAGTTTGAAAAGAAGTTTTTGATGGTTAACTTTGTCAAAAGCTTTCGAAAAATCAAAATATGTAACATCCACCGATCTACCACTCTAAGCGCTGTAAGCCAATCGAAAATGGAATCTGCGAGAAGGGTCGTTGTGGAACCACCAGGAACCCATGCTGTTCGATGGGGATGACATTTTTCTCGTCTAGCCATTCATAGAGTTTGCTCCAAATTAGTTTTTCAAGAATTTTGCCAGAAGAAGGCATAATGATAGGCCGAAAGTTTGATATGATGTTGACATTTCCCTTCTTAGGGATTGGAGTTACAAAGGCCTCTTTCCAGATTTTGGGCACAACGCCAGTGTGAAGAGAGACTGTATAAATGTACGAGAGCGGAAAACTAAGTGGTACAGCAAATTTTCTGTGTACTGTCTGTGGAATTCCATCGTAAGTGGCTGTGACCATCGATTTGAGCTTGCTAAGTATCTTAAAGACGCTTTCAGTAGTGGCTTGTACATCACCACAAGATTCAGGGATATACATAATCGCTTGAGCACCTTAATCAAAAGCTTCGTCAACATCATGATCAAACACTTTTGGAAAAAAAGCCCCAAGGCATGTGCTTTCTCCTGATCACCCTTGAAAGTATTTCCCAGATCATCTAACAAAGTCGCTTATTTCAGCCCGCCTTTGACCTTGGACTTGTAAAAACGAAAGAATTCTTTGCTTCCCCTCTTGGCTAGTCGATGCTCGTAATTAGACTATCTCTTCAGATGATGATTTAAGTCTAGACAAACTTTTCTGTAGCGCGGATCCGCTTGTGGATTTGGGCACTCGAAAAATAGTCTTGTTTTTGGTAGATCAAATTGCAAACGTGGGCCGGATATCCAAAAGGTGGTTTTTGTTTCGACAACGGTACATACTGCGCAAAGATTTTATATAGAATCGTGCAAAATCGATAGTACAAATCATCAATCGAGGTATAGCTTTCAAAAACTCTTAACCAGTCAACAGCTAGAAGAGCTTCATTAATTTTAGAATAGTCAGCATTAAAAAAATCAGGCAGAGGCAAAACAATGTTTTTTCGAAAGCAAAAAGAACACGAAAAACTACAATGTTGTGATCAGATGATCCAAAGGGAGGAAGTTTGAGTAGACATTCAATGATATTGCTAGAGCAAAAAACAAGATCAATAGCAGATGAACCCCTAGTGGGAACGTTGAGTTGTTGCATGAGCTCACAGGCTTGAAAGAGGGAGAGAAGGCGCTCGACCTGTGGGTGTCTAGCAGGAAATAAAACATCAGCATTAAAGTCGCTCAAAACAATCGTATTCAACGGCACAGAACAAAGGTCAGACAAGGCATTGATCAATATTTGATCATCATTAGCCGTCGATGCCGGGGGCGATAGACAGTTATGACCCTTAGGGGCGAAAGTGAGAGAGTAGAAAAAATGTCTAGGCAGGGAATATCAGCTTTCATGATTTGGGCAAAGCATGTGCGCTGAACAGAAAACTTGCTTTCTATGAGGCAACACACACACCCACCTTTGTTCCCAAGGCGATCGGAACGGCAAACGGTATAAGGGAGATTGGAGATGAGCTCACTGCCACAAATTCTAGGACTCAACCACGATTCAGTTATACAAAGGATGTATGGGGAGTAGAAAACTAAAAAAGCATGTAGTAGATGTATTTTTTTTTTACCAAACTGCGTGCATTGAATAAAAAACAGGAAATGTAATCAGTAGTGCCTAGCTCCCTTATGGTTTCCCTGGAGCGGTCGTCTAGGGAGGTCAGAGCGTTTTAATTTCCCCTTATAGACCACCCACTCCTTTACAGCCTTCCCTCGATTCCTCTCCCCAGCCTGCTTACGCAGTTCCGAGTCCAACGCGCGTTCTGCAGGTGTCATGCTTTTTCGAAGGAAGACGTTGGACATAGTAGAACTTCGAAGTAGATATGAGTTGCGAAGTGCCTGAGACCAAAAAATCGCGACGGAAACACAAGCTTTACCAATCTAGGTCTGCTCTCAGTAAACCTACCCATTCTGTAAATCTCGCTTGGCCAACAGTCAACATTTATGATCTCTAGTACTCGAGCCACACTTTCGTCCAAATGATTTTTCTTTTCCAGCAACGGCAGATTACTTGGAGCTTCGGGTAGCCCAACCAGAACAACACTTCTCTCACGTTTTTCAGTTTCGAAATTTTTCGGCATCTTGTTCCTCAAACCACCAAACCGCTAAAACCATCCTCTCAAAAAGTGGATCAGTATTTCTATCCAAGATAGATTGTATGATGTCACTCGTTGAGAGGTCGTTGAAGTCAACTACATCTGCATCAGAAGGCTCGACAGTCGCAATTTCCTTCGAGTTACCAGACTTTCTATTCCTAAACGTACGTGTGGCAGTGGGTTGCGAGGATGATCTATTTTTGACGCAAGCACGCATGCTGACAGTATTGATCGCCAAACAAGGTTTCAGCAAGATTATTCAAATAAACAAATTTCAACGACGCTCAAAATGCTGAAATGAATCGCAAATGAGGGAAATGTGACTTAGAAAGGCGAATGGATTTGATGAAAATTGAAAAAGTACAGAGAAGACAGCTAGGAAAAAAATGGATCACAGAGAGCTACGATAACCGACCGTCCACGATTACGGCAGGCTCGCAGTGATCGTGGACGGTCGATTAATGCTTAATTAATGCTTAAGTCAATGTTATCCTTCAAATCTTTTAACACACTTTCGTAGTTTCTGTTTCTGGCGACGTGTTGGCTTTGTTGTGCTCGTAATCCTGAGCAAAATGCCTCTAAGCATGTAAGAAATGGTTGCTTACTAACTTCGACAAAGGCCTGTGAACAAAAACGCACTTATTACAGCTTTGTGCTAGATATCTCACCAAAGTCGAAGTTAGCTCCGCGACGTTGTCTGCATTATGAAAGGAAGTAAGATCTATGGAATGCACAAAAATCCTGCTTGAAAAGAGCTAAAATGAAGAAAAGACAAAGGATTTTCGAAAGCACGGTTTTTGCCAGATTTCTCGTTCAACCAAAAAAATGGAGTTCCTCGACGTTGTCAGCATGAAAGTAGAGATTAAGAGCTTCAACATTATATGCGTTTTGCTAGGACTAAATTGAAAACAACGAAGAAAATGCTACCAGAGCCAATGCCCTGCAACCCGCTTTTGGGGTACTGAGGTAGCGCGTCAAATATCATTCACAATACTTGCCTCGTTCACATTCATCGCTATATAGTCATGTTATGATATCCGAGGCTTGGCCCCGGATGACTTCTGTTCTACTCTCCAGGTGAGTTGTGTTCTATCATGATGCTCAAAGTGAAGGTTACCAGGATATATGGCTCTATATATCGAAGGTATGCACATAAGATTGTCACATAAGCCCTAGAATTGCGATTCAATGGCACCATACTTTACCGCATATAAACTTTTCGAATGTGCAAAACTTCTTTCGAAAACATACATTTTGCCTTCAAGTTATGCGGAGCATGAAGCGTTTGCTTACGTGCGCAACAACTAGCTTATCATCGACAGAGCATTAGCAATTTTTTAATTTTTGCGTTTGTTAACAGCATTGTATGATGGTGCTTTCGGAAGCTACATGCGAAGCTTAGCACTACCTTTTCCAGCTCATCATGAGTTTTACCAACTTGAGGTGTGCGTTCTTTGTGTTGTCCACGTTCTGCTGACTTCATACACAATCCTTCCGGACAACCAAGACTTTGCTGAAGTAAGCAAAAGTTTTTTGATCATGAGCTTAGACGATCATCGGAAGCAGGTGGGCACCACAAAATGCACTTTCAGACAATTGCCGAAGTAGGTGGGATGCGTTTTCTAATTTAGCGAGCAACTGAAATACAGTTCGCTGAGCTTGCGTGGCCCGCTTGCTGATATTTGAAAGAAATCTGGCCTTTCTTCCAATAGCGCAGGCAACTTGAGATAGCAAGTCACGGCGTCTATGTGCGGAACTACAGAGCAGAAGTCAGCACCAAATTTCGTCTAACAAGGGGAAGATATTTGATGACCGTGGCTTTTTGCAATGAGATATATACCAGTAAATGCGCCTTGAAACGCCGATTCCAAATGTATGTTCACTATTTGCTGTGGGTTTCTGTAAACGAAATTATGTACTTTTTCCATATCTATTGATTTAGACAGCCAGTTTTGTCAGTATCCAGGATTTTTACTTTTACTTTAGACCCTGATTTATTGGAGTCAGTTTTCTGAGCTTATCATAAAACTTTACTTTATTTGACTGCTCCTTTTGTATGCATAAGCGAGCATTCTAACGATATTGGTGAAATCTGCAACAGAAACGGTGCAAATTTTGGTGGTAAGAAATTTTTTAACTTCTTTCGGAAAAGTGCACAGCAGATACCGAAACAAGAGTTGAAAGCGCTTCAGGGTACATTCAAAGTGTACGTTTCATTTCAGAAGGCCACGATCATCAAGTATCCTTCCCTTGTAAGAGGTTTTGATTTTCTGAGATGCCCAATTTGACCACAGCTTCATCAGCGATACTGTCACAGACGATCAAATGTGAACGTGCTGTACTCATACTGTACTCGTACTGTACTGTAATGTACTGTACTCACTCTTTGAAAAATTCGCACAGTATCCAAGTAATTTTTTAGGAAGACATTGACCCAACTTTTATCAAACAATACTATGAAAAATCATCAAATCTTATTTGTTGAATATTTCTTGTTATGTTTGGTAAGTTCAGGAAGGACCCGAACAAGAATCACTCAAAATGACAACAATTAAGACCAATGCTAGTGAACAATGTTCCAAACTTCATACAGTTTATCCTTTGCGAGATTACAAAATCACGCTATTGGCTTCGTATAATGTAGAAATGCTCAGAACAATAAATGATGCTCATCTATGTATAAATAAAACTCAATCTCTGTAAATCTGTTCGTATGTAAGTATGTGCTTATGGACTCCTTTGTTTGTGAACCGATGGGCGGAAATTTGCTCCATAAATGAGGCCAGGCGCAGAAATAGGCTACTTTTTGCGACAATTCACTGGGCCCCTCCATTGATCTATTGATTTGTTTACGTAAATCCAGGATATGAAGGGTTTATCCAAATCAGTTGCCCAAGTGAGAGTGAAGATTAGCGGCATGTCTCAATCTGAGTTTTTGGCATGCAAAGCACAGTGAGAAGCTTACCTCAAGTAAGTTCACTCATACGTTCAAAAAGAAGTAGTGTGTAGCATCCTCCCGCAACATTAGGGGAGGCCAATTCTCAATGTCTTCTATTTCTGCATGTACAATACTTATCAACTGCAGCGTCGGGCGCATCAGCGCTCCGCTTCCTTCGCAGCCGCCTCGCCTAGACTCTGCGCTCTTTCGCGAACATGCTCTCTGATCACTTTCCCACCGCGAGCGTGAGAAAGACGGAGCCTCAATTGATTGCAAATGATTAGAGAGCATGTTCGCAGAAGAAGTGCAGGCAATACGCAGGAGCGGAGGTGCTCGTGCAAGAGACTCTACAAATGATAATTCCTGTAAGTCAAAGGCATTGGATTTGCTGTTGCAAATCTAAGCGGCCTCAAAATCAACAGCATTAGTAACAGTCATCCACAAAACATGTTCGATTATATGATTAGAGGAACTTTCTTTGTCGTAATACGTGGAAATTTTGAAGGATTGGACTGTAGCAGCGAGATAAAGAAACGAATTCTAGGCTACCCTCACTTTTGTCACAGTCCACTTCGCGGAGCAGAAAATGGCATTGTTGACTTTTCTGTGATGAAGCATTGAAAATAGATAGAAATCAACCGATTAGAGGATGTAGCAATGAAAATGTTTCCATTGTGAGTGATATGCTGATTACTCCCATTCCACTATGCTTACAAGTACATTCGTGGTAGCCGTGCAAACCTGTTAAGTAGAATAAACACGCCTTTTTAGAAAATCCCAAGAGAAATGTCATAGTAGCAAGAATAGATGGAACTATTGTATTTTCGCAATATGATCTATACCCTTACTCCATTCATACCGCTAAGCTTTTACCATGTGATTCTATCTATAGATTTGAGCTACTTTCAAAAATTACTTAAAACTTATTACTTAATTACTTATTCAAAAAGTCAAAACTCCAAATTTAGATTAACATTAAATGCGCAAGCAAATTGTGGTGGTCATAGAGATCATAGCAGGTAAAGCTATTTGAACATTGATAATTACTGAATTCAAAGAAGTAGCCTGGGCGTAGCCGGGTATGCCTGCTAGTCTTCGTAATAGGTCAAATGTCCGAAGACGGCGCTAAGCCGAAAGCTTAGGCAATAAATTGTCATCAATAACAACCTTGTAGGGCAAAAGAAAAAATTGTTGCTCAAGTTTTTTCACGACTGCCTGTAATGTCCTTGTAAGGGAGCGCTGGTAGAAGTAGCCGAGTCTACTACCATGTATCGTCGATTTGTAACTTGATATGCATAGTGTTCATGCGCGCTACCTAACAAACTTGCAAGATTGAAACCTCTGTTCCAGTGATTTCTCCAAGTAGATCGTTTTTTAATTTTTCTCCCTCTGCAAAGGAAAAATATTAGGTTGGAAAGTAAGTTAAAGGGCAGTTTTGCCAGACTCTCATCCAGTTTTTATATATGTCAAACCGTATTTGACCTATACACCAGAAAAAGGAAGTTTGTGCAACAACGAAAATTTTACAATTTTTCTTTCTGCTGCTATTTTTTCGCAGTGAACACTTCTCTCCTCATCCTTTCTGCAAACGGTCAGTTAGCTCTTAGTTTTGACCTATATCATCCACCACGGCTAGGATTAAGAAGACAAGGTGGAAGAAACCGTGGCTGGTCCGCCAGGTATACTGAGTCGAGAAGTCGTGGATCAAGATCGCAAAATGCGCTGTTTGGCACGAGCAAGAATGAATTCTTGTCATCAAAGCGATCGAAGTCGGAGTTGCCTAACTCAAGCAATCATCGCGGTCTTTTGCATGTGCTGAGGATGAATATATGTATGTATGTATGTATGAAAAAGAAAAACAATTAAGGTTTGGTCACTTTGATTAGGGAGGCTGCCCACTTCAACAGCGCAGCTGTGCTTGGATTCTATTAGGTTGTGACATAAGTCTCGAGACACTCTCACTTCTTACGGCGATAAATCATACAGCTCACGAATTTCCAACCAGCTCATAAAAATTGCACACTACATCAGACACCCATGCGTACCGTTCCTGAATTTTTTTCTCAATTAAAAAGCGAGAAGACAAAAACTTCTATGTTTATAGAAAAAAGCTATGCTGTTTTTACTCTGTAATTGTATAATGCAAGCCATTAGGAGTAGAACCGTAGATTTTTAACCCAAAGGCCTTAGTTTTCGAAAAATTACCGAGTTTAGTTTTCCTCACTTTCCTCACTGGTGTTTTATGCTGAAATCACTATTTCTCGGAAATCAGAGCCTATAGGAAGCTGAAAATTTACGGTCATATTCTAATTGCTTGTGGTAAACAATTATTAGGTTGGCGGACAATTTCTGTCACACTTTTTTCGTAAAATTCTGAAAAGATTCAGAAGTTTTCTAGAATCTTCAAGGCTGCTCCATATGTAGGCCACTGCAGAGCGTATACAACAATACGACTGATGCCGGAAATGCACAATTAGCCAGCGACTTTACGACAACTTTACAAAAATACTCAAAATTGTCTTTTTTTGAATTTTTTTTTTCTCTGTGTCTCATTGTTTCTCTCCCATAATTTTTTCAGAACATATTTTCGCATCCTCTCTTTTATGGTAGCATTTTGGTGCCACTAGCACGCCAAAAACAAAGGGTGAAAAACAATTCAAAAATATCAAAAACTCGCCGAACATTTTTCTTTTTTGTGTGCATCGTGTAGGATTTGAGTAAAGGTTGGAAATAATTTTTGTAATTTTTTGAGGATTGTTCTTCAGGTCAAAATGCCAATGTGCGCTGACATGGCGCAACATGTAGCTCATGTGATCGTGTGCGGACATGATTGCGCCATCCCCCTATGTTCGCTAAAAACTATGGACCATACCCTGCCTAAATACCACATCGCCCGGTCACTTCCCAATCACATGGAAGAATGCCAACTCGCTGACAAAAATGTCCATAAAATGTACTCCCACCGATAAAGTGGGTGTTTTGCACATGGACCGCGGACTGAGAGTACCGGCTAGACCTTTGCACCCCGCCAACACTTCTCAAACGTAAAAATTCTCGAAAGTTTCTTAGATTTCAAAAAATAAGAATAAAATTGTGACAGAAATTATCCGCCAACTTAATACATGAGTACAAACAGCATAGCTCGTTTTTGTATAAACATGAAAATTTTCAACTTCTCATTTTTTAGATGAATAATATACAAGAACGGCACATATAAGTGTTTAATGTAGCGAGCAATTTTTGTGAGTAAATTGGAGATTCGTAGAATTTCCTTGAACGAAGATATGAATTTTTTGCGATTTTGAGCCTTCAGCACGACCCATATTTTAAATGCAAAATTAGGGTGGCTCGAAGTTGGTGCAACTTTTGCAAACCATCTTGTACAGCTTGCTTTGCTCTATTGAAGGGTATCCTGGACCAGGGTCTAGCTTGTGATGCGACTGTCGCAACGGGGGGTTGTAAAGAGTGTACCTAAGGTGGGGGGGGGGGGTCGTAAGAGGAGGAAGTTAGGCTAAAATACCTTAAGCTCAAAAGAGAATCAAAAAGCAGATAATTAGTTATGTTCTTTGACATAAATCTATAAAAAAAGGGAAATTAGAATAAAAAAAGATAAAAAAATCTGTAGAAATTCTCAAAAAAACATTTACAAGAGCTCAAAACACTTTTGAAGGATGTATGATTTGATAAAAATGCTAAATGTACCGATTGCCTTAGGAATTTTGCTTCTGAAGCCCTCCCGAAGTCTCACACACTCGACAAAAGCGAATATCTTTACCAGCTGTGACCATCATAAATTTCTAAATCTTTTTGTAGTGTTTTTCACGGGCCCATATGATTTATCTGTACTTTGGAGATGCTCCGCGACATAAGTGCAAAATTTGGTGTAATTTTGTCAACTGTGGATTTTCTTATAAATTTATGTATGGTAGCAAAAAATCAGGAAAGGGGGGTCGTATCTGGGTCGCATCTAAATTTCTTCGGAGCTATTGAAGCTTGTTGGCTGCAATTCTGCTGTAATATGAGGCCATCCTCCTAATTTTCCTCATAAAAATTGCAAGCTGTTTTATAACTTCTCTGGTAAGTTACAAAACTTTAAGCTCAAAAATCACAGTTTTTGCTTTTTAGGATCGCATCTAAATCTGCGAGAGTCGCATCTAAACTTTTTCGAGCTTACTGCTCCTCAAGAACTGAAACTTTTTCTGTGGATAGTCTGGGCACTATACTACAGAACCTGTGCTTTGCAGCCTCTCAGTCTTTTCCTGGCCTTAGTTACGAATTTTCAAACTACCGTGCTCAGGCACGTTTTTGAAGTCGTTTTGGACGGCGCTCAAGCGGTTTTTTTCGCTGGAAAAACTGTGGAAGAGGTAGGAAGTAAGCTTCTTAGTCGAAAACATCTTTTAGTTCAAAAATGTCGTTTTTTCTTTGTGCAAAAATTTGTGTCGCCTACGGAAATCGAATTTGCTGGTCTGAAGTATGCCTGAAAATTCAAAAAAAACTTGCAGATTCTCGAACATTATTGAAGGTGTGTATATGTGCTAGAGATGCTGGGCGCACCCATTGGCCTAGAAATTCTGCTTCCGAAACCTCACTGAAGTTCTCACGCAGGTGCTTTTTGAGATTGACATTTGTTTATGCAGGTTACCGCGAGGAATGTGGGCAGGGGAGGTAAGGGAGTTAGATGGGGGAGGGTGGGGGGAGGGGGCGGGGAGCGGAAGGGGGGGGGGGGTGAGGGTCGTACGGATGGGTACCTTCAAGGGGGGGGGGTCGTAAATGAGGGTCCCGGATCGCATCAACACGCTTGACCCTGTCCTGGACCCTTGTTGAAAATGTGAAGTGTGTGACATATTGCCGTTAGAAACTAAAGTGTCTCAAGACTTAATGTAACCTAATATTAGGTCATTCCGTGAGTAATTTCGTTTTTTTCAAAGACGCCACATGTGAAGCAACAAAGATTTATAAGAGATCTTGGTAGCATTCGATGCAGAGTTTCATCCTCTT
The DNA here is from genome assembly GCA_958299035.1 of Cylicocyclus nassatus. NCBI lineage: Eukaryota > Metazoa > Nematoda > Chromadorea > Rhabditida > Strongylidae > Cylicocyclus > Cylicocyclus nassatus. The sequence continues at coordinate 70,928,837 of CATQJL010000316.1, forward strand.
TCTAAAGATTATAAAACTATTGCAGCACAGTCCATGAGCTTGTGGAAAATTACGAAAGTCAGCGATCCGTGCTTTTTAAGATGCTCAAGTTTCACAGTTTTTCCAAATTTGTAGGTCAATCCTCCGAAGGAGTCCAAGTAACGATTCTATAGAGCAAACCCTACAGGATACAAAATCATTATTTTCTCCTTCACACCAAAATTTTTTAATAGAATTTTGATTGATGCTACCAAATTCCATTCTTGGCCAGCTCAAACATCGTAGAACATTAAACGGTAAGCAGCTCGAGCGTCATTCGATGCAGCTTGTTCTCCTCTTTTTAATGGATGCTTTTTGTTTCCGCTTCATGGAGTTTTCGCTATAAAATAATCATAAATCACATTTTCGAACACGTTCCGGGCTGTATCCGAAAAAATCGAAATTAGATATTTCGATCCCGTAAACTCTCATTCGCTTTGCAAAACTAGTGTTAAATCATAATATCATCTTGGAAGTTTTGAATTCCAAAGATTTATTGGTGTTTGATATGAATGTGGCTGACGTAGGCTTGTCAAAATTCGATGGTTTAATAATAAATCTTTTAAGAAATTACGGTCAGATATAAAAACGAGAAAAAAGTTATGCTGTATCCTATGAGGTTTAATCTATCGAATCGTTATTTGGGCTTCTTCGGAGGGTTAATGTAAGAATTTAGAAAAATTATGAAACCTGAGCATCTCAAAAAGCATGGATCGCACACTTTCCTATTTTTCCACAAGCTCATGGATTCTGCTGCAATAAGTTCAAGACCATTAGAAAGAGAATAAAATTATGCATCGAAAATGCTACCAAGATCTCTTAAAAAATTTTTTCCATCACATGTGGCGTCCGTTTGAAAAAAGCGAAATTACTTTCGGAATGATTTGATACAACAGGCGCACAAGAATTACAAGCTCTCAAACTTACTTACTAAATGGGTCCACCTTGTTACAACATTGTTTTGCAGCAAAAATTTTGCAGCTCTCCAAAAGGAGCAGTGTGCTTGAAGTTACAGCACCTTGGTAAAAAAATTTCGCAAGTCCGTGGTAACTTTCTTTACAACCTAATATTATGTAAGTAGGACAGGGCGACCAAACACATACTATCTCACTTTAATATTTTCATCTCTAGCGGTGAATGAGAGCAAACCTCCTCTGCCTCCTTCGTAAAAGCTTGGACTTCGTTTTTCGAGATGTCTTCTTTGGATTAAGGTTCTGGATCCAAAGAACATAGGAGAGAATGTTGTCATGAAACCAACTCTTAGCTAAAGCTTTGACTTATTCCAAGAGATGAAGAACGTCAAAGTGAGAATGGGAGAAAAATAGGCGACACATAAAAGTTTGGAAAAAAAGGACACAAATAATATTTCTATAGAAAGCAAAATCTTGACTTCCTCGTTGACAATGTGAAGTAAAATTGTGCACTAGTTCTAGAGCCATTAAAAGAAATGTTGAAAATAGAATTGCTATGAAGTCAGCTGTGCTACGAAAGAGGATATGTGAAAAGAAAATTGTAACATTTTCTGCGATTTTGTTCCCAGCCGAAAGCGAACGTTGCAAAAGGTGACCGCTTTGCTGTTGTCAAAGTAAAAGTGCCGATTAAATGATGAGCTCTGCTGACAAAATTGCATACGCATTCTAGGAAATGCTGCATCGCAGCCCGTCTGCAAAGCTTATAATGCTGGGAGGGGACCGCTGGTTCAGCCTCCCCCCCCCCCGAGGTTTGCTCAACCGCTCGCAAAAACACAGCCCAGCGACCCACCAAGGCTCGACAATTGTCCGTGATGCTAACTTTTCGCTCCTGTTACAAGAATCTGAAGCACCGTCCAGTTTCGATGACGTTTGTTATCCTTTCTCTGGTTTTTGCAAGATTTGCATTTTTTCGACAAAGTGCGTACACCGCTTATTGATGGGAAGTTTAGCCGAAGCCTGACACCATCATTTAGCAGCACTGACTAGAAGCAACATAAATAAAAAGCCCAAACAGGTCTTCCAAAGTGGTAATTGGTCTATTTGAATATTTATCTACAATATGTACAGTAACAACCATTTGCGACTCGATTTTACAAAAAAATCAAAGATGTTTTCACGCCAAACTACAAAAGCCATTTTTTCAGCTTTTAAAACATAGAAAAAAAGCCAAATCTGCATGCCCTTCTCCTGTTGATATCCTTATTTTTTAGAATGGTGCGAAAATTCGTGGAACAGTCTATTTCGTTGCTCGAGTTGATTGAATGATTTCTATGGTATTGCACCTGAAAATTTTAGATCTGTCTTCTTTCATCTCTCAATTTTACCATAATTGAACAAAGTACGCTTTTACATTGAAGGGCAACGAACTAGAAACTTGGTTCACACAACTTTTATTAACTAATTACATGTGGCAGTTCCTTGTAATACTGCAACTCAAAGTGTGGATTGACGAGGTTCCTAAATGTTCTGTTGAATAGAAGCTCATGAACGCAGTCTACGACAGCATAATCATAGTCGGGGAGAATCTGCAATGTTTACTATATGGTGGGTTGTTTCTGAGTTTGCAGCACCTCACTTTGTTAGCGATAAGTCTGGGACTCGATGCTAAGATTCCGAGATCTTCTATTCCAAAAATGCATATACTATTTCTACTCTTTCCGGAGGGACACCTGCAGAGTCGACTGTCATGATACGAGAGCCTTAAAGATTTATATGTGCTGTGGTCATACGTGGTGCATTTGCCTATTGTAAACTGCGGAAACTACATCCATTACAAATCAACGTTCCTAACATTCACGCGATAACGCGCTCATTCATCTTTGTACGTATTTCTCACTAAAATCAAAAAATATTGCTTTATAACACTTGCAAACACTTGATGGTCTATCAGCATAAAAGATCCCTTTTGTATTTGCGGCCTGTCAACTAAACTCTGTTCTGACATGTGTAAGTTATGACAATATGTAAGTTCATCTGATTTAATGGCTACGCGAGCGTCTGCAAAGCGGTGGTGACTCGCTGGCTGACAATACATCACAAAAGAAGTTCAAAGATCGTGTTGAGGGTAAACCTCGACCTAAAACTTTTTGCTCTGGGCTTTTTCCTCTGTACGAAGCTACTCAAAAGAAAATGGTTGACACATTTACTACATTCGCCATAAGTATGAGATCGATGGGTAGGAAGTCTCCAAAACTAGGCTTAGAATACCTTTGAATGGGAACTGTATGTTTCGCTGTTGGACGTGGGATTAACCAAACGATACGTCACATACGGAGATCGATCGTATATCGAACAAGGGATTGATCGATGTCGAATAGTCCTGTCGTTCGCAAAGGTTAGAAACGACTACATCATGCAGATCTACAACAGTCAGAGAATGGAAAGGAAGTCCAGTCGTCACGCGGAATCCAAAAGAAAGTTTGTGTACGACGAACATTCTCTAGAAAGCCATTTCCAGATATGATGACTGGAGGGAATGAGAAATCCAACAGAAGATTTTGGGAATGGTTGAGGGACTACGCAGCCGTGCTTAGCGCGCACTTCTTACAAGGAATGCTTGTTTAGTCGAAGTGGCCTTTTTTGATGGGATGCACAACATATTGTAGAGGATAAAATGCTGATTCCAAATCTGCCTTCCGTATCTGCAGAACGTTTATGGACGAGAAGTTATGAGCGTTTTCTGGAGCCAAAAATTGAATGTGCAAGTGTGACAAAAATAACCGTAATACTTTTTCTAGCTCTTCAACGGAGCAATGATAATCACCAAAACACTTCACTTGAAAATTACTCTAAAATAAAAATTATACCACACTTGGTTACGTTGTTTGAAGGCTAGTAAGATTCTAACAACTCATTTTATTCAAAATGCACATTCAATTTTTGGCTCCAAAAAAATTTTTGGCTCCAAAAAACGCTCATAACTTCTCGTCCATAAACGTTCTGCAGATAAGAAAGACAGTTTTGGAATCAGCGTTTTATGCGCTTCAATATGGTATACATCTCATCTGGAAATGCCACTTCGACCAAACAAGCTTCCCTTGTTAGTGTAATGAAAAAAAAGGAAAAGACCTACACGCGAATCCATACACCGCGTCTTGAGCAAGTGCTGTTCAACAGCTGTAGGAACACTGTACTGTACAACAGATGAAATATTGCAATGTCGTACGTAGCAGCACAGAAAAGGAGGAGCCTAGAGAGATGTAGCAAAAAGCTTTGCGGAACGAGATACATTACATTACAACATTACAATTACTGAATAAGGAGGGACTAAAGAACTTGCCTGCGCGAAGTTGGGGATAATGAGATAATTATATAACAAACTTTTTCCATCCGCGACAAAAAAAAGATGCTCGAACGGTGAAGGGCATCCCAAGCGATTCTATTTTAAAAGAAAGGCAAGGAGGATCTCAAAAGTTACAGACCAGTCTGCCAAGTGTCTTACAAGCTGTTTGCAAGAATCATCCTGTGTAGTGCTCGCGGGTCATCTAAATAATGAAGTATCGCAAGCAGCGGATGGAAATGGTACTACAACTTGCTAGTTATGCAGTCTCAAGCTGGATTTCAATGCCCATTATGTTACTAGAACCCCAATAATTTCATATCTTTAACCATTCATGACTTGCAGAGAATCCCGCAGTAGATACGGAAGATAAGTTTAGTATCAACTCCTCGAAACCCACTTAACTGTAAATACAGGGTTAGGGGAAAGTTTTTAAACATGGTATTTTGACCGTAGTCACGAAACTAGGTGACATATTTACATGAAATAAATATATAATGTTTATCAAACAGTTTACTATATGAAAGCCACTTTACATGTCAAAGATCTCTCCTTTGGCGCGAACACAGGCTCGAAGACGCTTGGGAAAGTGTCCACGGCGGCACGGAGGTACTCCATGACGAGTTCCTCCCATGCATTCTGAAGAGCTCGTCGAGTTGCTCCACAGTTTTGCGTGAGTGAGCGCAGGCATTGGCCTAAAAAACTGACCACTTGCGGTAGTTAAGAATATTAAGATCCGCTCAATAAAGGGGCCATTCCGCAGGAGCAATGAAGTCTACAACGTTGCTTTGGAGCCATGCTTGAACAACCTTCACTTAATGCGCAGGTGGCTATTCTGCTGTAAGCACCAATCGCTCCCGGCAAATGGTATTGGTCCAGGGCAAAAATTCTTTCTTCAGGATGCTATTCACATGAGTGGCAGTGTCCACCTTGAGCACTGAAACCCTAAAAATCAGCAGCATTTGGCTGTCGGAAGCGATCGCGGCGCAAATTGTCACAAAAACCGGATGAAGCTTTCCTTCTGCAAGTCAATTTCTGCTTTTGGCTTCTTGAGGCGTTTAGGTGGTGACTCAGTTGTTTTGGCGATCAAAAACCTTCTTTACGTTGAAATTGACGTCGAAACAGAGTATGTTTGATGGCGTGCCTGGAGACACGTTCAGGCATTTGATGACATCCGCGCAGTCAAATCAGCTTCGTATCTTCCCAAAAAGCATGAATTATTAGCATCTTTAAAAGCTTTATCTCAAGGCCTTGTTCCACGATAACGGAGACTTTTCTATTAGAGATGAACAGCTTTGAACCCAGCTCAATCAAGCTTCTCCGCGGATTGCGACGATGGCGCTGGCGAACGATTTTCAGAATTTTGTGAGTGTCCGCAGTAGCCAGTTTATCACTCTCACAGCAGTTCGGGTGCTGTTCATATCCTGGAAATGACGCAAGGTGGAAACGACGCTGATTTGTAAAATCTGGGGAACCCGCGCAATCTGCTGGTTAGCCATTCTCTCCTCGTGCATCGTCGCCAGAGGTGCGATAGTCGGAGCCGAGTCTCCGCCTACCTTCACTTTTGAGCTGATACCGGGTGACCACCTTCACTTCTGGGTTTGAAAAAAATTTTTTGCTGAAGCTTAAAAGAAGGAAAATAAGCAAAAGGAAAGTAAAAGAAAGTATTGAGAGCATATTCCCATGTAGTAGGTCAATCTAGGCAGTAACCGCAGGGAACCAGTATTTCGAATGACAAAGTAGCGAAAAATCATGCGAAATTTCCACTGCTATAAATCTGTTGTTTGAAGATGTCAGCAGTTGCGACTTCATAGGTTTTAAAGAGTAAATGGTGCTCTATCAGATAGTGAAGGAATGGGGTCGATTTGAGAGGTAGTCGTTGAAAACCAGAATTCTAAAAGTTCACGCCATTTTTGCGTGTTTTTTGACAGTTGACAGTTAAACTCATATAAATCTTGAAAGTAAAAGTGTGTGATGTTGCGACTTCATAGTTTTTGTAGAGCAAGAATTTCTCTATCGGAGTATATCTTAACCGTACCGATCCATTGAGATACCGCCGAGATCCAGGGTCTTGAAAAAGCAGGTAAAAATCCGCTTTTTGAATTTCAACAGCTCATAACTTCTTCAGAATTACACGAATCATGTTGCGACTTCATAGATTAGATTCTTCTCATCAAGAGCTTTCAGATGGTATATAATATGTGGGGGGTTCAAAGATTTTCGCGGCTCTAACCCAGGGTGGAGACTTTTCACCCCAAAGTCTCCACCTCGCCCATGTTAATGTATTGGCCGGAGACCGCCAGTGGAGACTTTGGGGTGAAAAGCCTCCACCCCCGGGCATATGCCGTGAAAGGCGCGAAACCCCCACATATTATATATCATCTGAAAGCTCTTGATGAGAAGAATCTAACCTATGAAGTCGCAACATGATTCCTGCAATTCTGAAGAAGTTATGAGCTGTTGAAATTCAAAAAGCGGATTTTTACCTGCTTTTTCAAGACTCTGGATCTCGGAGGTGTTTCAATGGATTGGAACGGCTAAGATATATTCTGATAAGGCAAACCTTACTCTACAAAACCTATGAAGTCGCAACATCACACACTTTCACTTTCAAGATTTATATGAGTTTAACTGTCAACTGTCAAAAAACACGCAAAAATGGCGTGAATTTTTAGAATTCTGGTTTTCAACGACTACCTCTCAAATCGACTCGATTCCTTCACTATCTGATAGAGCACCATTTACTCTTTAAAACCTATGAAGTCGCAACTGCTGACATCTTCAAACAACAGATTTATAGCAGTGGAAATTTCGCATGATTTTTTACTATGTAAATATTCAAAATTCTGGTTCTCGGCCGGTACTGCCTAAATCGACCTACTTCCTTCGCAGTATGTTATGACAAAATTTACTTAATAAAATCCGTACAGTTAAACAAACTTTTACCCCCAAATACACCATTTACTAAACACGTCTATTTTAAATTTTTATAAATGAAATTTATAAATATTTTTAATATTTATCGTATCTGTGGCCCTAAAGAGGGCCGTTGGATCACAGTTCGACCTAGAAAGATAGCTCTGTTCGTCCGTCCTCCCCCTCCCCCCCCCCCCCCCCCCCCGCCCGTCGACATTTTTGGGAGGTGAGTCTGGCACTACAACCTTCACTTTTGGCCGGTCAGTGGTAGCTGGAACCACTTTCACTTTTGGGGGGCCCGGCACCACCTATCGCACCTCTGATCGTCGCCAACAACGCTCGCTCCGTTCCAAAAGGTATATCTCCGATAAAGATGAAGCTAGCAGTCCAGTTCTTGGAGGGCTTGTAACTTAGGGTATAAGAAGCAAATACATATAATTAGCATGCAAGAATATGTGGAAAATCCGAACATACAGTGACATCGAAAATAGTTCAAAGACTTTCCTACAACCCTGTATTTCATTCTAGTTCGATAGATTTGGGAACCTCCTCATGTAAAATCCGACGAGGAATGCCTCTTTTGTCGAACTGGTTACTCAAAATGGATATACGTTGCCAGTTGGTGTTGTCAAATTCGCTAACCTCAAATCAGTACATACTGCAGAGCGCTTTTCAAAAAATGCTGTGGCATTACAAACAAAATGCAAAAACAAAATGCCGCTTTTGAAAAACTTTGAACAGCGATTTTGGAATACTTGTGGAGCTGAACGACTACACCAGCGCTGCAAAATTCTATCCTGATAGCATGTCTGTAGACTCTAATATCAAACGGTGTATTAATATGGTCAAACCACGTACTCTCGAAAAAGTCTTTCCTATAGGGGTTGCAGTTTCAAGTTTAGCACTCATCAAATTCAACAAGAATTCAGCTCACTTCGTATGACCATTTCAACAAAGGAGGCCGAAACCTCCCTTTTCAATATTGATTGTGATAATCGACTACCTTTGTGAAACTCTCGTTTTTCGAAGTTTGAAGCTGGAAGAGTAAAGGGTAACTGGGACATACTGGCATCTGTGATTTTTTTTGATTATTTGCAGTTTTTGGCTTGTGAAACTTGGAGTTAGAGGCAGTGTCCGAGCAAAAACTCGATTCTGAGATTTTGTGCTCATACGGGCCTATTCGTCATGCTGAATCCGAAAATCTACACTGGAAAATGCAAAAAACGGCAAAAAGGCTCTAGCGCAGGAGGGATACATCAAGTGAGCGGGATCCTCCCCACTGCGAATTCACCTCCCAGCTTCCGGAGCTTTTCTTTTCGATTTCGCTAGCCATCCTAACATCGCTACCGGCCAAGTGCGAATGATTGACTTGAAACCGGAAGCGAGAAGAACCCTCCGGAAGCTGGGAGCGTGAATCCGCAATAAGGAAGACCCGCCCGACTGCGCTTTCCCTCCTGTGTAAGAGCCTTTTTTGCCATTTTCGAAATTCAGCATAGCAAATAGGCCCGGTCAAGCACGAATCTCAAAATGGACTTTGCCTGGATACTGCCTTTAACACAAGAGGGCACTAAGCATGTGCAGATTACGGCAACATAGTGGAACAAAAAAGTAGCACTTAAAAGTGAGACAGGGACAGAGAAATGTATAAAAGTAGGGAATGGTGACCTTCAAAAACAGAGTACTGACAGAGTCAGAGCCTGTGCCAGCTTGTACCTATTGATAATGAGCTAGGAGATACATACATCTGGTTGTTTGTTTAAATCCTCCGTCTGTCAGTTCGAACACGTAAAAAGCTGCAGACAAGGTTAAAGGCGTCCCCTCAAATGATGGATATCGGGATTTTACAGTATTGCGATGGTAAACCCTCCAAACTAATCTATTAGTGAAGTCTGGAGCAAAAAGCGATTTGGAAAGCCCAAAATCCGCTCCGTAATTCTTACGGACGGCGCGCATTTCCAGCTTTCGCCCACTTCCTACACGTAATTGGGAGCGAACGCAGACACGTAGAGCTTTGAAAGTTCATTTTTGCCGTTTTCAAGCGCTGAAGAGCTGAAATATGGCTTCGGCATGGCGTGAAGGCTCCGCAGAAGTGAAAAACTGGAGGACGAAATTTTGCCGGGACACTGCCTTCAAACCAATTTCTTGCAGACTATATGCTCCGGGCTGTATGATCGCTTTGAAAAAAGTACGATGTGCGCTTTCTCTAAAGTCCGAAGGTCAAACGACGAAAATGATGCAAATGTAAGACGTCAACTTTACAGGGTTGTATGAAGTTGGAAGGACTTGCTTAGAGATGTAGCTGCGCCAGTAGCGATCATCATTGCTCAGTGAAAAGATACAATGCCCTAATTTGACGCGTATAGGACGCGGGCGATTTTTCTACAACCGAACAGCACAGACACGCCGAAGAACTTCGCGACCAAAGAACTATTTACAATGCTGCATATTGCCTGAGAGTATCGTGCGGCATAAGTCTCGCTTTCCGGAACACAACGAGGCGGTTGAGAGGAACGCTTGAAGAACCGAAAAACGGGCGTCTTATATGAAAATCTATATAACAGAGTGTCCCAAAAAATGTGCACACTGTTTGATCGTTAATACAGTCGAGTAGATTACCTGTTTAATATAGTGTCCCTGCAGACGCGACAACGCTGGGGCGTCAATAAATGCCTTGCGAGTTCCCGAGCTAGTGTTTTCCAGTGTTTTCTTTGCTTATTTCATGCTTTTCAGTTGATCGTTGCTGATAAAGAGGAAAAGGGCAAGTTAAAGAAAGTTTCTGTTTTCTGAAAAGTTCTATCATCGTATATTTACAGATATCCACGTGGAAGCATTTCGCGTCAGCTTCTTGTCTATTTCTTTTGTCATTTCCTTTTCTTCTGTCACTTCTTCTTTCAAACCTCCTCCTTCTTGTGAGGCGTTTCTTTGAACGCTAGTTGGCTTGTCTTGCAGCAACTTCGGATTTTATCCATAAGAAACAGCATTTTAATCAAGTACTTCATGTGATAAAGACAATAAGTCAATCGTAAAAACCCACTAACGTTCAAAGAAGTACCTCACAAGAAAAAAGAGACATGAAGTGGCGCAAAAATTGACAAGAAGCTGACGCGAACTGCTTCCACGTGGATATCTATGAATATGCGATTATAGAACTTCTCAGAAAACAGAAATTACTCTCTAACTTACCCTTTTCTTCCTTATCAGCAACGAATCACCTATAAAGCATAGAATAAGCAAAGAAAACACTGGAAAACGCTAGCTCGGAACTCGTCAGGCAATTATTGACGCCCCAGCGTTGTCGCGTCTGCAGGGACACTATATTAAGCAGGAAATCTACTCGACTGTAACTCTCTTGCTTTCATGTCTCCGAGCATGAGGTACCATTCTGTAGAGCGAGGATAAACTTAGATTTACACTATGGAGCGAATCACCAATCACTTTTCGTTACTATATTATAACGGTGTGAACTTCCAGCATACAGCGTCACTGTGGAATAAGCGTTTTGATGAAAAAATTTCAAAAAATTCCAAAAATTTGTGTAGCAAGATTTTCAGGCGTGCTGATTACACTACATAACTTTTCACCAGTTTTTCGAGTTTTCTTGATGGCGTATTCACATTTCTGACGAGCATTGGAAAATCAGTTGTTACCCTGAAGCTGAAATACCTCAAGAAAGAAACGGTATACTTACGTGCAATTTTCATATTTAGAATCAGCGACTTCAATTAACCCATTTTAAAAGTTTCTGGCTTGCTTGACTTTCTTTCTGAGGCAAAATACCGCTTTCAATGGATTGAAATCCTCCTCGAAATTCCTACCGTAATCATACTGTAATGAAGAGCGGCTGATAAGTCGCTCCATACTGTAAATCTAAGTTGAACCTCGCTCTAAAGAATGGTACCTCCAGCTCGGCAAAAGACATGAAAGCAAGAGAGTTATCAACAATTAAACAGTGGCTTTCATGTTTTTCGCCGAGCTTGTGGTACCATTATTCAGAGCGAGGTTTAACTTATTGTTAGTTTTGCAGCAGTATGGAGCGAATTATCAGCCGCTCTTCATTACTGTAGGATTACGATAGGAACTTCGAGGAGGATTTCAAGCATTAAAAGCGGTGATTTCCTCAAAAAAACCAAACAAGCCAGAAACCCTTGAATTGGCTTAGTCGAAGTCGTTGATTTTAAATATGAAAACTGCATGTCAGGACAGGGTTCTTTTCATGAGTTATTTCAGATTTAGGGTGACAACTGATTTTCCAATGTTCGTCAGAAATTTGAATGCGCCGTCAAGAAAGCTCGAAAAACTGGTGGAAAGTTATGTGGTGAAATCAGCACGACTGAAAACCTTGCTACACAACTTTTCAGATTTTTGAAGTTATTCCATCAAAAGGCCTATTACACAGTTACGCTATATGCTGAAAGCTAATACCGTAATCCTGTAATGAAGAGCCGCTGATAATTCGTTCCATACTGTAAATCTAAGTTGAAACCTCGCTCTATAGAATGGTACCTCAAGCTCGGCAAAAGACATGAAAGCAAGAGAGTTATTAACGATCAAGCAGTGTGCACATCTTTTTGGGACACCCCTGTATATATATTGTCAGGCCCATGGCCACCGAAGAGAAGACCAATATAATTCAAAAGGCGATCGAAGGCGCGCTCTCGGACAGCGCCGCAGGCCAGATCTCGATTCATTGTTGATTGTTTTTGTTGTTTCGACGCCACGGAAAGTGGCGTCTGTCTTGTTTTTGTTTTTTTCCCTAATAAACGTTCTCTGTCGTTCTTGTTCTTCGCTCGCTTAGGTAAGACATCCCTTACATGGGGGCCGAGCCGATTTCTGCAAATTAGTAATTTTCGCCGCATGTAAGGGCAAATTCCAAAATCATCGTTGTTTTCTTTTCGCCGCACGAAGGGCAAACGCCGAATTCGTCGTTGTTGTGAAGGGGAAAACACAATTAAAGTAGTTTTTGCAGAAAGCGAATGGAAGCGAGCAAAGAAGCTCAAGTGTCGGAGGAGCACATGGACACAGAGAATGTGAGTTTCTATGATGGCATAGAGAGAAGGATTGAGAGGCTAAGAAAGGATTTGGAAAGGATACCTGAGAGATATCAAGTGAGATGACAGAGCACAAAATTTCAGCCAGGTACAAAGAAAAATACGAAATGTTCATAAGGGAGAAAGTGAGAGAGTTGAGTGGGGAACTAAATGAAATGGCAGTACAGTGCCGTAGTATAGAGCATGAACGGGAAGGTATGTCCGAAGCCATGAAAACATTAGGTAATCAGTTGAGGACTGGAGAGAGTTTGTAAGAGTGGCTGAGAGAAACAGGAAGATTTTGGCACAACCATGCAATATGCTAAATACTGATGTGCTTCACCCCCACAATGGTCGGTCGCCTCATCGTGGCGTGGGGGTGACACTGGGTGTCGAACTGCGATGCACAGCCGAGTGTATACTCTGGTAGGGCCTCCCAAGCTGTGAAGGAGTTCGACGTTTCCGGTTTCGGCCGGATGCCTAGCTAAGAACTGGCCGCGCCAGATTCTCCGCCGTCTGGCTTCTTCTGGTCGCTAGGCGGTCCCTCTCCGCTCCAAGCCCGGGGTCAGCGATCACCCCGTGGAAATCAAGAGTAGGCCTAGTAAGCCACCTCTTGTAGGGGAACAAATTTTATTACTCAGACAGCAAGAAGATTTAGAAACAACCCTGTACATCGGATCCCGCCTACGGCGCCGGGTGGTAGCAAGAACGATGTCAGGGTACTCAGGGCGCCTTTCGGATTGGACAAAAACGACACGTCTGCCCGGACGACACGCCATGGAGACTGCCTCATGCTCTGCACTTACAACGCCAGGACAGTCTCCACAAACGCCGACCTCCACGCTCTTCTCGACGCTGCAGAGCACATCAACTACCACATCATTGCTCTGCAGGAAACGAAGTCCAGGAAGAAGGACGTGCGACAGATGAGTGATGGGACCCTCATCATTCGTGGTGAAAAGGTTCCATCACGAAACGTGGGAGGCGTCGGCTTTGTCGTCCACCCATCTATCGTCCATCTTGTCGATTCGCACGAGATCCTATCACCTCGACTAGGCATCCTACGACTACGACCTCCACATCAGAAGACCATCAGCATCATCAACTGCTATTCTCCAACATCAGCAGCTGACGAATCAGAACTAGATGCTTTCTACGAAGATGTGGAGGAGGTCGTCCGCAACGAGAAGTCCTTTTACAAGTTTGTTGTGGGCGACTTCAACGCGAAAATCGGGATGCCACTGGAAAGGGAATATAGGATCGGGAAGTTTGGATATGGGCTCCGGAACGAAAACGGCAACCGTCTTGTTGGGCTTCTCTCCGCCGCACGACTTTTCCATGGAAATTCCATCTTTATGAAGAAGGAACATCGCCGGTGGACATGGGAATCGCCCAACGGAACGACCCACGCGGAGATCGACCACATTCTCACCAACCGAAGGTGGAGCTTACTCGATGTCTCTGTAGTTCCATCCTTCTGTAGTGGCTCCGATCACCGCCTCCTTCGAGCGAAGATACGACTCAGCCGAAGGCTGGAAAAGAAAGTCTGTCATAGTGCCGCGAGAAGGAAGGAAGTTGTTTATGACGGTAACAGGCTGGAAGAGCTCATATCAAGTTGTGACTGGCCCATCGAGGAGGACCCAACGTACGACTACGACCGGCTTCTGAAAGGATTGCGAGCCTGCGGAGAATGCGCCTCAGTGACTTCTGAGAAGAACTTGGACCGCATCTCGAAGACCACCAAGGAATTGCTCGAAAGAAGAAAATCATTGAGGCAGGATCCGAATGCAACTCATCTCGAGCGACTGATTGCCAACACCAGTTGCAGAACAGCTTTGCAAGAGGATCTCAGGAAGTACAGGCAAGCCAAGATACTGGAAGCAGCAGAAAGAAGACGAAGTCTCAAGAAGTGCCGAAGGGACCTCTGCGAATATCACGTACCGCTGGCTGCACTACTGAACGAAGACAGGACTCCGACTTCTTCCCGATACAAGATGGAATCTATCGCGAAGAACTTCTACACCAACCTCTTCCGCTCATCAACACCCGTGCAGATGCCCGTTGTTCCCACTGGAGAAGTACCACCACGAATTCTACCTGCTGAAGTGCGTATCGCGATACAGACCATGAAGACGTCCACGGCTCCAGGACCAGATCATCTTTCCGTCGAACTTCTGCGAGCCGGAGGACACCGTCTACACGAGATTCTAGCGTCGCATTTGACATCTTACCTTCAGAAGGAGAAGATTCCCGACCAGTGGAGAACGTCTAGAACCGTCCTTCTCTTCAAGAAGGGTGAACGGGAGGATCTTCGGAACTATCGTCCAATATGCTTGCTGAGTGTGCTGTACAAGCTTTTCACGAAGATTATCCTCGCTCGCATATCAAGGACACTGGATGAAGCCCAACCCCAAGAACAAGCTGGATTTCGCAAAGGATTCAGCTGCATGGACCACATCCAGACCGTTTCGAGGGTCATAGAAGTCTGCCGGGAGTACCGACTGCCTCTCGTCCTAACCTTTGTCGACTACGAGAAAGCCTTTGACAGCGTCGAAACCAACGCCATCCTGTCTGCGCTAGTCGATCAAGGAGTGGACCCAGCTTACGTGAGGACACTAGCCGACTGCTACAAGGACTGTACAACGACGATGCAGCTATTCCATCGCCCCCTGACCATACCAATCGGGAAGGGGGTCTGACAAGGCGACACAATCTCGCCGAAGCTGTTCACCGCGGCCTTGCAGTGGGTGATGAAGTCACTGGACTGGGACGAGAGAGGCATACGAGTTGATGGGAGATTCCTGTCCAACCTTCGTTTTGCGGACGACATCGTTCTCTTCTCGAGCAGTATCACCGAAGCAGAGACGATGCTGAAGGAACTAAACGAAGTAGGGAAGAAGATCGGACTGCGAATAAATCGGAAGAAGACTCAGTTCATGAAGAACGCCCTTTGCGAAGATGCAGAAATGGAATTGGAAGGCACCCCGATTATGGAGACGTCTTCCTACGTGTATCTCGGACGTTCGATGAACATGGAGAACGACTTGAGGGAAGAACTCAACAGGAGAAGAAGAGCAGCCTGGGCCGCCTTCGGGCCCCTGAAGGAAGCCACCGACCAACTGACAGACCCGGAGCTTCGTGCCCACCTGTTCGACTCAACCGTTCTCCCGGCGCTCTGTTACGCAGCTGAGACTTGGGCCGACACTGTAGCCACGTCGAAAGCTCTACGGACCACCCACAGAGCGCTCGAGCGCAGTCTTCTGAAGATGACCCGACGCAATCAACATCTAGTCGGACTTCGCAGCACGGATATGAGAAGAATGTCCCGTCTTCGTGACCCAGCGGAATACGTCGCGAAAGCCAAACACCGATGGGCCGGTCACATAATGAGAAGAACAGATGACAGATGGACACTAAGAACATCGGAGTGGATTCCTCGCGAAGCCAAACGTCCCCGAGGAAGACCTCCAACGAGATGGGCAGACGTGTTCGTGGAACGGATGGACCAGCTGAGAAATCAGCTGGATACGATTTTTGCACCTGGAACTCGTGGACGCAGCCACCGACGTCAGCCAAGAAGATCGTGGATGTCAGAAGCGAGGGACAGGGAAAAATGGAAACTTCTGAGCTGGGGCCCGCACGTCACGTGAAGCCGGGCCATCTAAGTATCTAAGTAAGTAAGTAAGATGTGCTTCAGGTGCCGGCAGCCATTCAAGACCTCAAAAAGAAAGAAGGTGAAACGGAAAAGGTCAAGCAGAGTGAGTCAATGCAAACTGTGGTAGGCATAGAAAAGACTGCTTTTCAAAGAGATACTTTGCAGCCCCAGCAATACAATCCAAGGCGGACCGGAGCGCTGTTCAAAACTTGAACAACTTTGTGTCGGGATTACCCAGTTCACATTCAAGGGACGGAGACGTGGAACTTAGAGGTCAGCAAAATGAGTTGCGATTTCTAGATTATGTTCAATCACTCTCTTGTCCGGATCCGGGTGTTTTTTATAGGAAGCCCAATGAAAATTTAGGGGAATTGACAAGAAAATTTAAGAGAAAGTATGCTAAAGTCATCACGGACACAGACACCCTTGTAGATATACTAAGTGATAATCACTTGGGTGGGCAGGCAAAGAATGTAATGAGTACATTAACACCTACAACAAGAAATAAGGGGTTTGATGAAGTGATTGAAGAATTGGGAAAATTGCTAGCAGGGGATAGCTAGTAGGAGGGCCATGGCTGAGCTAAGGTCTCTCAGGATCAGACCATACCAAGATGTCGCAGAATTTTGCGTTGCCTTGGAGAAGATAGGTAGATCGGCTCATCCAGACAGAGCCATGGAGGAAAACTCGGTGGAGTACGCCGAGATCCTTCAGGATAACTTAAGGGATTGGCCCGAATACGTTCAGTTGGTAGCAGCGTTACATAGGGTACCGCCTAGCGAAGCATAAAGCGAAGTAAAGCTACTGGCGATTAGTATACAGAGAGCAAAAGAAATCTGGGAAAGGAAGCTGCGCACCGTTACGAACAAGACGGGCGGCTGGAAAGAACCACAAGTACATAGCACAGTAAACTACGATGATATAAGGGTGGAGAGGCGACCAAGTACTTCGGACTTCCAGTACACACAACAAGGCAAGGAAATGCAAACCGAGGAGGAGAGACACGCGTATGCAGGGATCTCGAAACAGAGGACGGAACCCAGATGCTTCAACTGCCTCGAAACAGGGCATTTTGCAAGAGATTGCCCACAAAAGCAGAACATTGGAAGAGTGGCGCAACCCTCAGATGGGAACGATGTGTCTGAGATCATCAATCATATACGAAGCTGCAAAGTCGGCATTAATGAGAGCACAAAGAGGGGCATCGAACAGATAGGAGAACCAATCCTACGAGAAAGGGTAAAAGGATACAATGATAGAGTTAGAGAAAGCATGAAAAGAAGTTATGACAACAAACATAAGGTGGACCCAGGCCGGCATCCTAAAGTAGGAGACGGGGTATACGCCTGGCACCAAGTGAGAAAGGCAAAAGCACTCATCCAAAACTTATTTCGGATTGGGCTGGTCCATTTAGAGTCCTGAATACTAGCGATAATTCAGCCCTAATAACGCGCATAGGGGAGAATACGGATCCTATACGAATACAGTTCAAAAAGCTAAAAGTAGTCACAAGTTACATACCTAATGACAGAGTCGACATCCACACAATGAGGGGGAAAAGGGGTAGAAAAGGAAGAGTTTTATTGAGTAAAATATGCAAAGTCAAAGCTATATATATATATATTATATCTAAAACTCAAATGCTGTACATTTGTTTGTTAGGATGTTTGTGGCTTATAGACTCTTTCGTAAGTGATCCGTAAAGGCTGAATTTTGTTCCCTTATAAATGAGACACGGCGCAAAAGATAGGCTACTTTTCGCGACAATTCGTTGGGTCCTTCTATCGATTTATTGATTTGTTTACTTACATCTGAGAAAATGAAAGGTATCAGTCATTCCTCCAAGTTAAGTGGCAAGGGGCGGTGGAGACCACTTACATCTTGCGGTGAGGAGGATGCGGTGTCACGAAGCTAGGCGGTCAAGAAAGAAAGCGATTTCACCATGGATACTACAGGAGCGCCTCAAGTGAACTTGGAGCCGAAGCAGGATAAGAAGAAAGGATATGAATTAGAGAAAATGGGCGAATGGTAAGCCATAAGACAATTTCGAAAAGGCACTATGCCGGGCCACTTTGCACCCTCAGCCAGGGCGGAACCGGGGACGGCAGCTAGTAGGGTATAAAATCTAAAGTTTATTTTCCGCTGAAAAACCTTTTTGCCAAAGTCAAGGAGCTCTTATAAGAAAGCGTTATAATTATGTTTTTGCATTTTACCTAAACCACCGATCAGTAGTTAATCATTTGATTTGGCAAGAGGAAAGCAGTTCAACACTTCTTGCACTTCACTCTAAACCACCAATGGTGCATTTTGATAGGAGAAAAACAGTTCAACACTCCTTGCATGTTAATCTAAACCACCAATCGGTAAAACATTTCTATTTGAGAACGAGGAAAGCAGTTCATAAATGTTGTTCAAATGTTTATAGCAGATTTTTCCACTGCGCGAGCAGGAGGAAATTGAGTAGCCAGTAGCACGAGTTCAGAACTCTGCGAACAGAACTGGCACATTAGTTTTATATAGATGGCTAATAAATACGAAATAACATGTGTTACCTAAGTGTGATTAAAGGAGCAATCATGCGTGGCATAAAGAAATGGCCGTTCCCAACCAACCTCGTAACAGCCGGCGACCAAAATCCTTTTTCAAGACACGCAGAGGTGAAATGACCTGGCATACCAAGACCATCGCTCACTTGCAGCGAGGAGTATAGAATTTCGTCGATGCCATATACCTTGGAAATGCAGCTTTCGAAAACCCGTTTAAAAATAACATAACAGAGAATTGACCTTCTTGTTGTTGAAGAGATGCATGATGGTGCTAAGGTTCACCGTGGAGATCATCCATTCTACAGCTGCTCGGGATAAAGAAACCTGTGCAGTTCCTTTAGCAAATTTTAGAACGCCATTCGAGCGCGATTGTTCTGTCGCCGATTCTGAGCATAGGACAATAAAACATAGGTACCACTACTTCTCAGTCGACCATCGGCTACATAATGAGTGCAGTTTGTACTATCGAGGAGATTTTCTCTGTTGTTGCTGCAGCGACTCTTAAAGGCAGTGTCCCGGCAAATTTTGCATTTTCATCTTTTCGGGCCCGATCCGTAGATCCCGAATCTGAGCTTTGAAACAGGTGAAAAGACCTTATTTCTCGGCGTTTACCCAATTTTCAAAAGGCAGTTCGGACGAAAGTTTTAGAAAGTTGGGAGGCCCTGGCACGGAGACCCCGCTGACTGCAATTTTTACTTTAGATAGCATGCACAATGCGAAAGAGAGGACGTGAGGTCCCACGCCGAATGATTAAAAATGACTTCGGAGTAACGAACTTGCTCTTGCTGGTTTTTTGACAGAGCGCTGATTGAAAAAAATGTTGCGTCAAAC
The DNA here is from genome assembly GCA_958299035.1 of Cylicocyclus nassatus. NCBI lineage: Eukaryota > Metazoa > Nematoda > Chromadorea > Rhabditida > Strongylidae > Cylicocyclus > Cylicocyclus nassatus. Next base: position 70,948,081 of record CATQJL010000316.1, read on the forward strand.
GTTCACAAACAATCGTTGCTTCTCAAAAGCACAGTTGTGCTGCGTGGTCGCATGCACGCAGGAATTCCTCCAGGCCGCGCGGTCCGATAAAACTAGAACAGCGATGACATCTCCGCCACTCAAAATGCTACTTTTGCTTAGCGTACACGCAAAACTGCTTGCCTATAGTCAGAACCGAACTTCTACTATGCCTTTTTGAAGTCATGGTCAAATTAAACTTAGTAAGCGCTGCAGAAAAGAATGTTTCCGCTGTATACTTGAGGTTCAGTTTTTGTCTTCAAAGTATTTACGTAATAGCTCCAGCTGTTCTTCAAAAGAAAAACTGCGCAATCTTTTCATTTAGCAAAATAAGGGATGGTGCCAGGACTTACCGCTTTTGATACCTTGTTGGAGTTTGTATTCTGAGAAAAACTCTAGAAAGCCCAAGAATTAAAATGATTCCGTTCGATATTAAAAGTCAGTTTTTCGAGAACTACTGTAGCACGCAATCTTTTCCGTAAAAAGTGCGTGTCAAGTTGAGCTGTTGTTCAAAATTCTTTTCCAACACGGGGTCAAATATGCCAAAGTAGTGCTGTAAGAGAATCATAAACGTTGATGCAACAGAGCTCTCCAATTTTTTCTCATTGTAGCAATAATTGTGCGTTTAGTTATTTATTTAGCAATTTTAGTTACATAATGAGATTAAGAGTTACCGAGACATGCAATTTTTGACGAAAAGCGATAATAGATTTTTTTTTGAGTGCGTCCAATAGTTTTAGCTCTTGAGCTCGATATAATACAAGGTTTGTTCATGTTTAATACATGTTTTCTAAACTTCGATTTTAGATGATTCCTCTTCAAAACAGTGAGATTATGAGATTATTATTTGTTAGCAATTTTAGTTACATAATGAGATTAAGAGTTACCGAGACATGCAATTTTTGACGAAAAGCGATAATAGATTTTTTTTGAGTGCGTCCAATAGTTTTAGCTCTTGAGCTCGATATAATACAAGGTTTGTTCATGTTTAATACATGTTTTCTAAACTTCGATTTTAGATGATTCCTCTTCAAAACAGTCTTTCTGAGAGCATAAAAAACATAATATCATAAACAGCAAACCTTCAGCTGTAACGTACACTTTTGCATAATTGCACTCACAAAGGAAAGATTTTTTGGCCCAACAAAAACATTTCTGGAACCATCTGGTTTGAGAAAGCATAACTTGGTCCCAGTACTGGAATGGAGCAATCTTGCTCACTACTCATTACTCATTACGAGTATAGCCGCTGCTTGATTGAATAGTAGTGAGGAACTTGAATTTTGAGGTAATTTTGAGGTCTCTGCGAAAAATATTGACGAGAAAGCAAAAGCACCCTTTTAGTACTCTAAGCTAAATTACAGTTCTAAATTTTTCTAATTTTTCCCCGCCTGAAAAACGAGGAAATCCACCGTATTACTCCATTAGTAGTTTCACTCTATCACTCTACCTGCGCAAATGGGAAGTTCTGCAATCACTTTTCACCCAAACCTTTTATACAGCTTAGAACAGTCCCAACAATCAACCAAGGTTGAGTCAAAGGTTTTCGTCTCAGAATTTTTCCAAAATCTAGCTTCGATGAGCGTCTTGTAGCAGAAACATTAACAATCATATCACATATTTTGAAACAAATCTGAGAATTTTGTGAATAGAGTAAATACAATGAAAAAAAAAATTTGAGTTCCTCATATTTGAAGGCATGGAGGCAAGCTTTAGTTTGAACAAAGTCTTCCAGAGACGTAAGTATAAATAAGAAACCAAAAGAAGACACTGCAAAGGGTTTCAGGAAGAACGCTTTCACTTTGAAAACTAGCGCTTGAAAGAGATAAGTAGGAAAAACGTGCATCAATTATCAATCAAGTTGCAGTTTTGCTTAAAAAAAAGAGTGTGAAAATATACCCTATTTTCCGGTTTATAAGCCGCACCTTATATAAGCCGCACCCGCCGCAGCGAACAATGGCGCGAAAGAGCCTTCGAAAAGAAAGTTTTGATCTAACAAACTGAAAACTCGCTGCATTTTGTGACTGCTTTTTATTGCGCATGTTCACGATTTCAGATATTTCTTTATTCTTTCCAGAGATTTGGACGATTTTGGGGTGTTTGGATTGTGTTTTTTCCTCAAGGATACAATGGAGTTGACCGTGTTTTCTTTTGTTTTTAAAGATGTTACTAAGGTTAAAGCTGCTGCTATTTTATTCGATTTTAATGATTGTTGATGATGACGTTGATGTTTCAGTGGTGCTTTCAATGCCTCCACAAGAAAGAGCGAAAACAGAAAGTTACAATCAGGCTATTAGGTAAAATAGGTAGTTGCCTGCTTGCGCGGCTTCGCACATCGCGACCATCATCTCGCATCAGCCCGCGCGCGACGAAAATAATTGCGGCTTATACGCCGGAAAATAGGGTAATTTAGGTTGTCCCGAAAGTTTTGTCCGTTTTTTTCGAAACACTATAAAACCACGTGCAATAAGACCTGAAAGAGTTTCAGCATTCATTTGATGCAGCCTTTCCTTCCCTCTCTTATGGATATATTAGCTGGCTTACCCGGCTCCGCCGTATCCGGACCAAACTTGGCACACATACACTTCGGGTCCCGGCGGGTGTCACAGTCCACTTTTCGTTATCGATCGATGTCGATTTTACCGATTTTTATCGATTTTTTTGCAGAGTTCACCTACAGGGCTAGGAGTTGGCACAGGAGGGAAGTGAGCATGGGGATTCCGAACACAATATTGGTTTTCAGGATTATCGATTACTTTTATTGATTTTATCGATTTTTTGTAAATTTTGACATGCGAGGCTGGGATTTTGCACAGGGGGTAATCGAGCATGCTGATTACGAACACAATATTAGTTTTCAGGATCGTCCCTTACTTTTATCGATTTTATCGATTTTTTTTTGTGAAGTTTGACCTGCGGGGCTGGGAGTTTGCACAGGGGGGTAATCGAGCATGCAGATTACGAATACAATATTAGTTTCAAGATCGTCCATTACTTTTATCGATTTTATCGATTTTTTGAAAATTTGAGCTAGGGGGCTGGAATTTGGCACAGGGGTGTAATCGAGCATGCTGTTCACCCCCCTTGGGGATGATCAGCATGCTCGATTACCCCCCTGTGCCAACTCCCAGCCCCCTAGCTCAAACTTTGCAAAAAAATCGATAAAATCGATAAAAGTAATCGATAATCCCGAAAACCAATATTGTATTCGGAATCCCCATGCTCGATTACCCCCCCCCCCGTGCGAACTCCCAGCCCCGTAGCTCAAACTTTGCAAAAAATCGATAAAATCGATAAAAGTAATCGATAATCCTGAAAACCAATATTGTATTCGGAATCCCCATGCTCGATTACCCCCCTGTGCCAAGTCCCAGCCCCGTAGCTCAAACTTTGCAAAAAGAAATCGATAAAAATCGATAAAATCGATATCGATCGATGACGAAAAGTAGCCTATGACACCCGCCGGAACCCGTAGTGTATGTGTGCCAAGTTTGGTCCGGATCGGTTCAGAAATGGAATTTTCTATTCGGAACATACGTACATACAGACAGACATACAGACAGACAGACAAACAGACATTCAGCTTTATATATAAGATTTTCGAGCCAAAATCTTGGACATTTCTTTTGATTATTGCCAAAATTCTCCACATGTCAATTTTATCTGCTCCAAGTTAGGCTAATATTTAAAAACTTCATTCCAAAGTTTGGGAAAGGTTTAAGTATGCGCCAACTAGAGCAACTCTCGGATTGCAAAGCAGTATGTTTAGATTTTTTTAATCTGCTGTCTTTGGTGTTAAAAAATTAATTCTGAGGTCTCGATTTTTGGCTAAGTCATGAAACACGCAACTGCAGCAAATATAAATAAGAAAGCCTCTAAAGTTCCTGCTAATTAAAGCATGATTCTTATTAAACATTATTTATGCAACATAACCAAGTTTGATTTGCTTTGAAAAAGCAGCTTTTTGGAATTTTTGGTACTTTTACGTGATAAACGTGATCAATGAGCCGCGGTTTTTATTAAATAAATAGTTATAACGGACTTGGTAAACGTGGCCCTTGTGATCTAAATCGAATACGATGTAGCCAAAGGTTTGCTCTACCTAACAGCTACCAGCGCTCTTTGGAAGCATGTGAATAAAGATTTTTAAAATTCAGTAAATATTTGGCGTTACTGCTGAGCTGCTCAAAAATCCGTAGCGATAACTTTGCAAAGACAGGGTAAATTAGAGAGCAAGTATAGCACTAAGAAAGAGGATAAAAATCTGAGTCATACGGTTCCCAAGTCGTCCATGGACATATATTCTGTGAGTTTTAGTAAGCAATGAAAAAAACGGACAAAACTTTCGGGACAACCTAATATTAGGTTGTTCTGAAAGTAATGTCGCTTTTTTCAAACGAGCGCTACATCTGGTGAAACAAAGAGGTAAGAGGTTTTGGTAGCATTTGATGCAACATTTCATTCTTTTTCTAACGGTTGCCACTATATAGCCACTGCATAAAATCTAATAACCTTTCGAAAAATTATCAAACTCTGCGAGTCATGCTTTTTGAGAAGGCCAATTTTCACAATTTTTCTAAATTTTCATAACAGCCCTCGGAAGGAGTTTAAGTAATGGATGGATGGAGCAAACCCTACAGGAAACAGCACAACTTTTTTCTACTTTTCAGAGCTCGTCATTATTTTTGTATAGATTTTTTGATGGAACCACCGAATTTTAGCAAACTCTTATTTTTGTATAGATTTTTTGAGGAACCACCGAATTTCAGCAAACTCGTCTCACAAATGCATCACACACCAATAAATCTTCGGATCTTGAAACTTACAAAGATGGATTATGGTTTACAGTAATTTTACAAACTAAATGAGCATTCACCGCTTCAAATTAGCAACTTTCGGAAATTCCAGGTACAGCCTGGGGCGAGTTGAAAAACCTGAATTATGATGATTTTATCCCGGCAAACTTGATGAATCGGAAACAAAAAACAACTGGTAGAAAGAACAGAAAAAGCTGCGTGGAATGACACCCTAGTTTCTTGCTGGTTGTTGTTCTGTGAGGTTTGAGTTGACTAAATACGAATTTGATGGAATTGGTTCCAGAAACTCTAACAAGCAAGCTAAGGGAAAGAAAAAAATTTCTCTGTGTCCTATAGCATTTGCTCTATCTACCCGTTACTTGTACTTCTTCGCAGAATAGGTATAAAAATTTAGAAAAAATAACCGAACTTGACCATGGCAAAAAGCATGAGTCGCAGATTTTAGTAACTTTTCGAGAACTCATTAGATAATACGCAATGAAATTGCGACTATTAGAAAGACTATGAAATGCTGCATCGAATGCTCCCAAGATTTCTTGAAAACCTTGATTCCATGAAATGTGGCGTTCATTTGAAAAAAGCGACATTACTTTCGGAACAACCTAATAGAAACTGACAATTATACACATAAAGTGAGTTTCAGAAGCCAAGTGGATCCATTTGAGAGCAGTTTTGAGGGATCCACTTAACAGATTTGCTCGCGCTTTTGCACATTGGACTTTCATACTGCAAGCATGCGCCATCCATGCAAAATTTGGGCTCAAGACTTTTCCTAAACTTACTCTACGAATCTCGTAACGGACAGACAGACACACAGACAAAACCAGACGTAAACAATCCTTATTATAAGTCATGATTCTCCACATTCGCCCTTTTCAATATATTGGTTGGAGGCCGCCAGTGGAGAAATAGTAGATCTTTTTTTAATCACTAACTAATAAAAAGGGAAATAAAAAAACAAATGTAAAGGTTAATAAAAGCATTTTCTCACTAAATTTACTTTTAGAAACTTGCTGTCGCCTACTTCGAGCACCCGAAGGCCATCACCAGCATTGACGCCCAAGCCTCAGCACTTCCGACAAATTCGTAGAACAAAGCTTCTTCATGGATTTCGATAATTTCAATATCTTCAACCCAACGTTCCTCATTAGGGCCACAAAAGCGGTCGATCTTGACTTTCTTTGAAATCCCAGATTCAGCATCAGAAGCTACACTGAACACCGCGACGCTTACAGTTTATGATATTCTGAGGAGCTCGTGATTAGAGCGAGTCCGAATGTGCTTACCATTCACATCACTTGAGTGCGAGAATATGGCTCAAGTGAGAAACTTTTCACACGCCTAAGGCACCGGACAGACTTCACGCGATTTGATCGTCGCGACTCAATCGCCGACATTTCCATTCATTTCCATTTTACATTCAAAAATTTCGGGCTGGAAAAGTATCACAACCGAAATGCAAGTTGATCGGCATGGAATGATGTTGTAACAGTTGTCTCGTCGAGATTCAGTCGCGACGATCAAATCGCGTGAAGTCTGTCAGGGGCCTAATGCGAAATCATGGCACGTGGAAAGGACATTTTTGCAATGAAACAGTCAAGAATATTCCAGATTTTTGCAAAGAAGCAATAAGCAATGTGAATAGGTGTTTCCATTCACCCGGACCTCTTTCCCTTCACATTATTCAAACTGCAGATCACATATGTACCATATGGTATAGTTCACCCGCCAAGGCCAGTTTCGGTGCGGAATCTTGTGTAGCTGTGTTTACAGGGTACGTCTTTCTTCTAACACAGCAATTTTTACGGAAGGAAGATTAAGAGGCCGGCCTCCGAGGAGAACGAAAGAGTGTGAAAACTTTGAGCCACGATTGGAAATAAAGAACAAATAACAACCTGATTGTCACAAGCACTTCAAGAGTAAGAACTATGCCCAGGTAAAAAGAAAGTGAAGCTTCCAAAACATCACAGCATTATTTCACACGAAAGTATTTGAACAACGTTGTGACAGTTTTACATCTGCGTTTCATAGAATAAATGCTAGTTTTATTTATTACTCTATGTAACAAATAATGGTGTTCACCTGCTCGTAACTTCCAAATTCAGGTTGAATTAAGATTACGAAACGATTTGTTACTGCTTATTATACGCTTGTTTACAAATTTTGTATGACTTGTTGAACTGAGCGGCAGCCAGAAAACGATCGTGATTACCATACAATACCGCTCATAATTCGTCAAAAAAGTCGCCGGACTGCGGCGCACTCCGCCACACTCCGCCACAGTGCGCCGGAGTGTGGCGGAGTGCGCCGCAATCCGGCGACTTTTTTGACGAATTATGAGCGGTATTGTAGTCTTGTCGTAATAGTTCGAAATTACTACCATTCCTGGACCTTTCTTCCTTTGTTACTTTTCGAGGCTTTTTTCTAGAAAAGTAACCCTTGTAAATAACAATTGGCTCTCTCCACATGTAAGGGTGAATAAAAACAGAAGATATTGATTTCGCTTGCCCGAAAAATGGGACTCGGACTGAACATTTACTCGGAGAACGCGATGTACAGAGCTACGCTTAGTACGCTTCATTACGGCAGCATACGCCGTGTACGTAGCTTCAAACGCGATCATGACCGGAGCGAAAAGCTTTGGAGGCCTCTGCTGTTGGGAGAACTCGGCAAAGTGTAGGCTTACCAAGAAAAGGGAAAAGTCTACAAGCGGGGGAATAAGGCACATTCAACATGGTTTCGTCAAACTATTGAAAAGCAATAGCTAAAAGTTACCAATCCTTTTCCCTCCACCTCTACTATAATTCGGCATCTACGGTGCAGGATGCATTTATGCAAAGTTGTTTGGATTCGCTCAAAAATAGAAACTGCGCTTTACATATAAGAGGAGAATCTTGAAGAGAATCTTGAACAACTACTCGTGAATAGATCGTTACTACAAAATACTCAAGTATCCCATTTGTTTCCGTACAAATTCGCTCCGCATTTCTGGCTATGCAACATGCAGAATAGAATACAGTTCTGATGAGCACAATAAAGCAAAAAGCGCGTCAAAATTCGAATTGGAAGCACTTTAAGACAGGGACTTTTCAAACACCCTGTAAAACATTTCCATACTTTTGCGCGGAATATTTCATACGTAGATTGTGCGTTATCAACAAAATTGTAAAGGCTGCTGCATGACGAAGGCGCAATACCTTTGGGCGCGATCGCGCTTTATTAGCCGCAGAGCGCATGAGGCGCAGGATTTACAACAGTGAGGATACGCGCGCGTCGCGTTCGCACCCGTTCAGCTGATACCGCTTCTGCGCCTTCTCATGCAACAGCCTTTACAATTTTGTTGATAACGCACAATCTACGGATGAAATATTCCGCGCAAAAGTATGGAAATGTTTTACAAGGTGTTTGAAAAGTTCGTGTCTTAAAGTGCTTCCAATTCGAATTTTGACGCGCTTTTTGCTTTATTGTGCTCATCAGACCTAAATACCATAATTTCAGTGAAATCAAGTCTCTTCGCGGTTTCTTTGAATTTTTATTAGATTGAAACACATCAGTACAGCTTTCCAAACCTCTTTCCTTAAAATGCTTGTTACAAGAAAGGAAACATAATTCACAAAAAACTTGGTATACCTGCTGAAAGCCCTTTCTTTAAGGTTTTGTGCTTTTACTTTCGTAGAAGTAAGTTCGTTTTGAAATATGATTTTTTCGTAAAAAAAGTTCAGCACCGAAATTTTTATATTTTATCTTCATAACCTTTGCAAGCCTGCAAAATTTTTGAAAACAAATATTAGGTTGTCTCGAAAGTTTTGTCGGTTTATTCAGACCACTGTAAAACCACGCACAATAAAGACCTGAGTGAGTTTTAACATGCATTCGATGCAGCTTTTCCTTCTCTTTCTTATGGATGCACATTCATACCATAATGTTATATGCTTTCTTTGGTAATTGTCGAGATTCTCCACCTGTCAGTTTTACCTACTCAAAGTTGAGCTAATTTCCAAAAATTTCATCAATAAGTTTCGGAAAAGGCTAAGTATGGCTCAAATAGAACAACTCTCGGGCTACGGCGGTATTTTTAGATTCTCCTAATATGCTGATTTTAACTTCAAAAAATTTTTTCTCTGGAGGTCTTGGTTTTGAGCAAAGTCATGAAACGCGCAATTGCAGCAAAAGCATGAAAGCTTTTGAAGTTTTTGCGAATTCAAACTTGTTTGTTATTAAACATCATTTATGCAACATAACCAAGTTTGATTTGCTTCAAAAACAGCTTTTTGGAATTTTCGGTAATTTTACGTGGTAGAGCGTGTTCAAAAAGCCGCGGTTTTTCTCAAATAAATAATTATTACGGACTTGATAAACGTGACCCACGTAATCTAAAATGGGTACAATGTAGCCAAAGGTCTGCCCTACATAAAAGTCACCAGCGCTCGTCGAAAATATCAGGATAAAAATTTCGAAAATTCAGGAAAGTTTTGGCGTTACTGCTGAGGTGCTCAAAAAGCCATGGCGATAACATCGCAAAGACGGGGTAGATCAGGGAACACATATATCTATAAGAAAGAGGATAAAAATGTGAATAGAATGACACCTAGGCCATTCACGGAATGGTGTTCTGTGAGATTTGGTGAGCGATGAAAAAAACCGACAAAACTTTCGGGACAACCCATATAACGAAGGTCAGAGAGCTGTGCTACAAGTACATATTGAAATAAGGCTTTCAAAATTTTTTTCAAACTGAAAAAATTTCAACGCAAATGGGTGCTGCAACTGCCTGCTGTAATTCAGCGCATAAAAAAATCTTCGTTAGCAAGCTACTGAAGAACTTTTGTTATATGAAGAAAGTATAAATGTAGAACTATTTGTAGTAAAAAAATCAAAAGCTGTTTTCTTTTTCCGGCGTTGAAAAAAAAGGACAATATAGATAACGCACTCTCCAAGAAAGCTGAAAGAATTGTTTACTTCCAAATTTTTTGGGGTATCTTGAGGCAAAAAATATTTTTCTTTGTTGATTCAGTGGTTTCTAGGTTTGGCGAACACATACAGCAAAAATTGAATCAGCGTTCGCAGTTAAAGTGCTCAAGGACACGAACTTTTCAAACACCCTATACTTATGAAATAAACAAGCAAGCACAAAAATTAAAGATGCAGTGAGTTATAGTGTGCCAGAAAAAAAAATTGAACTAAATCAAGTCTTTCTCTTACCGTTATAAAAGCGAAGAGTTTTTGCATCCCATTTTTGTTTGTCCAAATTCTGACATCTTGTTTCACACTTATGGAGTGGGATATCGTTAGCACCGCCTAATATGTTGTAAATAGCTATAAATTCTTTAACGGACTTGATAACAAGGTCATAGTTCTGCAAAAGTTTGCAATGAGAAAAGCACTTGATAGAACTTTATGGCTTATTTGTATGTTACGCTTACTTGTAACAGCAGAGCATACTTCCAGCCATCCACTTCTGTCAAAACTTTCAAACATTCGTGATAAGCAAAAAACATGAAATGTCCCCATGCATCTATGCTTAGTTGCTCTGAAACAAATCTGTTGATTGATACATCATGGCGACTTTATGAACGCTTACTGTGTGGTATGTAAACGTTGGGGAAACACTCATCCAATAAATGCATTCGTGTTTTAAATAAGGTATCAGCCTTTTTGTCGAGAAAGTAACAGAAATGATTTTGACTGTGATAACTCGATCTTAGCTCTTCTTCAATGAATACATAGTTCTAAAAATAAAAATATTCAATGAACACGTGCCTCAAAAATGGTATCTCTTTGTAAAGGTACGGTTTCGTAACTCTTGCATATACATATGAGAACCGTTTTTTCAAACTGTATTTCGTAAAGGGCTTATCAGTTGCAGTGTCGGCACCAGCATCTTCATTCGCGCGTGGCCTCCTCGCCTGGACTCTGCACCTCCTCCGCAAATATGCTCGTCTTCGCAGGTTCAGTTAACGAATAAAGCTCCCTCTTTCCCATGCCCGTGGGAGGAAGGAAAAGAGGAAAAGTGAAGAGAAGCATGTTTGCAAAAAAAGGTGCGGATTCATGGGAGGCGGACGCGCGGAATAGGAGATTGTGATTCACCCGACTCTGCAACTGATAAGCTGTGTAGAGGATGACCGCAGCATTTTGCGTCAAAAATTCGGTAATAAATTCAGTTGAATTGTAGGTTCCCTGATCTTGCTGCTAAATATTTTTGTGGAGCAAAGCAGGACTTGCATTGATGGGTAAGCACTGAAAGCTTTTTTGAAAATTACCTCATAGACGATTCGCACGTGAGCGATTCCAAATTCCAAACGCTCTTCCTGAACTGGTGGAAGCACTCTGCTTCTGATTGTTTCGCAGCTCATGTCCCTTGAATGTTTTCTTTCACAAAGCGTTGGTCTCTTTTTAGCGATTGTTTTCAGGTAACTCTCAAATATTACCATGCTCAATTTTGTAGTGAGAAAAGTCACCAGCTTCAACTCACTATGTCATTTGCTAAGATACGGCGGCAGTCCACATGCATAGTTTCTGGACGTTTGTAAAACACAGGATAAACCTAAAATAACATCTTTTCTGACGTCTTACGGACACTAGCGGTTCTGCTCGTTTCTTGTTGACATAATATGATAGCTTATTTCGTCCCACTAGCATTGCGTTCTAATTCTACGCACTCTACGCAACACCCTTCTTTTTTACCACTCCCTGCCGCGACTCTATTTATCGCTTCTCTTCCTCACCTTGTCTTCGTAAACAACACGTTTACTTCTCTCTCCCCCCCCCCTGATGCAGCGATGGAGCTAAAGTTCAAAAAAAGTTGCTAATAAATGCACTTAGTATCTTCCCAAAGTAATGTTTTTTTTTGCAACCAGCATGCTTTCTTACTCCTTTGAAACGACTGCTCGCTCAATCCTCCCCCTACACCAAGTATTAGCCCTGTAGTTCAAAGTTTGTCGAAGCTCCTAGATTATCGAGCGATCACCAAAAGTAGCTTGTGGCGCCCATCCACTTTTAAAGTGTTTGTGTGCAAAGTTTGGTCTGGTTCGGCTGAAAAACAAAATTTCTGCTCGGAACATAACAAAGGTAGACAAACAGACAACCAAATTTGTTTCGATAGATTATTATAACAGCTGCGCGTTCTTTATTTGCCAATAAAATTTTCTTACAAATGGAGTGCCCTAGGTCGCCGCGGCTTTTTTATACAAGATGTACACGAAAGCACTCATTTCAATACACGGAGTCCGAAAAGTGTTAACTATCGGCAAAGCTATCTTCTCGAAAGATTAATACGTTTCTCGATGGCGAAGTTGCACTGTTGCAACAAACGAAGACTTACTTTTCTGTTTATTAAATGGAGAAGAGGGAATTGAAATGTATTGTTGTTTAGTACGCGGGCGACGGTCGCCTCCCATGTGAGATCGCCGTAGAGTACCCATATCTTGCTTCAGAGTGGACGAACTTTAAAGGCAGTGGCTCGGCAAATCTCAGCCAAGTCAAATTTTCGCTTACCTGGGGTTATCCAATGCGCTGATTCCGAAAATCTACTTTAGATGGCTTGAAAACGGCGAAATCGAGCGTTTTCCAATGCCCTTCGCTGTGAAATTGGACGAGTTGAGCAAGGCTGATGATGCTCAATCGCTGCGGGACCCAATGGTTATAGCATTGCGGCGGGCAGCCTCCAATGGTGAGAGGAGAATTGCCAACTTGTCCGGACGCGTGTAAGATTGGCCTGCGCGTGTAAGTTTAAGAGCAATTTTCTCGATAGGGAAGGCATGCTATGCGACCGGGATTGCAATGTTCTCATACTTGGGCGATAAGCAACCTACTACGCTAAAATCCTGAGTTGTTTAGTTTTGCCGATCCACTGCCTTCAAGGACACCATTCAATTCAAGTCGGTGCGGCGCATCTTCTGATATAGTGGGAGGCGGAGGTGCGGTACTTATACAATGATAAGTCAATCTGTTTAGATCTGCGTGAACATTGCATAGAGGGATTTGAAAAACCTGTTACGCAGCTGGGCATTACAGTACGCATATGAGAAGCATGTGCCTTCTTCTAATCCGGCGAAATTCTTTGTTCGCCAAGCACCGATGGGCAGTCCATATCACGAAACAGTCGACTGGTGGACACTAGGAACATCAGCGCAAATTATTAGCGAAGCAAACCCCAAGATAGCATATTAAGCAGATCAAAGAATTGTTTGGAGAACGAAAAATCGAGCAGATATCAGCTGGATACCACCTGATACTTGGAACTGCTGTATCAGCCACCGAATAAGCGAGGAGATTCTGAATGCAAAAGGGACAGGACAAATGGAAACTTTTTGTGCTGGGACCTGCACTTAAGTAGGCTATACTTCTCGAAGAGGAGGATGGTGACGATCCATACAGAAGCATGGTGACGATCCATACACATCAAATACGTGTAAAACCGGCGATTTTTGTCGTTGATCGCGAATCGCTAATATCGGCGACTGTACTTCAAATATTAGGTTGGCACATAAGTTTTGCAACTTTTCCCGTAACTTTTCTCTTGTTTTATGTAGCGATCTCATTTTGTGGCGTCATGTAGATCGTGATGTAAGTTGCAAGTCTGCTCAAACGATTTAATTTTTGATAACGTAGTACAAAAATCCAAGCATTTTTTGAAAACTGCAACCGAGGTTTGAAAGGTTCGAAATCTGAATTGAACATACCAAAAAGCAAATATAAGCAGCATGTAGCTAGAAGTGGGCACATTGCAATCAGTAAAAAAAGAAACGAAATTCAAACACAAGTAAAGGTGGAGCGCCTATGAGAAGTTGAACAAGTCAAATGCGTCAAGTTTTAAAGGCAACTTGTCAATAAGCTGCGAAAAGTTGGAATTCGCTATAACTTTGCATGTAGAGTAATCCTATACGGTGAACACGAATATCATATTCATTTGTCGCTAAAATGGAATTCATTTTCTGATCTCACAAATGAGGCCTTTTCATGCGAAACGGATGTCATTTTTGTAATCAGCATGTCGAATGAGTCCTATAGGTCAGGTTTCAGCAAAATCTGATGCATTCTAAAAAGTTTAATACCGTAAAGCTATCGTAATCTTTACATATGACGGTGAAATTCGGCAAAAATGTGTGCATTAGAAGCTTACATCATAATCCTTATATTGCCAAAAAAGAATGCGCTATGTTCAAAGAGACAAAAGTCATATAAAAAGTTGCATTACTTATGTGCCAACCTAATACCTATTGATCGCAAACAAGTTATAACACGTCAAATCGATACATATCAAACGTGTATTCTCCGAAAACTGGCGATCGTCAACATAGGTGCGAGTGTGAGAATTTGCCTCACCCCTCTTCACCCCTAAACGGGGACCAAAGTGGCCCCCTCCACCAAATGTCGAGGAAAAAATCAACAGTGAGGTAAGGTTAAGCAAAGGAGATGTTTGTACGGAAATTGCTTGTGTATCGGAAAGAAGCAAGAAGATTTATAGCCATTCACGAACTTCCAAGAGGAAAAAGGTAGTATCTTCTGTAGCTGCACAGCAACGTCAGCGAGAAAAGTTTCGTGGTACAATGTTCTCCTCTGGTTTCAGGGAATAAATAGTTTGCTTAGAGTTTGTTCATAGAAGTACTCAGTGAAAGCTGTGCCTAGTGTTTTTGGGCACTTACGCGTCTTCAACATAAAAAAAGTATATATTGTAGATGGATAGCTGATACAAGGTAATAGTCACCTTCGGAACTGCCTCGTCCTCCGCTTTCAAAAAATATATAGCATATCTGAGACCGTCAGCTGGTGCAAGGAAATAGTCACTGGTAGAGCCGCATCGTCCTCCGCTTTCAGAAATTCTATAGCATGTCTGAGATCCGCCCAGAAGTGCCTGGGTAAAGTGTGTGCCTAGTGATTTCTGAAGATTTTCGCGTTTTTACCTCCTTCAGAAAATATATAGCTTGCTTGGGGTCCATTGAAAAAAGTGCCGGGTAAAGGGTGGTTGAGACTCTTATAATGGTAGTCAAGTAGACGTTCTTTTAAAATGGTAAAAAGGCCTCTTGAGAACTCCATTACAAGAGTCTCACCCACTCTTCATCCGGCACTTTTTTTAACGGACCCCGGCCAAACTATAAATTTTCTGAAAGCGTAGAACGAAGCGGTTCCAATGGTGACTATCTAGGTGTACATGATGTTCATCAACAAAAGTTATGAATTTTTATATTGAAAACTCGAAAATCTCCAGAAATCATTAGGCACACACCCTTCACCCAGGCACTTTTTTGGACGGATCTCAGACATGTTATATATACTCTGGAAGCGGAGGACGAGGCGGTTCCAATGATGACTATTTTCTTGTAAAAACTGTTCATCTACAGAAGTTATGAATTTTTTTATTCTTAGAACTCGTAAACATCCAGAAATCACTACCCACACCCTTCCTCAGGCACTTTTTTCAAAGACTCCAGGCAAACTATTTACCTTGGAAAGTTGAGGACAAGACGGCTCCGAATTTAGCCATCCCGATGTATAAGATATTCATCTACAGAAGTTATGGATTTTTTATCTAGTTCGTAAATATTTGGAGATCACTACCCACGAGCTTCGCCAAGCACTTTTTTGAAACGACTCCAGACAAACTCACAAATCTATATATATATACTAGCTGGCTTACCCGGCTCCGCCGTATCCGGACCAAACTTGGCACACATACACTTCGGGCCCCGGCAAGTGTCACAGTCCACTTTTCGTTATCGATCGATGTCGATTTTACCGATTTTTATCGATTTTTTTGCAGAGTTCACCTACAGGGCTAGGAGTTGGCACAGGGGGGGAAGTGAGCATGGGGATTCCGAATACAACATTAGTTTTCAGGATCGTCCATTACTTTTATCGATTTTATCGATTTTTTTTTGTAAAGTTTGACCTGCGGGGCTGGGAGTTTGCACAGGGGGGTAATCGAGCATGCAGATTACGAACACAATATTAGTTTTCAGGATCGTCCATTACTTTTATCGATTTTATCGATTTTTTTTGTAAAGTTTGACCTGCGGGGCTGGGAGTTTGCACAGGGGGTAATCGAGCATGCAGATTACGAACACAATATTAGTTTTCAGGATCGTCCATTACTTTTTTGATTTTATCGATTTTTTGAAAATTTGAGCTAGGGGGCTGGAATTTGGCACAGGAGTGTAATCGAGCATGCTGATCACCCCCCTTGGGGGTGATCAGCATGCTCGTTTACCCCCCTGTGCCAACTCCCAGCCCCCTAGCTCAAACTTTGCAAAAAATCGATAAAATCGATAAAAGTAATCGATAATCCTGAAAACCAATATTGTATCCGGAATCCCCATGCTCGATTACCCCCCTGTGCCAACTCCCAGCCCCGTAGGTGAACTCAGCAAAAAAATCGATAAAAATCGATAAAATCGATATCGATCGATGACGAAAAGTAGCCTATGACACCCGCCGGGGCCCTTAGTGTATGTGTGCCAAGTTTGGTCCGGATCGGTTCAGAAATGGAGTTTTCTATTCGGAACATACGTACAGACATACAGACAGACAGACAGACAGACAGACATACATACAAACAGACATTCAGCTTTATATATAAGATATATATATATATATAACTCAAAAATTGTCAGTTTGGAGGGTATGTGCGTTATAGAAACGCGCGCCACTCAACCAATTTAGCTGAAACTTTGCAAACATATGTTTTCGACCCCTGCGCAAATGGCTACTTTTTGCGGCGATTCGTTGGGTTCTTCTATCGATTTATTGATTTGTTTACATTTTCCTAAGGAATCAAAGGGTTATCATGTTCAATCAAGCATTTTCCATACTCATGTAAAGGAGGGCGGTGAAGCTCATTTTCACCTCAGGATCACGAGGATGCGGTTTCCAAGCGGATGTCCCAGGGTAGGTCATCCTACCATATAGGACGGGGGGGGGGGGGGGGGGTCGCAGTGCGGTGAACCATGACCCGGCTGGACCGGGAAAGCCAACTAGTAAAGTATATAATTCCTGAACGCGGAAGAAAAGATGGATCTGAAAACATCTGAAAGCTATATAATTCCTTGCTGACGTTGTTGTTCACCTACGGAAGTTACAAGTTTTTTTCTTTCCAAAATTTGCGAATGCTCAAAAATTGTCTATCTCTTTCCCAAACAGATGATCTTGCATACACTCTATGGTATTTTCAAAAAACAGACAGGATGTTTCCAATCCTACTTCAATCTTCACAGAAAAGACAGCAAATGATGTTAGAGAAATGAAGATGATAAACGTTGACTAGGGAGAATGGTGAAAGAACACATCACCCCCCCTTCCCCCCCCCCCCCTCACCCTCCTCGGTCGACATTTTACAATATCTCAATCAAGTGAAACACCCTTTATCCGAGGGGCTGCGACCACTGTGACCCATTTCACCCTGGAGGAGTCATTCTCACCTTATCGCACCTATGATCGCCAATCACAACGATTAGCGATCGCCAATCGTCAATGTTGTTGGCGATTGCCAGTCGCCATACCCTCGATACATAGAGCCACATACTCTGGTAACCTTCACTTTGAGGGCTATGAGGGGACACAACCTTCACCTGGAAAAAAAAACAGAAGTCATTGAACCAAATATAGGAGAGAATATCTGAAGAATATCTCAGTGAAACCGAGAAATTGCTTTTTTAAAGCCTTTTTTTACGCTGAAAAGAGAATTTCTGTGAGAGTTCCTCAGAATTCAGGACAATGTTCCCCAGTTAGTCTCTTACTTGACCAAAAATAAGATTCAAAAGTTTGGGAAAGCTGTTGGAGTTGAATTAAAACGAGAAACTGCGCTAAAATGTGCGCAGAGAGTCGCGCACAGAAATGCTGGTCTATCTCGTTAGTAAGTGACTTTAAAAGCTTGGGGCGTTGTCAGCTCTCCTCGTCCTGTCATGACGGTCAGAATCATATATATAAAGCTGAATGTCTGTTTGTCTGTCTGTATGTATGTCTCTCTGTACGTATGTTCCGAATAGAAAATTCCATTTCTGAACCTCGGGACCAAACTTAGCACACATACACTTCGGGCCCCGGCGGGTGTCATAGGCTACTTTTCGTCATCGATCGATATCGATTTTATCGATTTTTTGCAAAATTTGAGCTAGGGGGCTGGAATTTGGCAGAGGGGTGTAATCGAGCAAAAAATCGATAAAATCGACATCGATTGATAACGAAAAGTGGACTGTGACACCCGCCGGGGCCCGAAGTGTATGTGTGCCAAGTTTGGTCCGGATCGGTTTAGAAATGGAATTTTCTATTCGAACATACGGCGGAGCGGGGTAAGCCAGCTGCTCAGACAATCGCCGGGGGCAGGCGGTCCGCAAACTCGCGTTTTTCTGCAGGCGCTCAGCAGAATTTTGGGGCGTGGCGAAACCTTCAGCGGGCGGCACTTCCATTACTGTCTAATGTTCTGCCAGCGGGCAGCAACACAGAATTTTCTGCAGGCGCTCGTCAAATAATCTCTTTCAGCGAGCGCTGGTTAAATTTTCAGCTAGCGCTCGGACGGTTTTTAAGCAGTTTCGGGTGTACGCCGAGCAATGGTGAGACTCTACATGGCAGAGGAGTCATCGATGGTTCAATTACTCAAGTTTGAGGTACTTTCTCTCAGCAGAAAGTACCTGGGGGCTGTGCGGTCTTTCACAAAGGACCGCGCGGCCCTCAATATTTTTGCATATTCTCGCGGAAAGTCCGCGAGAATGCGGCCACGCGCCGCAGCTAATCTGCAAGGAAACCGCAATTGTTCTTCAAGCATTCGTACAAAATTTCGCTAAAATTCCTCCGAATATCTGCAAGCGGACCGCAAGAAATCAGCGAGCTATTTTTCCGGTGCCCGCTTGCCCAAAAATGGCATGGCCGCCTGCCCCCGGCGATTATCTGAGTAGTGATGTATAATGTTACAGGGTTTCGTTCAGACCCCGACGAGATCTACGACCAGAGCCAAATGCCCCGTCGGCTCTGGTCTGTCTCCGCTGCTCGTCTGCGTCTCCGCGCGCTGCGCGCTACCTCGCTACCCCAAACGCGGGGCGCAGGGCATTTGGCTCTGGTACCCTTTTCTCCGCTGTTTCGAATCCAATTTTAGCAAGCTATATATCGTTTCGAAGCTCGTGATCTCTACTTTTAAGCTGACAACGTCCCAAAATCATATTTCTCGATACAAACGAGATCCGGCAAAAACCTTGTTTTCGAGAATCTCTTGTTTTTCTTCTATTAGGGTGATCCAAAAGTAATGGGGCAGCTAGAGAACGCAGTTTTCTCAAGTAGAAAAGCTAATTGGAAGTCCAAGTTTTGGCAGATGTTAGTACATAATAAAACCTTCTGATTGAGGTCTGTAGTAGGGCACTGTCACATGGCGTTAATTCTATAAGCGCTTAAAGCTCATCACTTCAAGTAATTTTGAACTTTGAGCAGCAGCCCCGCAGTAAAACAAGTGAGCCTGCCAAAGATATGTGCGCAGCAATGGGTAAAGGGACTGTCACCAAATTCACATTAGCTCGGTGGTCCCAAGGCTTTAAAACAGAAGATATAGCATTGGGTATCAGGAGACATATTACTTATTCTTTCATCAAGGTAATCAAATAAGACCAAACTTAGCAGTTGCTTTCTGATGGTGCTTTTTACGCTCTATCCATACATATGCAAACTACTTCGACTTTTCTCATTTTCAAAAGATTGTGGTCCAAAACATGAATTTTAGTCGGGGTGCTGCAAGGTGCTGTCAAGATACCTGCGAACGTCACTTTATACAAAGGCGTTAAAAATGCTGGGCGTTCATAGCTAATCAGAAAGAAATTTTGAAGAATGTTAAAAAAATCAAGGTGCCCCATTACTTTTGGATCACCCTAATAGTTTACCTCTTTTCACGCGGTTTTTTCGTGCATTCTATAGAACTTGCTTCTGTTCACAATGCAGACAACCACCCAGCCTTTATCTCTTCGATTATTCAGGAATTTTTTGCGAAAAAGTAAAAAGTGCGTTTTTCTTTACCTTGTTCTGTTTCAGTGCTTTCGCATCGATTTTTTTCCAGCTTGGGCGATTGTTGCTCAGAACAATAAGCGCAACAATCCAGACAACGTCCCAGGAAACAGGAACGTCAATGCGGGGGTAAAAATTCAAAGAACGCATCAAAAATCAAAACCCCGTGTTGCGAATTGCTGGTCCTGAAGCGAAAACGGGTGCGTAGCAAGTGGTACCCAGGCAGCCGACGCTGCCGTAGCCAGCCGCCAGAGCTGCCGGCAAAGCCGCTGCAGATGATAGAGTAATTACGCTCGTCGTCTACTCTTGCCGAGAGGTTTTCTCGCACCTCGTCGCTCTGAGGTGCCAAATAAGCCTCAGGAAAGCGTGATGTCCTCAATATCTATATTATTTTGAACAGCGGAAAATTCATGTCTTTTGAGAATTATCCAAATAAACAAAGGTAAACGTTGAGAGCTTTTTGGAAGGAGAGTGATCACAAATTCAAATCACTTCAAAAACTCAAAGGTAGCAGAAGCTGAAAAGTTCACAAATTTCTCAAATTTCTAAAGACTTTTTTCTCGCTTCTACGTCGAAGAATGGACGAGAACAACTACAAAAAAATGTCGTGGATATTACGGTAAGAAAACACTGTCAAAATGATCATTTCACACATAGTGGTGTTTGGCGAGCTACTAAATAAGGCAAAGTAGGTAGAAATTTGAGAATTCCTAATTTTTTCACCTTCTGCTTCCTTTGAGTTTTTGAAGTGTTTTGATTTTGTGGTCATTTTCCTCTAGAAAAACTCTCCTCTGTTTACCTTTGTTTACTTGCATGTTTGTTGAAAAACATGAAATTTTTTGCTGTTCAAGATATAAATATCGAGGATATCACGCTTTCCTGAGGCTTATTTGGCGCCTCAGACCGACGAGGTACTAGAAAACCTCTCGGCAAGAGTTGTAGACGACGAGCGTAATTACTGTACCATCTGCAGCGGCTTTGCCGGCAGCTCTGGCGGCTGGCTGCGGCAGCAGTCGGCTGCCCGGGTACCACTTGCACGCCTCCCAGCGCTTGCACCTTGGGCCTAATGAAAGATTTCAAGCCTCATTGCGGCGTTTTTATCCGGTTTTCAGCAGTTTCTTTTACTTTTTATGTATGTTTTATGTCATTTTCTCTTCTCCGATCTTCTTTAAACAACCTTCACTAGTTATGATGTCAGATGTTCAAACAACCTTCACTTTTGACGCCCTGTCTCTAGGCTATCGAAGGTATGCCAGTCGCCAAAATCAAGGTCCTTCACTTTCCTTTTTTGAACTTTCTTATTTTTCTAATTTTTCGCTTCGTTTTTTTATGTTCTTTAATACGTTGATTGTCATTTGCGTCTCTAGTTCCAATCATTAGGAAGTTGTGAAGACTGTAAAGAGCCTGATAATGTATTCTTGGGCAATGTCGTGATATGCAAATACTGGTGGTACACCACGCTTTTCTAATAGTGAACCTGTTTAGGAATGGAGCTGCATGCAAGTTCAAGTCCACACATGACAATTTTGTTGAAAACATTATAAAAAGAGTCAGCCACAAGATTTTTTCGAAAACCAAAACCATTTGCAACTGACTCAAGAATCATTTATTTGAAATAATTTTCAGCGTAGCGGTGCAGTTGAACGGGGAACAACCTACGCACTCACCCCCTATTTTGAAACCGAAAAATGGGACCCTGCAAAACTCAATTATACAGCTTTCTTTTTTCCGGATTAACTTGTCAGTAAACACAGGAAGGCAGCGCTGTTGCTAACTTATCCGCAAACCTCACTAATTTTTACAATCGACGTTGTGTTATCTATCAGCAATACGATATCGAGTACCTGGCGCCAGTCTAGCGATTGGCGATGGCCAGTTTTCGGCGGCTACACGTAATGCGCATTGATTGAACGTGTGATAACTGGTTGGCGATCGATATGCATGAAAGACACAGTCGCTCACATTGGCGATTGGCGATCGCCCCTTGCCATGCTATCTCCTCGGAGAGTATAGGGGCTGCCTTAATGTGCCATCTGAATACCTGACTGAGTCAGTTTGAATTCGAATAAAGAAATGAGGTGCTAAAATTACAGATGCCATTCAATTGTTAGCATTTTCGCTCAGCAAACATTTCAGTAGTTACGTAAGGAGAATTTGTAAACAGCATGTCATGAAGTTACGATTTTAGATCATGCTAATGAAAGCCGCTGCGAACTCTCAACCATTGACATGTTTTAAAAACACAAGAGCGTAAGGCATTCTGGCCAACAACAAGCAATCTCTTTCGAGGAAACCAGATTACTTTTAGGTTTTACAATTACTTCAAACATTAATTTGTTATGATTTCTCGATGCCTTTTTAGCATAGTAAATAATCTCCATTGAGATCTCAAGAAAGCATTGACCCTAAGAAAGGAAAAGTTATCGAAACAAAATTATCGGCTGCACACATTTGAGCGTATTGGTGGATCAGGGAAGAAAAACATCATGTGCAATTTACTGCACTCAAAAAACACTGAAATTTTCTTGTTAGAAAAAAGTGCAGTGTAGCTCTACAACAGCTATCTTCTTTTCTACACATTACTTGCCTTTGGACAATTTTAGAAGGCTGGAAAAGCAAAATCTCTGAATCTCCTCTGCCAGTTTTGCACTCCGCCTCCGCCTCCTGCTCAGACAATCGCTGGGGGCAGGCGGGCACTGGAAAAATAGATTGCTGATTTCTCGCACCCCGCTCGCGGATTTTTTGGAAAGCAATCAGGACTTTTCGGAAGACCGCTCGCTGAGTCAGCGGATTTTTGAGAGACCGCCTGTTGAATTTTTTTCGCTCTTATCTTTTGCAGATATATTGCTGAATCTCTGAGAACTCGAGAGCTCAGCAAGCGGTCTTCCGAAAAGTCCTTATTGCTATCCAAAAAATCCGCGAGCGGGGTGCGAGAGATCAGCAATCTATTTTTCCGGTGCCCGCCTGCCCCCGGCGATTGTCTGAGTGCGCACGTTTCCATCTTAATGCAAGGCATTGCACGGGTCTGTTGGCTTTAACGTTTCTTTTAAAGAGCAACAAACTTCCTTAGTTTTATGGGACCTACATTTTTGGCACCTGGACGAGATCAAAGAGATGTTGTTGAGCATTCCTCGCAGACCAGTCATTTGTTAGCCACTGAAGGAAAATTCCAGGGAAAAGTCACACAAGCCAATTTTCGCAATTTTTATAACCTATGTTAGCAATCCAATTGTCTGTTCAAAGATGTGGGCTTTGCGTTTGCATTGTGAGTAACCACTTTGGGTGCGAAAATTAGGCTTTTATAAAAAACCAGCTATTTCCTAAAACATAGCTCTAATAATTATTCAAAAGAGCAAAGCAAGCTTTACAAGATGGCTTTACGATCGCAACAATTACAAGATCTACTTGAAGTTGAATGAAGTTCATGATTTTCCCAACTTCTATCGCTCAGGAAAAAACCCTGCGCACATCTAGCTTGCTTACGCATATCCCCTCCACATAGCGTTCGTATTTGCAGTCACTTTTTTTGAGGATAAGAATCAAATAAAGATGGACTGAGCTTGCGGATTGGCTCTTCAATCTGAACACAATATTTCTCGAAAACTAAAGCATGTACAAAGTGCGGCAAAAGTTTCCGAATTTGAAGTACTGTGAATTACTAGAATTACTAAACTAGTTTTGTTCTTGATTCGAGTTTTTGAACCACATGATGCTAAGAGCATTCTTTACAAAATGCATGTTACCTTGCTGAAAATGGTTGTCATATGTTTTTGAAAGAGTTGGAACAGTCAGACTAGTGCTTCAACAAAGCAAAAATTCAAATTTTTTGATGTTCAAATTCTATGGTATAGCCAGAAATGCCGATGATATTTTACAATGCTCTAATGCACACAATGTAGAGGAAGCTCTGCGCTATCACATTGTAGTCTTGCGCTTGCTAGGAGCTATTTCTCGAAAAGGAAAATGAAAGTTTGCGAATGTTAAATGCGTGTCAATGGCCGTCTGTCTTTGAAACATTTGATAGGTATTGAGGAATACAGGCACTGAGACTAAGACTATTCTTATGTTTCTTCTAAATAAGAATCTATCAATATTCTTTCAAGAGACACTTTTCATACTTTCTATACGATAACTTACGCCTTCTTCGCGCAAGTGTAGTCAAATTTTCGTTATGTGTCGACACGTGCCTCTACTTAAAATTCCAATATATTTATCCTCAAAACTGCAAAAATTTTCTTGGAAGCATATCGTAGATAAAAACTTGATCACGCTGCACATTTGCCAAGGAAAAGAAGCAGTTATCGTGAGGCGTACTGCTAACTTTATTACGGCTACGTGCGTGACACGGCAGTTGGACTTGCACATATTGAGGGGCTGCGTGGATCCCAAAAGAAGTTATTTCAGAAGTCAAAAGATGAGCTGTTTTTGTAAAGGTTCAAGATGTGCGTGACGAAAAACCAGAAACGAAAAAAAACTTTCCTTCTCATTCTGAAAAATTACTGAGCTCAAAGACATTTGGCGCACTGCAAAATCTCAGAAATTTGTATACACATTTTCAAATACAGTACTGAAACTGTCTATGTAAGAAGAGCTCAGCCCCCATTGCTTTGTCAAAAACATGCTAACGCCACTGATAGGTCAGCTCATAAGGCACTTTTCTAGTACCAAAATTGAATCGAGTTGATTCTTTTCCAGAACAGTCTTACTAAACTTGAAAACTTTTGGCAATGTACAGCATACTTTTGCATAATTGTAGCTACTACGAAAAAATTCGATGACCTAAAAATTGAAGAAACTTTTTTTCTAGGAACCTCGATCTTAAAAGTACGTAACTTGTGCTTCCGAAGAAATGTCTGCTCCATTTTCAGTTGATTCAGGAGGCAGTTAGGTCTTGGCTCAGCACTTCATGTGGATCCGACTTGAGCTGATAGTGTGCACGCTATCTTGTGAAAAATGCTTTGCACTATCGGAAGGCACCTTGAATTCTACAGGGCTGGCCATAATTATAAAGACACTCTAAAAAATCGACGTAATTTCCTTTTTGTCAGCGAATCTGTCTGAAACTTTGCTGTATGGTGCGCATGTAAACCTAACATAACTCCTCAAAACGGCTTCCAATCCCGTTGTCGAACGGAGAAAAAATGAAAAATTCGAAGAAGCCTGTTTTGAAAGCTGGACAAAATAATAAGGACACCGGTCTCTTCAAACATCATCGCATTCCTTGACTCTCAAATTTTTTTGTAGCATTACATCCAATAATATAAAACTTTTGCAGCACTTAGGACCTGTCATTTTACTCAAGGAAAGATGATCTTTATTTTTCGTTTCCAAAGGCATCAAAAGTTAAACTGCTTCAACAAACAGCGGGTTTGAGGAGTTTTCAAGCCCGTGTTCATTTCAAATGGCAGTCTTGGCATGATATCCACGAAAGTCCCCGCGAAATGGTCTTTTCGTGCGAATAAAATGGACTTAGTCCATGCGGTGCGATAAGATATCGCATTAGCGAATCCATTCATCTATCTTATATATAAAGCTGAATGTCTGTTTGTCTGTCTGTCTGTCTGTATGTCTGTCTGTCTGTCTGTCTGTATGTCTGTCTGTACGTATGTTTCGAATAGAAAATTCCATTTCTGAACCGATCCGGACCAAACTTGGCACACATACACTACGGGCCCCGGCTGGTGTCATAGGCTACTTTTCGTCATCGATCGATATCGATTTTATCGATTTTTATCGATTTTTTTGCTGAGTTCACCTACGGGGCTGGGAGTTGGCACAGGGGGGTAATCGAGCATGGGGATTCCGAAGACAATATTGGTTTTCAGGATTATCGATTACTTTTATCGATTTTATCGATTTTTTTTGCAAAGTTTGAGCTACGGGGCTGGGAGTTGGCACAGGGGGGTAATCGAGCATGGGGATTCCGAATACAATATTGGTTTTCGGGATTATTGATTACTATTATCGATTTTATCGATTTTTTGCAAAGTTTGAGCTACGGGGCTGGGAGTTCGCACGGGGGGGGGGGGGTAATCGAGCATGCTGATTACGACTACATTATTAGCTCTTGAAATCGTCCATTAATTTTATCGATTTCATCGATTTTTTTTTGCAAAGTTTGAGCTACGGGGCTGAGAGTTTGCACAGGGGGGTAATCGGCATGGGGATTCCGAATACAATATTGGTTTTCAGGATTATCGATTACTTTTATCGATTTTATCGATTTTTTTGCAAAGTTTGAGCCACGGGGCTGGGAGTTGGCACAGGGGGGTAATCGAGCATGGGGATTCCGACTACATTATTAGCTTTTGAAATCGTCCATTAATTTTATCGATTTCATCGATTTTTTTTTGCAAAGCTTGAGCTACGGGGCTGAGAGTTTGCACAGGAGGGTAATCGGCATGGGGATTCCGAATACAATATTGGTTTTCGGGATTATCGGTTACTATTATCGATTTTATCGATTTTTTTGCAAAGTTTGAGCTACGGGGCTGAGAGTTTGCACAGGGGGGTAATCGGCATGGGGATTCCGAATACAATATTGGTTTCGGGATTATCGATTACTATTATCGATTTTATCGATTTTTTTGCAAAGTTTGAGCTAGGGGGCTGGGAGTTGGGACAGGGGGGTAATCGAGCATGCTGATCACCCCCAAGGGGGGGGGTGATCAGCATGCTCGATTACACTCCTGTGCCAAATTCCAGCCCCCTAGCTCAAATTTTCAAAAAATCAATAAAATCGAAAAAGTAATGGACGATCCTGAAAACTAATATTGTGTTCGTAATCAGCATGCTCGATCACCCCCCTGTGCAAACTCCCAGCCCCGCAGGTCAAACTTTACAAAAAAATCGATAAAATCGATAAAAGTAATGGACGATCCTGAAAACTAATATTGTGTTCGTAATCAGCATGCTCGATCACCCCCTGTGCAAACTCCCAGCCCCGCAGGTCAAACTTTACAAAAAAATCGATAAAATCGATAAAAGTAATGGACGATCCTGAAAACTAATATTGTGTTCGTAATCAGCATGCTCGATCACCCCCCTGTGCAAACTCCCAGCCCCGCAGGTCAAACTTTACAAAAAAAATCGATAAAATCGATAAAAGTAATGGACGATCCTGAAAACTAATGTTGTATTCGAAAAGTAGCCTATGACACCCGCCGGGGCCCGTAGTGTATGTGTGCCAAGTTTGGTCCGGATCGGTTCAGAAATGGAGTTTTCTATTCGGAACATACGTACAGACATACAGACAGACAGACAGACAGACAGACAGACATACAAACAGACATTCAGCTTTATATATAAGATATATATATATATAACTCAAAAATTGTCAGTTTGGAGGGTATGTGCGTTATAGAAACGCGCGCCACTCAACCAATTTAGCTGAAACTTTGCAAACATATGTTTTCGACCCCTGCGCAAATGGCTACTTTTTGCGGCGATTCGTTGGGTTCTTCTATCGATTTATTGATTTGTTTACATTTTCCTAAGGAATCAAAGGGTTATCATGTTCAATCAAGCATTTTCCATACTCATGTAAAGGAGGGCGGTGAAGCTCATTTTCACCTCAGGATCACGAGGATGCGGTTTCCAAGCGGATGTCCCAGGGTAGGTCATCCTACCATATAGGACGGGGGGGGGGGGTCGCAGTGCGGTGAACCATGACCCGGCTGGACCGGGAAAGCCAACTAGTAAAGTATATAATTCCTGAACGCGGAAGAAAAGATGGATCTGAAAACATCTGAAAGCTATATAATTCCTTGCTGACGTTGTTGTTCACCTACGGAAGTTACAATTTTTTTTCTTTCCAAAATTTGCGAATGCTCAAAAATTGTCTATCTCTTTCCCAAACAGATGATCTTGCATACACTCTATGGTATTTTCAAAAAACAGACAGGATGTTTCCAATCCTACTTCAATCTTCACAGAAAAGACAGCGAATGATGTTAGAGAAATGAAGATGATAAACGTTGACTAGGGAGAATGGTGAAAGAACACATCACTCCCCTTCCCCCCCCCACCCTCCTCGGTCGACATTTTACAATATCTCAATCAAGTGAAACACCCTTTATCCGAGGGGCTGCGACCACTGTGACCCATTTCACCCTGGAGGAGTCATTCTCACCTTATCGCACCTATGATCGCCAATCACTACGATTAGCGATCGCCAATCGTCAATGTTGTTGGCGATTGCCAGTCGCCATACCCTCGATACATAGAGCCACATACTCTGGTAACCTTCACTTTGAGGGCTATGAGGGGACACAACCTTCACCTGGGAAAAAAACAGAAGTCATCCGGGGCTTCGCCCCGGATGTTATTATCCTGACTATATCGGAAGAATGTGAATGAACCAAATATAGGAGAGAATATCTGAAGAATATCTCAGTGAAACCGAGAAATTGCTTTTTTAAAGCCATGCTAAAGGAAAGCGAACTAGTTCTATACAAAAATGCTTAAGCAAACCTTTCTCCAACTTGTCTCAACATGTTTGCTCACTCTTCCAAACTCATTTCCATCAAGTGGTCGATATTTGACTAGGCTGACCTAACATTACTACATCAGTTACGTTGATATTCTTTTCTTTCCCACTTCGTTACACCCCTTAAAGTGCCATTTATTATCGATGACTATGCATCTAAATTGCTCCCAAAACTAAAGTTCATGTAAAATCCGGGCCTTCGCTTTTCAAGACTTCTATGAATCTGCATTGAATTAAATTCGTAAGTAGAGCTTTGTGCAGAAAGCAAACTTTGGCTGGACTTGCACTGCAATCTGTGAATTAAAATGCTTATTAGGAAACCTACTTCGCTACAACCCAAAAAGTTTTTTTTGATTTGGAAAAACTATGAATTTGCAAAAGACTTCGCAAATGTACTACTTTAGCTCTTCTTTGTCTTTCAACACTAATTTTTATGTCTCTAAGAAGTTAAATGTATGGACTATTGCTAGCAAGAAATTTTTCAAGAAATTTTCCTTGCTAGCTAGCGGCACTTCATTGATTCTTGCTTTCCAAACTCAAAATCGCGTTTGAAATTTTGTCTTTGAGGTTCGGTTTTACGAGAATAGTCAAAAAATAGCTTCTGAGTAATTGTATTGAAACGCAAATCTTTCTTTACTTTCAAAGATAAATCATAAATTTAGTTTTGGTTGATGATTTGGAGAGTTAACAAACTTTATACGATTTACATAGGAATATTCGCATCGACCTAATATTTGGAAGCATTTGAGTTTGTTAACGAATATTTTGGTGATTTTTACCTCCTTAAATGAGTTTTACAGCATTTATATGGCTTTAGAAAGAAACAATTATTTCAGACTTTATAAAAAACATAAAACTTTTTCCACTCTCTTGTTACCTCAAAATAGGCTAAGGAACACATTCTCAAAAAATCGCAACCAAAAATATGCAAAAAGGTCAAAAATGGACTTAGTCCCACCTCACCTTGCTGCTGGGAGTAAAATGGGCTTTCAAGTCCATTTAAAATGGAGGTAAATCCCATTTTGCCCCATTCTAAATGGACTTTTGACGTCATCTTTCGAAAGCGAGAGCTCAGGTAGGGTTGAATCATTTTCATTTCACCGCATTGCCTCGTGGTTGCGATGGGATGAAAATTTTTGGATAACGCGAGCGAAAGCACATTCCGACCACTCTTCATCGCGAACGAATAAAATGGGACTTGAAAGTCTATTTTCCTCCATTACGGACTTTCGTGGATATTATTCCTGGAATACAATTAGGACTTTTTGATAGATAAGGTGAAGAGCGATTTTACAAACTCCGCGTAATCGCTGATATTGACAAACAGACTCCAACCTCACCATAGGGTTGTCGCGCTTTTACACCACAAAACTCACTTTCCAATGTTCGTGAAATGATGGACACGATTTATTATATTGTCAACATGGAGACGCAGCTTTTGCAACAACTTTCAGATTTTTTCTAGTGCTGCAGTTGGCATTTAGGTCTGAAATACTTTCAACGAAAACTGTGCGAGCAGTAGATTCAGCGTAATCACAAATCTCACTATTTTATTCCCTGTTTCATGTCACATTTTACGCGGTAGCTGAGACTAGTTAAAATTTGAAGTTTCAAGCGGTTCCTGTTCGAATTCTTAATTTGAGATGGATATGATTGTGCAGGGTACTCGACCCAACTCTCAACGGATGACAACTGCAGCTGCACCAGAATGTGCAACCCCGAAATATTTTCCTGACTAGGCACACATTTTGCTGTTGTAGCGTATTGTTGCGGCTACATTGCAGCGTTTTCTGTAACTTGAAAATCGAGTTTTGTGGTGCCTATGCGCGACAGCCTATGGTGAGGTTGGAGTCTGTATGTTAATATCAGCGATTCTGCGAAGTTTGTAGAAGGGCGCTCTTCACCTTATCTATAAGGCTAAGTATAATTCGGGACTGTCACTTGAAATGAACATAAGCTTGAAAACTCCTCAAAGCGCTGTTTGTTGAAGCAGTTTGACTTTTGACGCCTTTGAAAACATGAAATGCAATGATCATCCTTCTTTGAGTAGGATGAAGGTCGTAGGTGCTGCAAAAGTTTCATATTTTAGAATGTAACTCTACAAAAAAAAATCTGAGAGTCAAGAATTGCGATAATGTTAAAAAAGACAAGGTGTCCTTATAATTTTGTCCAGCTTTCAAAACAGGCTTTTCCCAATTTTTCCATTTTTCTCCGTTTGAAATCAACGGGATTGGAAGCCGTTCTGAGGAGTTATGGTAGGCTTACGCGCACCACACAGCAAAGTTTTAAATAGATTCACTGACAAGAACGGGAATTACGACGATTTCTAGAGCATTTTCATAATTATGGCCAGCACTTTATAAGATAGCGGCTCTACGAGCTGCTGTAAGTAGGTCGAGGCAGACACATTAGTATTTGCTTAGTTGAGACTGCATCTAACTATAAACGATGTTCACATCTCCTCTCTACAGCTAATTAAATGAAAAATCAAACTTCGCACGTAGACACAAAAAATATTTTGTTCTTCCTTCTACCACCACCAGAATTCAGTTATTTGATACAGTTTGCTTCTTTCGTTGCTTACAAGAAAAGCGAGTTTAGTCAAAGTGGCCTTTCCAGATGACACCCACACTGCTTTGAAGAGCATAAAGCTCTGATTCCAAATCTGCCTTCCAGATTTGCCAAGCGCCTCTGGACGCCGAGTTATGAGCGTTTTTCAGGTCAAATGAACGCAAAACTGGAACAAAATCGCCCAAATTGCTAAAATGGTCCAGTGTCAAGTAGTATCATAGCTGTCGATGCAATGGATACAATTTGTCTAATATGCTTTACCTAAGCGCTGGAAAGATTGTAACAATCGATTTTACTCAGATTCTGCATTCATTCTTCGGTCCAATTACGGTCATAACTCGGCGTCCAGAGTCGCTTAGCAGATTTGAAAGGCGGATTTGGAATCACCGTGCGGTACTCTTCAAAACAGTTTGGGTAACATCTGTGGCCGTACTCATGATTGATACCTTGAGGTAAATTGTACCTCCAGGTAGTTTTATCACTCATTATCAGCAAAATTACATTGAGAATTTACCTCAAGGTACTTTTGTGAATAGGGTTACTTACTGATAATGAGTGATAAAACTACCTGGAGGTAGAATTTACCTCAAGGTATCAATAATGAATACGGTTACTAAAAAGCCGCTTCGACTAAATACGCTCCTCTTGTGAGTTAAAATCAGTATAATCGCTTCCCTATAAGGCTGATCAATGCAGATGCATGCTGGTTCATTTCGGGAGCCAGGGTGAAATAAAGGACTCCAAAGCAAAGATGGGCCGCTGAAAATCAAACAATATGGGGAAAGTCCGGGGTTTAAAAGCAAAAGCTGAGGTGGTTGGATGCCATGGGCAATGTGACGTAAATTCTGTCGAAATCGAGTTTTTCATCGTTTTTCATGGAAGTTGTGGGGGAAAACAAAGCTTTTCGATCCAGAAGCTGGTCAGCCACGGAAAGAGCATGCGAAAAATGCATTTTTTGCTGTTCAGTTGCTCTTCGGATTGGAATTTTCGTCAACTTTTTACAGAAAGTTGAGCTCTGACGACTACTTTGAGAAGAATTACAATGCCAGATTCATATATCATATCAAAGTGTTCTGCAAAATAGCAAGAAAGGCAAGGAAATCTTTGGAATGAAGCTGGAGTGATGCAGCTAGAGACAAGAAAAGAAGTGGAACTGTGTATGTAAGCAGTAGAGATTGCTCCAGCTGTGAAAACCGTGATCAAAAAGAGCATACGGTATTTTATCACAATTCGTCATCGCAGGCAAAGGCAAAACACGTGTCGTCATCGCATGCCGTGTAGGGTGCGATTAATTGAGAAATGTCGAGACAACTCTCTCCTCTCTAGCTTGTCTGCGGACAGGAGTACACCGCTTTTCTAAATCTCTCATCGTCCAAAACCCCTGCGAGAGAGTATGATGCCTCGTGCGCTCACGCTGTCAACAACTCTCCCTCCGCTGGAGCGGCACGTCAGGGTCAGAGACGATGTGTACTTTTCGTTGTCGCGCCGGATGTTTCCAGTTTATATATAAGTAGGACATAACGAAATATGGCCTTTTGCATAATGAAGCGAGTTTGAAACAAGATTATGGGACAGCACAATAATATACTAGTAAAGCTCAACCTTGAACCTCGAATATCGTGCTGTTGTACAAGTTCGTGCTTGAGCGTGTTGATTTGTGATTGCTTGTTACCAATGTTGCTAAAAATGTTTTGTGACGATCAACTCGTATTTTTGATAGACCTACCGCAAACCACTTTTGATATGATGAATGCCACACTCATCCCACAATTGACTCAAGGGCCAAAAAATACTAAGGTCGTACGCGTTTCTACACCCGTATGATGAAAGCTCTCGCCAAATCATACCAATTTAAGGTGTGGCTCATGTTCCGTGCACAGGCAGCGTTCAGGCAAATCTGAACATATGAGGTTCTCACGTGGAAAGTAATTTTGGCGCCCTAGCTAAAATACTGCCTAGATCATTCATTCACGGTTGAGATACTTCCCCTCAAAGTGGACCCCAGTATCGTATTATAGAACGAGTTGCATCGTGCTAGCGCGCCTTCGCGCGAGGATCCATGCGGGACTGGAGGTGGTCGCCCGATAATACGATGCTGGAGTTCATCCACTTTGAAGGGGAGTATCTCAGCAGTGAGGAACATCTGAGCATCACACTTAGAACCTCAAAATTACTTTCCTCGTAAAGCTCATATCTCCAGATGCCTGGACGCTGCCTCTAACATAAAATGGTGTGCTGACTATTAACATACACTATTGACATACCCTTGCCTTGTACTCACTCTTTTCGAAAGTTTGGCTTACCTCTTCACCATCGTCTGTATGGTCATGTCTCTTTGACTCTTGCTTTTGTTCAAAATCATATACTGATGTGATCCGTACTTAAAATATCATCTTTAATAAGGTTTACTGCACAAAAAATTAGATTAGGAAGAGTGCTCAACACATGCTTGTTGCTTCTTTTTTGTCACTTATAGAGAGAGAGTAGCTGAAGAGTTTCATTTACTACAGGCTTCTTCGATTTATTTCGGAAACTTGTAATTGACAAAATTGAGCTAGATGAAATCGTTTGAAAAACAACTATTCTGTGTGTTTGCCAATGTCATATCGAGCCAAAACGTTCCCTGATTCTGGGCGGAGAATGAAAATTTTAAAAAAATTGTTTTGAAGGCTCTTAATGGCTATGAAGTCCTTTCACTACCACGATGTTTCAACCTGGTTCCTTGTACAGGTGAAGCACAGAAGTTTTTAACTTAGTCACACACCCCGGAACTGTCGCCTTTTCGTGACAAGATTGTACTGCATCTTTTGCTCTGCATAAAAATTCAAATTATTTTAAAAACTGAATACAGAATTTTACAGAATTTTCAAGCTCTCATCCGTTGGATAGATGTCTCAAGACTCGTTGAGCCTTTGTGAATGATGCGGTGAAGGACACTTGAGTAAACTTTGCGTAATCGCCGATGCTAACTGACAAGCCAAAAGCTCACCTTCAGGTGACAGCCTTTCAAACTTCATAATCTAAATTATAATGACTGGAAACCTCTGTGATGCCATCAATACGTCTATTGCACAACGATGAACTCGTGCGTATAGCTAGAGCACATGCAAATTTGAGAGTGCAAGTTTCACCTTGGACGCTCCCCCTTCAAAAATAGGTGGTGCTCTCTGCGTAATCATGACACATAATAGCCCACTTGGATAACTGGATCAGATAGAAAGCCGCTCAGATTTTCAAAATTCTGGATTTGTAGCAGTTGCGCAAAATTTGGCGTGGTGAGAGATAAAAGCAGTAATTTTCGGTGTTATTAGACCCCTGCGCACAACAATTTGCAAGTCTTTGCGTGAATACGCCGTCGCAAATAAGGTTATAATTTTTTAGAAGATTTGGCGCGTCAGAAATCGAGTTATGTGGCTCAAAAGTGTGCCTGCAGAAACGGAAAAGCTCGACCACCGATATGAGCGATCAAGCAGAGCTTGAGCAATCTTTATATCATCAAAGAGTTTCAGTGAATCTCTTCATCTGCCGCACTGACCGCACCGAGCGCACTGATCGCATCGACACCATCAACAGCTGCATTGAGGTGCTGAGTTGTTACAACGGATTGCTGCTGCAAATTTGGCTTTCTTTATCTCGAGGGGCAGTATCCATCAAAATGTAAACCTGGAGTAGTTTTTGAAAACATTCATGTTCACTAAATTTTGTAGTGTGTAAGTTTATCGTAGAATGCTGTGACAGCATTCTGCGATAAATTGGGTCATTCTGGGTTAGCCCGGGACACGTTCATACCTTTTCACATCCCTTTTCATAAAACCAACTACGCACCATTTATTTTAAATTGGGAGCCAGAAACAGCATGCGCTTTGCTCCAAGCTAGAACTTGATTTTTTTCAAAGTGACTGTAGTATACGAACTTTCCTGCCAAAGCTCGAAGTGTCTTACAGACGTATTTTATTGTTCGGTTCTTTCAAGGTTTTGCGCACATCCATGCTCTATAGAATGTGTTTATGTTCAACTTACATTTTAAGTGGCTTGCACATTTAATGAGCATGGTCGCGTTTTATGCTTTTCTTATTGCTTTCTTTGATCATGATCATAGTTTGTCTTTATGTTAGTTGTCTCATAAGTTTTTCAATTTTGATCCTCTGAAGCAATAAGTCACATATTTCTCAATTTTGATTGAAATGCAGGGTGTTTTTTTTTCTTTTCGCTGTTTTCCAGGTAAATGTATACTACTGGCCTATAGGAGTACAGTCACAGATTTCCAGGTTTCTATAAGCTCTAGCTCCCTGGTAATATTAATTTTGACATAAAATACCTCAATAAAAACTAAGTTCGGTATTCCTCAAGAACTAGTGCTTTCGAGAATCTGAATATTTACCAGTGTGTTGCTAAAAGCTTGTAATGTACAGTTACCTGTGTGAAAACAGCGCTCTCATCACCCTTTTCTAAAACTTGAAAATTTTAATTTTTTTGTTTTCTGGCACAGAAATAAACACACAACGGCGCATATGAATGTGTTCTGTGGAGTGTATATGCTTGAGCGAGTTTGAGATTTGGTAAGTTTTTTTGGACAAAATTATAGAAAACTTTCAATTTTTTGGGCATCCAGAAGTTCTCTAATTTCAGCTTCTAATTCGTGAAGTACTGAAGCTGGTGCGAACACTTACACGTCATCTTATAGAGCTTTCTTTGCTCTGTCGAAAGCTACCCTGCATTCTGATTAGAATTTACGAGTTTGTGATTTATTGCGGTAAAAACATAAAACTGAAAAAACTTATGAAGCAACAGTAGTATCGTTACCGATTGCAATCAGTGCATTTTCTCACATTTGCCCAGTACTTCCCAGTCACAGTCTTTATTTTACATACTGCTTATATACTAACTTGTTTCTTCGTCAGACTGTTTGTTCGTGTTTTTGCAATAAAGTTAAACTACCCACGTTTAGGGTTGCCCACTAGTGCGTGCAATCAAGTCTCGCGTGGCAGCGCACTCAAGCCCATAGTGC
Organism: Cylicocyclus nassatus; assembly: GCA_958299035.1. NCBI lineage: Eukaryota > Metazoa > Nematoda > Chromadorea > Rhabditida > Strongylidae > Cylicocyclus > Cylicocyclus nassatus. The sequence goes on from CATQJL010000316.1 coordinate 70,983,959, forward strand.
ACCGATGAGCCTCAACATATGTAACTCATGTACAAGTATTGATTACTTTTAGTTTTTCCAAATAAAGCCAAACTTGCAACATACTTATTGGAAGCATTGCTTATTCCTGCGCTGCCAGTGCGTCACTGCTGTCGGTGCAGTCAGTGCGACCAGTGTGGTCAGAGAGGCAGTATGAAACGTCCCTTATGCATTTGGAACCAAAAAATGCCTCAAAATTTTGCTTTGCAGAAGCTTTCGGGTGTTACAAACAATCAATAGTTTGATGCTGTAACCGCACATATTAGGTCGATGCAAAAGTTCTCTCGCATCATATTTAAAAAATCATAGCTCTTGCCCTTTCAACGGATTTGCACAAATAATTTTGCTAAATAGAAAACCCTTTTCTTTGTGATAGTGACTTTACTGCTTAATAAAGATTTCGAGATGGAGGCAGGAGAATATTACTTCAGCTTTGGTCATTTTGCATTACGCTGCTAATAATCTGAAACTTGCAATATGATTCCGAGCAAGCAGTATAGTAAGCTTTTGATGCACGTTTCCAGCAGTGCACAGCTTATGTCAAATAAGCATTTCTGTGAAAGATTTTCGAGAAATAAACAATCGTGCTGTTTCGCTTCGCTTACACAACATTTTTGTTTAATCTTGATTATTTCTTGGACAGTGGATTATACTACATATTAGGTTGTTCGAAAGTCTTGTCCGTTTTTCCAAACCACTATAAAACCATGCAAATTGAATGAATAAATTCCAGCTTGCATTCGATGCAGCTTTTCCTCCTCCTTTTTATGCTCACATTTTCGAATACTATCCTGTATGCTTTTCTTGATAATTGCCATTTCTTTACCCGTCATTCTTATCTGCTCAAAGTCTGGCTATTTTCCAAAAATTCATTCCAAAGCTTCGGAAAGGGTTAAGTATGGCTCAAATAGAGCAATACGGTATGTTTAGGTCCTAGTCGGCTGTCTTTATCTTCAAAAAATTCTTTCTTCGAAGGTCTCGATTTTTGGCAAAGTCATGAAACACGCAACTGCAGCAAAAACATGAAATTGAAGTTTCTGCGAGTTGAAAGTTGATTGTTACTAAACATTATTTATGCAACATAACCAAATTCGATTTGCTTTGAAAAAAAAAAGCTTTTTGGATTCGGAACTTTTACGTGGTAAACTTGATCAAAAAGCCACGATAACAATTTGAAATGGATACAACGTAGCCGAAGGTTTGCTCTACATAACGATCACCAGCGTTTTTGAAAACATCAGAATAAAATTTTTAGAAAAGTTTTGGCGTTACTGTTAAGCTGCTCAAAAAGCCATGGCGATAACATTGCAAAAAAAAAGGAGTAGATCAGAGAGCAAACATGCAGTGAGATAGAGGGTAAAATCTGATTCGAATGGTACCTAGGTCGTCCATGGATTGGTGTTCTGTGAGTTTTAGTGAACGATGAAAAAAAACGGACAAAACATTCGGAACAACCTAATATAATATAATATTATACTAGCTAGACTTTCCCCGCCCGGCCCTGACAATAAATCATGATAGAAGTTACAATGCTCTTTCCATATGATATTTCCCCGTGCCGGTCCCAACTTTTGTCGGTACACCCTGCCTCCGATGTTTTAGGCTGCTAGCTCAAGCTTTGCAAAAATGATAAAACCAATATCAACCGATAACGAAATGTAGCTTATGACACACGCCCCGCCTCGAAGTGTATGTGCAGTTTGGTACGCGTTGGTTCGTGAGTTTCTCTATTTGGTAGACGTAGGAATATACAGACATACAGACATTCGGCTATAAAAAAAGATGTCCCAAACAGATGTGTCTACTATTTGATTGTTAATGTTTTGAACTGCGTTTACAGTCCAAATATATATATATATATATATATATATATATATATATATATGTGATACACAATTAAGATAACTTTATTGTCTACAATAAACACCGCCTATTACTAGCATCCTACTTTCCTTCCATTCCCACTCAACAACTTCTATTACTTCTCATAAATCAGCTCAGACAATACTAGGTACCTACTTCCATTCCCTTTCCGGCGGGCGTTATCTATTTCAATAGTACCTTTACAGTCAGAGACGATAGACATGAAGAAGGGGAAGCTTACAGGACCGACCCTGTGTTGGGAGATGAAAGAATGAAAGCGCGAGAAAGCCTCGCCCTTGGCTTTAGGCAGCTTTTATACTCGCCAACGCGCGTCGCGCGCTTGCCGCTAAATCAGTGTTCATCATGAACGAGAGTTCATGAAAGTTAATGACTCTCTTTTTATAAAGTTTTTTCGGAAAGCTTTAGGTACCGCTTTTAGAGCTGGCTTTATCTTAGATTTACAGTATAAAGGAAATTGCCGATCGCTCTTCATTACTGTAGGATTACGGTAGAAACTTCAAGCATATGGTGTCACCGTGAAAAAAACTGCCTTTAAAAAATTTCAAAAAAGTAAGAACTTGTGTAAAACGCTTTTCATGCGCATAATGTCTTTTTCGCCAAAATAAAGAATTTTTCACCTGCCCCTTAGCTTAGGCCTTTCCTATCAATACTTGTATGCCTCCTAAATTTTGGTTGTGCTCTGCTACAGCTTTGAATGCCATATAACCTTCTTTTTTCATCTCTTTGTTTATTTATCGTTCGATGACGGCCTTTCGTTTATGTCACAAGCTCAAGGAACACATCGAGGTTTTAATTCAAGTTGTTCAAGCTGCAAATTGCGAGTGTTGCAAATGTTGCAAGTAGTTTTCATAGTTCAAGTTGGAAATCGCGAGTGTTGCAAATGTTGCAAGTGTTGACGGTGTTGACTGTTTTGAAAGTGTTGATGTTGAAACCCTTGGATGTGGACATCTAGTCTTACAGTCCTACTCTTCCTCCACCAATCTTGCAGGTTGATGAGTAGATCATTTGCTCAATATCACATACTCATCAGCCGTCGTCGGTTGAGGAGGAATGAGACTTCAAGACTGATGATTTCCACTTCAACAGTGGTAAATGTTGCGAGTGTTGACGGTGTTGACAGCGTTATAGTTGAGATCATCAGTCTTAAAGTCTCATTCCTCCTCAACCGACGACGCCTGGTAAGTATGTGATATGAGCAAATGATATACTCATGAACCTCCAAGATTGGTGGAGGAAGAGTAGGACTGCAAGACTAGATGTCCACGTCCATGGGTTTCAACATCATCAACACTATCAACACTTTCGACACATTCAACACTGTCAAGATTAACACATCATCGGCTCATGTTTGACTAAGGCGGCCGCGATCGTCAGCCGAAAATCGATACATTAGCTATGTTTTAAAACTGGGCATCGCTGATGCCTTTGTCCGATTTCGCTTTCGCGGCAATCTGAGAGCCGATAATACACTTGCAATACTTGCAAACTTTGTCCAATCGCTTAGCAATCCTGTTGTTTTCGTATTGACGAAGGATTTTTGTTTTTTGCAAATTTTCGATAAAGGTGCAAACGCGTTCCAAATGCGTGCTAGTTCTAAAATGAACAATCTTTCAAAAACATTACCGTTTTAAATTTATAGACTTTTACGACCTTAAAGGAGCCGTTGTAGGAGGAAAAAGATAAGCAAACTCAACAACATCAAAACGTTGGTTCCTCTGACAATCCCATTGATTTTTTTTCGCAAACCTCGATTTAAAGAGCTGGAAGTTGGTATAGGGGAATGATGCTTAATTTTTCAGTACTAGCTAGCTTGCCCATCCAGATCACGGCCCTAAACTGGTTTGACGCGGAATGGCGCATCTTGGAGCATCAGAAAAGAGCATGTTGCCTTCTTCTCACTTTTCTCACTCGGTAACGACTTTTTTCCATCCTCCAATATGCTTGTTCTCCCCTCCTCTCATCTAGTCATCATGCTGCGCTGCGGGTACCAAATCAACATTGTCTCACACTGTACGGCTCTCCTTGAATTCCACTACGAAAATAGTATACGAACTCTACTGATGTTGTCAACGCGACATCATGGAAGTGGTTTGTTAGCGGAATGCCAGCTCATTTTTGCTCAACACGCTTGTCCGTAGGCAGCGTTGCGTATCGCGGCTCGTTCAACTTTGTGAGGGCGCCAAATCTTGAGTTGTCTTCGAATTCCATTTCTTCCTTGCTGCGCTAAATGAGTCAGCTTCAAGCAACAATTTATGCACACTTTCGGATTGTTATGCGCGATCTAGGTTAAGAAGATCTTCGTTTTCACTTTGAATCCCATACATCCTCTGATATCACCAGTTTTGAAAAAACTCTCGGATTTTCTCTATTTCATCATCAGAAGCGAGCGACTTGTGCCATTCTATAGCTCACACGGAAATCTACACAGTATCAAAATTCGAGCGCGTCAGTATCAAAAAGCGAGAAGTTACGGACTCAGTTGCAAAATTTAGTGAACAGCCTAATATTTGAAATGTTAGATTTCGAAGCAATGCTCAGCAGTACCACCTTAATCAGTTCGTTACTCTCCAAAATTCTCACCTGCAAAGTAGAGATGCCAAGCCATATAGAATGTATGTCCCAGAACAAGAAGAAAATATTTTAGCTTTCTCCATAAAATTTTCATGACAATAGTGCAGAAAGAATGAGCACGGAGTACACGTTCCTGAAGCTCGCGAAACGACTGAGCCTGAAAATGAGTGCGTATGTAATGTTTGTAGTCACTGTCCATTTAAGGGTGGTGAGATTTTGATGCTGCATAACAGCTGGTTCCCAATCAAGTGATTGCACAAATCACGCTAATTTCAATAGCAGGCTTCGGTATATGAAATATCTCTAAATAAATGAGTTTAATAAACATAAAGAAAGCGGATTCATGACAATAATAGGTGACCTAAACCAATTTTTTGATTTGTTAAATTCAGACCACACACGTTGACCTTAGCAGCCATCTTGGCGCTTGTAGATTCTGGGCATCTTACGCAGCGAACATTAAACAGTTAGGCACTCAGGAGCTCTTCTATTATACGACATCAAAAGAATCTAGCCACCCTCAGTTTTGGTAGATGGTGTCTTTGAGGTATTAAAAATGAAGAATGCGTTAGAATAAACAGTTTAGTTTCTGCTGTGACCATAAGTTTCCGATAAGATCTCCTTGATCAAAATTAAGTTGCGTCGTGTAGGTTTTGGCGGCACCGATTTGAGCGATGTAAATCATCTTCATCTTCTACCTTGAGTCAGTTTGTATTGAAATGGGCAGAATCACGTATCACGACTAAAGTGGTAATTATCGAAAAATTTCTCAGAAAGAAATTTTGCAAGAGTCAAGTACATCCCGCGCTCTCAGATGAAACTTCCTCTTTTTCTATCCACACACATTTTGAACAATCCGTAAATGCTGTAGAGTAACGTAAAATGCTCATTTACGAATCTTAACTGTTGAGACGGTCTCTTTTGATTAATAAGGAAAGTTCTGCTACTGCTCCTTGGAAAAGTTTTGTAGAAGAATAGAATAAAGTAATTTTTAACAAAAAATAAACCTTAACTCTTCTGCTTTCACGTGTCAGAGAGTAAATCGATTTTAACTTGCAATTCCATCATATACAATTTACTTGACCTACGCTCTCTATAAGTCACCTTGAGAAGTTAAAAGATGCATAAGGAGACTTGAACACTGACTCCCTCATTATAAGCTTGAAAATCTTGAATTAACCTTCAGACAGCATGCATATCTAGTCACACCGAGCAACTATCGGAAGGACGTCTTTTGCACCAAGTTTAATCCATGCAACGTTCAAAAATGGAGTCCAAAAAATTTTAATTAACAGGAAAATCATAATCCCTTTAAAGCAAACACTCCCACGCGCAGTTGGTGTATCAAAAAAAAAGTCATGGAATGGCAATTTCTATGCTTCTGCCAAAGGTATGCTGGGCAGTTCGCGCGTGAGTAATTCAATACTACTTAGCGTGTGAAGTATAACCGTAGATTTCCGGCCTTTTCAATAATAGCTTAACAAATTCCGAACTTAACTATTTTCTTCTGTTTTTTTATTGAATTTAATATGCGTCACTGCCCAGCATCACTTTGGCAATGACATGAAAATTTCCAGCTTTTCGATGCCTAGTCAAGGAATAATTTCAACAACGGCGTATAGGAATGATAGATGAGGGGTGTATATCCACGAGCAAGTTGGAGTTCCTTAGAGATTTTTTGACGAAGACATTTTTTTGATTTTCTTAACGTTTTGAACTTTTCAGATACTATCTTCTAAATTTAGTGGCTATAACTTGTGCGACAGCAGTAATGTTTTTGTAGAACTTGCTTTGCTCTATTGAATGGTACCCCACACATCTTTCTTGGAATTTGCCTTGTTGCGATGCCATGACGAGTAAATAAAAGACGACATTCTCTTTCCACTTCATAACTAATGAGGTTACGGAAATGAAAATGAGAGCTTTCACAAAATCGTCACGAGTGCAGCGAAGTGAAGTTTTGGAATAAGTGCTTGAATATTTCTTCAAATTTACAAAACTTCTCGAGCACTAAACACCTCAAATTTTTGTGGAGAAATTCGATGGAGCTTTTACTATTTCTGACCTTTTTGACTCAACTGGTTGCCGATTTGTGCGCCCACATCTTCACTATCCTTGAGAGATGGTTTGGTTGTTGCCGACAAGATGCTACCACAGTGCTGGCCAATTATAAAGACACTCTTGGTGCAAAAGTTTTGTTAAAGTTTTTCCAATCCATTGGCAAACGCGCTAGAATGAAGGTAAACAAACGCTCAAAATGTATCCAATGCAGAATTTTTTCCCCTTTCCAGCCGCTGAACTCATATCGTGTTTCGTGAGAGGATGACGAGAAATTTGCCGAAAATTACAGCCACTCGTTTTTACCATCAACTTTCACTAATTTTCAAAATTTTTATATGGGACTTTCGGAGGAAGTAAACCATTTGCCAACAGAAGCAATTTTTTGCCCTACGCCTTGTCTTTTAGAATTTCTACGAAACTTGTGGGGAGAATCGCAATATTTCTCAATTTTATGAGTGCGCACTAACGTAACCTGTGCTTCGAAATCTTCATAATTTGAAGCGAAAATTGCTCATTTACTTTGTAATGGTAGCGCTAATAATAATCGAATTTTGAAACCTCAGTATTCTGTAGATTTTGCAGTGTTTGGTGCAATAACAGGTTATGCGATTTTTCCACAACACAAGACTTTTAGAAAATTATTTAGCAAAAATTTGAAAAAGCAGCCGAAGAAAAGAAAAAAAATTGCCTAGGTTGGCAAAAGGTTTGCCACATCTGGTGGTTATTAAGGCTCCTCCGAAAATCTCATACAAAATTTTGAAAGCTAGTGAAAGCTAGACATGGTAGAAACGAGTGGTTGTAATTTCCGGCAAATATCTCGTCATTCTCTCAACGAAACAATGGGAGTTTAAAAGCTGGAAAGAATAAGAAATTCTCCATTGAATACATCTTGAAGTGTTTGTTTATCTTCATTCTAGCGTGTTTGCCAACGGATTAAAAAAACTGACAAAACTTTTGCACCAAGAGCGTCTTTATAATTATGGCCAGCACTGTATTTCGATCCATCACAAATCGTCATTTCTCTAGTTTGCTACGCACTGCAGTTTCTCTTACGGGCCAGACACCTCGCATATTTTACGATAAAGAAAGATGTGTTTCCATATATAATTGATGAAGGAAAGTTTTGAAAGACTGAATCCCATACCTTCGATAGTCTAGAGACAGGGCGTCAAAAGTGAAGTTTGTTTGAACACCTGACGTCATAAATAGTGAAGGTTGTTCAAGGAAGATCAGAGAAGAGAAAATGACGTGAAACAGATATAAAAAGCAAAAGAAACTGCTGAAAACCGAATAAAAACGCTGCAATGAGGTTTGAAATCTTTCATTTGGCGGCTTTTCAAAGTGCAAGTTTTCGTTCCAGGACCACCAATTCGCAGCACGGGGTTTTGATTTTTGATGCGTCCTTTAAATTTTTACCCCCGCATTGACATTCCTGTTCCCTGGGACGTTGTCTGAATTGTTGCGCTTATTGTTCTGAGCAACAGTCGCCCAAGCTGAAAAAAATCGATGCGAAAGCACTGAAACAGAACAAGGTAAAGAAAAACGCACTTTTTACGATTTTTCCCAAAAAAAAATCCCAATATAATCGAAGAGGTAAGGGCTGGGTGGTTGTCTGCATTATGAACAGAAGCAAGATCTTTAGGATGCACGAAAAATCCGCGTGAAAAGAGTTAAACTAGAAGAAAAACAAGAAATTTTCAAAAATAAGGTTTTTGCCGAATTTCTTGATCAAATAAAAGAATGTGGTCCTGGGACTTGTCAGCGTGGAAATAGAGATCAAGAACTTCAAAATGATATATAGCTTGCTAAAATAGGGTTCGAAACAGCGAAGAAAAGGGTACCAAAGCCAAATGCCCAGCTCCCCGCGTTTGGGGTAGCGAGGTGGCGCGCAGCGTGCGGAGACGCAGACGAGCAGCGGAGACAGACCAGAGCCGACGGGGCATTTGGCTCTGGTCGTAGATCTCCGCGGGGTCTCAACGAAACACTGCAACATTATATATCATTCTGATCGTCATGACACGACGAAGAGCACTGACTACGTCCCAAACTTTGAAAATCATTCGTTAGCGAGATAGACCAGCGTTTTCGTGCGCGACTTTCTGCGCAAGATTTAAGCGCAGTTTCTCGTTTTTGTTCAACTCCTATTTTTTTTTAATCCTTGCATTCTTCCCGTTGTTCGGGGTCGTTATTCGAATTTGATGAAACATAAAAGAGCATATGATGCGACGTGGTTTCTTCTTCAGCCGGCTTGTCGCGTGCTTCCTCTTGGTTGAGCAGCCTGACGCTGGATTCGTGGGGCAGGAGCTTTGCCAAAGAAATTAGGCACACTGCGGAATCGAACCCGCTACCATCTTCGCCGTAGTCAAGGGCACTAACCTCTCGGCCACTCTGCCCGTTTGTTCAACTCCTATAGCTTTCCTAAACTTCTGAAACTCGATTTTGGTCAAATGAGAGGTTAAGTTAGAAATTTTGTCCTTAATTTTGGCGAAAATTCCACAGAAGCCTTCTTTCTAACGTAAAAAGGGCTATGAAAAGCAATTTCTCGGTTTCGCTGAGATAAGCTGAAGATATTATTCCCTATATTTGCTTCATTAGCATTTGTTCCGAAATATTCAGGATAATAACATCCGGGGCGAACTTCTCTTTTTTTCCAGGTGAAGGTTGTGCCCCCTCATAGCCCTCAAAGTGAAGCTTACCAAAGTACGTGGCTCTATGTATCGAGGATATGCTGAATCGTCTCCATAAAGTAATGAACACACGCAATGCCAGTCAGTTGCACAAAAATCAATGTCAGTAATTCTATAATATTTGTACCAGCCTTTTTCATGTCTGACCTAGAATTATGAAGAGGATGAGGAATTCGAGCAAAACTTCGCACCTTCGGCAGAACAAGTTTAAGGATATATTTCAACCAAAATTATTGATTGTCTTCAAACTTCCAACAAGTTTGGAGTCAAGTTGGATAAGAAGTTCACAAAACAGTATTGATTGGCTTTATCAAGTCCATGACACAAGAAATTGTAAATATATATGTTTGAAGCACCGTTTTGAACTGAAATGATTCGAACTTGGAAAACTTTTGGAAGAGAACTCTTTTGACTACTTCAATTTGTGACCTCAGATATCATGGGAAAGTTTCAGAGTTTCCAAGTTTTTCCGCGAAAAAGCATTACTGGTTATTTGATTGATGAGGAAACTCTAGGGAAAAACTGAATAAAAGTGGAAATGACAACTAATAAAGTTTTGCGTGGAATGTGTTTGCTGTTTTCAACATTCGACATGCGCTCAAACTTGGTTTGCAGAAAAAAAGTTCTCTTTTTTAGTCGTAGCGCCTAAAATAAACGATGTTACTCTATTTTTGACTTATTGTTTGCTGCCTATTTCTCAAAGAGATCATGTTCTGTATTAGTAAATCACTCACAGTCAGTAAGATTTAACACGTATTAAACTTCCTTAACTTCCTTTTTGTAACTGCTAACTACTCTTTCGCGCTCTGCTAATGGGCACGAGAGTTGTAGAGTTGAACAAGCGGTATGCGGCCTTGACCGCTACTGCCATGTGAAAACAATCGTTGCCTCCAAGGTCAACCCTCATGTTTTTTTTAGGGCACTTGTTCATCACTGTGTAAGAAACGTTCCGTCAAGGCTACTCGGCTACCATATAGACATGTACGCATAAGTACTGCAGAATGGATGTGACTGATTAGCATATCACCACTCACAAAGCTGGAAATCTTTCTTATCTTGCCTTTCTCTATCCGGCTGTTTCTATATATTCACTCTACATTGCTTTTCGCGCACTCTAACCTGCGATAAATGCTCATTGTCAGTTTCTTGGGTATCGCCCTCCGTGGAACTGCCTGTCAAAATAAAAGCATAGTCTTAATTTGCTAGGGTTATGGGTTTTGGACGGGCAGATAAGCATGAAATGGACTTCAGCGCATGCGAACATTTGTGTTATAGTCTCGTCCCTTGGTGGCATAGTCGAGCAGGACGTGTATAATATTAGATTAATTGACTGGACGACTGGCGAAATATTAGATTGGCTAATAAATAAATTCGGTCCCTTTTTCAGCTCTTACAAATGCTGTAGACAAATTTTTGTCCAATGTTTGGTATCTTTGAAAAGAGCACTTCACTGAGTACTGGAGCATATATTCTGTTTAGGTAAAACTTATCTTCCCAGGAAAAAAATCCGCAAAGAAGTGATATCGCAATTTTCCCATAATGCGCAAATATGAGGAAATTTGGTTTTCTTAGTGAAACATTTTGAAAATGGCAGATCACAGTTCTTTTTGTTGTTCACTAAGTAGGGATAGCTCCTTCATATCCAAACACCAAACTGCTGTTCTTTACATCCATTACAGCATGAAAACGAAGCTCAAAAATTCAAAGAATTGAGGTTTTGGAAATTTCGCTTGTTGAGGCATAACTGTCTTTACTGACGATAGAAAATCCTGAAAATTTGATATGTGATAGAGGAAGCTTCAAACTACTTTCCCACAAAGAATCATAGATTTAAAACAACAAGAAGATTTTTAATGACAATTTGTATGCCAAAACGAACTTACTTTTTAGCCAACCTAATAAACACGAATATTATCTAAAGTGCGGAGCGCCTTATATACAGGGCCTTATATATGTCCCAAAAAATGTGTGAACACTGTAGATCGTTAATAACTCCCCCGCTTCCATGTCTCTCGCCGGGATTGAGATACTATTCTAGAGCAAGGTGCAACTTAGGTCTGCACTATGGAGCAAATCACCGATCGCTCTCCTTACTGTAGGATTACGGTAAGAGCTTCCATTATGTAGAAGCACTGTGAAATTCCATCTGACAAAATTTTCTTGGAAAATTTCAAAAAATCGTGTGCTGGGGTCTTCGCGCAGGCTGATTCCAATAAATCACTTTTTACGAGTGCTTTCAGCTTTTTGACGTGTATTACATTTTTGACAATAACTGGGAATTCACTTACTACGATTTACTTGGAATAACTTTGGAAAGAAGCATCATAGTATGGTGAAATTTTTATGCTCAAAATCAGCGGCTTTCATTACCATAGTATAAATATAACAGTTCCTAGTCTGTTTAGTTTTTTTTCTGAGGCAAAACATCGCTTTTAGTGGCCTAAAATCCTTCCCGAACTTCCGACCGTAATCTCACAATAATGAAGAGCAATTTGTGATTTGCTCCAAACTATAAATCTAAGTTGAATCTCGTTCTACAGAGTAGTATCTCAAACTCGGCGAAAGACATGAAAGCAGGTGAGTTAACGATCAAAAAGTGTTCACATTTTTTTTGGGACACCCTATAGAACTCCTTCAATCACTGTCAATATCAGAAACCCTAGACCAAATATAATAGGGATTACGTCACGATTAATGATAATGTTACCTCACAACAATTTGACAAAAGAGCAGCAAGAAAACCTTTTGCAACACCATCTCTAACCATGATGTAAAAAGGAACTAAAGACCATGTTTTGATTGTGAACTTTATTAATTTTTCTATTGCTGTGCATCGGAGTACCATAAAGGGGTGTCCCTAAAATTGTGCTCTGTTTGATTGTTATGTACCTATTTGCTTCAATGTGTTTTGCAAATTCTTAATTATCGTCGCCTCCTCGATGTATTTTGGAGCATTTGCAGACATTTGAACACGTTGGTAAACTTGTTAACCCTCTAATGCAGGCCATTGTTTCTTGTAATCTTTCGCCATCAAAGATGCCAGGCAGTTTAGAGAGAACAAAGAGCCATGCTTTGCAGTAAAGGTTTGACAAAATCACCAACATGCTTAAATGTCTGCAAATGCTCCGCCCAACGTACACCGGGGAGACAACGATGCCAAAGCTGGCTTAAAATTAGATTCCTGTATGAGATACCTGAGTCTCTCCTTGTCACTGTAGAAACGTTAGGGACTTTGAAGAGGGTTTTGAGCCATTAGAAGTCGTTTTGTTTAAGAAAAAAACAAAAAGGCCAAAAACTTTTGAACTTGTGAATAGCCTGCTACACATTTGTTTATCAAATGTGTAGGCTATTCCACAATTTCGCTGTATCCTGAAAGTTCTACCGAATCCTGCAGCAACGAAAAGAAATCAGAGATCAGACTCGCACTGTAAATTCAAATTAGCCAGTTTTTCAGAATGGTAACTAAAGACCCGCAAATGACTTTAAAGCCAAAGAATTATTAACAAAGAAACAGTGTGTGCACATTTTTTGGACACCGCATATATGTTATTACTGTTTTTAACAGATGTAAAGATTTTCCTAACAGAAAGAAAGATTCTTGTTTACTCTCTCAAAGATTCGCCGTGGGTAGGTAGTCGCGCTATTTATAGGCAAGCGGGCACCAGGAAAAATAGTTCGCTAGGTTCTTGCGGCCCGCTTGCAGGTATTTAAATGATTTTGACCATTTTCTAACGGAATGCCCAACCACTGCGCTTTTTCAAAGGTTAATTGCGTTCAGTGGCCGCTGTAGTAACCATCGAAATATTTCGTCAAACAAATGAATATCGAATAATCGGCTTTCAATATTCAAACGAACGATATTATTCGATACGTGATTTCCAAATTAATCGAATTTGAATATTCGAATAATGCTACATTTCAAAATTCGAGTGAACAAATATTCGAATAAATGAGGTTGGTCAAATATTCGACTACTCGAATATTCGGATAATCATACCTGTCCGAATATTCGACTGTTCGAATAGCTCGAATAATCTAGTGCTTCAAACTTTTAATTTTTTCTTTATTGCAGTTTTCTGCAAAAAAAAAATTAATCAGAGAGCGCCTTAAAAGGTGTACCAAGTGATATAGGACACCACTTTGACTTACTCACCTTCAGGGAGTTGTTATTGTAATGTTTCGTTCGTAGTCAGCGTGTACTACCCTCTCATAAACCTTTGAATTGGAGCAATTTTTTGAGGTGTTGGCCTCGTATCGTATGCCTACCGTAATTTTACAGTAATGGCCCACAGGAATGGTTATGATATTTGTGGTGCGTGCGGCATCGTCCCCACCGCGAAGCTATAGTGACCCCTTAAATCCCCAGGATCTTGTTATATGGAATACCGCCGTGACCCCTTGAGGCCTTAATATACAAAATCATTACTTTTATGAGCGGATGTCAAATCTACCTTGTGGAGTTCGGGACCGGCCATACTATTTAAGGAGGTGATTTCTGCAGTTCCTGTAATCCCTGCAATTTCTATGATTCATCCACTTCCGATGTGCCGCACGACGAGTCGCTTTGCGAATTTCAGTATACATTGTTTTTTTTTCGCGATATACATTGTTGCGGGACCCGCAGGAATCACAGGAATCGCAGAAACTGCAGGAATCGAGGAATGGTATTGCCAAAATTTTCGGCCTGAGATTTTGCATTATCGGGATGAGGAATGTTGATGCAAGCAAGATTACTTCTCCTAGAGCACAAAGTACGGTGAGTCGAAAAATTGATTACTACCAAAGCGAATGTTTTTGTTTTGCTTGCAACCTACCGCCTAATTTACCCGATTTTAGGCGCATACTTTCATTTCTAAAACAAAAAATGTGACTTGGAAAGATTCTCGCCTGACCCTGTCATGATTACGCGATGCTTTGATCCATATCTGCAACAAAACTTGGATCTACACTACATCCCACCTCTATGGCAAGCGACGTACGCTTTGCTTGAAGAATGCGCCAATAGCTGAGCCGATCGTGAAGGGCGGCGAGCCCTACTGAATGACCTGCCCTTCACGATCGGCTCAGCGCGCGATGCAGCTCATGCGCGGCGCGTTCTGAGCCGATCGTGACGGGCGGCGGGCCGGTCCTCCCAACGTCCTGTGCTCAAATTTTGCATAGCACTTGCTACTGGCATGAAAGTCCAAACGCAAAAGCACAAGCAGATTCGTTGAGTGGATCCCTCAAAAACTGCGCGTCAGAGGGACCCACTTTGCAGTTGGCCCACAAAATTGGGTCCGTACTTTCAGTTTTTGCAGAGTGCTGGATGTTTATGGCAAGTAAATGTGCAAGCCATGAACTTAGGCCCAAAAAACTAATCAGAAGTCCATTACTTTACAAAAACGGCGCCAAAAAGTATTGGTTGCTTAAATGGTCAATTTGTCAAGGTTTTACCAGAGCATTTGCGAGATTTTTGCACAAAAATGTAGCTCACGGTGACTACTATTCTTATGACGACTGTCAAGACCATAGGAAAAGCGAAAACCTACAAAAATTTGGTTTGTTCTCCTGCAAAAAGTTCCATCCACGCAAAATGACCGATTTTACATGAAAAAGCTTTCGGAATGAGTACTCAGACAATCGCCGGGGGCAGGCGGGCACCGGAAAAATAGATTGCTGAGCTCTCGCACCCCGCTCGCGGATTTTTTGGAAAGCAATCAGGACTTTCCGGAAGACCGCTTGCTGAGTTCTCGATTCCTCAGAGATTCAGCAATATATCTGCAAAAGATAAGAGCGAAAAAAATTCAACAGGCGGTTTCTCAAAAATCCGCTGACTCAGCAAGCGGTCTTCCGAAAAGTCCTGATTGCTTTCCAAAAAAATCCGCGAGCGGGTGCGAGAAATCAGCAATCTATTTTTCCGGTGCCCGCCTCCCCCCAGCGATTGTCTGAGCAGTTGTTTACATTTAGTTCGTGATGTTCGGCATTGCTTGGTGAGTTTCAATGCCATTGTTATGCGAAAATAAGTAGGGCCTAGACAGTAGAGCCAGTGCGAGCCTTTGCGAAGCAGAAGTGAAGCATTGGTTACAGTATATGCGACTTGACGCCCAACCCTGCAAGAGCTTAAAAACTTCCAATTTTTGGTCCCGCATGAATTTTTGGCAACCCACGACTATTTGTTTTTTCTAGCTCATAATGTCGTTCCAATTTTCAATCTTGCCTCGTATGTCAACTATTTTCTCATCGTTTATCTTGAATTGGGGGTTTGTTACTTTAATCTGGATGTCGAAGAATGCTTTCATGATTAGATTAAGTGCGGCTTCTGCCTAAAAGACCAAAACGTCAAGGCATCGTCCACCCAAACTCTCGTCTTCCATGTTTTGTCGTTCCGTGTCCTTCTCGGTCGCTGATTACAATTATGAAGCCGACATTTGCAAGAACTTTAACAACCCGTGTTCCTTTTTGAACGGTGGCTGGGCGAGCCGGGATAGGCGAGATCGGAGGAAGGTCCACCAACTGGGGGCATGTCGGAGTAGTGTTCTTTTTAATATATCGATGTGGATGGTTGGAATCATTAATGAATGGCTCAACTGAGGCAAAGATGACTCGATGAAGCTTCAATTGATGCTTTCCTCAGTTGAAATCGAATGAGGCAGCTTTACTACGTTCCAAAGTGTCAGTTGTGTCCCCAGTTTTTTGGTCCGAAAAATGTCCATAACTCGGCGCCCAGAGTTTGAATGAACAATTATTATTAATTTCAGATTTTCATGTTATTCAAATTCGATTTGAATATGGGCAAATTCCAAAATTCGAACTTTCGAATATTCGAATAACCTAACATCATCGAATATATGATTATTTGAATAATCGAAAACTAGATATCATCGACTTTTCGATTATTCAAATTTTCGAATAAACGAGTGCAGTATTCGATTATTCTAATGCAATATTTGAATATTTGAATCAGGGCCTGGCACTAGCTGGCACGGGGCAAGCTGGATATCGTTTTTGGGAAAAAAAGCAAAGGGGATATCGTTTTTGTGGCTGGAAAGACGACAACTTTTTCAATCCACGTTTCGTTTTTTTTACATTCAGGGTTAAGGGTCAAAAGGACTTCTGAAAATTCTCTGATGCCAGCTCGTGACGAGCCTGTGTTAAATACTTGAACAACTATTTCCAACAACTAAATATTCGAACATTCATGTTACTTATCTTATTTTTCCAAGTTGTCAAATGAACGAATTAATCCAACAAAGAGCTTTTTTATTTTTTCGATTGTTCGAATAGCCAAATATATGGAAATTCTCAAGTATTCCAACCAAATACTCAAGTATTGGAACATTCCGAATGAATTATTTGAATACGAATTTGGTTTAACTATAGAAACTGCACATGTAGACAAGACAAATAAAGATGATTTTCGCAAGAACATTGAGGGGTTTCGATAATTACTATAAGGTGAACGGTAAAAGTTGGGACAGCTTGATTTTTATTATATTTTAAGATTTTTTGTCCTCATTAATAAAAAGCAGGCTGCAAATCCAACGTCGCTTACATAACCGACCTTCGCCTATCATTCTGGCAACGCGTTACAGCTCCCCTCTCATAACCGTACGCGTGGCGTCGTAAAGAACTCCGACAGGGTTTTTTGAACAACTCTCAATCTTGCACTGCTACACCGTAAAGTCGTAGAACAAATGACATACCATTCAAAAAAGCTTTTCATCCTTTTAAACGATATGTTAAATGTCTAAGATTTCTTTCCAATTTCAGGAAAAATTGCGAAAAAACCTGAAAAATAGCTATTTTCGGAGCACTAAAAAAAACAAAATATTATGTTTTGCCCTATATTTTTCGAAGATAGATAAAATATGAGGCAAGCTGCACATGAATGGACAGAGCGTAAAAAGCTCTATCAGATGGTACCTATAAAACATGCTCACCTGGAATGAATTGAATAACGCATATCTTCATTTTCGAAGCTGCTAATGGCCATATCTACTGACTTTGGAAGTTGAGGCCACCAAGCCGTCGTGGGTCTGGTGACTGTCTCACCACCCACTCCAGCAGTGGTACTTTGGGTGGTCTCACATGTTTCACTGCGCAGATACTGCTCAAAGTTCATAATTTGTCGAAGTGATTAACTTTGCATTTCAGCAAGTATAGAAATTATTAATTATGTAAATGACTTTATATAGGTATTATCTGGAAGAAGATAACATGTTCTAATATCTAACAGAATTGGAAAGTCTAATCACTCCTCTTTCTTGAGAAACCTCCAGTTATTTCACAAGTGTCCCATTTTTTACCGTTCACCCTTATAACTTCGCGGCAATTATGGTTTCAGTTAGATAATAGTCGGTATAAAGAGAACGGCCGTGCTTCTTCAAACCCTTTCATGGCAGTTTTTAACACACAAACGACTTTTTATCTTTGAGGTGATTTGCAGCTACATCAGATAAAGCGCATTCAACAAAATTTTAGAGGTGGGAGTTTCTCTTGCAAAGCTATAGCACAGTAGAGGCTAAGCATGTAAGCACAAACGTTTCGTTTCTGAGAAATGAATTGAACTACAAATGCACAACAAGAATGTTTTGCGTATTATGCCCCCCCCCCGTCCAATGTTTGCTGCCGCGTTTCTGATTTCCCACCAAAATATGTAAACAAAATAAGCAGCAAGTCAATTAGAGTGAAAATTGGAACATGCGGAAGTGAAAAAGATCTGTATGAAAAGAAAGTTCTGCAGTGACATTAAAGATCTTACCAAGGAATCTACATTGAGCGAGATACACAGAAATAGAATAGTGTAAATGAAAACAATGCCAAAATTGCCATTTGCCGGCGTCTTCAAGTAGTGACTTCCTAAATGCTTCGCAATACCATAGGCAGACTTCTTGATATGTAGCATGTCGCATGTGCCCTTGCTTGGTATAGCTGTGTTCCGAATAGTCTATCATCCATTCTTCCCATCTTCTTTTCAGCTTGACCTTGAACGACTTATTTACGGAGCTGCCCAGTGGCTGCAGGTACTTCGTAAGTCTTCCTGGGATGACAGCTTTCTTCGCTCGCTTGTGAATTGCTTTCTTTGCCTTCATCGTTATGTGGCAGCGTAGCGTGTCAAGTACAAGCAAAGTTTTTTCTAAAATTTTGCAGGGTCTCCACGGCCCATCCAGCACTCTTCAACCCAGTCATACGTTAGGTTCCTCTTTCATCCATCCGCGGGAGTTGGCCTTAACGATAGCTTCTGCAAAGTGCCTCTTCTCCTCCACCCCTTTTTAAGAAAAAGTGTACTAGCGATAAATCCAAACCTACTTACCGGGTGAGTTGTTGTCTTTGGTTTTTCTCTTGAATATCACCATTGGCGGGCAAATGCCACCATCGGCTATAACCCCAAAGATTAAAGCGAAATCAGTTTTCCCGCTACTTAAGTCAGGTAGAACGACAGCCTCACTTTACAACTCACCCTTCCTATATGTTGTTGCTGTGTCACCGTCCTGTGTTCCACGTATATGTCAACCGTATGTATCGCCGCGGCTTATCAAACGTCATGGTACTTCATCCAAATCACCTAATTCAGAATTGTCGTGATTTCAGTCTTCACGAAGGATCGGCTGCAACGAGCTTATCGGGAGTCAGATATGTGCTGACCGACAGACACTGGCTCTTATTGATAGATCCGCGCGGTGCATAAAATTATAGCACGAGCCGCTTTCGCCGTTGAATTCTCCGATATGCATGACATCAGCGAGTCGCATTGCTTCCAAGCGAATTGTCATCGTGGAAATCTTTTTCCTGTGCGTTGTTCGAGCATCCACTCCTTGTCTCTTTCTTCAGGCTGCGACCATTTCGGTCTCTCGAAGCGGTTCGCATGCTTATATCCATACACGGCTTACAAAACCTTAGCGTTTTTTTGCATCTACTCACCAATAATTTACCGACTCCAAAAACTTTTGTCACTGCTCAGTTTCCGTTCTCGATGCCCATTTGGGTTGATATCGTGGTATATGTAATCATCTTTAGTTTATAAGCGGCCGTGTATGTTTTCTTCCCAACCGAGTTTTTGCAGCTCCCCAGTACCTACAAATCTATATGGTCTAGCTCTCCGCTCTGAGTGACTCCGCTCATGAAGTTGTTGCCACTCCAAGTGGACGCGATCGAATACATGCTTGTTGGGGCTTACGATTAGCGATCGCAGATCGGTGTAATTTTTCTAAATAGGGCTCTTTGTAATCCAAGTCTAAATGAAGGACTATGATGTTGTGGATCTAGATTGGAAAATTTGCTAACATGCATTGACAAAGTGAAAGCTTTGGTGCCTGCGCCGTAGAGATCATCGACTTCCTACATCTCAACACAATAAGAGGTTGAAGAAATGAAGATTTCTTATTCTCCAACTTAAACTTGTCCTCTGCAATGTGTAGGTTTACTCGTAACACGGAAAATGGGGACAGTTCTGAAGTCTTACGCTGAGGCCCACTTTGAGACAACTCTCTTGTATCCGAAATAAGTAGAAGTGTATGGCATGGTTCGACAAAGATGGATTACGTAGATGAACTACGCTGACAAGGCAACTTTCTAAGCTTTTCGGATCACAACAAATACGCATCTACAACATTCTGTACTCGATGTACTTAGTGACCCAACAGCTTTTGCATTCGCCCAAAAGTTGATGACAAAACCACTCTCAACCTCTTCCTATCCTGTCATATACTAATACCGAACCCTCTTGTCTTATCCCGAACTGGCGAAAGACCTGATTGACGCATATGAAAGAGATAGGCTACAAAAAGTTGCGAAGAAGTTTGGACATTGCTAGAAGATGATGAATGCTACAGAGCCACACATAGCTATATGCAAATGCTATGACATGCTATGTGCAGACAGACCCAGAATAGCAAAGAAGTAAGGTAGGATCTGTGTTGTTCACAACAAGACAGTCGATGCTTTTGATACGCAAGAAATCGTGGGTATCCAATTTCTCTGTCACGAGATTGGAAAGGGAGGAGTGCATGGGCAAAGCGACAAGTGGCAGTCAATCAAAGTGGTGTGCCGTGTTCAAAATCGACAATTTGTCGATGCCACACAGTAATATATCATACGGCTACATTCTAGTGTTTTTCCGCCCAATATAAATCTGTTTGCGGTGTCGTAATTCTGCGGCAAATAGCAACGCTTGTAGTGACATTTGCGCGCTGCCGCGCATTATTATCGCGGCCTATAGCCCGTAGTAAAGCTCGATCAGGAGGGTGATCTCCCCTGAGGCCTTTATGTGAGGTACCGTCAGGTGAAATTACGGCCGCCCACTTCACCGTGCTATAAGAATGCAACGTCACTTGACATGTGAGCCTCAGGTCAGGTTCGGCAGGGAGATGATCTTCCTGCCGAATCATCGGAAATGATCCGAGCGATGATCTCCCGAAGATGAGGAGATTTAGAGAAAATTTCCGTAAGTCATACGATACACGTCATTTCAACATGTCGAACGTATTGAGTGAAAAGCCATAGCAGGCTGACAATCTTCGACAAGATCTAACAAGTGCGACATCCCCTCCGCTAGTATTAAACACAAAGATGTGAATATTTGGCGAATGGATTTTGACATGTATACTTGCACGAACATGGCGTACACAATCATATCACTGTGAGTGGTTAGAATCACAATCAATGGCTCAACTGAGGCAAAGCTGACTCGCTGAAGCTTCAATTGAAGCTTTCCTCAGTTGAGATCAAATAAGGCAGACTTTACTGGGACTATATGTTTGCGCGCAAATTCTACCGCAAAAATCGGAACGCCGAACACAATATATAAGCCGTCCACGCTGCGCGCGAGATCATCGAAGATAGTTCATGAGTGGAAATGCGCAGACAGAACAAGCAACGAGAGTGCACGAGGAAAGATGAGTGACGCGCCGCACACACGTTTTGCACTCTCTGCACGCTGCTTGAACGGCCTATATCAGGAAAGAAACCAATTAGATAAAATTTATTTTTGATCAACTAAAGACATTATCTAGGTCCATTGAGGGTGGTGGGATTTTAACGCAGTGCGAAAGCACGGTTCTTTACTAACGCAACAGTTCAGGTTCGATCAAAAAGGTGCAATAAGCAAAAAATCACTTCGGCCAATGAGTACGCCACGTTCATGCAAGTAAATAAGTCAAAATCCGTTCGCCAATCATTCACATCTTTGTGTTTGGTACTAGCGGAGGGGATGTCGAGGGGAGCTGTTAGATCTTGTCGAAGATCGTCAGCCTGCTATGGCTCCTCACTCAATACGTTCGACATGTTGAAATGACGTGTATCGTAATTTACTCAATAGTAACTTACGGAAATTCTCTCTAAATCTCCTCATTATTTATTTATTTATCTGTTTATTTATTTATTTATTCTATACGCGATTGGCGCTCCATACAATAGAACAATAAGCAGTTATTCTGACTCTAACCGCAACGATAGTGCATCATGTAGTTTAGGTCTAATCTTGATAAATGTGCACTGAAAGCTTGTATTTGACTACTCCATGATTATTTTCGGAATTGAATAATGTGATCCATGAGATGTACCCATGCCCCCTTTGCCATCAAAATGGTTTTGATTTTAACAAGCAAACAAGGTTTAATGGTGGATATACTGTTTGACCTCACAAAACCACTAAAACCAGGGAGAGCAGTGACTCCAAGTGAATTGCAATAAGAATTGTGATGATGGATAACTCATACGTGAGTGTGAAGATCAAGTTAGGTTATTGTAATTATTAGCACACTATTTCGGGAGATCTCGGCAGGGAGATCATTTCAATGCGCCCTGAGGCTCACGTGTCAAGTAACGTTGCATTCTTATAGCATGATGAAGTGGGCGGTCGTCATTTAACCTGACGGAACCCCACATAAAGAGCTCAGGGGAGAACATCTCTCCTGACCGGGCTTTACTACGGGTCTTTGTCTAATGTGCTAAACTTAATACTGCTTTATCTGAGCGCTGAAAAAATTATAACAATTGATCTTTTTTCGGATAGTGAAGGCATATTTGGAGCCAACCCGCAATGCTTTTCAGTGTGGTGTGGGTCTCATTTGAAAACGCCATTTCAACTAAAAGCTCTTTCTTGTCAGTTTGCATCAGACTTAGGTTACACACAAGGAGTTTTTCCTACCGCCCTCAATCAAATGGACAGGCAGAGCGTTCCTTTATACGCTGAAACTTGGAAATCGAAATCAAAAAACTGGAAGGGGAGGAGAGGCCAACATAAAGTACTTTGAATGTGGTGCTAGCGTGAAGGACAACACCGAGCTCGAACTTGAACGACAAGATCCCAATGAAATTGTTCCTAAGCAGAAACATGCGTACAAGGTTGACTCCCTCATTACCAGGGTTAAACGTGAGGTGTGGCACACCTCACTGGAGATCGTATCGAAAGGTAAGGGAGAGTGTGGGGGGGGAGGTTCGTTATCAAGGTAATAGGTTCTAGAAATAACGTGATCTTCGTTGGCAACGTCCAGTTATGCCCACGCAAAATACTAGCACATTGATGTTTTGGCTTACCAATAGTACAGTAAGCATAACAAAAAAAAATTCAAAAACATAAGAGCACCATTTTTGTAACTAGATCTATATATATTATTATATTACTATATTGATATATATAAAACTCAAACTTTGTGTGTCCGTTTGATTGTTCGTTCGTTATAAAAACGCCCGCCAATGAATCGATTGAGCTGCAACTTTGCACACATATGATTTCTACCCCGGAGGTGGTTTAGCGCTACTCTTCGCGGCGATATGCTGGACCATTCTATTGATTTATTGATTGACGTGAAAATGAATTCTTGACATGCGTTGACAAATCATTTCCATGATTTCGCGTAAAAGCGGTAGAGTTCATTCTATTTTCATGGTGGGGGTTGCGGTAATTCAAGACGAGCCTACAATGGGAAAGTTACTTTGACTCAGTAACCCCTTGCAGCGTAGTATAATGACTAAGTGGGAGGCGAGGTGGGGGGGGGGGGGGAGGGGAGGGGCTGGAGCAAGCACTTGGAGGAGGGAAGTCGGAGTTGCGTACAAAGTCGACATGCTCCTCTCCTCATGCTCCAAGATGAGTAAAGATACCGTGCCGGACCGGCTTGAAGCAGTGACCCGGGCGAGCTGGGATGTAATAACAGGCTAAGGCCTAAGGCATACCTCCCGCGATCCCAGTCGCGTCGCAAACTCCAAATCGGACATATGTTCCGAGTCCGCAGCGCAACAGTGTGGTCCCGCCGCGTCTGTGTTAGATTGACGCCGCGACGGATCGCGGACCGTTTTTGGACGGGCATACCTCAGCAGGGAGATCGTCGCGTCATCGCTGAAACTCAGCGATGTCGCCGTCGCTAGGTCCGACCCAGCGATGAGCGAATCGCTCGGATAGCTTCTTTTTTGTTATGAAGTTTTTTTGCCAATGCAAATTTCATTTAGGACTATTCCATCTCACACAAGCGCATCCTCTCCGTATGGGAGAAGGATGGTCATCGAACATTCCATACTATTAGTCCTGAAAACAACACATGCGAGATTTATACTATGGAATGTTTTCCACATGTCGCCTCACCATCTCCGTTAGCACTTACTGTTCTCGCAATGTATTAATCTTTTCTTGTTCTTGTTTACTGATTACAAGTAATGACCGAATCTCAAATGTTCCTACTATAATTTCCGAAGTGGATAGAATAGATGTGCAATCTCTTTCGCTCAGACATATATCGTTCATTGTCTGACTAAGAGGCACGAGCACGCTTCGCGTACGTTCCGTTTATAAGTTGCTAGTGCGTTTTAACGCGATTGTCACTATTGGGAATTCGTGCATAAACATGATCGAACTCGCGTTGTTCTACGAGCTTGAACATGTCACCAAGAACCTTACTCGTAAACTTGTTAATTAAACGTACGCAAAGCTTGCTGGTGTCTTTTAGTCAGAGAATGAATTGAATGATTTGTATAAGCGTTCGCAGATTGACAGACAAGAGCTCGCCCAGCACTCGTTGTTGATAGCCTACTCAGAATTTTCTAAAAAGACAAAAGAATGATTTTACAACAAAGCTACTATATGCCTACCAGTTACTGAAAGAGAACTCAAAATTTTATGAACTAGTCGATTTCGTCGCAGATGTAACTACTAAACTTGCGCCAGTAGACATTGGTAAATACTGGGATGTGTGTGAATTCATATCCTTTTTGTTTGATGTAATGTTCTCTTGAGGCATATGGCACCACATTCTGCTCGAAACCTCTCAAATAAATGCACTCCAGAGAATTTAGCGCAAGTTTTTCAAAACTGCGTATAATGCGATGTGGCGTGTGAGCGTTCACAAAATCGCTACGGGTGTGCCCAAGAGTCGACCGATGGGCGATTTTGACGCAATGAACGGTCGCCCAGGCCGTCTGGTCGCAGCGACCGAAAATCGTGACGACTGGATCGCTGGAGGTATGCATTAGGCCAAAGGGTTGTTTACATTTGTGTGTCTGTGTGTGTGTCTAAATCCCTGCCGGAATTCATGGAGCAAGGAAGATCTTGAACTATTTTTTTGCACATTTGCACACACAATGCTCTCAGAATGTAGTCAGTACACGCAAGGGCGAGCCGATCCAATGGACGGATCCCTCAAAAAATTGCGCGCCAAACCGGTCCACCGGCTTCCAAACTGCAACACTGGGTCGGTATTCAGACTTTTGCAGGGTTGTGGATTTGTTAAAAAAGTAAACCTGCAGACCATGATTTCTAGCTTAAAAAGCAATCAAAGAATCCATCCTTTGGCGAAAATGGCGCCAAAAAGAATGATTGCGTTTATCGTTGATTTAATAAGGTTCAACCGGAAATTTGACGTGGTTCTCGCTCAGGCATACGTCTCACACTGTTTAGTCACTTACGGCAATCAACAAGCCATAATGAATCCAAAAAACGATTTGAATTCGTTTTCATTTTCTCGCAGAAAAGTTTTTGCTACCAAAATTTCCGGTCTGACTTCATTTGTGATAGTCAGAATTGACTGACTTCTACAGCCATCATCATGCGAGCATGAGGAAGTCATAGGGGCAAGAAAACCAGTGCAAGCCTCGAGCCGGCAACTGGCTGACCCCTTTCACTTGAGGTTGAGATAAGAATCAAGGCATAACGGCAGAATAAATTAGCTTTTGCAGGGGTACTTTTTGTTTGGAAAGGAAACTCCAACTGCTCTTTTCCTCAGACAACAAGACTACAAGAGAGTATCGAAGCAACAGCGTTTTGTTGAAGAAAAAAGCATGCTTGAGACCTCTTATGCACTTAAAGTGGCGTCGATAACAAAACATAATCAAAAATTGAAAAGACGTCCGATTCTTTGAATAATTAACATATCAATGAATACACATTGTCGCAAGAAAGAGCTGAGCAAAAGTAGAAAAGCTGGACTGGCTAGTGAGGGATGCATGCATGTTTACTGACAAGAATTTTACTATGTTGCCTTTCACTAGAAAGAACAACAATAAATAAAAGAGCAGTTAAATTATACGTTTTTCAAGCTTTCGAATCATATATAAAACTTGAAAAAGACCTTCTTGGTTCTAAAAAAGAAACATGAAATTATTATCCAGATTTGGCTGATTAGCTAGATAAAACTGCTCATATCTCGCTTCATAGAAAAGCTAGGAGAAAAAAGATGGTCTTCAATTCCCAGTGTTCTTAGCTATCGAATAGTATACAAAGTGTTGGAGCATAAAACTTTCCCAGCCAAGAAAAGTTCTGCTCTGGCCACCCATTAAAGCCAAACCATTAGAGGAGTGGGGTGGAGCAAGCTAATAGTAAATATCTCCACCTCATTTTTGAAATCCGCGAGCTTTTTCACTTAACAACCTTTACACCATTAGAAAGCTCACGAAACGATTCACGTAAACTTCCCCTAGATTTCTAGCTCCCCTCTACTCACAGATACATGGCATTTTAATTAGAAACATGCGCGTTTTTGCAGAGAAATTCCTGCGTAAAGAATGAATGCTTGATTGTCCAACTGTATTTCAGAGCAAGACCTTGCCAGTAAATGTAGAACGCCTCTTTTTTCTTGCTCTCCTCACCAAGAAATGAAGCGCAAACTAATCGCAAAAATCAGCTGATGCTGCACCTAGATATAAATTTTACATTCAAATTCACCAGAGAGCTGGGGAAAAAAATCGGCTTTATTCCACATATTTCAAGCTTTTGAATAGTATGTCGATTGATGAGAATCAAAACTATTCTGATTTAAAGATGTCTCCGTTCGATGACCTTTCAAAATCAAAGCAATGAGAAATTCATCATATTACCTCTGTAATACTTATTTTCTCTCTTTGCATATCCCCGTTCCACTCATTATGTAAGCTTACGTCAGCGCGTACCTCAAGAGTCATTTACCCCCTTCACTTTTTTAGGTTGAAAATAGCCGAAACCCCCTTTACCTGGAGGAACCCCGCTCCCCCTTATGCCTGTAAGCCAACTTTCGAATTATAGGATTTTTAATTATTAAGCCACCCAAGTGAGAAAGTAATTTCCGAACAAGTTAACTCTGTCAAAAGGTGAGTTAACTACTTCTTTTACACTATTTCACTAGAAATCCCACTTCATAACCTCCGAACTATGAAATTAGCAGTAAGCAAAAATCTCATTTGTCTCATTTTTTGCTTTCAATCTCTCATACTAGAGAAGGCCAGTCAGGCTCAGATCACTTTTATAAAAATCACGAGGTTAGGCTATCTATCAGTTTTGTTCTTGCCGCCTTGCTTTGCGATTTACGTAGTAGAGCAACCTAGCAAGTCATCATAATTCAATATTTCGCAGTGTTTACCATTTGCATAGGTAAGGAAAAACTGTTTACCATTTGCATAGGTAAGGAAAAACGACTGTATCTTTCCCTAGGAAAAACATTGAATAAAATTATTGCTCCGTGGAGAAGAAAGTTTAGCAATAGCAATCATAAAAAAGACAGGTATTTGAATGTGAAGGTAAGTAATGGGTGTGGCACAACCACTAAAAAGGTGTGGCAGCCACAGCTTTTCTGAGATTGTGCCATACCTGTTAAATTACTTCAAGAAAAATATTAGCGAGCATGATATATACAGTTCGATAGCCGAATCTCGTAATTTTCACAAGAGAAAATTGTACCTAAATCGTTTTCTTTGCTCTAAGTAAAAATTCGTGAAAGCACAACCTGAAAGCGAAAAATGGGACAAACGAAAATTTGGCCTGCTTCTGACTTCGTAGTTTGATGATTGAAGCGGGATTCATGGTATAGGTAAATAGGGAGAAGTGCTTTGTACTGAGTACGAAAAGAATTAGCTAATCTGCTTTTGAATTGTAATTAATCATGTTTGAAAATGACCACTTTATCTGGGTGACCCAATAATGGAAACCCTCAGAATTTGCTAAACCTTGACTCGGGTATTTGACGTGTTAATTACAAATTTTTTTTGATTATGTATGATTAAGCTTTTATGTCATGCCTACAGAAGGCAAGCGATAATGCTGAGAGGGGGGGGGGGGCACTGAAAAAGATATGTATAATGATAGTGATGTCAATGTTTTTTTTGTTTCTCAGTTGTTTGTTTTTGTAGTTTATAACTTTGTCATAGGCTAGGTATGTGTTTGTAAATACCCTACTGGGGGAGGGAGGTGTTGTGTTAGTGGTTGATCAGTGTTCCTCATATGATTTGCAATCACTCAGTCGATTGCAACCTCAGCGTGCGCGGGAAGTGAGCGCTATGTAAGGCTATCACTTTCAGCCTTAGACAGTTCACTCATTCGCCTTTGATTCTGTTTGATCTTTCCACTTGATTAATACTCATCTATTTCTCTAACTTTCAAGGATGAAAGACTCGAAGTGCGTCCGAGACGAGGACACAACAGGCAGTAAACTGGCGTATAAGTTATTAGAAACATCTTTCATTCGGAGTTGATTTCCACCCTTCGTTTAGTAGCGCTGCTGGCGGACAATCACAAAAATCTTGTTCGAAATCCACACAAAGAGCAGCTTATCAGCTGTTACGCAGTCTGCTTGATGATTGATGGTTGATGTTTGATGATTTGTTTGATGTCTTGAAACAAAGAATGTCCATAAGTTATAAGCCTAATAGCCGTCATAGTGAAACCTTCCAGATAAAGGATATATTATATGTTGTAATGCCCATACTTATCGGTCACCGTGTACATGTCTTGACCTTCATATGCGTAGTTGCTGCAAAAACTTTCATGTTTTCACCAAAGTGATGTGCTGCTCCCGCATAAGAAATTACATACTGCTTGGCGTAGGAAGTACAAGCGTAGATTTTCAGCCTCCTACAAGTGTTAGTTTTCGAAAATATTCAGTTTAAGTTGAGAACCAGAAAAATAAGTTCGATATTTCTCGAAAAGTAACTCTTGTAGAAGGCTGAAAATCTATTGTTGTACTTTCCAAGCCATGAAGTATGTTCCAAATGGGAACACTTATTAAATATTTGATCAATAGCGATGCTTATTGAACTCATTTGTGAAAAACGTTTTCTCTTGGCCTGCGTACAATATCACCTCGAAAGGCTTGATCTCGATTACAAAAATTTTTTTGAAAACATAAATAGAGCACCAAAATAAAACATGGAATTCTAACTCTTTATAGCAGATATGTCATAATTAAAATTGTGTTTGGCGACCTTTCCGGTTCGCTGCTTTGGAAGAGCTAAGTTCGAGCAAATATGAAAAACAACATTGTTGCCACCTTTCTTGTTTAAAAAGACGTCACTGCGTTATCATATAGGTACAGTCTTTTCCAAACCGTAGTAGGCGAAACTTCCAAGTGGAGCAGCGCGTCCGCACCGCCACTGGCTCAGCGAGATAGATTAGAATGAAGAGACGCAGAGCAAAGCTGCGCAAATCGTTGCAAAGCGGACTTCGCCAGTTCAATTTTCGCCTAAGCTGGGTTGAAAACTACTGTACCCTCACCCAGTATTTATTCAAATAATGTACGAACTGGTTCAATAGAAAAACACATCATGTTTCACGCAACTTGGTCTTCGCCGATATGTAATCTTTATAATGCACACTGGTGTCATATGAATAAATTTATTCAAAAAGGGTTTAATCAGTCAAACCAAGATGGCTTGTTAAATGATTCTTCTCGTCATAGCATAAGAGGTTTGATGAGAATTGTTTATACTTAACATTCTTCAGTTATTTCTGAAATCAAGTCATGTATTTAGCCAGAGAGAGATGCCATTGAAGTTTTCATTACAAATGCCTTAACTCAGGTCTCGAAATTGAAAGCACTAGATCACTGCAATGTTAAGCAATTAAGTAATTTCTCTGATACTTCTCTTTCACATGAACTAAATAAATATCACGACCAGAACGGTATGCCTACTAGTGACTAATTTGGAAGTGTGATAATTGCAATCATTTCGTCCACGAATTTGAGTAGCGCAAACATAATGTATCATGCCTATGCCCAGCCTTACTACAAGTAAAAGTAGGTCAAGTTCAATTGAAGATTCTTGAATCGCGTGTCGTCTCTTTCCATGTTGCAAATTTAGAGCTTGTTTGAATCTTGAAGGTGAACCTTAAACAGTTTGTCCCAAAAGTATATGTGAGCACTGTTTGATCGTAAGTATCTTTCCCGCAAAATCATTTGCCAAAGATGGCAGATAGAGAGAATCACAAATTGCTCTAGGTTACTGTAGGATTATGCCAGCCACCGTCACCCTATAGCGCCGTTGCACTTGGCTGTCACCTCAAAATTTTAAAAATTCGAAAGGTGTATGGTAGGGTTTTCGCAAACGCTGATTTTTTTTTACTCAACTACATACAAGTTCGAAGAGCTTTAAGAAAATGTAGTCACTTTTTTAGGTATATTAATGGAACAGTAGTTACTTTATTTGGCATAACTTAAACGAAGCATTACGGTAACAAATTTCAAGTTCAGACCCAGCAACTCTTATTTTGGTTTATATGACTGGTTTCCATTTTAGTTAGCTATCGTTCTTTATGGCCCGAATTTTTTCCAAAGTCGATACCGTAGTTTTACAGTGATGAAGAGGGGTAAATTATTTTTTACACTGTGAATCTAAGCAACATATTTATGGGAAGAGAGATATGGAAGAATCAAACACATTTTGGGCATCCTTGTAAAGTCGTTTCAAAAACAATTTCGCTTTCTCAGACCAGCGTCACATTCCGCGTATCAAGAATGACCGGAAGAGCTTCGCTGCATTTGATACAACTTTTCATCCGCAGATGTTTTGCAATCAATAGCTCCTAAGAAATTACCGGAAGTACGATTCATAGTCTCTGCCAAAGTAGGTTAAGAGATTTCGCTATCTCTTAGAATTCTGTAACGGATAGAACAAACTATCCAGAACAACAAATTATTTTTATTTCAGAACTGACCATAATTCTTTGATGGAATTCGTATCAAGGTCACCAAATTTCTGGCTATTTCTGACACAAATGCATGAATACCAATAAATCTTCGGAAAGTGTAACCAAAATGAGATATGATGTAACCTCGATTTCACGAACCACTTGCGCAGTCATGAATTCGAAAAGTTGATTTAAATTGCCGATAAATAGCCTGCGCAAGTCAAAAACATGAATTGTGAAAATGAGATATGATGTAACCTCGATTTCACGAACCAATTGCGCAGTCATGAATTCGAAAAGTTAATTTAAATTTCCGATAAATACCTGCGCAAGTCAAAAACATGAATTGTGACGGTCTCATCCCGAATTTTGAAGAATTGGAAAAAACACCTGTTAGCAACAGGATAGAATTGCATCGAATCACTTCAGAGTTGTTTGCCGCCGATGGTGTTATGAGCTCAACTTGACAGTTGTAGAATTTGATTAAATCGAAACATTAACATGAAAATTTTTGAAAAACAAGCTGTTGATGCCAAAAAATGCATTTGTATCGTGGCTTCCAGATTCGTACAGAGGTGAGGTCATTTCAGCTCAAAGAGTGGCAATTTTTGATGGCGAGAGAGTATGAAAAGCAATGCTATAATGTGGAGGTTCAAAAAGTTTATCCACTTTATTGCAATACTTTGCAATCCGCCTCTTCAGAATCTTGAGCCGATCATACAGCCAACTGTTTTTGATTCAAACATATTTATATTTTTTTACTCTATAAATATAGGATTCATTGTTATAGAAATATTAGGCTGGAAACTAAGTTCTGCAACTGGTTTCATAACTTCACTCTCTTTGATTATGGCGCACTCAAACTTTGGCATTATCGGATTTGTCTACAAATTGTTGCTGGAGATTGACTCCTTTGGCCTAGAAAGAAAGAAACAAAATATAGGGGCATGTCGAGATTTGGCGTCCTCATAAAGTCGAACGAGTCGATGTACGCAAGAGCTGCTGGGGACGACTGTCAATGACTAAAGAGTCCGAAGCTCAAATTCCACCGTGACTTTACATAGTAAGGTTATTTGTCCTGCCAAACGCGATTATCACATTCATTTGTTGATTCAACGCCTTTTTCCTTGTTTAGGGTGAGACCCCATATCGTACACCTACAGTAATCCTACAAAAAGCCCTTATCACGCAATTTCACTATCGTTTTCGTGATCAGCATGTCGGATAACACGCTTAAGCCCTTATCACGCAATTTCACTATCGTTTTCGTGATCAGCATGTCGGATAACACGCTTATGCCAAAATTCAGCCAAATCCGTCAAACTTTGAATTTTTCCCTTCATACCATGCACCTACCGTAACCCTCACTGTGACGTCAGAATTTGGTAGGACAGCAGCTGCGCTTGTAGCTTACATAATAACCAACGCAGTGGCAAAATTTAAGTGCGCCATGTTGAGTGAAAGGGAAGTTATGAGACCAGTTGCAAAACTTAGTTTCCAACCTAATAATTTATATTGGGTTCGTTCAAAAGTTTTTTTCAATTTGTTAAAATGACAGCATCCGTGCAAGTTATATTCGGTTTGAAACTGCTTCTTCTTTCCGACTTTAACCACAAGATTCATTGAGGGAATGCTGAGACAATCGCTGGAAAATACAACCAGTGAGCAAGAGGTTAGGCACAAGCATGTCAGGCACAAGTCTTTCCAAGACAACGCTATCCCCACTTGCCTCCCCTTCAAAGCTCCCAAACGATCTCTGTTCCTTCCTCTTCATTTCTGAACCCTCATGCGACGTTCTGAAATAATCGTGTCCCAGAAAATTTATGAATACTTGAAGTTTGTACTCCCAATTTTGTGACTGCTCTTCAAAAGCACACCTAACTTGATGGCGGATTTTGCTCTGCTATTGAAACAGCCATAATTTCCTAAGGTAAAGGGCTTTGGCTCTAAACCTTCATTATGACAAAGGCGATGAGCTTTGTAATTATGCCAGAATGGAGCGGTGAATTGAGATAAGTTTAGGGGATCAGTCACAAGGCTAATAAAAATATAGGCAGCCTGATCATTTGAGCGGTTGTGCCTGAGCCCATTAACTTTATCTCCGAAGAAGCTCTTTCACCCGTCTTGAGTAATTAACATAAATCTCCTAATTCAGTAAGTGTCCGTCAATATGTTTCAACTTTGTGATTGTGATTTCGGCTTTGATCTGTGGAGGTAATCGCTTGTAGTGAAAATCGCGGTGGTTGCAAATTTGGCAGCACTTCACAATCCATTATTTAAAATCTAATTTTCAGACTGATAGAGAGTATTACTGTGTAAGAGTATGAAATAGCTAAACGCTTGCACTTTTGAAACCATCTAAACATGTTTGAACGTCACGCTTTTCTAGAGCTTGAAAGAGAAGGAAGGTAGGTCGATTTTGTACACTGTCTAGTAGCGCTTGGAACGCTGATTCCAAATCTGCTATCTGCCTTCGCTATCTGCTGCAGGCTTCTGGGCGAGGAGCATGAAGGACCTTCCAGCCACCAAGCCATTTGAATAAAAGATTAGCTCTGTGTTTGTCTTTCAAACTTTCTGATATTTTTTGAAGTAAACACATCTCCTTCTAATCGGCCTTTTTTGACTTAGTAGGACATGATATGGTAAGCAACTCAAACGCCATTCAACCCAGTTTTTTCTTCCTATTTCTAACAGTTGTTTCTTCTTGGCAAGGAACGCGAAATTTGAGGATTTGAGGAGAATATCAGAGTATTTCTCAAATTTAAGAGTGCGCAAGAGTACACTAAGGGACGCATGCACTAACCTCCCCGCTGGGGAGGGGATCGCAGTTTAAAAGAAAGCTTTGTATTTCGAAACTCCAGATACCTGGATTTCACGTTTTTATCCTTAAGTATTCCTACTACCCTTCACTATGAACATGTTGAAGAGGAGCGAGAAGCTGCACAAACCGCATTTTTCAGCTTTTGTATGATCCCTGATGATCCCCGGCGCTTTTCTTTAAAGTCATTTTTTGTTCTCCGAAGTTAACGAAAACTTCAAAAAGCTGTACTGAACATCTAACACAACAGTGCTAAGCATGTTGCTGATGAGAACAAATGAGTTTTTGAAAAGTCGAATTTTTTGGTAAACCTCAAATTTCGACCTGTGGATCATCGAAAATTTCATGACTTCAAAACATCATTTGTTCTTATCACGAACATGCTTAGCACTGTCATGTTGGATAATCTGCACAACTTTGGAGGTTTTTCCGTTAACTTCGGAGAAAGAAAAATGACTTTAAAGAAAAGCGCCGGGAATCATCAGGGATCATACAAAAGCTGGAAAATGCGATTCGTACAGTTTCTCGCTCCTCTTCAACATGCTCATAGTGAAGGGTAGTAGGAATACCTACGGAAAAATCTTCTTATGGCTAGGGCAAATTCGCTCATTTACTCATTACTCATTTATTCATTCGCTCTTTCAATATTCTACAGATTAAAAGCAAGTGAAGAAAGAAAAAAAGTTGGAGCTAGTTCGAAAGGTTGCTCCACTTGATGGCTATTGAGGTTTTTCCAAAAGTCTCAAATAAAATTTTTTGAAAATTAACGAAAATTGGACATTAAAGCGAACTGTAATTTCCACGATTGGCTCTGTCAGCGGATCACGATGGTAGGCTAGAATGAGGAAAGAATACTGCATCGGATACAGTTTGAAGTGTTTGTTTATCATTATCCTAACGCATTTGACAGTGTTTTTTAAAAAACTGACAAAACCTTCAAATTGATATTACTGATATATCTATTAATACGTAAGAACCAAGATCCCCACTTTCCAAATCTATTTGACTCGCGTAAACAATTGTTCCTGTGCTATTTCCGCCTTAGGAAACACTACACTATATGGCGGAGCATGTATCAGGGATACAACGGCACGCTTAGCGTTTCGAATGTACTTGTCACCATAGTTGCGATAGGGGGAGTGATGGATCTTACCCCCTTCACTTTGAGGCCAAACTCCCGATGACCCCCTTCACCTGGGCTGAGATTGGTATTGTACTCTGAGAATATGATAAAAATCGTTATTAAAAGGTTTTGCAGGCTAAGTACCTCAAACAACAAGCACACTCATAAATTTACTAAAGTAACGGTATTTATATTTATTTATATTATTTATTTATCCTCGTAGCATTCATTTGGAGAGCAGAAAGTGAGGGCACAAAATCAGTTAATTTTTGAAGCACATAAAATCCCTCATATCTCGCGACACAGAAGACCTAGAAAAGAGTCGACGGTCTACGTCGATTCTCCATGATCTCAGCTTTCGAATGGTATACACATGGTTAGGGCTTCTTTGCTTCCCGGCTCTAAAAATCATTTGCTCCGGTAACCGATAAAAGCCAATACATTGGTGGAGCCGGATTGGAGCAAGCTAATAGTAAATATCTCCGCCCCATTTTTGAAAACTGGTCTGTTTTTTCGCCCAGCAACCTATATACCATTCGAAAGCTCAGGAAAAGGGGATTCGATCTAGACCGTCGACTTCTTTCTAGCCCCCCTCTACCGAGAGATACACCGCATTTTATCTGAAAACATGGTCATTTTCAACAGCAGATTTCTGCCAAATGAAGACATAATCACTGCTGGTTATCTATCTATGTTAAAGAGCAAGTTTTTATTAACAAACGTAGACCGTCGACTTTCTCGTAGCATTCATTTGGAGAGCAGAAAGTGAGGGCACAAAATCAGTTAATTTTTGAAGCACATAAAATCCCTCATATCTCGCGACACAGAAGACCTAGAAAAGAGTCGACGGTCTATGTCGATTCTCCATGATCTCAGCTTTCGAATGGTGTACACATGGTTAGGGCTTCTTTGCTTCCCGGCTCTAAAAATCATTTGCTCCGGTAACCGATAAAAGCCAATACATTGGTGGAGCCGGATTGGAGCAAGCTAATAGTAAATATCTCCACCCCATTTTTGAAAACTGGTCTGTTTTTTCGCCCAGCAACCTATATACCATTCGAAAGCTCAGGAAAAGGGGATTCGATCTAGACCGTCGACTTCTTTCTAGCCCCCCTCTACCGAGAGATACACCGCATTTTATCTGAAAACATGGTCATTTTCAACAGCAGATTTCTGCCAAATGAAGACATAATCACTGCTGGTTATCTATCTATGTTAAAGAGCAAGTTTTCATTAACAAACGTAGACCGTCGACTTTCTCGTAGCATTCATTTGGAGAGCAGAAAGTGAGGGCACAAAATCAGTTAATTTTTGAAGCACATAAAATCCCTCATATCTCGCGACACAGAAGACCTAGAAAAGAGTCGACGGTCTACGTCGATTCTCCATGATCTCAGCTTTCGAATGGTGTACAGCATGTTAGGGCTTCTTTGCTTCCCGGCTCTTAAAATCATTTACTTCGGTGACCCGTAAAAGCCAACACATTGTATAGATCGTCCCGGAAGTTTTTGCGGACGATTTTCAAAAATTCATAACTTTTGATTTTTCCGACCGATTTGACTGCTTTCATTTTTATTTGAAAGGGTAAGCCATGCTCTTTATAACGACATCTCAGTTGCTTAGTAATGCTCATCTATTACATAGATAGAAGCTCAAAACCAAAATCACTCAAAATTTGAATTTTTGTGTAGGGTCATAAAAAATCAGAAACTTGCAACAAAAATCGGAGCAGTCGGTATTGTAGGTTCTTTCACCAGCTCTTTCTAACAGTGCAAAGTTTGCTCCGATGAAGGTCTCCATGAAAAGTTATGATTTCCGAGCAAGCAATACAGAAAGGCGAATTTGATTTATTTTGGCATTTTTCAGGGAAATCATAACTTTTCATGGAGACGCTCAATCGGCGCAAACTCTGCACTGTTAGAAAGAGCTGGTGAAAGATCCTACAGTACTGAATGCTCCGATTTTTGTTGCAAGTCTCCTTTTTATGACCCTACACAGAAAATTAAAATTTTTACCATTTTTCTTCTATCGCTCCTATCTATGCAACAGATGACCGTTACTAAGCAGCTGAAAAGTCATTATAAAGAGCATGACTTACCCTTTCACATAAAAGTGAAAGCAGTCAAATCGGTTCGAAAAATCAGAAGTTATGAATTTTGAAATTCATGCGCAAAAACTTTCTGGACGACCTACTAAGAGCGAGGTGGAGCAAGTTAATAGTAAAAAATGTGCTGTGGATTGACATCGTTATCAGCACTAACGGGAACGTGAGCGAACGCGTCTATTTGAGCGTCCTTATCGTTGTTATATGTTTATGTTTTTTTGGTAAAAAATGCGCTTTTGATTGACAGTTATGCCATCATTATTAGCGCACACTCAAAAAACTATGGGAGATTGGTAAAGTTCCACACCTTCACACAAAAACCTGCCCATTTCTGGAATCTATACTCTGTAAACTAGTGCTGAAGAAGGTCACTTTCATGAAAACGCTCTAGACTCACCTTACCCAATTTGTAGAGAATGGTTAGTTTCAATGAATAAAAACTTTAAGACATTCAGAAGAATAACATGTTATTAAAATATCTCTCAATGTTTTGGAAAGGTTGGCAGTTTGAAGAAGAAACGGCAGGCAGAATGCTTTACAAAATCGCAGATGAGTTCCAGTTTAATAGCGAGACAGAAGGAGAATCTTACGCCAACGAAAATGTTGTCGACATTGACACAGAGTTGACAATTGAGCGAAACTCTCTGATTTCCTGCATAAGGAATCCAAACAGATTGTCTAGTTTCAATGAGGAAATGTCCAGGAAGTCCATTGCCGGTCTTCAGGTTGCTGAAGAATTCAAGGCTGCTAAATTCACAAACATGGATATGAACAAAAGGAAGGTGTTAGTACAAAGCATAGTTACTGCACTTAGATCCCCGGCTGGAGTGCGAACCCAACTCTGTGCTTTATGCTTTTGGAAGTTATTCGCCTTGTGACATTATGACCTATGATATTGAAAAAAAACCAACGCGCAGCATAGTATCTACTTTTTTTTCGGCTATTCCGCAGATGCTGTTGAAGAACTTTCTCGTCAGTTAACAAGAAGTATGCCAGAGGAGGTGAAGCCAGAGTTCGAAAAGGCCCAAAAAAGTATGCACTATTTCCTTCTCGTGTTGCGAAAGCATATGCGATCTGGCTCTTTTCCCATTACTTACCGCAAAATTCTGATTGAGTTACTAGCAAAGCTAGTTTCCATTCCGACTAGCACGGCAGAGGTGAAGAAAGAAATTTTCTATCTACGCTGTTATTAGAACACAACGCAGAAGTCGTACAACGATAGAGCATCTAAGCAAATACTTAAGATTTGTCACCTTCTACTAAACACATTGTTATCTAAAAACTTCATTTAAAGGATTGGTATAAGTGGTCCAGACAGGCTGTTACCGTATGACTTTTTGAAATATCCTAAAAGATGGTTTGAAGAAACTGGTCACCTACCTGCTGACTTCCTGATGCTACCAGAGGGCCAGGAAAAAAATCACAAAAGTGCTCAGAAGAAGAAGAAAGTTTCAAATCCATTCACTTAGAACGCTTTGCACGCAATTCTACTTCCACTCCGATGACCTTTTGGAGGAAGAAGAAGATTTTTCAGGCACCGAATTTGTTGTCTCTGACGTTAGCGATAGTGATATTGTTGATGATGATGCGCAGGATGAAGTTGTTCCTAACTTCTACATCTTTTGGGACCTTATTGCTTTTTTTGTTGATGCAGTGAAACAGGAGCACAGATCTTCATAATGAATTTTTTTTTTAACTTTTTAAATTTCTTTTGAAAATTTTTAAATTTTTTTTAAATTTGTGCCTAAATAAGGTACAAATTAGAGCTTTTCATACCACGCTTTCTTACCTTTTCTCTCTTCCCTCCCCCCCCCCCCCCAGACTCACATACCCCCTTCACCCTGGAAGGTCGGGAACAGCCGAGACCCCCTTCACCTGGGGAGATCCCGGCTCCCCCTATCGCACCTATGCTTGTCACACTGAAACACGCCAGGGAGTCTCTATTTGATGGCCGGAGCGGTAAAAAAAACGACGAGGTGCAAAAAGATTTTCGGAATAGCTTGTCCATTTCCTCGTTTTGAAACTAATGTTAGAGACAGAGTCTGTTAAACAAATTATCTGATTGTGAGTAGCTTGAATTTTGTGTGGACGCTGCTTTTACAGCACTTCCATATGTTTAGAAAGAGAATTTCAAAGAAGCAAATCTAAACACGGTAAAAATCATGCATTCTAGACTTCTGCGACCTTTTGAATAAGTCTCTCAATCTAAAAATGAGACTGCCGGAAGAAGGAATAAAAGCTACGTTAAAAATGTTTAAAACGTTCACCTCACACGTTTTATGATAGGTTAAAAAAAGCGAAAGAATTTTTAGAAGGATCTGAGATAATGCTGTGTGTATGTACCATTTGATTCAACTTGCTTGGCATCGGCAAGGGCGGGGCTTCGTGGCCTAAATAAGGCTAGGTAATGATCAGAGACTTTCTCTGACGCATCTGACGTTTCTCTCACTCGCGCGAGAGAAACGCAGGTGCGCCGCGGGCGGGAGCGGCCTCAATTAGATCACAAAACCCCGCCCTAATGGTCCCAAACCAGTTGAATCAAATGTTACGTATGTAAGGAAAATCTATTTCCATATCGATCCGGACCAAACTTTGCACACATACACTTCAGGGTGGGGCGGATTATGCTACTTTTTTGTTCACGATCAATACCGATTTATCAATTTTTGCAAACACTGGTCTACGAGGATTGATTTGGCACAGTGGATTGAATGAGCATGCTGATCACGAAAAATGCGGGGCATATGCAGCTATTGAAAAGAAACAGTAAAAGAAATTTTTGTAGGCAAGGAATGGTGTTTTCATCATGTTATGATGACAGGGAATGCGTGAACAAGTGCAAGTTTATCACCATAGCGGATGCCAGTAGGCATCCGTAATACCTGTGCCAAAATAGGAAAGTAGCTGAGCACGAAAAGATTGTAAGAGTGATGAAATGTACGGCAATGATATACAGAATCTTTAAACGATATCAAACAAGAGAGTAGGCACTTGAGCAGATGATTAACAAAAATGCCTGCATCATTTTTGAGCTTTCACGATATACATTAGCTCTAAGCTGAAATGAAAGATGGGACGAAACGAAACCTACGAATTTTTTTTCGGCGTTGGAACTACATGCAATTGTAAACTACAGTACCCACACTAATTATTCGACAGAAAACGCAAAAACTGACGATCCGCGTTTTTTCGCTTTTTCTTCATAACTTCCTTCAGATTGCATAGAATAAGAATCCGAAGAGAGCATGATATTCAGCTCATCAAGATGAACCTTCTGATATACAACACTCTCTTACTATTCCGTTTTCAGTCTGCTAGATTTTTGTGTGAGGACGGGTTTTCATAGTGGTGTAACTCAGCGTAGAACACACATGAAATTCAAGTAAAAATAATTCGGTAGAGCTGTTCTCGTAGAATATTATCATGCGCTAGCGCTTAGTGGAGGACTTCCTATCCACAGAGAAAGATAGGTCGGTGAATTTTGAAAAAATCGAATTTTAGCTACCGTAACCATACAGTAAGACACTAATTTGCGAAGCGGGCGTGTTTTTCGTGATCAGCAGGCTAGATAACCTCTATGCGCAAGTTTCCCAAGACATTCGGACCCTCTGGTTTTTTCTCGTTCTAGGCTCTGAAGCTCACCGAAGGGTTTTGGCTAAAATATTGATGATCTTGGATTGACCAGAAACTTCGCCTACAAAGGTTTTCGGACTCTCTGATTATGAAAATAGTGCTCTTTGTGCAGCGTAAGTCCTTTCAGCAGGGTTATGCTGAGAGGAATGCTGCAATGCTACGCAAGTCCCTAAATTTGCCTCCCTTTTCTCGTATCTGTTGGGCAAATTACCTGCTTCTTTTTGTAATTGGAAGTCACTAGAGAAAGTGCTCCCATAGAATGCTCAAGCTAGGCCCTTATCTATAATGATCGCCGAACTGTGAGCTTACAAACTCACGTCCTCATGTAAATTGTTCAAAATTTTAAGATCGCCTATTTTGGCCATATATCACCGCGAAT
This sequence comes from Cylicocyclus nassatus, assembly GCA_958299035.1. Lineage (NCBI taxonomy): Eukaryota > Metazoa > Nematoda > Chromadorea > Rhabditida > Strongylidae > Cylicocyclus > Cylicocyclus nassatus. Next base: position 71,024,574 of record CATQJL010000316.1, read on the forward strand.
GGTTACAGATCACTCTGACGTCATGTTGTGTATATTATGTTTATGTACATATGTAAACTGATAATTTCAATGCAGCATACTTGCTTACCCCCTATGCCAACTCTTACGTTTGCTTACCCCTTGAGCTTGTAGCTCAAGTTTGCAAAAAAATCGGTAGAATCGGTGAGCGTAATTGTTATTGAAAACTAATATTGTATCCTAATCAACACCCTTACTCATCTACTTATACCAATTCCCAGGCTGATAGCTTAAATTTTGTAAAAAGTCAAATCGATATCAACCAATGACGAGATATAGCCCACGAGAAAAGCTCGGGTCCTAACTTGTGTTTAGAGTTTGGTTTACATTGGTTCAGATATGCAGTTCTTTTAGGAACATATGCACACAGACACATGACAAATAGACACTCATTTGAGTTTAGTATGTTATGATAACAATAGCAGTTGGAATTCTAGAGTCTGTCAATCTTTCATGAAAGTCGTAGACGTCTTCTTGCAACCGTTCATCACTAGGTGGAGATAAAAGCGTGGGTTATTCACTATTTTCAGATCTAAGCCTGGTCTATCTTGCTATTTTACTTTTGTTCATTTCATCTACCAAGTTTTTCAACGTTAAGAGAGTTCAGAGTCGCCCTCACCAAACAGCCTGTTCCAAAAGGATAAAGGATAAAGGATTCGACGTCTTCAATACCCTCTGAGGGCATGCGCCGAACGCACACACTAACTTCATGGTCGAAGAGGCAGTTGTATGCGTGCGAGCCTATTCAGAGCCAGCCGTTTCCAAGTTAGTGCTTTTATCCTCCCAGATTACCCTGGAATTTACCGGCCCCGGAGGGTAGAGGGCTTGGTTGGCCCAGGGGCGGGGATCGAACCTGTGTCCGATCTGGTCATAGCGGCGCCTCATACCACTACGCCACTCGTCCCCATGTTCCAAAGGGGGTCAGGCTGAACCGTTGGCGTAAGTTTGTGCGCTCGCAGCGGTATGGTTTTGCGTTGCATATACGCCGAAGAGCGAAGAGATTGAAGAGATAAGACAAGCTAGCGTAGAATGGCGCAGAGCACGCGAGACATGGGCTTCCAATTTTGGCTTGATTTTGACGCAGACTGTACCTCGTTCTGGAGTGCGCGCATCTCAAAGCTAAGAGGAATTCGAATCTTTTGCAAGAAACGTGTTTGAAATTTGTATTATCTGTAACCAACTATACAATGAAATCATTTTTTATCCCGACATGGTGTTTAAGAACATTATGAAAATGCATTTAGCGGCATTGCGCTCATGCAGAGATTCAAGAGAATTGATAGAGTAGCAAGACTGACCAGCCTTCGAACTGGAAATAGTGGATAACCCACGCTTTTATCTCCACCTAGTAATAAACGGTTGCAAGGAGACGTCTACGACTTTCATGAGAGATTGACAGACTCTAGAATTCCAACTGTTATTGTTATTATAACATACTAAACTCAAATGAATGTCTGTTTGTCCTGTGTCTGTGTACTGTGTGTTTGTGCATATGTTCCCAACAGAACTGCATATCTGAACCAATGCAAACCAAACTTTGAACACAACTTAGGACCAGAGCTGGTCTCGTGGGATATATTTCGTAATTGGTTGTTCGATTTGTCGATTTTTGGAAACTTTAAGTACCAATTCCTGGCCTGGGAATTGGTATAACGAGGTGAGTGACGGTGTTGATTAGGATACAGTATTAGTTTTCAATAACAATTGAAATTATCAGTTTACGTATGTACATAAACATAATATCTGCAACGTGATGTCAGAGTGATCTGTAACCATTCGCGGTGATATTTGGCCAAAATATGCGGTCTTGAAATTTTGCAATTTTCGGTAGTTTTCCGTAGTCCGGACCCATTTTTCAAAAGGCTCTTAATTCGTTCTGTAGTCTAAAAATAATTTATACATTCTAAAAGGGCTGCCTATCCGCCACGCGTCAGGAAATAATTGATACGTTCTGATACATGTTGACATGTTTTTTCGAAATTTTCCGATGAGGTAAAAGAGCATTTGTAACCACTTGAAAGCTGTTGAACTGACTTCTATAAGAGCAAAACAATCTAGAACCATTCTTAGATATCTGAATGTCTTCGATGATTCAAGAATGTATTTCTAGCTCAACTTTTCGCCATGCGAGTTCAGCCAGGAAAGTCTATAAATGAGAGCTCAAAGTAGTGCTTAGCTGCTGCTTGTTTTGCTTAAATGATGGAAACCTAATGCATTTCTCTATTCTGGGCAAGTCTAGTCTGTACATTGATAACAGGGTGACGTTATTATTATAACAACGTTCATTTTTGAAATTGTTTAATCGAAAATGGGGCCAATATTGACACAAGTTGAACTTATGTCGCAAGGTAGGGCAAAACAAACTGGCAAAACATTTTAAACATGTAGATGGCATGTCAAGCTTTTTTTGACGTGGCAGAAGGTTGGCACTCCCTCCTATGAAGTTGGGACCAAATATGGTGCAAGAAAGGAGGCATTATCCTTCTTTAGAATAAAATGGGTCCGGATAACGGAAAAGTACCCAATTTTCATGAGGACGTGAGTTCGTAAGCTCACAGTTCGGCGATCATTACAGATAAGGGCCTAGCTTAAGCATCCTATGAGAGCAATGTCTCTGGTGACTTCCAATTACAAAAAGAAGCAGGTAATTGCCCAACAGATACGCGAAAAGGGCAGGCAAATTTAGGGGCTTGTGTAGCGTTGCAGCATTCCTCTCAGCATAACCCTGCTGAAAGGACTTACGCTGCACAAAGAGCACTATTTTCATAATCAGAGAGTCCGAAAACCTTTATAGGCGAAGTTTCTGGTCAATCCAAGATCATCAATATTTTAGCCAAAACCCTTCGGTGAGCTTCAGAGCCTAGAACGAGAAAAAACCAGAGGGTCCGAATTTCTTGGGAAACTTGCGCATAGAGGTTATCTAGCCTGCTGATAACGAAAAACACGCCCGCTTTGCAAATTAGCGCCAACACGGGAACAGCTCTACTGAATCGTTTTTACCTGAATCTTTCATGTGTGTTCTACGCTGAGTTACACCACTATGAAAACCCGTCCTCACACAAAAATCTAGCAGACTGAAAACGGATTAGTAAGAGAGTGTAGTATATCAGAAGGTTCATCTTGACGAGCTGAATATCATGCTCTCTTCGGATTCGTATTATGCAATCTGAAGGAAGTTATGAAGAAAAAACGAAAAAACGCGGATCGTCAGTTTTTGCGTTTTCTGTCGAATAATTAGTGTGGGTACTGTACTTGCTTACGTTATATGCAACCGCTTGCTGATCTTCAAAATCATTGTCGTCCCTGAATTTTTTGCGGCTAGATTTTCGGCTAGATACCGAATGATTTTTTCTCTCTTCTTCGAAAGTTTCTTCTTTCCCTTCCTCTTTAGACATTTTATAGTCCACATGCACATCTTTTTTGCTAAAAACCTCAATTTTGTTTTATGTCAACGCAAATATGTGTACCTTTGTATGCAAATATACTATATGTACCTTTTTTTGTTGCGTGCAGATGATGAAAATTGTAGGTAATCATTTTCCTTTCGCGGTTCGCTCTGATGAATACGCTGTTGATTCGCAAATTTTGAAAAAATACATTTACACCTACATAAATCGGATCTGTTTGTGCCTGTAAATTTGCTTCTCTTTTCTTTTCTTCTTCGGTTCGCATACGATATCTATCACGCATTGCAGTACGAGGATGTTCAGAGAATGAACAAATAGCAGTCAGAGAAGAGTACGCAGCATTTACATCTTCCTCTAACCACGCTAGGTCTCCAGAGAGGTGTTGTGGATGTATGCTCATGCTGGAAAGTATGCTGTTGTTTTTTCATGAAACAAAAGCACTAATCGGTAGTGCTTTGCGTCGGTATCGGGTTAAGATCGTAACTAAGTGAAGTTTGGACAAAGGTTGCAAATAGCCTTCTTTGATTCCCTAACGTTAGCATAACATCAGCACACACAATTCGATTCAACCTTGGCTTCGGGAAGGCGGGGTTTCGTGGTTCAATCAAAGCTAGAGATCAGAGAACACTCGCGGGAGAGAGACGCAGGTGCGTCGCGGGCGCCAGCGGCCTGAATTAGGTCACAAAGCCCCGCCAAGCCAAACCAGTTGAATAAGGTTAAATCAAAACTAAACCGCCAAGCTTCCGCGGATAACATTTCCGCCATGACGGTAATTGGTGATGACCATTATCTGGCAGGGTTTTTGTGATAAAATAAGGGCTACTGCGTAGACAAAAACAGCGTTAATTGAGCACGCAAATGCGGCAAGCGCGTATCCTCACTTTTGAAAAATTCGCGCTTCATGCAGTGTGTGGTTAATAAAACTGCCTTCACCCCTAGGTTTGGCGCCTTTGTACGGCATTAGCCTTCAGGTTTGGCGCTTGTGATAATATTAGGTTGTCCGGAAAATAATGTCCGTTTTGACTTTTAACCGCATTAAATTATAAAGTTCTCATTTCTAGATAGACCGCAAAGTACCATTCGATAGAGCAAAGCAAGCTCTACAAGATGGTAATCTCGCGTTTAGCAACAGCTCTAACACAGCTCGAGTTTTAAACCGAAAACTAAAAAGACTCAACTGCCCGAAAAATCGAGAAAAATCGTAACTCAGCTCATAAAAATCTTACAAAAATTCTAGCTCGCTCTCATAAACACTATCCACAAAAGGGTCTATATAAGCCGTTGCCGTATTTTTTCCTCTGTTAGAAATCAAGAAAATGGAAATTCTCGCGCATTTGCCAAAGTGATGCTTTGCATTTCCCACATAAGTAGTTGTATACTACAGACCTGTAGAAGTACAAACGCAAATTTTCAGCTCTCTACAAGCTTTAGTTCTCGAGTAATATCGGATATAGTTTTCCCTAGTCAGATGGTCCAAGCTAAAATTCACGTTTCTCGAGAATTAAAGCTTGTAGAGAGCTGAAAATTTAGGTTTGTACTTCTACAGGTCTGTAGTATACAACTACTTATGTGAGGATGGCACAGCATCACTTTAGCAAATGCACAAAAATTTCCGTTTTCTTGAATTCTAACAGAGGAAAAAATACGACAACGGCGTCTTTAGATGCCTTTCGTGTATAGTGTTTATGAGAGCGAGTTAGAATTTTTGTAAGATTTTTATGAACTGAGTTACGATTTTTCTCGATTTTTCGGGCATTTGCTCAGGAATTCGCGCCGTGCGGGCGGTCCTCATTAAAGCTCCTCCGCCTGAGCGCACTGCATAGTTTTTGATGTACCGTGCGCGCGGTCAACAATAAAAATGCCGTGCAAGCGGAAGACAGTCTACCCGTTCGATCGGCCCGCAATAAAATCGACCGTGCAAGCGGCAGGCAATGCGTCCGCACGATCGGCCAGCAATCACTTGATCGTACAAGCGGCAGGCAATCTCGCCGCGCAATCGGTACCCAATAAAACCGACCGTGCAAGCGGCAGGCAATGTGTCCGCTCGATCGGGCGGCAAACATTTGCCCGTGCAAGCGGCCAACAGTGACCTCTACCTTCGGCTCATTGTTTTCACACACTGTGAGCGCAAACGGTACCTGCATGAGATACGACGCAGCGTTTAGGCTGGCTAAGCGTCGACTATCGTCTTATTAACATTTCCCTTCACCGCAAAGCTGGAATGAACCTGCGTGAGGCTACAGTTATCAAGAGTGATGGTGTGGGCTTCTCCATGGAAAGTTTGGGTAGTGCGGCAGGCATTAGTCCGTGTTCGCAGGATGTAATGCTTAACATACCTAAGAAAAATGGTTAAAATACCCCATATAAACCTACTCCAGCAGCAAGCGAGCGGCGGACCTTCCCCGCGCAAGCGGCGAGCATTAGAAACCGTGCGGGCGCCCCACGTTAACCGTGCTAACGGCCCTTGACGACCGTACAATCGCACACACCAACGAGCGATTGTAAGTTCGTCGCTGGCCGCCCGCACGGTGCGAGTCCCTGAGTGGGTCTTTTTAGTTTTTAGCTTAGAACTTGAGCCGTATTAGAGCTGTTGCTAAAGCGAGAATACCATCTTGTAGAGCTTGCTTTGCTCTGTAGAATGCTACTTTGCAGTCTATCTAGAAGTGAGAACTTTATAACTTAATGCGGTTGAAAGCCAAAACGGACATTAACTTCCGGACAACCTAATATAAATTTGTCTTGCTCATACCCTGAGTTTTCGCGCTTTATTCCATTGTGAAGAAGCTTGTACTTTCTTCATGCGCATTTGTTGATTTGTGCGGAATACATAAATAAAGACTTTAGTTTTAAGAAGAGTTCAATGAATACCAGAAAGACGTGGCAAATTTCGGTTTCGAAATGTATGTGTTGTGAGGCTCTAGACAAATAAATTCGCACAAAATCTCTCTATAGGCAATGTCGCGGCAGATGCAGGGCTTGTAGGATATAGCTATAGCGTTGTGGTTACTTGCAAACCTAACTTACCCCACTAACCTCCAGGCCCAATCCGGCAGGACGATGATACCCTTAGACCGACAAAACGGCTCTCTCGCGAAACCTACTTAGCGCACGCTAGGACGGCTTCGCTTACCTGTTCGGGGACCACCACGTGTGATTTCGCATTGTGCATGGTATTCGAGAACTACATGCGACAGAATTTGCATGCGACCTCTTTATTATCCTAAACTCATCGGAGCTTTCTTTAGAAAGTGCGCAAACTCTCCAAGAACGGTCCTTTTACCTGGTTCAAAACTCGAGCTCGCATTTCAAGTGACGGAAAGGCCTAGAACTGAGCACTGCTTCAAAGTCTTTTCAGCAGGTATACTCACAGAAACTACTCATAGAATAAGTCGGAACGTTCGCAAAGTTCGTTCGCCTAGTTCAAGCCGGATTACAAGATATGATAAGGGCGGTAAAAATACCTCAAACAAATCTCAAGCAACAGCTAGTGCGGAATCGCTCCTATGCTCGTCTCTGCATGATCAATGCTTGCCCAATTTGTCCGTACGGTAAAGAGGGAGATTACGATATACGACGTTGCCTACAAATAACTGCAATGCTTGCGGGGCTACTTGCATAGAAGAAACAGGGCGTCCACGTTTCTCGTGTCAGGAAACATCTAAATGGTTCGCAAAAGGACAAAATCTCTACTTCACTTGGGGCTTATCCTATAGGATGTTATCAAAACATCAACATAGACTTTGCCGCATCGATTTTAGTGCAAGAATCGGAAAGTCTTAAAACCCTTGAAGCCTTCTATATTTCCGCCCTTACTCCCAAATGAATAGAAAGGATGACAGCATAGCCATAATAATTGATCTCACAGCTTATCAGCGTCTTGGAAACTATGAACAGACGGCGGAGGAGGGCCACGTCAGTTTTCAGTTCTGCTATTTTAGGATAGTGGACAGTGGCGAACGTTGTGAGTCTTTAACTGTCGCGATTGAACTTTTGCTACAGCGCTCTGAAGGAGCCGATACATCGCGACGCATAAGCAATTCTATTGATTTTCATACCACCTTGACTAAGCTTAAATTAATTTAAACAAAGTTAACATATTCGAAAATGACCATCTCGCTTGAGTGGCATCAAATTTGGAAACTCCAGAACTCTAAAACTCGGCATGCAAGGTTGACATGCTCATTACGAACACCATGCTTTCATGCTTTTTAGATCTTTCATTATGCCTACTACGCTAACGGGCCAAAACATCAGTGTGCTACAATTCTGCATGATGGGACTATTTGACATTGTTAACGGATACAATGTTTCGCTAACATCAGAGTCATCTTGATATCAACTCCTTCCCTCTAATCACCTTCCCAACCCTCAATACGACCCCGGATGTGGCATGCCACACTTCACGCTTGATCCTGGTCATCACACTTTCTCGGCCAGAGGGCGGCTCCGATCATCGCTCCTCCCTTCAATGGTCTCTTCTGAGATGTACACGCAAGCAAGACGTCCTCCATTGTAATTAAGGATGACGAACAAGTCGAGAATTGAAAAATTTTGTAGATTTTTCAAGGTTCAGAAGCAACAAATGGCTGCAGCTGAATCCCCGACATTTCGAATTATGTCATGTAGTTACCAGTTGAGAAGTAGTCTGGCTCTCAACTACTGCTGATCACACAGATTCAGAATTCCTGATGTTCGATCAGTTCAGCTAGATGACTAGTGTTTTACTGTTGGTCAACGACATACTCTGATATTTCGAATGATCAAGTTTTCTTTCAGACAAATGCTTTGAAATTTCTATCTTTCTTTCTCATTCACAAAAGTTGTCCAAATATCATTTTTAAAAATGACGTAGCAGCACTTCTCCAGATCACATGAGAAATGATTATGTATTCTTCTCCGTTTTTCTCTATTATCATCTCAACATGGGGACGAGTGTTATGAGGAGCCACTTTGACCAGATCGGGTACAGGTTTGATCCCCGCCCCTGGGCTAACCAAGCCCTCTACCCTCCGGGGCCGGTAAATTGGTGCCAGAGTAATCTGGGAGAACATGGCTACTGACTTGGTAAGTGGCTGGCCCAAGTCGTTGTAATAGGCTCGCATGCATACAATTGCCTTTCTGACTATGAAATGATGGCGTTCGGTGCATGCCCGCAAGGTATTAAAGACGCCGAATCCTTTATCCTTTATACTTTTATCATCTCAATATCCAAGTTTAAGTTCTCGCAGCTTGCACACTGCGCAAAGAGACCGGTCAATAGGTGGGCTAAAACCCTTCTAAGGCCGCCGTATTCATCAACAAACCCAGTGGGTTCCGAAACCCATTGAGTTCGCGACTCCAGTGGGCAAGATCGTATTCACAAGTGCCCCGCTGGGTTCGCCAATCCATGACGTCATCAGCGTGCCTCTCTAGTCTGTGTACTATTTTTCTCATTTCTCGACACACACGTATCGCGCTAAACTAAAAGCGCCAGCACGCTTGACACGCTTTTGGGAACCCTTATATTCGGATGAATGGTATCAGTAAATGTTTTTTGTGCGACAAAACTTAAATTTCCTTTTTTCTGTTAACTCGAGTATTTGCTTGGACATAAACATGATTATCGACTATAATACATATGTGTGGAAAGATGCAAAAAGTAGAAACTACGCTTTTTTGTACAAGTGTTTCCTGTTCAGCATTGTCTCTTACCTCATAAGGAAGTACCACCCATATTTTTGAAGGCTGCACGACATAGCTGACATAAACGAATCTGCGTAGTTTCAAACGAATGTTATGGTGCATGGATTAGCTAAGTTTCATTTTACAGATGCTTTTGCTACACATGAGAGGTAAATCTATGCTTTTTTTCAAACTTCTACATCCAAACGGAATTACATTATTAGCGACAAGCTTCGCAGTAAGCGCTCAAGTTCTTTTTTCCATTTGTATTTCTTGTGCGAGGACGCGCAAATGGTAGGTGGATCACATCTTCCTTGGATTGGAATGTGCAAAGGTAGGGATCATCGCCAGAGTTCCAATCTCTCTGATGCAAACTAATACGTGATTGCCATGATTACTATTTTTCCCTTCTCACTGATTTTTGTCCCACGAAATCAAGCAAACGATTCTGATTAAGAATAGTTTTTTTTCATTTCCAAAGCTTTTGTCTGCTGATTTGGCCGGAGTAAGAGCAAAAAGCTTTTTATTAATTTGCGGAATAAAGGGAATATAGACGAGCATGGACAAACATAGACAAACAGACGCTCTGCTTTCTATATGAGGCTCCCTCTGTAGTCGTAGCAGTATCAGAAAATTCTAACATAGCATGAGCAAACGTCAGCAAGTGCTTGGGCTCTTTACAAGTTGGCGAAATTTCTTTGAAAAGCTTGTTTGCACTTTTCAGAAACTGCCAAATCGTGAATGGCATCAAGTTTGCTAGTCAGCCATCTCAGCGGAATATCTTTTCAAAATTAATCCATCAAAGTTCCTATCAGTTTGAAGAATATGCAAAGTGTTTTCTATGTATAAGTGTTACTAGTGGTAACCATCCCTGTTCGTAAAAGTCCACATAATCAGCAAAGAGACTGGGTTCACATGTAACCCACCGACGAATTTGCACCATAATTGGGTTCGCTAATTTAGTGCTCAGTAGGTTTCGGAACCCACAAGAACTGGGTAACTGTTTCGTGAATGCCGATATGCTCTCCTATTGGATTCGCGAAATTACTGGATCGTTCGTAAATACCAGTTATGTGGCTTTTCGTGGGTTCCAGAACCCACAGGGTAGGCTTAACCCATTGGGTTCCGGAAACCACTGGGTTTCTTAAATAGGCCCTGCACGCGCTCTTACCTCCAGCACCCTCACTTAAGGTTGAAATATCAATCAGCAGTAACGCAGTTGCAAGATTTGTGAGGTATGCTTGTGGTCAGGTGGTGGAATAAGATGTACTTACGTGTTATAATGCTTATCTGAAAATTCTGACATTTGAGTATATACATGGCACCACATCGTATGCCTCTGGAAAGCTGATTGTGGTTTTTCTGTATGCAAGTTAACGTTTACCTCTTTTAACTGCGAAGGAATGCACGATGATTCTTGAGCCCAGTTGAGAATGAATCTCATGACCAAGAGCATCTCAAACTGATCAAGTGGAGCACCGTTGCAGATTCCTGAAAGTCGGCAACTTTACAAATGACCATCAACACCTTTATAAACTGAAAAAAATTCAAATCCTTAGCGGACTAAGTTGCTCGAGTCACTAGTCAGCAAAAGCACTGAGTTCGAACTCTAAAAAATCTTCAACTTTTGCTCTAATCGCATGTGTTTCGCCCCGCGCCCTCCTTAGAATATTGCCTTATCTATAGTTTTTGAACCTCAACAGCAAAAAAGATTTTAGCAATCTCGCGTTGAACTTCTTTTCTCTGAATAGAACTATTTTATCAAGACTGACAAAAACTACTTCTTTTGAAAGTCAAATTCGGTCCTCAAAATTTTGGGAGATTTGCAAAAGTAGCCTATTACATCCATTGAGGTAAAAACATTGCTGTGAAGTTTCAGCTCTATTGGTTCAACGTACAAAATTTCTAGTATTATCAACAAAAATTTACCTGAACCTGGTCAACGAACATTCACCTGAGCTTGAAGCATATGCTTCACATAGAGCTGTGGAAACGGGAATTAAAGGTATGGTAGGCTACCAGAAACTATCCGAGTTCTTTGTATAGGTCGGATAAGTTTCTGGAAGTTTGTAAGACTCTGAGAGAATGCACTCATTTTATTGGGATCGATAGAAAAGGTTGACTATGTCTTAACCTTGGACCATGAAGCTGTCATGGCCTGTTTTCCCGTCAAAAAGCTTTCCCCGCTTTTCTCGGTGTCCACAGAAATTACTATTGAAGCACAAGACAAATGCTGAATAAACTCTCCGAAACAAACTCCTTAATTGAACATACTTTAGTGTTTTGACTTTTTTTTGAAAAGGGAAAATTTTTACATATCTTGCTTTAATTCATTCAGTTCTTGACATCGTATGTTTATCAAGCCCTCGAGCAAACAAGCAGTGATAGCTTCCCTGGCGTAGAAAAATTATTGTTTTAACTTACGAAGATGCTGTTGAAATGTTTGTGCAACATTGGGGGGCTCTCTCACACACATCACTTGCATGAACATGAGATGCATCAGCGAAAATACTTCTTTTCTTCTATCACTCACACAAAGCTGAAAATATTCTAAATAAAAACTTTGCAATAAACGGAATCGCGTTACTGACCACTTTTCTTTGCGAGCAGAATTTGAGGAGCTGCATCAATTCAGAAAACTCTGTTGGAAGCCTCTTTTTCACCCTAAATCGTGTGCACCATGATTATTCAGCAAGTCCTCGAAAAACACTTTTTAGCACACAAAGGGAGCGCAACTGTATTGTGATTTGCAGATGCTTTGCAGATCTGTTATAATAGGGCTGGGCACAGGTGGCTTACCAGGGAGGCTGGATGACGTACAGGGGTAAAAAAACGAAGGGAATATTGTTTTGCGGAATCCTGAGCGGAGCCCCTTAAAAAAGCATATGTCGCTTAATATGGTGTGTGAAAGTCGACACGCTTCGTGGAAACTTGGAGTCTCAGGAGCGGAAAGTCTCAGGAAAACCTTCCGATCGCGCAAGGCAAATAATATGGATTCTTATATAAAATTAACAGAGTAAAAATTGTCGTAGAATTGAACAACTTCACGCGCTTCAATTCAATAAATCTCTGCAGCCCTCCCCGTGACAAATCGAACTTCAATATCTATTAGATTGTCCAGAAAATTTAGTCCGTTTTTTAACGATGAGCAATAAAGACCTGAATGGATTTCAACGTGCACTCGATGCGGATTTTCCTTCTCTTTCTTATGGATATATTTTCGAACCATAATCTTGTATACTTCTCTTGATAATTGCCAAAATTCTCCACCGGTTAGTTTTATCTGCTCAAAGTTGGGCTAATTTTCAGAAATTTCATTCTGAACAAACAGAAAGATTCAAGCATGCATCAAACAGAGCACTCCTCGGACTACAAGATAATATGTCTGAAATTTTTTCATCAGCTGTTTTTGGTTTCAAAGAATTATTTCTTCTGGAGTCTCGATTTTGGCAAAGTCATGAAACACGCAACTGTAGCAAATACACGATAATATTTGAAGTTCCTGCGAATTGAAACATGATTCTTATTGAGCATTATATATGCAACATTACCAAGTTTGAATTGCTTTGAAAAAGCAGCTTTTGGGAATTTTCGGTACTTACGTGGAAAACGTAATCAAAAAGACGCGGTTTTCACCGAATAAATATTTATAACGGACTTAGTAAACATGGCATATGCAATCTAAAATGGGTACAATGTAGCCAAAGACTTGTTCTACATAACAGTTACCAGCGGTCTTTACAACAGGATAAAAATTTTTAAAATTCAGGATAAATTTGGCGTCATTGCTGAGCTGCTCAAAAAACCATAGCGATAACATTGCAAAGACAGGACAGATCAGGGAACAAATGCAGCCGTAAGAAAGAGGACAAAAATCTGCATCAAATGGTACCTAAGTCGTCCTGGATTGGAGTTCAGTGGACAACCTAATATAATACAGAATGTCCCGTCTCATTGTCGCATGAGTCATACACACTCCCATTTCGCGAACTTATAAATGTGCACGAAATAAACAAAAAGGATGTTTATAGCGAAGAGTAGGTATAAACAATTGTTACGTAGATGAACAAGGTGCTGGAATTAAATATGAAAAATTACGAAGTCAGCTTGCGGCGTGACAAACTTTTTTCGGAGTGGTTCCGCAGGTTTTTGTTTACTAGTGCAAAAGTATAAACATTGGGAACTTCCACAGGACATTTCACAAAGCGCATTGGGAACTTCCGAAAATGCCAGCGGTTCCGCAGCGCTTTGTCCCAATACTTTCGCAAGGTTTTTAATGTGTTGTCTCGTACGATGATGCTCCACCAACAACTAGCGCATTGTCGAAAATGTCATCCCTAGTGCGGAGGATAGTAGGTTAGCCTCGCAGTCAATAGAGTAAAGTTCAAATCTCGCTTAGGTATTCTCTTTTGCTGCTGTGGTTCGCATCTTTCGGAACTTCCACAGCACCTCATGTGGGAACTTCAGCAGGTAACCCGGCGGAGTCTTCCCAAACTGAAGTTGCGGAAGTTCTGGTCAGTCGTCTGAGGGGAGAGCCACCTGAGGTGGCTCAGAGCAAACAAAATCATAAATTCTCCTCTCTTCACGCAATTTTTTCATGCTTTGTATAACTTCAAACCACATCGAACCTAAAAAGGAAATTGTAAGCATTTCTAAACCCCTTCTTCTCGCCTATTTACAACCCTCCAAAAATTCTGATTCGCGAAAGCAAACCTGTCCAAGAACGCAGTTGGAGGTGCCGGACGAGGCATGTCGCCAGCTTAGGGAACGCAAACATCATTGGTTTCTTATCGTCTATCTACAGGGTGCGGCAAAAGTCTGGGAGCCTAGTACTTTTTCGTACAAAACGAGAAGGGAAGTACTTAGAAACGAAAAATTTGGCGCACACATAATTCGAATTATTGCCAATACAGCCCAGTTCTTGAATTGCAAAATTGCCTCTTTTGGCTTCCACACAGCCCTACAAAATCTTGGCAAGTCCATTTGTCATGGCACGCAGGAAGTCGTAATGAAATTCGCCCCACGCCTTCACAATAACTGCTTCTTTTACCTTGGCAAATGCGGAGCACGATAGAGCAACTTTTTGTCTACAATATGCTTCCAAAATTTTTTTTTCGCCTTGCTTAGGAATGAAAATATTGATTTTCAATTAGAAGCATGTGTACGTCGCATACCGGAATTTTGACTACAATTGCGCGAATGAAAACTCAAAATTATCGTTTAAAAAGTATAAAAAGTGTTCCCATGGCGGAATTTCAATAGATTCTAATTTGCAAGACGTATGCAAAAAATACAGCCTTGGTCGCAGTGCCTGTTGAGCATTTTATAGCTTTTAAATTTGTTTTGAAGACGGATTTCCACTGCGTAGGTAACATTCGCAAAACTTTTATTTTCCGTTCATGGAAGAACAGCTCCTGGCAAAAGCAAAACTAGGATACAATAGCGCAAAGCCTCTTCTATGTTGTGTGCATCGAAGTTTTGTAGAATATTAACAGCATTTCTAGCTACAGCAAAAATTGTAAATACTAAAAATTCTGGTTTTTTCGCTTTGCAAAAGTACTAGTTTTGTAATTTCCATTCTTACAAAAACATATGGCAGCCATTTCCAGCCAAATAAAGTGTATTCTGTAGAGGATGACCGCAGCATCATGTGGCATAAAATTGAAATCAAAACCATCAGTATCCTTGTAATTGCAGTACTGCAAAGTTAGGCTCCCAGACTTTTGCCGCACCCTGTAATATTGTTTTTGCTGTCTGTACTGTTCTTCCGGCTATTTATGTTTGCTTCTTTAATAAGCTTGTCATAGAAAAGTCGTATTTGTTGCGAAGTGGGATTTCGCTTTCAAGAAACTGCCATGGCCACCTCATGCAGAGTCCTGGTTGTATCAACTTGCATGACTGATTAGTTTGAATGATCAAAGTATGAATTCTAAGTGCAAAATGAGACGTAGGAATTTAAACACTTTGCTGTGAAATGCATGCTTTATGCGTACTTCGGTAGCATCTTTTTGATTCTTTCGTTGATTCAGCATTTCTAGTTCAAACTCTTATCGTCAATGTTACCACTTCTTTGTGTAAAAATAGTATATGGAGATATTGTCAAAAGAAAAGTCCCGAAGAAAGACTTTTGTCATTTTTCAAAGGAAATTGGCAGGGTGTCCATGCGTGTGAAATTTAGAGCCAATAAAAGCATTATAGTAAGATTTAGCATCAAAGCGTCTAATTTGGTCAAGAAAAAATCTCAAACAATTCCTTGCATCCTCAACTTTGTTTTCGGCTACAATTTTCTGGGAAAGAAGAGTGCAAAAGTACTCACCATTGATAGAAAAGTATGTTGACAATTTTTTGTGTTTTTTTCCGAACATTTCTGGCTTCGTATTTATAGTGAATGATGTTTGGGGTAAGATATACCATAGCAAGTAGTTTAAAAGCCACAGAAATATCATTCCGTCCATCTAAACAACACTGCACTTTGCATAACGTTAGCACAATGAAGTAGTTGAAGGTATAGGACATTGCTCTGCTCAGTGAAAATGATAACTTTAAGTTTTGCTGAAGCTGCGAAGAGCTCTGGATGGTAACCAAAACCTACCATTTGATAAAACAAATCGTAACCTTTCTTTTTTAAAAATGCACTAGAACAATTTGATGAGACTTGCATGGCTAAATATACAGGGTGTCCCAATGTATCGAATGTAATCTGTAGCAACTCTCTTGTACAAAAAATTTTCGCCTTCCTTCAAAACATCATATTGTAGAACTGCTTTCATACATTCATAGTATGAAGCAAGTCGCCTATCGCTGCTCACCGTACGGTAATTTCAGCTCACAACGCCATATTGTTTAGAAGTATTTTATAGTTTCTTCTGAGAATTGAAAAATTGTGAATCAGATTATTTAGCACGCTGCTTTCATTGCCTAACTTTCTAAGAGTTTGTAAGCATTGAAATGGGTGATCCCAAACCCTTGGAACAATTTCAATAAAGCTACTGCGGTTCACTTGGCATAACTTAAATAAGCTGCGGTAAAGTGAAAAGTTCATTCAGAGATAGCGACTGCGATTAACTTAGTGTGAGAGTTTTCAGGTTGTTTGATTTGTTTTCTAAGTCGAATTGGGACCTTCTGTGGCTTAAAGCCCTCTCCAAAAAATTCGGTGCCACGTTTCGACGTGCCCCTATTACTCAAAATGCTGACACTATGCTGGCTTTGTGAGTCTGGATATTACAGCAATATTGCACAATATACTTCTTAGTCAGCGATACCAAAACGTTACCCCACTTTCTTGAAAAAAAACAGTTTTATCATTGTTCTGGTTAATGTACAAATTCATGATGGTATGAAGGATCGGTTGCATAGCGAAACACTACTAAGCATCGTCTTTTTTATTGAGATTCCTTCCATCTCTCCGGAACATCGCGTGCCTTTTGCCCGTGTCAATAGCTCCAATGTGTGTGCTCCAAATTCGACCGCTAGAGTTTTGGCCATATTCTCTCATAGATGCCGCTTGTCTATGCCTCCTAACGATGTTTTTCGAAAATTAAATGGCACGCTTGGTCGATTTGGTGGCGCGTCCACGCTCGAGGTCGATGCATGCAAGTTAAAACGCGCGATGCGAGTGTTTTATACGAAATGCGAAATTCAAAATCTTCTATAAATAGTGTGTGGACTAACATAACATGAAACTATTGAGACCTACGATCAGTATGCGAGCTAACGCAGGAATCGACAGCTATCCGCAAAGTGTGCGAGTTTGAAGGCATCTACGATACCACCTGGTAAGGTAGATTGCTGTTTACCCATACAATATTACTTTTGAAATTTCTTGTACCCTCGTCGATTTATCAATTTTTTTTTGCAAACTTTGGTTATTGAGGCTGCGAGTTGGCACAAAAGCTAAATGAGCAGCTAGTAACAAAGATGATATGTCAAAAATATCGATCCCTTTTTTGAAGCTACGGGGTTGAGAGTTGGCAAATAAGTGAGCATGCCGATAACGAAAACACAGTTGGGATAGGGAAGAACCGGGATAAAAGAAGGCAAAAGCAGGGGAATGTCTTATAGGATTAGCAGGGGAGTACCCAAGAGAGAGGGAAACGCGGCCTCCTTCCCTCCTCATCGAGAATGTGTCGCAAAATTTGAAAGTTACTGACTTGTGTTGTAAAAGTACAAGTGGCTTGTTTCATTCGTAAATAATAAAGTAATTTTTGAAAATTCAATTCAAATTGGCCCTGTAGAAAAGTTTTTTTCGGGGATGTAGCTGGCCACGCCCCCTTTTGAAAATTCGGGGTTATGGGCCCGAAAAACTTGAAGAGCCCCAAAAAATCCTTAAAAATTTTTCGAAATGCGTCTCCGCCCTATCCATCCAAAAAACTCTTGTCTCCCCCACCCCCTCCTTAAACGGAAACCCTGGGTACGCCACTGAGAATTAGGATATGGATTACATTTTCTGCATCAGTGCTCATCTCTGCTTCGCAGAAGACAAGCGCCGGTCATCACGGAAAGTGTTAACATTTTTCACCGTATCGTACCTGACAAACTCAACTCAAACTACCTGACAAGGCAAAGCCTCAGATTAAACGGTTTATTATAAGTCATGCTATTGACTTATAATGAGCCTATTCTATTCCTTATTGTTGGTTTAAATTTTCAGCTCTATAGCTTCGCGAACAACAAGATCATTTATATTTCAGAGCGCCTCTCACCATCTTTCAGGAGGCATCCCTTAAAGGCACCGTCCACCCACATTTGACTTCCATGTTTTTGTCATTTCAGGGCCTTATCATGTCCCCGATTCCGAATATGAAGTCGAGAATGCGTGAAAACCCCGACAATCTCCGTTATGGAGAACCCAAAGGCCGGCTTTCCGGAACGGTGATTGGATGGGCGCGCACAAATGGGCGGGCCTGGATGGGGGTCCTCGTGCGTCTTCGCTATTCCAAAGCGATTTTCTCGCTTCCGAAGCGGCACTTTGTGCCGCAACTTGGAAACTGGATTGATAGGGGGCCCTATACTATATGCCGCCAAAAGCTCAATACCCTCAATTTAGGTGGAAGGTGCCTTTAAAGGCAGCGGCTCGGCAGATTCTCGACTTAGAGTTTTTTTTGTTTACCTGGGGTAATTCGAGGCGCTGATTCCAAAGATCCACCTTGAAGAGCACGAAAATGGCAAAACCGAGCATTTCCCAAGACCTCCCATTTTGAATTTAGACGAGTGGGGCACGTCTTCCATGGTTAGAGAGGCAGGGTCGTTGCGGGACCCTCGCAGTTAGAACATTGCGGCATGTCTTCTCTGACGGGTCAGAGAGGTTCGCCAGCTCGTCCACGCGTACGGAATAGCTGCGCTAACGAGATTTTCTAGGCAAGGGCGGCATGCTGTGCTCTCGGACCTGCTCTGTTCTCATGTTTGGAGTGCAGGCAACCTTCCATGTCAAAATTTCGGGATGTTCGGTTTTGGCGAGCTGCTACAAATTGTAAAAAGGAATAAAGTATCAATCATTTTGCTTCTTTTTTCAAGTGCGCCGCTTTACCGAAACTAGCGTGTTTCACACCTAAGAAGCGAAGGATAATTGATGACCGTGGCCTTTGAAATATGTTATATATCAAAAAAAATCGCCTCAAAACGCTAACCTTGAAACTATCTCCGTTTTAGACGTTTTTCTCAGAGGAAATAGCCCTTGCAAAAGCAAAAGCAGAATTATTGGGAGCGACAGAGATCAAATCGGCATCCAACGTGCAAATCGACGGTTCGTCGACTGGCCCAGCTAAATGCTGAGCCATTCGACCCTTTAGCAGCTTCGACATCGCCTTATGCGAGCACGTCAATGCAAGGAATACGGTTCTTATAAAAATCGTTTAGATAAAAAACACGTTTTTAGGATCAGCATGTTAAAGGCATGGCCTGACATATGTCACACATCGAAAAGACACGGTAACTACGTATCTTTGAGTTATAAATGGTGAGAAGACTTCGTCTTCGAGACTTTTATTGCTGCGGTGTGCAAGGGCGTATGCACCGAGCAAAAGTTTTCCAAAAAAGTTTCTGCTTTCACTTGGACTTCTGCCCACCAATGTAGTGCTTTATCTCGCTAGTGCAGACTCTGTTCTTCCTAACAGGTTCAAAAAAAAGCTTACCACTTCCTGAAAACTTAATAACTCTCACATGCATACCTATATATAGCGATAGACTGCCAATGTGATTTGGCAGACGTGGGACTATCCTCGTAATGTCATTGTTGTTTCCAATCATCAAAACGTAGTCGTAATCAAAAAACATCTGCACACGCTGCTGTAGTGGTCTGTTGTAATCAACTTCTTTTTTCGCTTGTACGAGAGCATTCTGAAAATCTGGATTCAGTTTAAGTCAGTTGTTTGAACTAGGAGATGTCATTGATAACTTGCCAGCCTTATATTGACACGATTGATTCTCTTTGAGCTAAGGTTTAAACAAACTTGCTTTCAAAGTTATCTACAGCAGATACATTTTGGTATTAAAAATAGGTAACAGTTGTCGGGTAGGTGATGCAACTAAGCGCATATCCTACATTTCGCCGTACTTGCATTTGTCCGGACACTATTGCCAAATGGACTCATCACTTTCACCATGTTTTAAATATGGCAGAGATGAAAAAGCAACCAACCGGTGCCACAGAAATCATATGTTGCTTCAGCGTCCCAAGTTGAGAGGAAACAGATGAGTCATCGTTTTTAGTGGCTAAAGAAAATTTGTTTCGATGATTTGAATTGCCCTACCTTACCGCTATTCCATAATAACGGGCGGTCGAGTATGCACCATACCATAGGAGTATTGGCTACAATATCCTTAAAATAAGTGCATTGGATAAGAAATTTGCAATGAGGTAAAGGTCTGCCTCTTTTCCGAGTTGCAAAAAACGTAATAAGCCGTAAGTTAAAGGGTACCGCAGACGAAGGCGCAATAGCAATATTAGTTGAGCGGGCGCAGACGCGGAGCGCGCTATCTTTACCGTTGTAAATCCTGCGCCTTCTGCGCTCTGCAGCTAATAAAGCCGCGTTTGCGCCCAAAGATATTGCGCCTTCGTCATGCAGCAGCCTATATCTATAGTTCTAGCAAGCATCTAAAATCTACAATTATGTTGCCAAGATGCTCTGACAATATATGTGCAGTTTCGGCTTAATGTGTTTGGTTCAGATGCAAGCGGCCTGATTTTGTTCCAAGAATTAAAGTTTGAATTGCCAACATTGAAAAAAGTGTAACTTTCTCTATTTCGAATTCTATAGAATTAAGGAATGAGCGCCCACATTCAGAATGAAAATCCAGTTTCCAATCATACTATGCGAACAATTGCAATGTTTTAAGTAAAAATTGTACGGTCTAATTATACGACTCCTATTTTGGTTGTGCAGTCCATTCCACGATAGGTTTAAGAAATACGAGTTTAAAGTCCAAATTAGATTTATTCATCCTCACGGATAAAATAGAGCCCTACAGGCTATTTTCATGTGTTCATTAGGGGGCTCTGAGATTTTCGCTTGCTTGCCGCTTTGACTCTTGTCATTGTTGGATCGTTCCGAAAGTCTTTTTTGTCTTTTTTTCGAATGAACGCCACGTTTCGTGTAACAAAGATTTCTAGGAGATCCTGGTAGCATTCGATTTAATATTTCACACTCTTTTTGAAGGTCATAGAATCGTTGCAGTGAATGAGCTCTCGGAAAATTGACAAAATTCCGGTGCTTTTTAATATTGTCAGGCTCCACAATTTTTCTTTTAATAAAATCCTCCGAAGAAGTTGAAGTAATAATTCTATAGCGCAAGCCTTACATGGAAAGGGTACTTGGTGACCGTGCCCTTTTGCAATGGAACGTATATTAGTGGATGCGCTTGAAACGCTGATTTCAGATCTGTGTTCATTATCTGCTGTGCTACTCTCTGAATGTTTTTTTCGTATTGTTTTCATGAGAACTAGGCAGTCAGAATCATAAGTATTCAGGCTTTTTAGACTCTGATATATCGTAAACATTTTTTCTGAGCTTAATGTAAAACTTCATTTTATTTGGGTTCTTTTTTGTAGTGCGTAATGAATATTCTAGCTATATTGGTGATTTCTGTCATTAGAACAGTGCAAATTTTGGCGGCGTGGCGTTATACTACAAAGACTACGCCGCCAAAGCTCACCGCTATAGTCAGCACACGCGCCGAGCTGGCTTACTGTATCCCGCACCCATTTTGCACTGGTGAGCCTGAGCCATGAGGCAATCTTGCGGACGCAGCCTCGTCAGCTCTGTCGCGGGGCGACGTCGCGCGCGATCTCGCGAATTTTACAAGAAGTTACATGGAAATACCCAGAAAAAAATCCTTTTCCATATTCTAACGTGTGATATCGTCCGTCGCGCCGCATAAAGTGAAAATTTCAAAACTTGTTAATTTCCTGTTTTTTATTGATTCATGTTCTTTATATTTCCAAATAAAAACGAAAGATTCGTATGGAAACTCCCTAGTGTTTCTTTAGTTTTCTTTTTTGTTTCATGTTTGTTTTTGCCATGGTATAGATACTTAATTGTCACTGCAAGCTGTGAACTGTGGCCTAGATTGCAAGTTGACGTTAGTACGGTGGTTTTTGTGGCCCCAAAGACACGAAATTGCAACGTCTTTTTAGTCGACGTTTTGTTTTTTGAAAGATTCTTTGAGTTTAGGGTTTAGGGTCGAAAAGGAATTTGTACAAAATTTTCAAGGTCAAAAGGGACTTCGTTTTGAAATTTCCCTGGTATGAGCTCATGCCGAGCCTTGTTCTCCTAGACAAAATTTGCAAATCCGGAACTTTGCCATATCTTATTCTGTTTTCTCAGATGTGATGAAGGCAAAAACTTTTTTCTGACAGTAACGCCTCCATGTTTCCAATGAAGTTCTGCAAGCTTTGGACCAGTGCTCATCTTTGTAAAGCAAGGTTTTCATCAAGTTGAGAAACTCTCTAAATTAATGCGGCGTGATTTTTATAACATTGAAATCTGAATTCGTTCTATGCGACACAGAATAAGATATGGCAAAGTTCCGGAGTATTTGCAAATTTGGTCTAGGAACAGGGCTCGGCACGAGCTCGTACCAAGGAAATTTCAAAACGAAGTCCCCTTTGACCTTGAAAATTTTGTACAAAGTCCTTTTCGACCCTAAACCCTAAATTCAAAGAACCTTTTAAAAAACAAAACGTCGACTAAAAAGACGCTGCTGTCATTGGGCCACAAAAACGATATCCGCTTTGCTTTTTGCCTCAAATACGGTATCCAGCTTGACCCGGTGCCAGCTGTGCAGAGCCCTGTAGGAGAAACATCAGTTAAAGATTGCGCCTTTGTTACGGCAATAGCGTTTCCATGTTTCCATTGGTGCTTTGCCAGCTTCGGGCTAATGCTCTCTTTGAAGAACACGGCTTTTATGCTTTGGAAACCTTTGAAGCTAAGCCTAACTTTTGAGTTAAAGGATGCTCCAAACCTGAGTTAGGGTAATGGTAGATTTTAATGTATGCCAAGTAATGCTTTTTGTGTCACATTCAAAGGCTGCCACTAAATGTTTGGATAAAACAGTAAAACCTTTCCGTAGAAGCACGAATCAGCTGACTACCTCTCGAAAACCTTATGATTTAACTTCCAAGCAAAGTTTCTCCATGAAATTCCATTTTTAGGGTTTAGTGAATGATGTGCATTGCATATCTAAAAAAAGGGCGCATCTGTAGCCCACTTACTATGTTTTCCAAAAACATTCAGCAGATAGTGACTGCAAGTTTTGACCAATCTCAATTTCGAAGTTTTCTTCGAAGCTCCGTTTTATGTGTGCATGAAAATGCAAATTTTGAGTTGGTGCTAAGCGGTGTCATTTACACGTAATGTCGAATAATGTGCGCACTCATCATGCTAGTTAAAACACAGAAAGTTGAGCATTTTTCAGCTGTCAGTCTGAACTTCACTAATCGAAAACGAAATCAAGGTGCTTGCAAGACCAAACATACTAAGTCGAAACTCCACATATACTGCCAGGATCCTACAACAACAATCTGCTTGCAATTTCGGTTTGGGTGTTTGATTCAGGTGCGAAACGACTACATTTTTTCTAATGAAATTAGGAAAAAAAGCTTGCGCATATTGTAACTTACATCATAACCTATAATGCCAGAATAAGTATGCTAAAAGTTTTAAAATTACCTTACACATAACAGCAAGAACTTCCTTTGACTGCCTTGAAAGATTGTAGGCAGGATGGGGAAGTAAGTCTTTAGACTTTTTTCTGAGTCTTGACGAAGTTACCGCCAGCAAGACAAGGAGAATAATTACGATTGTCACAACCACTCCGACGATGAGATACCACTTATAACGCATCAAAAAATCTGATGCAGCTGCAAGTAGCAGTTTGAATAAGGGTCTATGAATGTGCTAAAGAAAATTTTTGTTAGGCTTCAATATGCATTTGAACCTAGATAAGTTCAAAAACTCCTGGTTTTCCTCTAATGTCATTTTGTTTCGAATTTTGACGAGCGATAAATTTTTTTAGAATTTTCTTTCTTGGCATATGATATGCGTACTGTACGAGCAGTCCATAAACGAAAAAATGTGCGAGTGATTACCGAAGTGCAATGTGCTGACACAAAGAACAGTCATCAATTTTCACTTACATCATCATTGACCTTGTATCTCCATCTTGTAAATAATGCCACCAACTTCGATAACAAATTCTTATAGCCCAAAAAAAAATGAAGAAAGTAGGTAATGCAACTGGTGTCCGATAGTTATACCACCTATGTCCTTATGCCAGTCACCCAGGCATCGCTGATTGTTAGGTGTGACCAATGCAGGTATCTATTTTTTCCGGCTTGTGGCTTGGATAAAAAAATGGGTCATCAATCTTTACAAACATTAAAATTAACTTCTGTCCCACCGTAATTGTGAGTAATTTTGCTACAAATATTCCTAGAACTGCATTTCTATCTAAATTATGTAGAAAAGAAAGCACATGGATTGCAAAAACAACTAAGCAAAAAGAAGAAGGTTAGAAATTTTTCCATGGCTTCATGCTGTTGAAACATTTGAAAATTGAACGAAGCAAATAAGCCGCTGTATTACGTCAATATTGTCGTCATAGACTTGGAAAACTATGAAGCGCGACCAAAAAAATTTTCTAAAACCTGATCAGGTTATCTTTTCAAATATATTAGGTTGATCCGAAAGTTCTGTCGTTTTTCAAAAATTTGTAACTTTGCGCTATTTCAACGGATTTGCTCGCTAGTAATTTTATTAGAAAGAATAGGTGTTTCGCTTTCAAACGCTGTTTTGCGAAGCTTCTGTTTCACACTGGGTGAGGAGATAAGAATGGAAAACTAAGACCATGTGAGCTTTGACCATTTTAAGTTAAGTCACCATAAATCTGAAACGCTACAAAAAAATCTGAAATCGTCAGTACTTATGTTTTTGGTCTACTCTTTGCAACTGTGAAGAGTTTGTGCTGTGCCATCTCTGTGAGAAGTTATGATTTTCGCGAAAAATGACAAACTAATTGATTTTGGCGTTTTCCATAGTAAACTCGTTAATTATAACTTCTCATAGAAACGTCCAAAGAGCACAAGCTTTTCACAGTTGCGAAGGGTAGGCCAAAAAACATATTTGCTGACGATTTCAGATTTTTTTGCAGCATTCCAGATTTTTGGTGACCTAACTCAAAATGGTAAAAGCTCAAATGGTCTTAGTTTTCCATTTTTGTCTCCGCACCCAGTGTGAAACAGAAACTTTGCAAAACAGCGTTTGAAAGCAAAAACCTATTCTTTCTAATAAAATTACAAGCAAGCAAATCCGTTGAAATTGCGCAAAGTTACAAATTTTTGAAAATGAAACGACAGAACTTTTGGGCCAATAATATTAGGTTGTCCGGAAATTAATGCCCGTTGTGAATTTTATCCGCAATAAGTCATACACCTCTCACTTCTAAATAGGATGCAGAATACCTTTCGATAGAGCAAGGCAAGCTCTACAAAAAGGCCATCTTGCTTTTGCAACAGCTCTCATCCACCTCGAGTTTCGAGCCAAAAACTAAAAAGACTCAGCAACCCGAAAAGTCGAAAAAATTGAAACTGAGTTCACAAAAATCCTACAGAAACTCTTTCCTGCTCATATAAACAGTATCCACATAAGATATCTATAGATACAAAAATTCTTTCCTGCTCATATAAACAGTATCCACATAAGATATCTATAGATATCTTTGTCGTATTTTTCCCTTTGTTAGTAACTAAGAAAACGGAAATTTTCGTGCATTTGCTAAAGTGGTGCTGTGCCGTCGCCACTTTGGTAGTTGTATATCACAGGCCTGTAAAAGTACAGACTCAAATTTTCAGCTCTCTACAAGCCTTAGTTCTCAAGGAATACCGAATATAGCTTTTTCTAGTTAGGTGGTCCAAGCTAAAATTCAAATTTCTTGAAAACTAAAGCTTATAGAGAGCTGAGAATTTACGTTTGTACTTCTACAGGTCTGTAGTATACAACAATTTATGTGGGGACGGCACAGCTACATTTTGGCGAATGCACGAAAATTCCCATTTTCTTGATTTCTAAGAGAGGAAAAAATACGGCAAAGGCGTATAAAGATGTCTTATGTGGATAGTGTTTACGTGACCAAGTAAGAATTTTTGTAGGATTTTTGTGAACTGAGTTACGATTTTTTCGATTTTTCGGGCTGCTGAGTTTTTTTAGATTGGCTCGAAACTTGAGGTGGATGAGAGCTGTTGCAAAATCAAGATGGCCTTTTTGTAGAGCTTGCTTTACTCTATCGAATGGTATTCTGCATCCTATTTAAAAGTGAGAGGTGTATGACTTATTGCGGTTGAAATTCAAAACGAGCATCAATTTCCGGACAGCATAATACTTCCATCCATACTTGGTTCCGTATCG
The DNA here is from genome assembly GCA_958299035.1 of Cylicocyclus nassatus. Classification (NCBI taxonomy): domain Eukaryota; kingdom Metazoa; phylum Nematoda; class Chromadorea; order Rhabditida; family Strongylidae; genus Cylicocyclus; species Cylicocyclus nassatus. The sequence continues at coordinate 71,050,558 of CATQJL010000316.1, forward strand.
AATAGAAATTCGATTATTCGAATAAAACATTCGAAGATATTCGCATTCGAAATTCGATATTCGGAGTTTTTCCATTTTCAGAGCAGTTGAATCTTTTTGGTTTTCGTTTTGAAACTCGAGATCGATCAGAGCTATTGCAAAAGCGAAAGAGCCATATTATGGAGCTTGCTTTGCTCTATCGAATGTTCTTTGAAACCTATCTATAAACAAGAAGTTCGTGATTTGTTGCAACTCAAAACGGACGGAACTTATGGGACAACCTCATATCTAGCAACGTATTCGAAAAAATGAGTTTTTCATAGATTTTCGTGACGTTTGAGCAAAAAAGGGATGAAACTTTCCGAAGAGAGTCTTTACTTTGCCGAACGTCTGATTTCGCCTCCCATCGCGTCTACTTGGGTGCTTAATTAATGCTAGAAGGTCAAATTTTTTCAGCAAATTCTAGAAAAATGCGTTTTTGTGAGTTATCTTACAAGGGAAGTCACTTAACTTAGGTCGGGCTTTTGAAATGAGACACATATATTTAGATTCAGCTCGGAACGCTGATTCCAAATACGCTACTCTTAGCTGCGAAGCGTTCCTCTGAAGCGAGTTATGAGCTTTTTTAGTATGTGTCATTGACATACAACTGAATATGGAAAGAAGGTCTTTAGATGAAAATCTGCCCAAAAAGTGGTGGAAAATCAAAATAACATCAAATTGAGTCATTTGGCATTGATAGGGTATAATATGCATTTGAACCACTACCTAGATGATGATACCGTAGCATGCCTAAGTCGTTCAACGCGCAAAATTTGCTCAGGAAAAAGCTCATAACTCGCTTCAGAGGAGCGCTTCGCAGCTAAGGAAAGCAGATTTGAAATCAGCGTTTCAAGCTGATTCCAAACATATGTGTCACATTTTAGAAGCCCGACCTAAGTTAAGTGACTTCCCTTGTTAGAGGTTTGATGGGAAAAGAGGCAAATTTCTCAATGTGAGGATCTTTTCCAAAGAATGTTAATTTTATCTCTCCTCGAGATCGAAATTGATTAAAGGCTTAGTTTCTGCTAGAAAGTTTGAATCTTTCATGAAACCTATATATGAAAAGTGAGCTTTTTATGAGTTTTTTCAATTCGAGCAGGAAGGGGGATGAACTCTCCGTAATGAAGAAAAATGTTTTTTGCGCATTCCTTTGCAGGACTTCTCCGTGGATTGTAGAAATCATTGGAGGCCTGATATTTCATGTTTGCACTATGGTGCCGTTAAAACGGTGATCCAATCTTTTGAATTACTGTGCGAAGTCAAAAGATCTGATGAATTCAGAATTGTATTTTTGTTAAGAGATGTCAGATTAAAAAGTTAAATACGAGCCATAACATCCGCTTTGCGAAATCTTGCTTGCATGTGTATAACCTACGGAATCAAAGAAAGACAAACGATCAATAATGCACTTTTTTCATACCACATCAGCGACCATTGTGACACAAAACAACATCGAGCTCAGATTAATGGCTACTGTATATGGATAATCGATAATTCTAAAAGCTGATGTTTTTGTAATCAGCATACACCCCTGTGCCGATTTTTAGTCGCTTAGCTCAAAGTTGAAAAATACCCGCTCCACCGTGGGACTCACAATGCGAGCAGATCTCTCGCTAACATAATGGTTGTTGGCCTGTCCTTCTGTCGTCATTAAGCTCCGTTATATTTTCACACTCCTTTTTCCGGAATCCGTCTCAAGCTGGACCCTCCTTTATTTATGAGGTTAAAGGCACTGTCCAACCAAAGTGGTCAAGGGTTCACGAGATTCGATGGCATACTAATGTGGGCCCCCACACCAGGCAATTCCCATGTTTCCCCGCAAAAGATTGCTTCCGGAGCGAGAAATCCGCATCTGCGGAGCTGGTCACTTCCCCCAGCTGGTCACTCCGCCCATTTCGCAAGTTTGGCAGGCTGCGGCGCTGATATACGCCAGGCGTATAACGTGCCGCAGTCCTCGCCTTGCACCTGCACCGTATTCCAGTTTCTCGAAAACGGAGATTTTTGGGGGTTTCGTGTTTTTTCGACTTCAAATCGCAGATCAGGGCCTTCAAAAGCCTGTAAGCGACAAAACATGGAAGTCGAGAATTTGGGTGGACGGTGCCTTTAAGGATAGGAAGGACGCAGAAAACTCTGCCGTAGTGCGTGAAAGGATCCTTACTATATTATAGTAAGGAGCTATGGAGAGTAAGTGCGTAAACATTTGGAAGTCAATAAGAAGCCGGTTGGGGTTTCAATTCTTCGCGTACATGTATGTTTTGATTTCAATACTCACAGGATGAAATTACAGGTCATCTCAAAATAGCAGGTAAGTTCTATAAGATGAAAGCTCCATGGAAAACCACCATGAAATTCACATATAATGAGTTATCGAATTATGTGACCACGATATAGCAAACCCTGTATTTCATAAAAGCTTTTAAAATAGAGTATTACCATTATGAGATTTGTCCACGATACCGTATGAATTCTATAGTAACTGATAAACCGTGTCCACTCCTTCAAATTCACAGGTTGCTTACTGTAGTTGTCGATACCAAATCTATCATATTAATTCTCCCATCCAAAACTCCTTACCTGCGATCAGTGAGGGAGATGGTCTATTGACACCCGGACAGCCGCTCGCAGCCGCACCGTGTGATAACTGGCGAGGCGCGACGCACGTTTAACTGTTTGCGCTACCTGGCAGCCCAAATAACGTGCGAAATGATCTAGGTCGCTCATCACACTATTAATTGCATAGCCTCGACTTTGAAAAGTTGTCAATATCTATACTGACATCCAATGCCACCAAATTAGGTACTACTTGCAATCAATCGATCAAAACTTCTAAAAGGAAGTTAAATGTTTTTCCTCTCCTGAAAGCTACATGTTTTGTTCTAAACCATCTTTGAAAATAAAAATGCTTCACATTTCTCAGTCGTGGTCACAAATTTTTTTGAATTCCGGCTTTTTCGTTTACATACAGGACATGATTGCAACTAAATTCAAAATCTTATTTTTTAGGGTTTTGCATATTCTACACCTATCTTTCATGATGACTCGGCACAAAACCTCCCGTCGAATTTCGCCCATCATATGATTTCCATGAGGGAAAATCTATAAAATTTAACAAAGAATGGAGTTAGACTGCATAAAAGGCCTTGTCCGTTTATCCTTCACTAATCTGTTCTTGCTATTAGTCAAAAACACTCAAAGCTGATAGATATTTGAAATTCCAAATATCCGAGACTACGACAAGTTGAATATTCTCCAAGAAGACTCGAATAACTTATTATTCGGCCATTTCCAATGACTCTATTATTCAAAATTTGAAAAAAGCGACGTAATATCCGAATTGGACAAATTTAGAAACGGTGTTGGAGGCTTCAATCACTCATATATCTCCGGTCCCCATATCAGTTCGCTTGAATGTTTTTCAGAGATTGTTCCTTCGCAAAACTTGTTTCTTCAAATTCCTCCTTTAGCACAAATTTTGGCCGTTGAAACAGTATCACCCTAATTTCACGCGTATAAGGCGCATTTTTTCGAATTTTCAAGCGAGCCGCTCAGCCGCTGCACATTGATCCGGAAAGAAATCCTTACATCGCACGATTCTCCCAAGCAATAGACAGCACGTTATAGGGTCCTTCGGTTGTAAAGTCTTTTGGAGTGTCTGGGCTGGTCGATTTTGGGAAAAAAAATCCCCGCGCCTTATACGCGTGAAATTAGGGTATTTAGTTTCGCATTTCAGAGCGCGGACGTGAATGATGAAATTCTATTTCGAGAGTTTAGAAGAATGAGGGGGCGGCTGCGTAGTGCAGCACAATTAAGGTTGCGCTAACCAATTACCACACGGTGCGACTGCGAGCGGCTGTCCGGGTATCAGTTGAAACGTCCGGTCGGTGATTCACTTTACTGTCGTGTGAGCAAAGCTAATACTTATCTCTGATACTGTCAGAAGATGCTGCAGCACGAAAAGACAAAATCTTTCAATTTCTGCTTCTATCATTTCTGCAAGCCCATTATCGCAAGTTAGTTTTCTCTTCAATTCGTGTGCAGTCTGCGCAATTTGGTTTCATTTTTACAATGCGCTATTGTTTTATCAAAGTTCTGATGCAGTAAGCTAGAGTCAAAAGCGTTGATTATAAGCCTGTCATCTGTATAACTTCTGCAATCTAAGGAAATCAGCTGAAGCTGATCTGAGTTTGAATAGCAATCCTCTGCTATCGTTAAGACCAACTCAAACGATCTACATCGTAAGTTTATGACTTCGTGACTTGGAATCTTGACGCACTATTTAGTTCAACTAACTCACCGTCAACAATTCTTAATTCTTTTTTCGGAGCCTGCTTATCTTTTTGAAATTGAAATCCTGGCACTGGTCGTTCAGTCGCAAGATCTGTCACTTTACCATTTCGTCTCAGCCTTGGATTGTTAGCAAGTTTGATCCTTGGATTGGGCTTCCATATGCTCGCGTAGCTGAGCGATGGTAGTGGAAGATCCAATAAATCCGGATTATTTTTGATACTTATCATTACATCGCTGCCTGCAATCGCAAATATTTCAATGTTGATGGAAAACTGAGCTTGTTGCCGAGTATAATATGGGATAAATGCTACTTAAATAGCTGGATTTACCTTAAGCAATGAGATCATCGCGAATTCCAATCATTCTGCGGGGAACTAGCGCTTTGATGAGGCCACAAGTATTAAACGCAAGGATTGTGATTATTTATCACTTTCAGTACTTGTCCTCGTTTGAAGCTGAGACTTATACGAAATTTTGCTAGAGCCAACAAACAGTTTTGAAAATTACATTCATTTTAAGTGTGCGATGTCGTTGTATGTCAACGGCTTTGTTGTGAACTAATTATGAAATATTAAATCAAATCGATCGTTTAATTAAGCCAGCAACAAACAAAAAACCAAAGCTTGGACAAACTTCGGATAGGTACCGAATCATTGATCACGGAAAACTAATGCAATCTGACAAAACTGAACTAGTTCTCAATCCAGACAAGAAACAGGCAAGAGAAAGTGAAGAAAGATTATGGGACCTTTCGGAAGCAAATTCCAACCTTAGCGATACTGTTGCGTTGGTCACTTCAAATCAACAACGAGAAATAGCTAACAATGAGACTAGCGAAAATTGCAACGATTTCGCTGATTCAGATATTGCCCAGTAAGAAACGGTTAATTAAGCCAGCAACAAACAAAAAACCAAAGCTTGGACAAACTTCGGATAGGTACCGAATCATTGATCACGGAAAACTAATGCAATCTGACAAAACTGAACTAGTTCTCAATCCAGACAAGAAACAGGCAAGAGAAAGTGAAGAAAGATTATGGGACCTTTCGGAAGCAAATTCCAACCTTAGCGATACTGTTGCGTTGGTCACTTCAAATCAACAACGAGAAATAGCTAACAATGAGACTAGCGAAAATTGCAACGATTTGGCTGATTCAGATATTGCCCAGTAAGAAACGGTTAGCGATGCCTCGCGTCGAACAATTAGCACGGCCGACTTGGACGGTAAGCGAGCATGCATCTGACGTGCAACAGTTGTCTTTGCAGAATTCGTTACCGGAAGGATCGGAGCTCAAGGATATCCAATTCTGAGCCTATAAACAACTTTTTTTTCAGTGCACATCGTAAACTATTTTCAGTACTTTGAATTTTTATTCTAGAAAGCATACCTTATTTGAGCTACCTCTCAACATCAATAAACATTTCACGAAAAGCTGCTGAGGAAGACATTGCGTCCTTGGATTTGTTATCCGCTCATTCCAGCTCTTTCGGTATAATATTGAATTGAAACGCAAAGGGTGGGAAAGACACGGCTATTCAAATGTTTGGGGTGAGCTCCTGCTCAGCGAGAGCACTCAAACAGATGGAGCGGTTTGCTGGAGTGTGTTGATAAATGCAAATGCGATCGGTCCTGCCTATTGGAATTGATCAGTACCACGAGAGATTTTATTACCTAATGGCAATCAGCTTGAATTTTTTATTATTTGGCTAGACTCTGCTCCTACTCGGATGGCTGATATCTTTGTTACAAAAAATCCTACGGATCTTCTACTTGCTCGCGCATGTTCGATTCGCATCAGATTCATGCAATTGACATTCACATCAGATTCATTCAATTAACTTTTGTAGTTTTCTTAAGCTATAAATCACGAGAAATTCTGCTGTGCTTTCTCTAGCGCTGAGCTGTTCATACATTTTTAATCGTATAAAAACAGCCTTTTATAACAGTCTAGCAGTACAATCATAGATTTTCCGCCTGCTACGACTACGCCGAGAAACATAGAGAGAATGTCTGATGTGAGTGCTAATGCATGATGTACGTTGACATCAGCTTGGGGTGCATAAGTGGCAATGTGTTGAGGTGACTACAAGCAATGCACACATCGACCAGAAACATAAGTGCTTTGAAACCACAAATTCTTAGAAATGTGCTACTGATTGTTTGCCACACTTGGTCATATGAATAGTCATAACATCCTCTTGAAAACTTCGCAAATGCTATGCAGGTGAAATTTGGATTCAACCTGAAAAGACACCTCCACTGGTATTTTGTTACAGATCGCCACTGCAATTTGGGGTTCTCTCTTAAGAAAAAACAAGGTGGCTTACCCGGCTTAGCCCCGCCCTGTCCACTGTGATGAAGAGTCCTTTCCTATTCTTGTACAACCTTTTCCTGTGCATATTTCTACAAGCCAATTGGCTATTCCCTCTGTGTTAGTAATCAGCATGCTCGATTATAACAACGAAGAGTAGCCTACGACACTCCTTCGCCTCCAAGCGTATGTGTTTGGTCCGGTTCGGTTCGGAAGTAAAATTTTCTGTTCGGAATATACGTACACACACACACACACACACACACACACACACACACACACACACACACACACACACACACACACACACACACACACCACACACACACACATACACACACACATACACATACACATACACATACACATCACATACCAGTGGCGTACCCAGGATTTCGGCTCGGGGGGGGGGGGGCGACAAAAAATTTTCTAAAAAAGGTGCGTGGCGTTAGCCACGCACTCCGAAAAAAGTTTTGGGGTGCTTCTCAAAACCTTTGGGGATCCCCGACCCCTAAAATCTCGAAAAAGGGGGCGTGGCGTCAGCCACGCCCCCAAAAAATTTTACAAAATTAATTTGAATTTTTAAAAATTTTTAAAAATTATTTTAATTATTTACAAAAAGAAACAAGTCACTTGCACATTTTTATAACCCATATAAGTAACTTTCAAAACATACACATACACATACACATACACATACACATACACATACACATACACATACACATACGCATACGCATACACATACACATACACATACACATATGCACATACACATATACACATACACATATACACATACACATACACATACACATACACATCACATACCAGTGGCGTACCCAGGATTTCGGCTCGGGGGGGGGGGCGACAAAAAATTTTCTAAAAAAGGTGCGTGGCGTTAGCCACGCACTCCGAAAAAAGTTTTGGGGTGCTTCTCAAAACCTTTGGGGATCCCCGACCCCTAAAATCTCGAAAAAGGGGGCGTGGCGTCAGCCACGCCCCCAAAAAATTTTACAAAGCTAATTTGAATTTTTAAAAATTTTTAAAAATTATTTTAATTATTTACAAAAAGAAACAAGTCACTTGCACATTTTTATAACCCATATAAGTAACTTTCAAAACATACACATACACATACACATACACATACACATACACATACACATACACATACACATACGCATACGCATACACATACACATACACATACACATATGCACATACACATATACACATACACATATACACAAACACATATACACATACACATACACATACACATACACATACACATATACACATACACATATACACATACACATATACACATACACATACACATACACATACACATACACATACACATACACATACACATACACATACACATACACATACACACACACATATGAGAGAGAGAAGTCACAAACAACCTCACCATTAACATGTGGTTCACTATTATGAGCCTCATTTACAGCACTATCTCAGTCTGAAGCGGCACTCTCATCTACATTTTTTGAGTCTTTTTCTTCCCTTTACTCGGACTTCTGTTTGACCAGTGACACTATGACTCAGGAAAGTAAAACATGTGAATACTATAATATCGCCAAGGATTTTGTCGAAAACCTTACACCGCAAAAAATTAAACCATCTTTCAACGCAACGTCGTTTAGTCACATGCAACGAACATTTATCTTGGAGGACTGCGTTACCTATCGCGAGGGACCCAGTCACTATATAAACCTCCTTGCCAATTTAAAATGCGTTTAAATCAGAATCGCGAGAAACTGCACTTTAGTTGATAGTAAAAGACTCTATAGATTTCTATTTTTGGTATTTATATCACCAGTAATTTTCCACTCAAAACGGCCTTTCAACATAGTATGTTGTCGGATTTGGAAAACCATGCTTGGAAAACCATGCAAAACTATGCCTAACAACAACAAAGTTGCCAACTGCTACATGAGTGATGTTAAAGGACAAGAAAAGCGGTCATAACAAAGAAAACATTTAATAAACATTCATAAGATTGAATTGAGGGCTGACAGTGTCGCGCGTGCCGCAACAGTTCCAGTCTAGAATTTATTCGCTCTCATCTGTGCTCATTCTTGTTTATTCAGATATGCACAATGCAACGCAAAGCAGAACAACAAGAAAAAGCATTTGGAGGCGATTAGTACCATCGTAAATTCAAACATTTAAAAAACGTTCATAAAATTGAATTGGGGGCTGACAGTGCCGCGTGTGTCGCAAGCGGTCCCAATTCGCAATTTATTTTGCTCTCATCTGTGTTCATCCTTGTTTATTCAGATATGCATAATGCAACGCAAAGCAGAACAACAAGAAAGCATTTGAAGATGATTAGTACCATCATAATTTCCGTGTAAAATCTTCATAACTACAACGTTTGTTGAGGCGTAATTACTTTTCCATCAGCGCCGGCCCCACGCAGCAACTCCGCCTCTCAAAATGCAAACTGGTACCATCGATTGGGTCCGCGCGCAATGGTCTATAGTAGCAGATGCCTAGTTCTTCTGCAAAATGGAGGATGTCTTAACACAGTCTACATGTCAGATGTCGCATGTAAAGCGAGAGGACATCGTGCGACATTACTCAAAGTAGGCCGTGAGCAGCAATTAGTGGAATGAAACCTCCGGCTATAATCAAGTAAACACGAAAATTGTTTTCTATTTCAATACAGTGACAGCTGGATTCCGGCTGTAAACCTGCATTTGTTACAGATGAGGTTTGCATTTGGATGTAGCTTGAGATCTACTTATGACTATTTCTACTTCAAGTCCGCTCTACATAGATGGATCAATGGGAACGCGCACCTGTTTGTTTGCCAATAGTTCGCAGATTAGAGAATTCTGTAAAATTATGCAGATCATCGTTGTTTTCAATAATAAGTGTCCCTTCTATGGTTTGTATTTTCCGCAAAACTCGCACTTCATTCGGCTTTTCTGAAATAAATTGTTTATAACTATAGATGTTTATGGTGGTCTGTTTTTTTAACTATGCGAACCTATGAAGGCATGACTCCGATAAGCCCAAGAATTGCAACAGGGAAAGAGGTTTGAGGTCACGTTGCCTTTAGTTGTTAATATCAAGATCACAAGCTTGAAAAATTAGCGATATGTGGGCATTTTTTATTTTGCAAAGCTAGCAAACCGCTGAAGAGCGCAGGAGATCAAATTTTCATATGTTTCGTACACTCTTCCGAAAAACGTGTTCAGTGATGTCAATCCAATGTCGGGTCATCAAACGTACGTTTGGGTTTACATACGACTCAGACATTATCAGCTGAATAATTACCACGAACACCTATCATCTTTCCCTGACTTACAACTCAGTACTTTTGAACTAGTGTTGTACAGAATTTCCCTTCTTAAATGACTTTTGAATAAATGAGCACTGTAGTCTGTTTACAAAACTTCAGAAAGTCTACTGGTGAAGTGATCTACATCGCTTTGGATGTGTAATTACTTGCACCTGACAATTCGTGTAATCAACATTGAGAACAATCAGTAGAACATTAAATACTTCCGCAAATTCAACCAACCCAGCCACCTTAAGTTGCTTCGGATCCACCTTGAAAGCTACAACGTCTTACCAGCCAGTGCGAAATCATTTTGACCAAAGTTACCCTCTTATAATTGGAACACACAGAAAATGCTTACTTCTCCATCCAACGATTGACAAATTTCCGTACACATGTCTGCAACCATCATTGTTCCTCAAAAATTTATCTGTAACAACACCTCCAATACACTCTCCATCTGTAATATGGGTGAGTGATTGCAAAACGGTGCGTTGAAGGAAATTACCGCATTCGTCTCGATTTCGATATACTTCTATATCAACGAAAACATTGGCAATGTATCTCATGTTTTTCACACATAGTTTCCTATTGTTGTGAATGCCTGCAGTAAATTTGTCAATTTAGGTGACGTACTGCAAATCCTCATGCGTTGTTGATTATGTGCTGCCATTACTGCCTCTGTGCAAACATGATGCTGTTTTAGTCTTCATGCGCAATGTAAGTTTGAGAATAGGCAGTGTACCATTGATGGCGGCATTTAGCAAACCTTTGACCAGATATTCGCTTCTCTAATGCATCTAATAACTATCACAGACAAACCAGAAAGACACCAAATGAACAAGAAGCATTTCGATATGAGGGCTTAGAAGGCCTGTTGTTGTTTGTTCGACGCAAGTTCTTTCATACTGCAGTCGTTGCAGCAAATGCAGTTATATAGGGGCGGGCAAAAGATATCGATCGATCGAATGTCGTTACTGCAGCGACTGCAGTATGAAACAACCCAGTTCCTTTGGGAAAATTTGTGCAGTGAGAATCAATCATGGTCAAGTGCTCTATGGTTTGAACGTTATTGCGAAATTTTGAAAGTTTTTTTGCAGACTGATAATACGGCTCAGGATGAGGGTACCGATTATAGAATAAAAATGATGGAGATGTGTCTGCCAAAAGAGTAGTGAGTTTTTGCCTAACAAGTACTGTTCTCTGAACAAATGCCACATTCGTTGCAAATCCTGTCTCTGATGTATTGAATAGAGTAATGCATGGTTTGCTTTATCCACATGAATCGAACAAGATTTTATGCGAGCGTTACACAGCTGTTTATACCCAAGGGGCAGAGGCGGTCCTAGATTTTCGTCCGGGGACGGAGGGGGAGAGGCGGAAAATTTTTTTTCAAATGAACGTGCGTGGCGTCAGCCACTCCATAAAAATTTTAGTTGTGATTTTCTTTTTGCGAGTCCCCAACCCCCAAAATCTGGAAAAAAGGGAGCGTGGCGTCAGCCACGCCCCCGAAAAAAAATTTTATGAGGCTGATTTGAATTTTCAAAAAATTTTAAAAATTATTTCAATTGCTTACAAGAATGAACAAGCCACTTGCATACCTTTATAACCAGAAAGTAAATTTCAAAAATTTCGCAAACCCATTCGGGGGGGGGGTCTCGGTCCGCCAATGCTAAAGGGTGCGTTATTATTATTGGAGTCAACTCTGCAGCGTAAATGCGATAGAAACGTCAAAAATGTATCAGGACAAAGTTAAGCAAGAAACTTCAGCGCTTTCAGACTTTTATCCACTCATGTAATGGATGGAAAAACTGAACAAATAAAAAGCGAATTGATAGCCGACGTAATCAAATTCAAGTCATTCACTGGTAACTTTCAGACTACGAAAACCACCATGTCTAACCATTTTTTCTTGGTATCGGAGTTCCTTCATGTTGTGTCAGTGTTTTATGCGTTTATGTGTCTCCTTGCCAATATGTATAATTTCAATGTCCTGATTTATGTGAGCATTGCAAAAGTGCGTTTCTGTAGGAACAATGAGGAAGCCATTAGCAGTTAAATATCATCAAGGGCATCTGTATGTGACAATCGAAAGCACCGCTAATTTGTCTCACCGTTCTCTATGAGTGGACCATTGCTGAAACTTACTCTGTCGGCAGAATGGTGTTGGCTTGAAAGAAGCAAACGCCTCCAAAAACTCCACATCTTCTAGAATACTGTCCTCTATCATCACACAACCTTCATATTTGTATCTCCCTTTCATTGTATCCGATATTTTGATAAAAGGTGTAGTTGGATCCACTCTAAGATCGCCGTAAATCGAAGTGCACTTTGAGCCTATGCTGGTAAAATCCGAAAGTAGTTTTGGCATTGCACATTCTGCAAGGTCATGTTTTAATAGGTACCAGTATTACAGGATGTCCCAAAAGCATGTTTGAACGTTATTATCTTTCTTCCCACGGTTCTTTGCCTTTTTTCAAGTATCATTCTGTAGAATTGGGTTCAGTTTGAATTCAGAAACAAATTAGCGATCGTTTCTTAATACTGTAAAATTACGTGAAGAATTCTAACATAAAGCGTCATTGTGGAACACCTATTAAGTATGAATAAATTCCATCGCATCAGATGCTCTTTTATTTTTCATCAGGATATTTGATTAAAAGCTAGGGTGTACTCTGGAAGACGCGCATTGGAGCCCAAATGGAACAGTAAGTAAGGATTGTTGTCTCAACAAGGGACTGGAGACGGCTAAAGAAGCTAGTTCATCATAAACAAGGCAACGTTTGAAATTCCCAAGAGCGCTTCGGCTAGCCACCATCTAGTAGGTTCGTACGGCATCGAAAACTCGCAGATCTTCTTAGAGTGTAAAGTGGACATCGTCCTCATTCGGAAAATCAGATGGAAGGGGAGAAATCGCGTTATGTTTCAGATAGCTCCAAACTTCTGCGCAAAGGAGCAAATAGCAGCTGGGACGGCGGAGGAATAGTAGCCTGTAAAAAGCTGAAAAACGGAATAACATGTTTAGATCAACTGATCGAATCGTGAGCATGAGGAAAGTTACTGGAAAACGAATTCCGCGAGAGAAGGAATATTCTAGCAAGAATTCAACGACACATAGGATCAGTACCAATAGAAGAGATGCATCGGAGGAGCAGATTTTACTTGTTCTGTGAGAGAACAACGAAGAGATGTAAGAAATTGTCACGGCAAAAACGGATATGGCTTACGCAACGACGAAAGTGGGCGCATTCTCGAGTTTGTTACAGCTCACAGCTTCATTTGGCAAATACTTACTTCATAAAGAGAAGCGATCATTTCAGTGTGTAAGAGGAGGCCACGTACATTACAAACAAACTTCTGAACAGTTTGGCAAGGAGACTTAGAGGTACCGTCCACCCAAAGTGGGGTTGACGAGGTTATGATGGCATACTAGCGTGGACCTCCACACTAGGCAAAAACCCAAGTTTCGCAGCAAAAGATTGGTTTCGGAGCGGGAAATTCGTTCCGGAAGGGTCATGATCCGGTGCTGGTCACTCCGCCCACCTGGTCACCCCGCCCACTTTGCAGGTTTGCAAATGACGCGCCCGGCGTTTATCAGCGCCAGCCCCGCACTTGCAACCCTTCTTGAAAAACGGGGGTTTTGTGGGGTTCGTGTATTCTCGACTCTATATTCGAAATCAGGGCCTTCAGAAGGTCTGCAAGCGATAAAAACATGGAAGACGAGAACTTGGGTGGCCGGTGCCTTTAAGATGTGAATGATAGCAGAGCTTTTCCAGGCAAACACTGCATTCCGCAGCAGAGGCCCCTCTACTGGATCCAAGCTCCTTTCGACAAGCAAATCACTTGCACCAAAGCGGCAATGTTACAGAACTAAAAGACGATCCAGAACACTCCTGGATGCATGTGAAGAACAACGTGACCATACAGCATGCGGACTACTAGGGTGTAGGAAACCCGCGAGAGCGAGGCTCAATAAGGCTCATAATAAAGAATAAGAAGGCAGCCTGCAAGATATGGCAGAAGAACCCAACAGAAGATGATTGTTAGAAGCCTAGCCGCGAAAGGTGTGACAAAGAGAAGCAAACGTATGTAACGATTTGTACAGGGAGCTGCACAGTCACGAAGGAGCGACACGAAAGATGTAGAACGTTTCTACAGTATCAGAAATGTGCACGGAAGTATGCTGAGAAGACCGCAGGAGATTAGGGAAAATGGCAAACACACTTTGCTGAGATGGCGTCCTCGAGCTATGAATGTGCATCGACACTAGCTGAATAAGTTAGCGGATCAGCACCGATAATCACGAAAGAGGAAGTCCACATCGCGATAATGAAGACGATGAGCTGCAACGCAGCGGTTCAGATAACATCTCCAACGAGTTCTGAAAGGGTTGTGGAGAAGCTGGAGCATCGTGGCTAACGCGACATCTGGATCAAATAGTAGACTCCAAGACCATGAAAAGCGACTGGTACAAAAGCACGACGGTACCTTTGTAAAAGAAGAAAGCGATACAGCTGACTGCTCGACGTACCGGCCTATCTGACTCATGTGCCAATCCTAAAGATTTGAAAGAATCTAGAGAAGACAGGACGAAAGTAAAGAAGAGCTGGCTCCAGACCAGTGGTTGGCTGGAAGCTGCAGTACAACAGATGCCAGTTATACAGTCGGAACAATGGTAAGAAGCAGGTGCAGGCAATGTGAGCTGTATATTGCATTCCTGGACTTGATAAAGGCGTTCGAAAAGTGCCACGCGACACAATCGGGTAGGCACAGCGAAAGCGCACCAAGTTAGGAGAGTAAGTTCAATAATAAGAACATGCCGATATGTCACCGGTTACGCATGATAGAAGCGCGACGATTGAAAGACTTTTAGATAGATCCCGGTGTACACCAATAATCCTACTCTTCTCCCTGTTCATCACGGTTGCGATGCTATAGTCAGAAAATTCATACAGATCACTATGGGCTATCATGGACGCCGGTGATGTTATCCTGATGGCAAGAAGCGTGAAGGAGTTAGAGACGGAGTCGGATGCGGACAACTCAGCTAAAGCAACATGGCCTGAGGATCAATACCTCGCAGATGGAAAACATAGAATGGAAGTCTAAACATTCGGAACAATCCAGGTCGGAAGCACGCAGTTCAAAAAGACCTCCAAACATCTAGGGAACCACATAAGACGGGTTATCCACCAGAATAAGCGCAGCATGGTTTAAAGTGGAGGAATCTTGCAGAATAATAAGAAGAAAAGGTTTTGAATTCACAATTGTAAATAACCATAAAGCTTCGTTTCGTTCCCGCCCATAGACGGAGTAAAAGTGTTTACAGACCTTCCTGGAACTCCTTGATAAAGAAGGAAGGTCTGTAAAACTTATTTTCAACTCAGAAGTAGATTTGTTTAGGAGTAAAAGGTATGTACATGAATTTTTTTTGAAAAGTAAGGTTTTAGGAAATTGTGTAAGTAAGAAGAAAATTTTCAAAATATAGATGTTGTCAATGATTCTTTATATTTATTAGGTCGTCCCAAAAGTAAACTCCATTTTCAGATAAATTAAGCTGTTCTTGTTCTCCTAACAGACTTTAGATACATTCGATAGAGCGATGCAAGCTCTAAAAAAAAGACTACCAAAGATCCACTTAATGGTGCCAAAATCAAGGTTTTTCAGCTACCCTAAAAATAGAATCTCCTTCTAGAGAACTCTACAGACTTCCAATTTGATCTTTATATAGCAGACACATAGTAGCACCCGAAAATGTATTTGGCGGCTTTCTTCCGAGACTCAAAATTGAGAAAAAAGATGGTCCCCGAATCCCAAAATGCCATTTTTCGGGTTTTTATGTAAAACTTGATATTTCTCGAAGATAAGAGGACATACAGGGGTAAGGTTTTGAAATTATACTACTAAGGCAAGTATACAATGACATATGTGGGAGGGGCTGGGGGCGGAGTTTGCCATTTTGGACATTTTTGTTTCTCGCTTTCTTTCTTTCTTTGCTCGGAAAAAATTCGGTAAGGGCATATTTGGGTAACTTGTTCCTACTATATAATGACAAGTTGGTGTTCTGTAGGATTCTTTATCGCAGAAATCCAACTTTCAGGTGACAAAGTTTTTTCAGATTTTGGTCTCCTTTCTATGGAATGCGACTTAGGCGGATCCTTTGCAAAATATTTTGTAGTGCTGGATCTGCTCTATCGAATGATACCCTTAATATACTAGAAAAACAAAAACAGTTTGAGTTATTCAAAAAAGGAGTTTAGTTTTGGGACAACCTAATAGTATCATGAGTCAGTGGAGAGCGAAGAAATCGCTTTCTGACTGCTGAGTCCAGCATGACTGTCGATGCAATCCTGGCGCCGCTGGTATAAATGTCTTTATGTTTTCTGGATTGGAAGCCAAGTTAAACTAAAAAGGACAGCTTTTCCTGTTTTTTTGTTTATGCTGCAGTGTAGCTGGTCGCAGGCACTGTAAAGATAGCTTGAGATCCAAAAGTGCACGATGTCCCAAAAATAGATACACATTTTTGATAGTCGATAAGTTTTTTACAAAGTCTTTTGCTAAGCTTCAAGTACCATTTAGTAAAACAGGCTTTAACTTAGATTTAACCTCTGTATCTTTGGAAGTGACGGGGGTCGATGAAACTTGAATCCCACAGCCACTTCGTCTGGGCTCTGCATCTCTTTCTCTGGTGTGCTCTTTAACCATTTCTTAGCCTTGATTAGCGATCGTAGCTCCGCTCATCCCAAGCAACACTCGCGGAAAAGGGGCGGAGCCCAAGCGATTCAGTCGCGCGAGACACGAATTCCACTAAGCACCGGTCGCTCACAATGGAACAGAAAGCGCATCTTGAAAAAACATATTACTTTAGAATTGTGGCAGGAACTCTAAAGAGATCTACGGCTATATTTTCTTTCAGGATGTATATTCAACAAGCTGAGAACTTTATCATTGGGCTGAACTGAGCCGCTGACCTATAAAATTGACTTTATCTTAAGGCTTTTTTTTCAAGTTATGCTACATAAACCGCTTTTCTGTAATTTTAAAGATGTGAATGAACTACTCAAATTTCACAGAAAACTCCTTAAAACATTGTTTAGTGAAATCAACTGTCTAAAAGTTCTGCTAACAACTCTCCCAGATTTTTTGGAATTTTTTTTTGTAAACGGCCTTTACACAATGGCGCTGTACGGTCAGAGTTCCTACCACAACTTTGCAACAACAGATAAATCGGCGATTCGCAATGAACTGTAAATTTAACAATAAGTTGAGCCAGCTCTACGGAATGATGCTTGAAGCTTACGAAGAAATGGTCAGAAGTGACAGCCATGGCCTTAAAACGCTAATTTCAGATATGTTTATTATCTGCCGAACGACTATCTGGAAGGAGTTATGAGCAGGGTCGAGCAAGAGGTGTGGCACACAAGCACCGGATGCGGCCCCTCCCCTATCTTCTGTCTCAATACTGCCCCCCCCCCCCCTCCCTCCCTCCCCCCCCCCCACCAGCATTATCGTTTGCTTTCCGTAGGCATGACACCAAGGGCTCTATCATGCTTAATCAGCCACATATCCGTAATTATCTTGCCAAGTAACCACCATGGGCCAAGAGTTTTAAGGTTCCCAATATCGGACCACCCGCACCCTATTGGGAAAACAAAAACAGCTTGAGTTATTTGAAAAAGGAGTTCTTACCTTCAAATGTTTACTTGTGATACATACATAACAATAACTTGATAATATATGAGTGACATCGCATACGACCACATTACGCACTAATAATATTAAAAATGAAGTACACCCATGTTTAAGGTGTTTATGAATGAACTTCATGATAATAGATTGTATTAAACATAAATCCGCGTATAGTTTAAGATACATAGTATAGTTTGTATTATTCGTAAATACGTTCGAAAACTTTGTTAATATTCTTACTATCGTGTAGATTATATTTATATGATACGAAATCATTTCTATGTAAACACTTGTAAACACTAAAGGAGACTGTGTCTTTGTCGTATCCAGTGTTGTATCCAGTTGTAGAATTATGTGTGGCTAGCGGATGTCGCTACACCTAAAGTCGCAGACGTTTCGCACAGTGATACGACCTACCGCGCTGTACGCTAGTGAATGTTGGCCATACGTGCGCGAAGACGAACGAAAGATGAATGTGACGAAGACAGGAATGCTTCGATGGACGATAGGCCTCGCTATGCTGGACCACGCCGCCAGCGACACAGTACGAACCGCAATGAAGATCGACCAGTAGCTTAGAAAAATGCAGGAGAAGAGACTTTGTGCAGCCACGTGAAAAGAAGGGAAAAGGCCACAATACCAGATGGACACGTCCGAAGATGTATCAGGAAAGAGGAAAGACCAAGAGGAAGGTCAAAGCTGAGGTGGTTGGATAAGATCAAAACGATCAAAAGACGAATAAGATCTTACAAAACTTGAGATCGAAGAAGAGCAAGCTTAGGACCGCGCACTGTGGAAGGTACTCACAAGAGTTCTAGAGCCTGATCGGCAAAATGCGAGAATAAAAAAAATATTGCCATCTACAGTATATCTACCATATCTGAGGCTGATATAAAATATGGAGATTTTTTTGAATCTAGCACAGAAGAAAGCTCATGGAGAGTGGGTTAATCCTGAGATAGCCCTCAATCTCATAGAATAAGCCTTGGTACGATATGGGTGTCGTGTGGTCTACGCAGTACTCATCGCATGACACACCTATGTGCCGTGATTTAACCCTTTTCAAAGCACCGTGTTTTTACAGTAACGAATAAAAACTGGGGATAGCTCTATACAGTGGTGCAAAGAGGTCGGCGAAAAACTAGGTGGTAGGAAAGATGCACAGGACCAAATGGTATACACACTTTTGGGACACAGGTAAATCTCAATTATATTCATTCAAGAGAAGTTCCTTCTTTATTCAAATTCAAAGTACTTTCAAGACTTAACGTGTTAGCATCTCACCTCCATTCTCTTGCAGATCTACAACGCCATTGAATTGTCGCAGTAATTCTAAATTTGATTCTTCCAATTTTTCATTTCCTCTAACGGTCACTGATTTTTCTGAGTTTCCTTCAAAGCTTTGTAAAAGCTTTGGCTCAATCAACAGAAACTGTAGGTTGTCGTTATTGATTATCCGCAGCAATGGTCCTGCGTATTGTTATAATTTCAAATCAAACCAATATTCTTTCAAAAAGTTTGTTACAACTCACCAGTGCATTTGCCCTTGATCAGTTTAGTTCTCACGGAAATAGAGGAGAAGTCTGTATGTTTTGCTTCTACGCACATATGTAGTTCTTTGCTCAAAAGCCAGTTGAAATTTCCATTAGACAAACCATCAGCGTCAAAAATCAATCCGTCGAGTAGCTCAATTGTAATCGCATAGCGACATGATTCTATTAACGTATTTTTTTCATTTACGCTCAACTTGAGTTTCTTCGTCGTATTCGTGCGATCAGTGCAGCCTAAACTCGACAACTCAACAAAACAACAACATTACTTCATTTGAGTTGAAGGTAGTGAAACGGCAAATAACAACTTAAATTCTGGTGTGGTAGGTTGCTTACCTACTAAACATGACAGAGCAGGTCCAGTGTCCCACGGCATGTATCCCCCCCCCCTAATTGCTCTCGGCTCTTGTGCGCAAGCCAATTTTGTGGGCGCTCACAATTCCTACACAGTATTTTACACCTAAGGAACCAGCACTCGTCCGAATTTGAATGCCCTTGAAAAGTGCTCGTTTGTGCTACTTTCACGCCCTCCGAAGTCATTTACAGGATCAACGTATTGAATAACGCCAGATAAGCGAGATTTATTGAGTCGAGCATTTGCAAGGTCACCGCCTTCAATTTTCTCTTTGGAGATGCCTTAGCGCTTCATGTCAAAATTATGTCTTGCAGAAGTAACACTGAGACAAGATTTATACATTACTCATAATAAAGGGCTAAGAGATGTTCTCCTGAGTCATAGTGTCACTGGTCAAACAAAGTCCGAGTAAAGGGAAGAAAAAGACTCAAAAAATGTAGATGAGAGTGCCGCTTCAGACTGAGATAGTGCTGTAAATGAGGTTCATAATAGTGAACCACATGTTAATGGTGAGGTTGTTTGTGACTTCTCTCTCTCATATGTGTGTGTGTGTGTGTGTGTGTGTGTGTGTGTGTGTGTGTGTGTGTGTGTGTGTGTGTGTGTGTGTGTGTGTGTGTGTGTGTGTGTGTGTGTGTGTGTGTGTGTGTGGTGTGTGTGTGTGTGTCCAGCCAACCTCTTGGGCTTGAATTTTGCACAGCATATGCTACCAGCATGAAAGTCCAACTGCAAAAGCACGAGCAGATTCCTTGACTGGATCCCTTAAAAGAACTGCGCGTCAGACGGATCCACTGGGCTTCTAGCCCGCAAAATTGGGTTCGTATTTTCACTTTTTGCAGAGTCGTGGATGTGTTCGGCAAGGAAATGTGCAAGCCATGGGCTTTGACCCAAAAGAGTGATCAAAAGTCTCCTGCTTTAGTAAAACGGCGCCAAAAAGGTATGAGTTGCGTAGATGATCAATTTGCCAAAGTCTTACCTGGGCATTTGACAGAATTTTTGTACAAAGATGTAGCATGATTATATGTATGACGACCACCAAAACCATGGAAAATTCGAAAACTTATCCAAATTTGCGATTGTTCTTTTGCAAAAAATTGCATCCACGCAAAGTCACCGATTTCACATAAAAAAACTTTCAGAATGAGTAATTGTTTACATTTTATTCGTGATAGTCGGGATTGCTCGTTGAGTTTTAGTGCCATCATTATGCGAGAGTGAGTGGGGGCATTCAGATAGTGCGAAGCAGAGCTGACGCACTGGTACACAAATAGGCTCAAGAAACCAGAAAAAGCACTTTTGTAAAATCGCATGTATAACAAGACTATAAGAAGACTAACTGTTGATGACTCGAAATCTCAATACTATCACTTGTGCCGAGCTTTTTGTATTTGGTGCGTTGTGCTGTGCTTAGTGTATGTTTTTAATCAACATTTCGTTCATGCGTTGACAACTAAACGCTCATGCTTGAAAATGCACGCTGTGACTATGCACAAGTGCAAACCGCGGAATTGTTGATGGGACTGAAAGATTATAGACTATGGGAATCTTGTAATTGCAACGTTACGCCCAAGACACTCTTCTGATGCCTTCAAAAGGTTGAAAGCTAATTGTAGCCTGCATTCATGGTTCCTTTCATAGAAAGCTGAGTCTCTACCTTGGTATAATAGTTGTAGTAACTAAAGATATTCAAAGAGCGAATGTCAAATGATTGTCTCACAACATTGAAACGAACTTATATTACTCGATTCCCCTTTATGAAAGGCCTGTCAACGTGGCTGAGGGTGGCCTTAAGTGTTGAACTGCAATGTGCAGGGACTGTATGCTTTGGTAAGGCCTCAAATTATGAAGGATTTCGGCATTCCAGAAATGATATCCATGAAAGTTCACAACGGAGGAATGGACTTTCAGAGCTATTCCATCACGGTAAAAACTAATCGGATTCTGCTATCGCTTGCTTTATTTGAAAATTTCTATACCATCGCAGCCGCGAGGCAAAGAAGCGGTGTAATGAAAATGATTTACCCCTACCTGAGCTCCCGCTTGCGAAAGAATACGCTATAAAGTCCATTTAGAATGAGGCTATGCAGAATTTTTCTCCATTTCGAATGGACTCAAGAGCCCATTTTACTTCCAGCAGCAAGGTGAGCTAGGACGAAATCCATTTTTGACCTTTTTGCATATTTGATGGCGATTTTTGAGAATGTGTTCTCTAGCCCATTTTAGGGTAGTGAATGAACGGAAATAGTTTTATCTTCTTCGGAAGGGCCAAAAAAGGTTTTGAAAACAACTTTGGAATGCTCTGAAAATCATAGAAAAAAATTTCCGTAAATCCAGACTAACTACCAAATCTACGGGTTCCCCATTCGAAAAATAAAAATTCTTTCAAAAGTCATGAAAGTTATTCAATTGCAAAACGAATAGAAAAAAAAGTAAAGGTTTGTTCTCATACAAATGAGTAAGTAATGCGGGGTGGCGCTCAAGAATAACGATAGCTTTGCCAGCCGCAAGCTGCCGGCTGCTCGGGCGCGCATGACAGCCCGCCATCTCAAAAATTGGGAAAAAATAATTCAAACTTGAGTTCTTTTTATCAAAATTCGTTTATGACTCATCCATAAGAGCTTACATCCACATGCTGAGTTGAGCTCAAAACATTTCTATCGCGTCTTGATGGCGATGTGATTGCTGAATAATTTACTACATTAAAAGGAGCAAAAGCTGACTTAAAATTCAAAAAAGAAGAACAAAGCCCCAGGCATTTACTGCTACAAAATATATCGCCTAGGTGAGCTCGTCCGCTGCTGAGGCGGTGCTACGTGTATCTTTTATTGACACCGTGTACTCAGGTGCCGTATTTTCAGCTATCGTTAATCTTAACATATACCAAGTTAAGTGGAATTAATCTAACTGACTAACTCATAACTTTCAATCAAATCAGCTCGTATAATTTTGTGCGAGCCACATCTCGAACGTAGTACACCTGATGACTGACCATGTGAATTTTCCAAAGTGAAAGCAACTTTTCAGCAAGTTTTCGATGATTAAATCTGCATAAAGCATGTGAGCTGTAATCAGTCTTCCACCATTCTGCATCTGCAGAACCTACGTAGAATGTTTTCCTCAGTTATTCTTTGAGGCTGAAAGCCGTAGTTAGCGATTTGTCATACGCGTATTGATAGGTCAAATTTCTTCCGCGTAAGGAAAAGGAAGTAAACAAATTTTTTTTAAACAGAAGGTGTTTTTTGCTATTCCAAGAAATCGCTACCGTATCACCGGAAACTCAAAATCTCGGATTTTTAGGTTTACATTCTTTTCCATTTTAAAGGAAAAAATTTAGAAATATAAACGTTAGTGCTGAAAGAGAAAAGAGCAAATAAAGCATTTGCGAAGTCATCAAGTTTATGAAGATTTTTGGTTTTTCCAACTCAGAAATCGCTTGTGCTGTAGTGTAGCACAATGTTTCCTATGAAATAAGCATTTTGATTCACAAGTTGCAGTGCAAAGTCTAGCCGAAGCTTGTTTTCTGCAGAAAGCTCTTTTACGAATTTGATTTGGTGGAGATTCATTGAAAAGTCTTAAAAAGCGAAGCCCGGATATAACATGGATTCTAGTTGAAATGAAAGTAAGTTATTGTTAGTCATCTCTACATACAGGGAGTCCGTAAAGTATGTATACACTGTTTGGTCGTTAATAAATATCTCTTTTCCCAAGAAGTCTTTTGCCTTGCTTTAGGTGCCATTTTGTAGAGCTGGCTTCAACTTAGATTTGCCATATGGAGCGAATCTTCCATCTCTCTTCATTAGTGTAGGATTGCGCTGGAAACTTCAAGAGGGTTTTGAGCCATGGAAGTCCATATTTTGGCTCAGAAAGGAAACAAAACAATTTGAAAACTTTTACACTAGGCTAATTAGAGTTGCTGATTCTAATTGTAAAGATTTAAACTTATTATGATGCTTCATTGAAGAGTTATGCCAGGTAAGAGGTAGCGGCCATTTTTCAATGTTATTGAAAAGTGCGGTTACACCGTGAAAGCTTCGCAATCTTGTGAATAATTGAGTATTGAACTCAGCGTCCACAAAAACCCTATTACACAAGTTTTCAAATTTTTTGAAAAATTTTGAAACGACAGCTTTTTCCACATTGACACCATATGCTTCAAGTTTCTACCGTAATCCTACAGTAATAAAGAGGAATAGGTGATTCGCTTATACGGCGAATCTAAGTTGAAGCCAGCTCTACAAAATGGTACCTGAAGCAAGGCAAAAGACTTCTTGGGAAAAGAGATATTAACGATCAAACAGTGTAAACATACTTTACGGACACCCTGTACATAAAACTCAAAAATTGTCCGTTTGGAGACTATGTGAATTATAGAAACGCGCGCCGCTCAACCGATAGGGCTGAAAGTTTGCACACAGACGTTTTCGACCTCGGAGACGGTTTTAGGCTACTTCTTGCGGCGATTCACTGGGTCCTTCTATCGATTTACTGATTTATTTACGTTTTTCAAAGGAATTGAAGGGTTATCATGATAATCGAGCATTTTGCCATATTCATGTAAAGGAGGGCGGTAAAGCTCATTTTCACCTTAGGATCACGAGGATGCTGTTTTGAAGAGGATGTTCCAGGGTAAGTTAACCATAACACATGAAAGGGGGGGGGGGGGCTCGCAGTGCAGGAGAACAGTGGCCCGGTCTGGACCGGAAAAGCCAACTAGTAGATAATAACCGACGGTCTGTGAACTGGAACGAAAGTAGAGTAAAATGACCACTTGACATTATAATGTTAGGACAGCCTAGTTGGATATCAACTGTTTGGTGGGAATGAGTTTGCAAGAGTGAGTAAACAGGTTGAGACAAGTTGAAGAAAGATTTGCGGAGGCATTTCTGAGTGGAATGAATAAATTTGCGGCGGTATCTTATCGCATCGTAGGGACTAATGTAAGATAATTCTATTCGCACTAGCCCCACGGCAAATTTCATGAATACCATTCCAGGTTTCGGCTGGATGCCCGGCTGAGCGGATCAGGTCAAATCTCTTGCCGTCTGGTTTTTCTTATCGCTAAGCGGCAGCTCCACACCCGAAATCAAGAATAGTCCAAATAAAATTGCTCTTACAGGAAGATTTCAAAACTCGATCAGCAAGAAGAAAAGGAAAAAACCCTGCATATTGAAACCCGTCTACGACGCCGAGCGGTAGCAAGAGATTTGGGTCCTCAAGAGCGCCTTTTGGATCAGACAGAAGTGATACGTTTGCTCGGACGACACGAGATGGAGACTGCTCATGTTCTGCACCGACAACGCTAAGAGTCTCCACAAACGAAGGCCTTTACGCTTTTCAACGCTGCAGTGCGCATCAAATACTACGTCAGAACTCTGCAGGAAACAAAGACTAAGAGGAAGGACGTGCGACAGATGAGTGACGGAACCCTCACAATGGCTTTGTCATCCACCAATCCATCGTGTATTTTGTCGATTCGCGCAGATCAGTCCACCTTCACTAGCCATCCTACGAGTACTACCTCCACATCAGAAGAACTCAGCATTATCAACTGCTACTCATCAACTCAGCTGAAGAATCAGAACCAGAGGCTTTTACGAAAACGTGGAGGAGGTTGTCCGCAACGTGAAGTTCCACAAGTTTATCGTGGATTTCCACGCGAAATCGGGAGGTTATTAAGTCGGTTCGAAAGTTCCCGTTGTTTTTAAGACCCATGCTCAAACCACTTAGAATAAAGATAGACAAATACTGTTAGCACCATCCAATGCAAAATTTCTTCCTCTTTCTAATGGTTATGTTCAGGTTCGGATTCCCTTGATGCCCGTTCGATAATCGGCGGAGATCTTTAACCCATGATTTCATTCATCTTACGTTCGGCTATTTTTTAAAATTTCCATTTCCAGCTTTTGGACTAGCTTTGATAACAGTTGGATAACATAAACAAAATGCAGTGAGATACATTTTTTAGCATCTCTAGCTGGCTTCTCAAAATTTTTGAAAATATCTTTCTTATGCTATCAAATTCCACATTTGGGGATCTCAATCTTCGCGAAACAATAAACGACTAGCAACCAAGGTGTCAATGCAGCTTTATCTAATCTTTCTAATAGGCTTCTTTTCTTCCTGATTTGTAATATCTGAAGATAAAATCATTGTGATTTTGTTTCCAGACTCGTTCCAGGTTGTAATCAGAAATTTTGGAATCCAAAATTTCGAACCGCTAAACGTTCATTTGCTCGCTAAAATTAGAATCAAATGATAAACTGTTTTTGGAGGCTTCAAATTCCGAAAATTTGTTAGTGTTTGAAGCGACTGTGTATTATTGCAATTTCGCAAAACTAAGGGCTTCTGGAAAATGGAAGCCAAGACAGTTTATTATAATGCATTCTGTTTATGTTCTTTATCAAAGCTAGTCCAAAAGTTCAGAATGGAATTTTTGAAAAATAGCCGAACTCAAGATGGGTAAAAATCATGGGTTGGAGATGCCTGCCGATTATTGAGCGGACATTAAGGGAATTCGAACAGAATCATAACCATTGGAAAGAAGAAAAAATTCTGCATCGGATGGTGCTAACAGCATTTATCCATCTTTATTCTAAGTGGTTTGAGCATGGGTCTGAAAAACAGCGCGAACTTTCGGACTAACTTGTAGCAAAAGAAGAATACTGAGACTGACCACATTCTAAGTGGAGATTGCTCTATGTCTCAATAGTTCATCCTTCTGCAGTGGCTTCCATCTCCTCCTCCTTCGAAGGAAGGTAGATCCAGTCTAAAGTTGAAAAGTTCTGCCGCATTGCGTAAGAAGGAAGGGAGTCTTTTGTGACGGTACAGGCTGGAAGAGCTCATATCAAGTTGTGATCGGCCCATCGAGGACGACCCAACGCACGACCGGCTTCTGAAAGTACGAGGCTGCGAAGAGTGTAAATTAGTGATTTTGAGATGAACCGGAACGCATTTTGAAGACCACCAAGGAACTGCTCTATAGAATAAGATCTTTGGTGCAAAATCCGAAAACTGCCTATATCAACCGACTAATAGCCAACGCCAAACACCTTTGCAGGAGGATTTCAGAGAGTACTGCAAACCAAAATGGAAGATAGACGGAAATCATAGAAAATGCCCAAGGGACCTTTTTGAATATTCATATCGCTGGCTGCACCTTTGAACGAAAACAGGACGTCAACTGCTTTTCGATAGAAGATGGAATCTATTGTAAAGAATTTTTACACCATTTCTTTCGCTCATTAACACCCGTGCCGATGCCCATTGTTCCCACTGAAGAAGTACCACCATGGATTCTACCTGTTCAAGGGCTCACCGCATCCACAGCATGAATACCATTATAGTTGTATCGAACAATTGATTTTTGAAATTTTTTCAAACGAATGAATATCGAATAATTAAATTTGGAAAAATTTTCGAACGAACGAACATTATTCGATTTTGATTTGCGTATTATTCGAATTCATGTATTCTAGTATGGACACATTCCAACTTTTATATATACGAATTACCGAATTTGATTGAACATTCGACTATTCCAATAGACGAATATTTAAATATCATCAAATATTCGAATGCAATACTCAAATATTTAAATGCAGTATTCGAATATTCAAATGCAATATTCGAATTTTCCAAGACTTCTCAGTATTCGAATATTCAATGAACTGTCTTTTAGAATTCCTCGAATGTTCGAATATTCGAAGTCATCTTTTCGAACTGTCAAATGAATTACTCGAATAAAAATGCTTTCATTTATTCGGCTACTCGAATAATCGAATGTTTCCAATAATTATTTTAATGCAAATATCCGGTCCCAATTATAATACGCATACGGCTCTAGAACCAGATTATCTTTCTGTCTGAGCTAACATCTTATTTTTAGAAGGGAAGTTGTGACCATTACAGAACTTCAATTACCGCTCTTCCCTATTAAGTGCGAATGGGAGGATCTTTGGAACGTCCAATATGCCTGCAGTGTGTAGTACATGCTTTTTGAAAAGATCATTTTTCAAGATCCTCGTTTGCACATTTAGGAGAATGAATGAAGCCGAGCGCCAAAAAAGCTTATCTCGCGAAGGATTCGGCTGCATGGACTAAAGGTCTGCCGGGAGTAGCGACTGTCTCTCTTCTTAACCTTCGTCGACTACAAAAAGCCTTTGACAGCGCCAAAACCAACGCCATCCTATCAGCGCTAGTCGATCAAGGAGTGGACCCAGCTTGGATGAGAACATTAGCCGACTGCTACAAGGAGTGTGCAACAGCGATGCAGGTTTTCCCTTTTCCTGAACTGGCGAGGGGGCGACATAGTCTCGCCGAAATCCACCGCGCCTTGCAGTGGGCGATGAGCCACTGGAGTGGGACGAGGGAGGCATTCGAGTTGATGTGAGATTCCTTTCGAATCTTTTTGAGACACCGTTGTTTATGCGAGAGTATCTCGTCATCGACAAGGAAAACAAGGGATTTTGCTACGGTTTGTCTGCTACAGTATCCCTTTCCTTGCATACTTATTTTAGCACAAACCACTGTGCGAGCAAGTGATTCAGACGTCAGCTGCGCCAGATGGTTTTGGAATGCGTTTCAGGAGGGTCTATGGCGAGTCGAGAGTCAAATTACGCGCTTGGCCGGCTAAGACCGGTGGCTTCATTCCGTCATCGGTTTATCATTATATCCCACATATTATAGGTAAGGTAGGGCTGCATTTGCTATTGAGCTGTTCAAGTATTTTTTGCTTACAGAGTTCTACTAGTTCTACTAGTAGCTCAAATACAAGTATCACAACAATTATTTGTTATTTGGTATTCTTTTTCCCACTGATCCACAAGTAATTATAAAAACTATAAAACAAGTTTTGAATAGGGAAAAGATAACAAGTATCGTAGCAACTTGTGTCTGCTCTGATTTGCACACGTATTTTTTGCCATTTATTTTCCTGTCATGATCACCTTTGCTTTAACGCTCATTTGTTACGTAGTTTCTAGTTAAATGCTTTATGTAATTGTGTTGCGTTTATTTTATCATTTTCAAAGTAAACGGTTTAATTACCCAAGTTTGAGTTGAGGTACGCTACAACACAAGTAAGCCCGCGTGGCAATTCATCAAGTATATCGAGCCTCTCGGTATTAGACGATTATTGTTCTATATATGTCTCGTAACCTCATCGTCAGTATCACTGAAATGGAGACGCTTAAGGAACAGAAAATAGCAGTGAAAAAGATCGGATTTTGAATGAATCGAAAGAAGAGATGCAGTTTATGAGGAACTTACAAAGATGCAGAAATGAAACTGGGGGGGGGGGCACCCCTATCATGGAGACGTCTTCTTACGTGATTTCAATTTTAATGAACATAGAGAACGGCTTGAGAGAGCTGTAGTTGTGACTTTAAAAGAAGCCGCCGGATAACTGACGGACTCGGAGCTTCGCGCCCACCTGTTCAACTCAACCGTTCTCCCGGCGCTGTGTCACGCAGCCGAGAGTCGAGCCGACTCTGCAGCCACGTCTTCTGAAGATGAGCCGGCACAAGCGACCAGCTGTGCCGGCTCATCTTCGGAAGACTGCGCTCAAGTGTTGAGTGTTCTTCAAGTGTCGGACGTCGCAGTATGGAGAGAAATGAGAGGAATGTCACGTCTTTGTCTTCGTGACCCAGCGGAATACGTTGCGAAAGCGAAACATCAATAGGCCGGTTACATCATAAGAAGAACAGACGACGGATGCGCAGTAGCAACGTCAGAGTAAACTAAGCAAAACGCTAAGCAAAACGTCTTCGAGCAAGACCTCCAACGAGATGGGCAGACGCGTTCGTAGAACGGAAAGACCAGCTGAGACAGCTGGATACGATTTTCACACCCCCTTGTAGGCCCCGATGAAAACCAGGAAGATTCTGGATGTCTGAAGGGAGGGACAGGAATCATTGAAAACTTCTGAGTTGAGGTCCGCACGTATGTGAGACAGGTTATCTAACAGGGAGAGGTTCCCAAGTCGGCTCAGTCAGCCAATCTGGATGAGGCACAAAGCATCGTGAAGCGCTTGAAACAATGATTTAGAATCTGTCGTTCCTAGTGGACGGTTCAGTAGAACAAGTTAAGGGTGCTTACTTCCGGGTCGAGGCGCCCTTTAAATTGTTTGCCTTTGTCTGCGTACGATGTAGAAGAGTATGCAATGGACCTCATAATTCTTGAACCTTATTCAGAGACCACGAAGCCGTTCAGTTTCCCCTGCCTGAAGGAAAATGCTCAAAGCTTATGATTATTCCGCAGTTTATTTTTTTGTCTCAAAAGCATGTATAAGAGATTTCTTCCTGCGTTCATGACATAGATTTTCTGTTCATTGTAGGAATTCGGTGCTGAAAACAGTCACAAATTTTTGAAACGTACAGTACGAAATTTGAGTACCTAGTGTAAGTATTTTTCAGTATGAATCTTCATAATGAGCAGAAAAATCAATATCATGTTGGCGGACATGAAGAGCGCCTTAACCATGGAGTCAAGCACCCCCATAACTCCTTCAGCAGAACGACTCCGCAGCTAGAAAGGACAGATTTGGCATCAGCGTTTCAATTGCTTCACGACTGTATATACCCCACCCGCATTGACCGAGCTGACTTGGAAACCTTTCCTTGTAAGTATCGAAATATATCATTCAATTCGTGGTTTTTGATTATATTGATTCAAATAATTACTGCTAGATTTGGTTCAGAAATAATAATTTGCACCTTTCAAAGTCCGAATAACTCGATTATTGAAGTACCAGTGCGTCACCTCTACCTCGCAGAGGCTCGCACTGGCCCTACTTTCTGTATGCCTTACTCATTCCCGCATAACAGTGACATTGAAACTCACCGTTATGCAGGCTATCACGAATGATTTGTAAACAGCTGCTCATTCTTGGAGCTTTTTTCCGTGAGCTCGGTATTTTCACGTGGATGAAACTTTTCTCGGAAGAATAAATGCGAATTTGAGTAGGTTTGCGGACTTTTTATGGCTTGGTAATCGCCATAACGGCAATAATCATCGTGGGCTACATCTCTGTGCAAAAATCTTCTCAAATGATTAGGTAAAATCTTGGGAAATTGAGCATTTACGCAACTAATTCTTTTTGGCGCCATCTTCGTAAAGTAGCCAACTTTAGTCGAATTTTTTTGGCTAAAGTTCATGGCTTGTACATAAGCTTGTCAAACATATCCACTTTGCAAAAAGTTTGTATACGGACCCAATTTTGCTGGCCAGAAGTTAAGTGGACTTGTTTCACGCGCAATTTCTAGGGGATCAACTTATCGGATCAGCTTATGCTTTTGCATAATGGACTTTCCTGCTGCTAGGATGTACTAAGCAAAATTTTGGCTCAAGAGGTTGGCTGGAACTCTTCCTACGAATTTCGTGACAGACAGAGATTCACACACACAGACACACACACAAACGTAAACAACCTTTAGCCCGTTATCATAAGTTATGATCGCGCACATCGAAAATTCGACTATGACAATTTGACTATCCGTGATGAAAAACGCTTAGGGATTTTTTCTTTGTTGCAGTTTTCTTCGACAGACATTAGTCTCTATACTTAAGGTACGTTCTAACGCAAATATCGTCGGGTTCCAGAATCGTACAGAGGTGGAGTCGTGGAAGCTCAGAGCGTGACGGTGTTTGATAACGACAGTTTACGAAAAACAATGCTATAGCGTTGAGGTTCAACAAGTTTATCCTTATAATCAGAGAAAGTCCGCAGCACGCCTCTACACGAACCTGGAAGCCTATTATATTTATATGCTTGAATGTGCGAGCATTTTACCACGTGTAAATGAAAAGGTTAAATTGCAACCGTGAGATGTGTTTGCAATATCGTACTCAGCTACCAATGAAGAAATGAGGGAGTAGGCTGAAGTTCGCAGATCCAAATATGTAAAGACAGTCATACTGATCAACTGCCAATACAATGCTACTGTAACACCCATTCTAGCAATAAAGTGGGTATCTATTTAGGGCCGGGCATACTTCACGCGATTTCAGTCGCGACGCGATTTGGCAATATTCCAACTGTCCATAACTCACTGTGAGCACATTTCAAATGTACAGAAGATAGGACTTTTCATCAATCCATGTACGTTATGCATACTATGCATGTGCAGTTTGCTAGTATTGGATCTGAAGGTTTCTGGCGAATTGCCAAGTTGCGTCGCGACTGAAATTGCGAAGTATGCCCGGCCCTTTTCTTTGAAGCTAACAGTGACTAAGTTTACAAATTCTGCTATAAAATTGACCAAATACTACAAAGTTGTTCTCGCTGTAATTCGTTTAGTTCTGCCACATTCCCCATTCGAATTATTTCAAAATTATAGGAATGCTGGCTATTCAAAGTATTCTTTTTCATAAACTTTGCAACACTTTTTAAATGTATGGAATGAAGTATATAATTTCTATATCAGTCAGGCTATGGAAGCAGCTGGGAATCGTGATCCTTGACAAAGGCTGTTTCATGACCGTGTAAAGCTTGGATTGCATCCTTGCAAACTCATATAATCGCCGGAGGCAGGCGGTCATGCGATTTTTGGGCAAGCGGGCACCGGAAATATACTTCGCTGGTTTCTTGCAGTCCGCTTGCAGAAATTTGGTAGAATGTTGGCCAATTTTCTGACGATCGGAGAACTATCGCAGTTTGTTTATGGATAAGTTGCGGCATATTGGCCGCATTCTCGCGGATTTTCCACTAGAATATGCGAAATTATTGAGGTTCGCACGGGATTGTGCGGTCCTTTGTGAAGGACCGCACAACCCCGAGGTACCTTCTGCAGAGAGAAAGTGCCCCAAATTGGTTGATCAAACCAGCGATGACACCTCTGCTACACGAAGTCTCACCGTGCTCGATGTACGCCCGAAACTGCGAAAATGAGTCCGAGCTCCTGCTGAAAGTTTGGCATTCGCTCAGTGAAAGAGATTACTTAACGAGCGCTCGAAGAAAATTTTTTATTGCTGCCCGCTGGCAGAACACGGAAGTACCGCTCGCTGAAGGTTTGGCCACGCTACAAAATTTTGCTGACCGCTTGCAGAAAAGCGCGAGTTTGCGGACCGCCTGCTTCCGACAATCATCTGAGTACCCAGCCGGAGTCTCGGGGCGCGTTGGTGTTTCTTGTATTTCGGTTGTAATAGTTACTCACGACTAGTCGTGTTGAAAAACTATCGAAATGCAAGAAGGTCGGCATGCAATCAACTCGTAACACTTGTCTTGTAGCGATTGAACTGCGACGACAAAACCGCTCAACTCTGCACGAGACCTTAGGCAAAGTGACTTTTTCAAATAGTTGCCTGACTCCATTTGTGCTCATGCTTGGTAGAATGCCATGTGCAATTTCGTGGCATTCTACCAAACATGAGCACAAATGCAGTCAGGCAACTTTTTGAAAAGTCACTCTGCCTAAGGCCTCGGGCAGAGTCGAGCGGTTTTGTCGTCGCAATTCAATCGCTACAAGACAAGTGTTATGAGCTGTTTGCATGCCGACCTTCTTGCATTTCGGTTTTGATAGTTTTTCAACACTACTAATCGTGACTAACTATCACAACCGAGTCTTGCAGCGATTGAATCGCGACGATGAAATCGCGTGGACTCTGCCCGAGGCCTAAGACTTTCGATATACTTCATGCAATTCTATTGCTTCACGATTCTCTCAACAAAGACAACTGTTAGGAGTTTATCGCACTCCTATTCTTTCGCATCTCGGTTGTGATAGTTAGTCTCAAATGGTCGTGTTGGAGAACTATCACAACCGAAATGCAAGATGATCGGCAAATAATGAATCCGTAACTGTTTGTTTTGATGGAAGAATCGCGGCGATGGAATTGCGTAAACTCTGTCCAAGGCCCAGGAATGATATCCACGAAAGTCCTTGCGAAATGGGGTTTGCGTGCGAATAAAATGGACTTAGTCCAAGCGGTGCGATAAGATATCGCATTCGCGAATTCATTTATTTTATACAAAACTTCTTCGGCAAACCTTCCTCCAACTTGCCTCAACCTGTTTACTCACTCTTGCAAACTCATTTCCACCAAGTGGTTGATACTAACTAGGCTGACCTAACGTTACAATATTAGTCAAGTTGGTATTTTATTCTTTCCCCCTTCGTTACACGTCAAATGTCATTAATGATTGATGACTATGCATCTAAATTACTTCCAAAACTAAAACTCATGTGATATCTGAGCCTTCGCTTTTCAAGACTTCTATGAATTTGCATCAAATTCGTATGAAGAGCTTTCTGCGGAAAGCAAACTTTGGCTAAACTTGCACTGCAATTTGTGATTCAAAATGCTTATGTCATAGGAACTCTTGTACCACACTACAACTCAAAGCATTTTTTTAAATCGGAAAAACTAGGAATCTGCAGAAGATGACTTCGCAAATGTTCTACTTTAGCTCTTCTTTGTCTTTCACCACTGATGTTTATATCTTTGAGTAGTTGAATGTATGGACTATTACTAGCAAGAAATTTTTCAAGAAATTTTCCCTGCTAGCTAGCGCCACTTCATTGATTCTTACTTTCCAAACTCAAAATCGCGTTTGAAATTCCGTCTTTGAGGTTTGGTTCTACGAAATTAATCAAAAGATAACTTCTGAGTGATTATATTGAAACGCAATTCTTTTTTTATTCTCAAATACAAACCATGAATTCAGTTTTGGTTGATGATTTGAGAAGTTAACAAACTTTTGCATCGACCTGATATTTGGAAGCATTTGAGTTTGTTAGCGAATAATTTGATGAATTTAACCTTTTTCCATGATTTTTATAGCGTTTCCATGAGTTTAGAAAGAAACACTTATTTCAGACTCCATAAAACACATGAAACTTTTTCCACTTACTTGCTACCTTATATTGGGCTAAGGAACACGTCTCAAAAAATCGCCACCAAAAATTTGCAAAAAGGTCAAAAATGGGCTTAGTCTCAGCTCACCTTGCTGCTGGGAGTAAAATGGGCTTTCAAGTCCATTTAAAATGGAGGTAAATCCCATTTTGCCTCATTCTGAATGGACTTTTCGCGTAACTCTTTCGCAAGAGAGAGCTCGCGTAGGGTTGAATCATTTTCATTACA
Source organism: Cylicocyclus nassatus (assembly GCA_958299035.1). Lineage (NCBI taxonomy): Eukaryota > Metazoa > Nematoda > Chromadorea > Rhabditida > Strongylidae > Cylicocyclus > Cylicocyclus nassatus. The sequence goes on from CATQJL010000316.1 coordinate 71,085,169, forward strand.
CCGCTTTGCCTCGTGGTTGCGATGAGATAAAAATTTCTGGATAACGCTAGCGAAAGTAGATTCCGACCACTTTCTATTGAAAACGAATAAAATGGGGTTTGGAAGTCCATTTTCCTCCAAAATGGATTTCGTGGATATCATTCCAGTACGACTACTAATGACTAACTATCTTAACAGATGCAAGGGCTCGTAGTAATCTACCCTACCTGCCGGCAGGTCTTGCCCTCAACTCGCCGCGATCTCGCCCTCAGGTCATAAAAACTGTCAGCGCCCTCTCTAGCTTCCCCAAAGCAATCAGTTTGGCGCTCTCCAGAACTGACGGTCCAGCTTAGAAGTGAGCACCAGATGGAGATAGAAAAAAATTCGAAAGATCCCGACAACTTCAAATTTTGGACCCAAAAGATCGACCTGTCGGCAACTTCGTGAGGTATTTTGTCGAGATTTTGCCGCGATCTCGCCCTCAACCTGCCGGTATCTCGCCCTCATGTCAGCAAAGAAAGAAAAATAGCGTGCATATTGAGGAGTGCAACCTGCCGGCATCTCGTCGTGGTCGGACCATGTCGAGATGCCGGCAGGTTCATGACATACATTTCGCTATCTGGCGGATTTTTGATCAAATTCTTTAATCTCTATGTTTCTCTTTTGCAACTGGGGTATACTTGTCACCCAAAACAGTCACAAATGTTCAAAAATCGCTGGCATGATGGGTTTTTCTAAGTTTTTCTGAGTTTGTTGTAAGATACAACGAGTTTTGAGTTTATCTGAGCTTTTGCTGGTCTCAAAATTCATGTCGGTGTATGTCTATTTTATATTTGTTACAATTCTCAATTGAACAGCCACACGGTTGTCAGTTTTCTGTCGGTTTCGGGTTCAGGCGCGTTCGGACTTTGTGCGGGTTCAGAGGTATTTGGGCGGATACGGGCGGGTACCGACGCGGTCTGAACGATGCCTCACGCCTAGCTCGCATGGCCGGTCGCGTTCATCTTGGACTAGACTTTCTCTCAGGAGGGCAAACCTTATCAACTTTAGGTGACTCTATTCATGTCATCACTACCAGTTATGTTCTTGAAGTTACTTTGGAATGATGGTTTTTCTACGCAGATAATTCGTTATTCTCAGGAAAGCAGTTTCTTGGAAAGGCAGTCTTTTAAAAGTTTCATAAGCACACGGAAAGTCATGATTTTGCTTCTACATCATGCTTTTTGCGATGGGTGTGGTTTTCGATACTTTCCTTCCCAAGGCAGACCCTCATGTGATTAACAACTTTGAAACACTTTTGTTGATTGCTTGACCGTTTAATTGTAGCGAGCGCCGATGTACAAAATCTGCTGTTTTGATGGACTTTCTTAAGTAATCTCAGCCGGATATTTTCAGACATATAAAAATGATGCTTTCTTTGATGTCTTCGGATGAGAATAAAATGAACGCGGTGCATTCACGTGCCGAAAAGCAGTAAGATATCCTCACAACTACGACTTCAATTTGTCAGGTAAGAATGCTTTAAATTTCCACTTCAAATATAATTGTTTTTGTTCAGTCATATCATTGTTCATTGCTAGTTTTGAATTGCTGTCATTCTATTTTGTCGGCCACGTTTTGTTATTTGATTGGTAAATGTGTGTCAGAAGTGTTCAGGTCCAATCTCAGTTATCTGTGCACTTGACGTACGCAATCGAGCAGATTTTCCGCTCGATAAAGTGAGCTTGCGCTGCTGAGGGAACGCGGTGAAATTTGCACGTAAACAAATAGTTAAGCCTCTGGTGCCGGTCACTTATGCGCACTTTGTAGGCATTATGGCGCGAAACGTGGAGGCTATCATGAGGTCCTACACGATTGGCAACCTCGGCAAGCCCGATAAACCGACAACATCGACAACACCGACAACCTATGGCCGTTTCCTTAGGTTGGAAGACAGGTCTGACCCTCACGCCTTAAGTCAAACTGTTCCACAACCAACGAAAAGGTAAGTAGCATATGATAAATTTAAAGGAAATAGTTGCATTTCTTGAAGTCATCTTCTTTCTGGTTTCTTTTGCTCGGTTAGGTAGTTTTCATTATTCTCCTGTTGTTCAGGTGGTGACAGTGGGCTCTCGCGAGAACAAAAGTGCAAATGCGTTGATTTGCGTCTTTTGCTGTGGTGATGCAGTCTTCTTGTCAGAGGCAATCAATAGTTCAACGAGATGAGGTGCCTTTTTGACGACTTTTCGTTTTACTTTTACTAACATCCTTTTAGGTCATTTCAATGCGCAGATGCTTCGGTATTTTGCCCAATTTCAAGCATATTAGAAGCTTTGGTCGCGCAAAGACTTATGATCCGTTATGTAATTATTTCATAACATTAGCAATGTCTGCGGCTTCTCTGATGGCTGTCCTGGAGCATTTACAGGTTTAAAAGACGATTTGAATATGGTGCCTCTCATATTGTATGTTTATCATCAGTCAGTTTTGCATATTTGTACCCAGCCTTGTTATAGATTCTCCCAGAGTACCTACACCTTTTTTGTTGCCTTTTTGGCACCCGCCATACTTGATCCTCTTGATCCACTATCTTCATCCGCTTCGTGCAAAAGCGCGTCAGCAACTTGTCATTTGGCGTCGCGTATAGCGAGTTTGCGTAACTATACAGAGTTCCTTTCTAGCTACGCGGCGCTAAATGACAAACTACTGTGTGCGCGTTTCACGAAGTGGATCAAGTGGATTAAGAGGATCAAGTATGGCGGGTGCTTTTGTTCGTTTCCAAGCATTGTTGCTTTGGAGTTTTTGTATGTTTCCTGTATTCGCGAATGAATTCTCTCGTGTTGCATAATAGTCGTAGTCACGCTAGCTTGCTTGTAAAGAACACGGGCGCTCTAGTGTTGGAGCTGGGCGACAGCTTGCGGACAGCTGGCACTAGATTATAATCCACAGAGATATGTGATTTGTTCTAGGCGTTCGCGCTTCTGCTTCGTTCGCTTCCGCTCCGCGCTCCCCGCTTCCGCTTCCGCCTCTCCTCCTTCGCTGCTCGTAATATTTGAATTGATGGCTTTTAATGGAGCATCACTATTTCACTATTGCAGCTGCTCCGATTATTGCGTCGCCTCCTTCAGGGCTTGCTTACCCAGTGTTGATAGACGACGCGGGCAACTATTCATAGTTTGAAGACAGTCTCTAGGACTCGTTTCCCGTGTCGTATTTAACAGACGATTCGCATCGACTTGCAGGGTTTTGTCTAACGTAAGAACCTATCACGAGATCAGTGGACCCTCAAGCAGTGGCATGCAAGTCGTCCGCTAAATGCATTGTCACTCAAAAATTTGCAAAAAGGAGACTTGATGGTCTCTGAGTCAGATGACATCATCATAGGTGGCCATATCTCGTTTGCGGACGAAATCTGAATCCAATGGCACCATTAATTCACTTGACAAGGCGCATTCTGATACAAATGAGTGCCTTTTCAATTACAGTCGCATATAAGCAGCCAGATTCCGCAATTCTTTTCAGGTTTTTGCTTGGGGTAAATTACTTCGTGTGTTTAATCACTGCAACTGGCCTACTATCGTAAGCAGTTGTGCTCATTTGTAAAATCTGGCTGTTCACCACGCACATAGCCGCACTCAAACAGGCACCTCTATGTCAGAAGATGCGCCTCATCGAGCTGAATCGAATAATGCCGTGGCGAGAGATGACCACGTTACGGTGAAGTCTCTTTATTTCAGGTGGTCGTCGCGTCGAAATATTGAGCGGTTTTGTACGGTTTGTTCGTGGACAAATAACTCATCAGCGAGTCCACACAATCCGCGCTACCGCTTGGCTGTGCCTTAATGGTCGGGGATACATCACGCGATTTCATCGCTTCGCGATTCTTACAACAGACAACTATTACGAGTTCATTGCATGCTGGTCATCTTGCATTTCGGCTATGATAGATAGTTGCGATTAGTCGTGTCGGGAAACGGTCACAACCGAAGTGCAAGATGATTAGCAGGCAATGACCTTGTAGCAGTTGTCTCGTTGGACGAATCGCGCGATGAAATCGCGTGATGTTTGCCCGGCCCTTCAGTCAGGCTCTCAGGCCTCGTGCGACCGCCATGTTCGGATTCTAAACGCTTTCTTATTTGGCGGGAGATCAAGAACGATAGCAATCGGCAATTTTCAGCGCTTGAATGCTTTCTAGCTAATCGGCTTACTACTGGAAAAGCCACTTGTGAACCGCACTTGTTGACGGGATTAATCTGGATACGAACTCCGTTGGTTAAGCAGCTTCTCTAGTACATATATTCTTTTTTCCATCCTTTTTCGGGGGTCGGATTTGTTCATGGCACTGCATACCACCAGCTACACAGTTGTTGAAAAGCCTTACTTGCAAATGCCGTTCTGGGCCGAAACATATCAACAAGAGCAAAGTTAGTTCCCAACTTTACATTGAATTTGAGTTGTACGGTTCTAAAAAGAAGTAGTATTTTCGGTATCCGATATAGTTTTGAAGTTCTTTCTTTTCACAAATCTTGTTGTTGCTTTGATTTTGTAATTTGCCGTTATATAAGGTCTGTTTCCTCCCACAAAAGTTTGCTTGCAATACACTTGACGTTCGTAGTGGAACGTTATGCTTTACTAGTGGTCTCGTGGATGGGCATTGTTTTGTACTGAACAGACGGACTGCGCGTTGCTAGCAGGTGACGCGCCTGCCAAGAAATGGTTATGTTTCGCGAACCTTTATTGTCTGTGTTCAGTTTGCTCTGCCATTTGTCAGAGAAGGTTTGGGAGAAAATCGACCCTCACACGAATGGTCAGCTCAGCAGTCCACAGGTGCGATTTTATGAACATCTTGATGCAAGTTGACTGCTAAGCTTGATTACACTCTCTGGAATATGGTAATGTACACGTGTAGTTCAATGCCTAACGTGCTGACTCTCGTTGACCAGAGAAGAGTTCTATCCCGTGAAAGTGCAATGGTTTTGCGATCAATCTCACATTACGTTGTGATATCAGGAAGCTGCAGCTCACGGCCAGATCGTGAGCTTGTCATGAAGTTCGCGAGCTTGCCGCCATGTCTTATGCCAACATGCGGGGTGGATTACTACGGGCCAAGGTGTTCGGCATGCAATGAACTCATTAACAGTTGTCTTGTCAAGAGAATTGTAAGGCAACGAAATGGCGTGAACTATGCTCGATGCTCAAGCTTTTGTAGTGTTATACCCCACAAACCCATTTACCTTCAGAGCCCGCAAACTGCTCCATTTTCAATTTTCAATATGAGTAGTAAGCTCAAAACTTGTTTTCGCCAAACAAAACCCTAACCCTCCTTTCCTAAGGAAGACGTGGCTTGTGAAAACTCATACCCATGAGATCCACAATCAATTATGGTATTGTGGGATCCTGGAGAAAATACGCGTACATACTTTGAAATGCAATAAATTATTTTCAATAATTGCGCTCGCAGTATATAGTTTGATGCGATAACAAGAGCGCGCAAAATCGCAGCCACTGATTCTCCGCACCAACTGACACACTTCTTGCCTTGCCAAAACAAAGCAATTAAATGTCTTATCGTAGCAGTTGATGAAAATTTTTTGTTTAAAATCTATATGCTTAGCACTTTTGTTGACCCCAAACCACTCAGAAACCAAAGCCTTAACTGCTTTCTAAACTCACTCAGCGTAACTGTTTCAGCTGTCTCGGATAATGATACATACAGTATACAATATAGCGGAACCATGAGGCTGCAGCTGTTTTGTGTAAGCACAGATTGCATCCTTGCTCCTAAACCAGCAATTCAAATTAGAAGCGAATCACCAAGATCTTAGGGAAGTGCACCAACGTATGGTAGGTAAAAGACTATAAATGAAGCATCCTCAACCTTTGCTTGCTATTTGGATCACTTGCATTTTCTTTTTCTGACGACTAAAAGAATGATATCGGTTGAGCACAACTATCAAACGATCAGAAACCCTGATTAGAGTTTTTGGAGGTTGGACATTTTGCAAGCCTTGTTATCTGTATTAGATAGGAAAATTCGTAGTTAGGAGACGAGAAGAAGAAAGATTCAAACTCTCGTTTCTTTTCCTTGCGCCAAACCCTGCGGCAGGCCATAAGGCTGATATTTGCGTAAGTTTTCAGCGCTGAAGCGTGCTGATCCCCTCTATTACCATTTGTGTGCGTTCACGTTTACGAATAAGCCAACCCTCACTTCGCCAAAAATTCTGCCCATACATGATCTCAATAGTGGGAGAAAGGTAGCAGAGAGCGCTCACTTGGGACCCAAAAATAGCCATAATGTACCAGCGGCCTCAGAAAAGAAAAAATAATACTTTGTCCAAAGAGCTTTTGTCTCTAGATTCATCTCATTATTATGCAGCACAAATATCGAAATCACTGTGTTTGAAGCCCGACCGCTGACGACAAAACTTGCATGAACTGCAAACTTTTTGTCATGCTACAGCTGTTAAAATCTTGGCTTGCTTCGCGACCGATATTGTATCATATTGTATAATTTGACTAATAAATGCTGACATATGACTCGACTTAAAAAACAGGCCTGTACAGCCAAGTCAACTGCACGTTATAAGCGGTTCATAGCACGCAGAAACTGTGAACGTATTGTTGCCTCTCTGAGAAGCGTTCTTCGTTCCTCTAACCATCTGCTGTCTCGCCCATGCGTAAACTATCTTAGTCGGACGCAATGGGGCCCACTCTTTGCGTTTCTCGAATCGACCATACATTCTCTTAAAGGATTTGAATCACTACTAATTGATAAACTTTTCGATCTCGTTGACTCGCTGCACAGAGCTATTGTTTGCAGAAAAACGACGTTTTTGCTCAAATGAGATAGTCTATATGTAATCCTGCTCTTCATTCAGTTTCTTTATAAGTTGCTTTGAATTTAGCTTACTTTGAATATTGGAGAATACTGCACTTATCTTAAACATATTTGCGCGTTTTTCATGAGCCACACAACAACCAATTCCTGAAATAACTTTTAAGTTATGCACGTACATTTTCCAGTAAGGGGAGGGATATGAGAGGAAAGGACGCCACATATCTCGCTAATTCAGATGTTTTCTTCTACTTTTTCCATATGACTTCTGAGGGTTCTCATATCTCGGTATCCATTATCCCCAGAGCACAATGGATGCCAGGGTACTTTCATACAAAAATAGACTTGCACCACTTCGTGTTCCTTTAAGGATCGCCAGGGAATCACTCTTATTTTCAAAGTCATTTTTCGACCTCAAAACTCGATGAAAACAGTGTAAAATTGTACTGGTCATACACTATGCTGTGCTAGGCATGATTTCGAGGAGAGGAATCTGAAGATTGTAATTTTTTTCGATAATCCCTAGGCGAGCAGTGGTTCAGCAAAGATACCGATGTCCTGAGATTTCACTTGTTTGTACTACAAACATGTTTAGCAGTACAATATTATATCCTCAGCACAATCATACACCGTTTTTTATTAAGTTTATGAAGATAAATGACTTTGACAATAAGAGTTGATCTCCTGGGGGAGCATACAAAATAATGAAAATCTAATCTTGCATGTAACCTAAAAATCTTGCATGGTAGTGCCCTGAAAAGCCAGAAAATGTGAAAATGTTATTTTTTTTGGGATTTTTATGTAAAGCTCGGTATTTTCTCAATCAGCGCATACAAAGATATATTCCCAAAAATATACTTACTGCTTGCACTAACTATGCAATCGCATATGTCGGAGGAGCTCAGGCGCTTTTAGATCTTTCTCTTTTTTGAACTCTACGCGCAAAAAGTTCACCAAATGCATTGATGAATATGTATCTGTGACCATGTATCTTCTGTAAGACGACCAACCTGAAGCATTGTAGGATTTCTTGCTCAAAATTTAATTTTCAGATGAAATTTTTCTTGATTTTGACTGCTCCAAAAGTCGAACTGGATTACGATTCAGCAATCTTTGTGATCGTTTTGTAAAGATTGTTTTGGCCTATCGAAGAGTGACCCACATCTACTATGAAAATCAAAACATTTTGATTTATTGTTCGCTTTTGGGACAGCCAATACTGGAGCATGAGATTGGCAGAGAGGTGATGTGGTGAGATACTTGCTTTTGACGATGAAAACGCTAAAAGTGCCATAAACCAGGCATCTCTGATCGAGACCACTCTCAAGTTCCCTCGTCTCAAAACCACTTGTTAACCTTTTCAGAACAAAAGTTATACGAGAATAGTACCACCGTGTTCAAACAAAACAAAGTGTTGATTGAACAGAACATTTCTTTCATTTGCATGTGTAGAGTGTTTTGCCGAGCCCAGATTTTTACGGTAAATCTTTTACTGCCTTACGTTTCGACACATTCCGTCTTCCTCGGAGGCCTGTAAGAAGTTTGCAGTTCTGATCTGTGAGACTACGCCGCCAAACGCCATTCCCGTACTCATCGAGTCCAGACGTTGTTCCATGCACAACGTACTGAGACGCACGTCGAAAAAGAAACCAACCCTTGATTTATCGCGATATCGATGTTACTAATCCGCACCGAAGTACTGGACGGTAGCCGCACACTTATGTTGTAAATGGACGGCACTGAGTATCACTCGTGTGTCACGTCCTTATATGGGTAGGGCCACTGCTCACATAATGGTAGTAAGGGCAAAAGATCATTAGTTAACCTTAGCATTCATTCTTGTTGTTGATGCCTGGGCACTTGATGGAAATCCACAGGGCTTTCAAGGTTTTTCTCGCAAAAATTTCAGTTTCGTTCGCCAAAATCGTACATTTTACATCAAATTCTGCACCATTGTGTGCTTCGAACTTGTGCTTCCCTGACGGTGACACCAAGGCCTGTAGTAATCTCCGCTACGTGGACGTACGAAGTCACGAAATAAGCTCGAGCTTAGTTTTTCACTGCATTGATTAACTCACCTGCTATCTTTCAACACACTCGTCGAATCACGTCAAGCACAGCTCGTGAACTAAGTTCGAGCTAGAGCTCATGACCTTAGACACGACGTATCTCACGAGCTCATACACGAGCTTCACTTTCCCTCTCAGATAGTGGGCAATGGTGAGAGACGCAGGAAAATAGCACGAGACTAGAGCTCGAGTACGCCAGGTTCACGACCTGATAATCGTGCTGGGACCCGCCTACAGTACACCAAACAACACTTCGAAACTTCAAAACGCCTGCGCTTTCTCTTCAATAAACCTGCTATTTGTTGTTGTCGTCACTCTTTCCCGCTTTTGCAACTTACTATCATTTGAAGAATTTTTTTCAAATATTGTCTTTTTTCCATTTTTTTCTGGTGCAAGCTAGAAGGTAGCTGGAGGCTTTATTTGACTTTTCTTTCTATCCATCTACAAGTAGCTCTCCAATGAATATTTCATCTTTTTATTTCAGCATTTTGGACTAAACTATGAAGAAGCAGCAAAACATCATCAAGGATGGATGATTGGTGAATGCATTAGAAATTTCCAGTTGTAAGTTCAAAATAGGCACTTCCTGACTGATTTTGTATCTTCCGCGTGCACAAGACCTTAGTTTAAGAATCGTATGCTTGTTTCAGCTCTTTTGGCGTCTGCATACTTAGCCTGCGAACAGTGCATGTACGAAACCTACGGAAAGCATCCAGAGGAAGCATCAGAACGTGAGGGGCGATCATGAGTCTAAGGATGAGCACTTTGGATATCGAAGTGAAGTGCATTTGCAACTTGCAGTAAATTGTTTTGCAGTCAATTTGAAATAAATGTCTTGTCTTCATTCTTTTAACTTGCTATCTACAAACGCTGGGGGTGAGCGAGGAGGTAGAGAACGGGGCTGAGGGTCGTGCTGAAGTCCTACCGGGGGGGGGGGGTTGTATTCGGCGGTTGTACGCAATACCGTTTGCTCGACCCTGGTCTAGAGCTAATTTGGGTGAGATTTAGAGACATAATTGGGGTTTGGAGCTTGATTAGGGCTAGTTACAGTATACCGCGGCAGACTTGCGGAGCACAAAATGGAAGGGCTCCGGAGCACGAGTGGCAAACCCCCGCTGGGCAGACCCCGGAACCCCCCCCCATTTTCCCCTCCAAAGGTGTGGCGTCGACTGTCTGAGGTTTTATTACTGATGTTTAATAGACGATGGATTGCTAAAGTGCATGTGCAGCCCGTTCATTTTGAAAAGCGGTTGTTGACTAATGCAAGATTGCTACCGCGCTAGGAGTTCAGTCATCTTGCTGACCATGCGTCGACAGAATCGAGTCAACGGGGGTTGCACGCACCATTTACAATCCGCTCTCAGAATGTGCAAAATTTCCGTGAATGTCGCAAATTACGAAAATTCCGCGAAATTCCTGGAATTTCGTGAAACTTCGCGAACTTTCCGGAATTCTGCGAAAAGTTCGCGGAATTTTCGGAATTTCGCGACATTTACTTTTGCACATTCTGTGAGCGGTATTGTTCTCTTGATCACCAGCTTATTCGCACATGCCATTGCCGAACATACTCATTGCATGTGTACTTATTTCTATCTTTCTATTCCCGTACAGTCTGCTCCAATTGGAATCAGGCCGAAGCGTCGACGTAAATTTTCGCGCTCGCAGCGCTAGCGGTCTGCGCTGCATATACGCGCTGACGGAGAGAGCCAAAGGATTGAAGAGAGAACAGAGAAGCAGACCGTGGGCGTGACCGCGAAACCCGAGCGACGCGGACTCCCGCCATGCCAATTTTGGCCTGGTCAGGATTGGGGGAGACTGTACGTTTCTCATTGGACCCTGCTGCCTCCTCGCCCACCCTACTTACTTGCCTAAGCGGCGCCTTTGAGAAATCTTAAAATTGCACTCTTACCATTCGCTAATACATGCTGATCATGCAAGCTTGCCAGAAGCTATGAGAACTTGCACAAACTCTGTGACACCTCCTAAAATGAATCTTACCACCTACAATTTTGAATTTACCTTCAGAACAACAACATAAATTTTTTAAAAGTTGCCTGAAAATTACAAATTGCTTACAAATGTTTGAGCAGCACAAAAATTTCTCATTCAGATTGTTGATGACTGTTCCTAATTTCAACGACATCCACTAATTTCTGACAGTTTTGCTCAAAATTAGTTAAGTTTGTGTGCTTGAGTTCTCTATGCCTTACGCTTTGCAGTTTCCGTGCTACGGGGCAGACCTCAATTTCTTTTTTCCAGCACATTTCTTATACAGCGCTTCGAAAGTATGTAATGCATGCCTATGGTATGTGCATTGCTTGACTGGTTGCAACTTCTTCCAAAAAAGTTTGCCAATTTGTGGTATTATGTGGGGCCGGCCTCAGCTTATATTTGTGACATAAGCATGTCGCCGATCCCTCTTCATTATTGTAGGATTACGGTCAGATCTTTGAGAGATATTGAACTTTGAGAGCCGGATTTTGCCAGAAAAGGAAAACAAACAAATTCTATATTAGTCTCGTATCTAGATCAAAGTCACTAATTCTATATATAAACATTTTTTGATCTTTGTGCTTCGCTTGAGCTATGTCGCTTTGAGTTGAAATGTTTATTTCAGGTCCCTCAAAAATGTGGTCGCACCACTCAAAATACTTTGCAAACGCGCAACAATTCAAGTACTGAGAACAGCGTGCATGGCGATCTTGCTAATAGTTCGGAACGGTTCAAGCGATTCAGATCAAGCGCTGTGCTGGAACTGTTCCCGAACTTTCGGATCAGTATAAACGCAGCCTTTTTAACGTGATCTTGCAGTAATGAAGAAAGATCAATGATCTGCTCTATTTTGCAAATCTCAAAAAAATTCAGCTCTACACTATTGTGCATAATGGTTGGAAAAGATTTCTGAGGCAAAACGTTTGAGCGACCTGACAGTGTGCACTTACTTTCAAAACATCCTAAAAATTGTGCACTTACTTTCAAAACATCCTTAATCGTACGAACTCCCCATATTTTGCCATTTACCGGGCTTTTCAAAAAAATGCGAGAAGCCATTGGTACCATATGAACGAGCATAGCCGAAAACAGTATATGCAGCATAAAAATAAAATCCGGTATCAAATTCGGAGAAGCATTGTGCGCCGAACACTTTTTTGACCGGTTCGTAATTATACGAACACCTTGATCAGAGCTCTTTTATCGTCAATGTTGCAACCTTTTTCGTTCAAACTTTCACGTAAGACCACGATCTAAAAGTTTGAGATACATACTATGCGCTAAACATAATAGTGTTTAAGGGAAACTTTATTCTACTTTGGTAGCTCGAAATGGCTCCGGACCGAGTCGGTTTCGAAAATGCCGGTTTTACTGAGATTTCAAACTTCCATCCAGCTCATGCGGATAAAGGATGAGGGGCTTACAAATCTGCAGTCCAGCGCCCAAAAAGCATTGATGTAATCGTACCACTTTCTAACTGTCTGAACTTCCCACAGGGTTGGCACATTTTGAGCCTCAAAACTCGACTTTTGCCGTCCGCAAAGTACTGTGATGGAGTTAATGCATCGTTTATATAATGATATATTTGTGCTAGAGTTTTAAAATCTCCTCAAAGCTATATTCAAAGTTTCAGAGCTGAAAAGCAAGAGAAGGCTTGCCTGCGTTGATTTGCTTATTCATTTTCATTGTATGCCGATTGCGTGGTGGAAACAATTTGCTCTACTTTTGAGTTTTATAAACAAAATGTAGAAATTTGTACATCACGTACAAAATCATGTTTACAACGTTACAAAATTTTCCGGACGGCAGAAGTCGAGTTTTGAGGCTTGAAAGTGTGCCAATCTGTGGTAAGTGTGGGCTGGGTTGGGAACTGGGACGATTACATCAATGCTTTTTGGGAGCTGGACTGCAAAATTGTGGATCCCTCATCCTTTATCCGCATGAGCTGGATAGAAGTTTGAAATTTCAGTAAATCCGTCATTTTCGAAGTTGACTCGTTCCGGAGCCATTTCGGGTTATCAAAGTAGAATAAAGTTTCTTTTTTCAAACACTATTACGTTCAGCGCATAGTATGTACCTCAGTCTTTTGAATCGTGCCCTTACGTGAAAGTTTGAACGAAAAAGATTGCAACGTTAAGCGATAAAAGAGGTCTGATTAAGGTGTTCGTATAATTATGAACCGGTCAAAAAAGTGTTCGGCGCACAATGCTTCTCCGAATTTGACACCGGATTTCATTTTTGTGCTATGTATACTGTTTTCGGAAGTGCCTCGTTCACATGGTACCAATGGTTTCTTGCATTTCTTTCAAAAAGCCGGGGAAATGGAAAAAAGGAGGAGTTCGGTAATTATGAACCGATCTATATATGAAGATAATGCTTGAGACTGTTGTACTAGAACGGTATTAGCATGTTCTGCTTGCACTAGTTGCCATAAAAATATGTACAACAAAAACATTTTTAACCTGCTCTGCTTTTTAAAACTGTAAACAAAGCAATATCGTGTAAGATACACGAAATGTGAAGCAAATTTATTCAAATAAAGTGTAACTGATCAAATATTTCCTGTTTTCCTTGTTAAGGTGTCATCTTGCAATAAGTAAGAAGTTTGATGAGAACTGATAACATTAACATTCTTCAGTAATCTCTGAAAACAACGTATACAACGAGAACAACGAAAGAAAATCAGCTTTTTACAGTAGTCATACTGAAATTCCCCAAAAATTCTGGAAGGAGGCGTTTACCAAACACTACACACATTCATTTGAGTTGAGTAAAGAAACTACTTCTCGCTTAGGGAAGTAGTTTAGGGTATTTTAAAGTATCATTCCCCCCATCTAAGAGACTTGAGCACGCTTTGCGTGTACTTGGTTATCAATTTTCTGAGTGCGATTTAACACGTTTTAGTCAAATGATAAAACACACTAAGCAATTGTGAAAGATCATCGAACTTGCGTTGTTGACGAGCACAAATTCCATCAAGAACCTTATAGGTTATTAACCAAAATGCGTTCAAAGTTACTCGTGAACTTGTTAACAAACGTGTGCAAAGCGTGCTCGTGTGCCTTGGTAAAAGAATGAATGATACTTTTTCAAGAGAAAATGCATGCCGTTATGAGAACTTTCGATTTTTGGAGAAAGCAGATGGGCTTTAGGGTTGGAATAATACGCCTCGGGCTGGTCTTATGGTGCCTTGATGAGAGCGACGAATGAAGGCTGTCAAGCAATTATGTTGTACTATGTAACTTATGAGGGTAAAACGCACGCATCAGCAGGAGCCAGCTAGTTTTTGCTTTGAAGTTATAGCGAAGAAAGAGTAAGCATTTATGCATGGTCTGAAATAGCATATGTGCAATCAAATGGCCTGTGAGATTTTATGAAGAGTGCTGCAATTCTTATTTGATTTGAATTTTTTTCAAAAATTGGCTTCAAACTGAATGTAGATTCAAACTTTAGTAATCAGAAAGTTTTTGGTAGCGCCTGCACCCTGTGTCACTCAGACAGTATTTTGAACATCATTAAAAATTTGTTAAGATCAAATAGTACTTGCACCAACTTCGTACAACACTTTTCTCCCAAGGAAACATAACACAAGGATATAAAACCTACAAAGTGACCTGTGTTGCGATGAGACATATTTAGCATGAGGCCTTACTAATTGGAGACGTATGCAGCGCAGTGGGCGCCAAAAAATTGTATATGGGGAGGTAAGGTCTGACGAGGGATAAAACAAACGCAATATTGTAGATATTTGCTCACGTTATCTGCAAATGCTTTTTTTCAGGACTTTTGTCGTGCTTGACTCCTTCGCGGCTAGAACTTTCGATAGTTACAGATCGGCTTTTTGGTTTTTCTTCCAAGGACTCCTCTTTAACGTTGTCTTCCTTGGACAAATCATTGGCCTCAATAGATGTCTCCTTATCTTTACTAATAACTTTTTCTTTGCTTCGTATAATGCTTCTGGTAGATCTAAAACATCTCCAGTTTTCTCAAGAACGTCTTGGAAGATGCTCACTTCTTTTTAGTAATTGCTGGTGAAAAATTAAATTGATCTTTTTCTTTTCTCGGCTCGCTCTATAACATAAGCGATCAAAAGTAGTTGAAAAGCATGAAGCTTTACACACATAAATGGGATCTGTCTGCGCCTGCAGATTTGCTTCCCTTTTCTTTTCTTCCTCAGTCATCATACGATATTTGTCGAGCATTGCAGTACGAGGATGTTCGGAAAACGAACAAATACCAGTCAAAGATGCGTACGCAGCTTTCAAATCCTCTTCTAACCATGCTATATCTCCGGCAAGATGTTGAGGATGAATGCTCATGCTGAAAAAATATGCAACGAAATGCACGAACAAAGCGTATCCATTCTGTTGACGTGTGTTTTACTATAAAGGGATTTTCAAGTAGAAAAACACATTAAAAAATTTCAAAAATGACAGGCGTGCATTTCACACCTGATGGTAAGAAAATCTTATCGTTATTAGATGTTTGCATTATTTGCAACAATGTGTAAAAAATAAAGGAGACGGAAGCAATGCTAATGAGAGAGTACCCGAAACATTTTGTGTGTGTTTCTCTCAATAGTGAAACATAAGCGCTGTATTTGTCACGCTTACATATGCGGCATAGATGAAAGTCATTGGTAAAGGATGCATCACGATATTTTTCTGAAATGAATCACTTGGGCAGGCTCATTCAAAATTAGTCTGTGACATCTGCCAGTGTTCGAAATATATCTGTGCCGACTATTTACCCGATTCCGACCGTTTCCGTTAGTCATATTAAAGTAAAGATATGACAAACTCCAACCCTTACATACGTTCTATCTCCGTCTTGCCAAAGCGCAAACTTAGAAAGTCAGCTGGATGGTTTATTGTCCTCCTTAGGCCTCGCTTAGAGTTCACGCGATTTGATCGTCGCGACTCAATTCGCACAAGGCAACAGTAACAATATCATTGCTGCCGATCTTCTTTCGGCTGTAATAGTTAGCCACAATTAGTCGTGTTGGGAAACTATCACAACCGAAATGCAAGAAGATCGGCATGCAATGAACTTGTAACACTTGTCTTGCAGCGATTGAGTCACGACGATCAAATCGCGTGAACTCTGTACGAGGCCCTAAAAAGGAATATTGCAATTAGACCACACATCATGCATCAGGTCGGTCCGAAATTTCAGGCTGTTTTGCGTTATTCCCAAATGCGTTATTTCCAAAAATCGTAAAAAATCTAAACTCTGTCAAAATAAGTTCTACAGACCTTCCCCTCTCATGCATCTATACTTCCATATCAGGCATTCATATGCGCAGTTGCTGTAATACTTCCTCGACTAGAAACAAAAATTTCCTGCTTTTCGTAAAATTACCGGTGCGTGTTTCTGGGTGCCAGAAGAGTACAAGATGGGCTTGACGACGGATTAAGCATTCACCGTTTTCGCCAACCATTATCATCGTAATGCAGTAGTCGAATTAAAAGTTGGGTGCTTTATCTTCCGGAGAATCTTGAATATTCTTGCCTGAAGTGAACTCGGTACTACTTAGAGAATTTATACAATATTCTCTTTGTAAAACTTTTCTCATGCTTTGAAACTGCGCAGTAAAAGAGCAGACTTTTGTCTCTAACAATTTTGAGCACGGAGACTTGAAGGTCAATTTGAAAAGGATTTTCATTTTTTCAAAAAAAGCTTGAGAGGCAGCATACCGAAAATCAGCGGTGTTTCGGCCCTTCTGGTTGCTGCCGAGTATCAAAAAATGTTTTCTAGATAGGTTTCAGAATTTTTACAAAAATCGGTCGTAAGAAATACTCTTTTACACGTTGCAAAAGAAGTATGTTTTTTTCTGAAAGGTTTTGCATATCTGGAGTCTAAAATCGAATTTTGGCAAAAGATCGTTGCTCGTACCTAGGTATTTTTCGCGAATACATTGTCGTATCTAGTAAAAGAACTTTTGTAAATGCAACTAAGTATGTGATAGTGCGGGATGTGCTCTACAGCTTCAGCTCAGGTTGGTTTAGAAAGGCATTTTGTCAAGATAAGAAGGCATAGAAATTCCATTTTCGTTTTTTTTTTTGCAAAACTATTAGTCTGATTCTATTCATTCTTACATTCTTGAAAAGACCTCTTTTTGAATCCCTTAACTCGTCTTCTGCAGAATTTGTTTAGGGCATTCTATGACATGAATTTGAGCCTATGGTTCTATTGTTTTTTTTGTGGCAGCAATGCAAATATTGGCGCCGATAATTTTGGCGCAACCTCTACAAATCTGCGTAGTATGATAGGAAATTTTCAGCCCGTTTCGAGTGATAGGTTTTGAAAATAACAGATTTAGCTTAGCCTTTTCGAGTTTTTTGCTAATTTCTGTATTTGTCTGAAGCTATCGCTCGGATTAGGCTAAAAATACTCAGTCATTCCATATGTCCTTTTATAATAAGGTGTGTCATTGTAAAAAAAACCGTACGACACAAGAAAGTCATTGTATCTGTATTCAGTTATGTTTATTTAGGTTTGTGCTATAGAATCAGTTATGTGAGAACGGCTTAGCATTGCTTTGAGAAGAAACAAAGTTTTTTTGTATTCTCGTTTTCAATCAAGGAAAATACAGCAACCGAAACTATAGATGCATGCGAATGAAAGGTCCGTGGACAGTATGTGGAGATCCTGTTTCTTTAGTTTTTGAACGTTTAAAACTCTTTTGTTCAGACTTTTTAAGGATCGAACTTGGCGCGAAATCATGAATGCCAGCTTGTACTAAGGCTTGCTAAGCGTGCAAATAAGAAGCGACATTATCTTTTTGATGTTCTAATGAAACATGTAGCATAGTTGATTCGCTGAAAAATTGAGATGTGCCTTCTGTCTTTCAAAGTTTATGCGCAAACCTTGATCTGATGAGCAAAGTAATGTGTCTGATCATAGACAGTTATAAATAAGGAAGACTTAAAATTTTATAATAAGTTCTGAAAATTTTTTTTAAATTTCAAAAAATTGACTATCTCGATTAAAACATAAATTTGCCCATGTGTAGTTTATCTATCAGACAGGTGTGAGTATCTACATAAGAAAGTTTTTTGATGATCTGTTATGAGTCTACTCACTAATTGTAATGTCTGTCCGAAATTTCCGACATTTGAGTGTACAAATGACACCACATCGAATGCTTCTGAAAGTTGTTATAAGTACTAATTTATAGCTGCAATTAAAGGCACCTCTTTTAACTGCAAGGGGATGCTTGATGTTTCCTGAGCCCAATGTAAAATGAATCGCATAACAAAGAGCATCTCAAAACGATCGAGAGGAGCGCCGTTGCAGCTTCCTGAATTTTGATAGAAATCGTAACTATTTAATGACTTTCACCAGACAAAAAATAAAAAGAAGAAGATAGAACATACAGATTATTAGAACATTTGCATTTGCAAGCACCCGTGAGCAAACAAAAAAGCACCTTGCATAGATTGAAACATGAGCGCTGTTTCATTTCCTCCCCCTTTTCACCGATTACGAACTAGCCTTTATTAGCTCATTTGATGCTCACAACACGGGATATGCTTTACTTTCCGACAAAGAAGTCTTCTCCACTAAATCTATCTTGATTCCGTTTTCGTAAGTGTTTGATTTTGGGCAACACGCGATATGGCCAAAGTTCAAGATGACTCTCATACATTATAATATTCCTCTAAAGTTTGAAGGCAAATTTTAGAGATAGACATGCTGCCAGAAATACTCGTCCCAAAAGTTCTGTGCTCACTTGCACATACATATTGTATGCACATGCAGTCGTTCAGAATAGGAATTCTCAGTGTACGTATTCTGATTTGTAATAGTGATATCAAGTGAACAAACAGCATTTCCGTAGAGGCTTGAGTCTATGTCAAAAAGCATGTCCTCGAACATCAGAAAAGAGAAGATGTCAGTAGGATGTAGGCTTCTAATTCATTTTATCTGTATGTAATGATGAATAATGAGGTCTGCCGAAATCATAATATAGATGAAATCCGATAGTACATTTACTTACGAAGGTGCTGTTGAAAGGTTTTCGTGATGTTAGGCGGTTCTTTTGATAGCATAACTTGTTTGAAAATCAAATACAATAATGAGAAGACCTCTTTTCTCCTATCGCTTACGCACATCTGAAATGCAATGATTGAGAACTTTGTAAACCCGAACCGCATTCTTTACCACTTTTCTTTGCGAGCAAAACTTGAGCAGCTGCATTAACTCGAAAAACTCTATTGGAAGCCGTTTCTTTTCCCTGAAAGTGCATTGATCAAAAAGCATCCAATGGCACCAAAACACTTTGCATTACTCAAAAAACTTCTTTGCAGGCACAAATGGAATGCGAGTACATTTCAACATTTATCTAAAGTTTTTGCACACCACGTAAACTCATAGTAATTTACGTCAAAAATCCAATTGAATGTCTGAATACACTTCAGAGCTTTTGCTAAATGGGAAATGTAAGAGAGTTGAGCAGGTTATTTAGAAGTATGTGTCTCTTTTCTTGCTTCGCGTTGAACAGGGCTTGATACTGCCAGAACCAAATCTTTTTAGGGCGTTTCATGTCATCGTCACCTTAAGTTACGATCGGCTAGCACGTGACACCTAGAACTGCTTCAGTTAAAGTGAGAGGCCCAACAAAATTCTCCAAGTTTTTTTTGAGAAATGGTCAGAATTTACCAAAAGCTAAGTGACTAAGTCCGAGTGAATTTGCTGATGTTTTCGGCAAGCAAGTAATTGTGCAATTTGAAAATTAACTCTCAAGCCGGAAGTGGTAATACAGAGTTGCCACTGAAAACGAGATCGCTATCGCTAAATTTATAAAGTACAAAGAACACCCGCTCCCTTCGCCGCAGAGACTTTCATGCACACAAGCTCTAGCTGACTTATCTGCAGAATGTCATAGTTGTGAAGTTACAAGCAAGATGCAGAAACGACTATAATGAAAAAAATTCTTCCGATTTGTTTCTCAGTTTACATAAGCAAGACTCTCATGTGGCGCCTTAATTCTAACAGAGGCTGAATTATAAGCAATTACAGCCAATGCCAATAATTTTTCATATCCATTCGTCACTAACACCAGCAAATCAGCAAGCAAAATCGCATTATGTGTTTATTTCGAATTAAAATTGATCAAGACATGCAAAAATACTCACCATAGGTAAAAAAGTACGTGAAGCATTTTTTGTGACTTTTTCCGAACATTTCTGGCTTCGTACTTGTAGTGAATTATGTTTGGCGAAAGGTACTCCATAGCCATCAGTTTGTAGGCTACAGAAAAGCCGTTCCGTCCATCTATAACAAGCACTCGGCTCAAGATCCGAAGCAAAACAAGAAATAATTTTCGAATGCTTTCTGCAAATGTGATAGAGGCTAAATTTGGACAGACTTTACAGATAAACCCCTAAAGGCAGGATCCATGCAAATTTTCTACTTCCCTGTCTGTCAATTTCGAGTCTTTTCATGACCTTCATTATAAATCTAAATTTTGAATCGTGTAAAATCCCCGACAACTCCCGTTTCTCCCCTATGTTGAAAAGCGCGGATGGTATTCCGAGGCTTATATATTGCGGTGCAACGTGAATACAGTATCACAGACAGATAATGCAACATGAAAGTGTGCGCGTGACCTGCAAGTTCGTCCACGCGGCTATGCGGGACAGGAAGTGTTTTAGCTGAGGGGAACTCATTGAAGCGTATCAAAGGGATGATACGATTTTGCCTGGCTATATGTAGAAGCTGTGAATTTCATAATTGAGAATTAGTAACAAAGAAAGTTTCGAAATCGAATTTCGGTAGTGAAATCTCAAATCAAATTTGGACTTGAGGTACCTGGGTTTGCTTTTTTGGTAATGAAAATTTGTTGCAAAACAAAGGTTTAGCACCGATAATGCCTAACTAAAACTCAAAATCGTTTTACGGTTTCTCGAGTTTTCCTTTTACAAACAAGGCCAAGATTCGGATTTGCGGGTTCTCAAAATCGCTTTTTTTCAACATTGATACATATTATGTAAATATCATTCAGGACAAAATTCTGTATAGATTCATGCTTTAGACATCTTAAACAATTTGTCCATAACTTTGTGATGGCAAGTTGATTAAAGAGCAATGTGACTTTGTCAAAAAAAACCTGAGTCCTATTATTTGATTAGAGTGGCGCACTATAAATATAACATTTTTGCAATGGAGCATTTTAGTGATGAGTCATTTGTAAAACTGTCCATTTTTTCCAGGAATTTCAGGTAATCGAGAGTGTTTAAAAGAAAGAATTTTTTGAAAATTAGATCAGATTATAATATGGTTCTTTAAAATAATGAGAATACTTTTTTTTCTTACAGTGAGAAGATACTTAGTCGAAAACACTAATCCAGATGAGGCATGTACTATCTTGAAGCGCTTGAAAAGCTGATTTCAAATCTGTACTTTATAGTAGCAGAGCGGTTTTGTAGAAGGAGCTATGAGGGGTCTTTCCCTCTAGAGTTGAGGCGCCTTCCAGCAGTTCTTCCCTTATCTATATGCAAAAAATGCGATAAATTTGCATGCGAAGGGATTAAAATCTTGACACTCTCCTTATCAAGCAGTCACTTACCACAAGACCAGTTACCACCAGTTGGTACTCCTCTACAGTGTTCATAGATACAAGGAGATCTGCTGAAGAGGCCTCTACCTCAGAAAGAACCTCAACCTCATGACTCCTACAAAACCGCTCCGCTGCTAGAAACTACAGATTCGAAATCAGCGATTCAAGCGCTTTAGGATAATATATGTCTCATCTGGATTGGTGCTTTCGACTAAGTATCCTCTCCTTGTTAGAAGTGAGGTCTGTATGTAGCAACACAACAAGGCTGGCTCACTCCGAAAATTTCGTGGTAAACTTAGAAAGCTCAGAATTCAAACAATCTCGAATATCCCCTAGATCTATAATATGGCCTTGAACAAATTTGCTACTAAACCTTGATTTTGCTTTCCTGGAATCCCGGTTTCAGCATCGAAGTGACGCAGGATAAGAAGCGGGGCCTGCAATGTTTTGGCATCTCAGAATGCTCGCAATTATAGCGAGTCCGAATGTGCCTGGCAGGTACACCATTCAGGTGCGAGAATATGGCTAGAGTAAGAAACTTCCGTCCATACTCTATTTCAACAACGTGCCCCATCGCCAATGTCATATTGCCTCTCTTCAACAGGTTCGTCGAAACCCTCCAAGCTTTTGAAATCGACAAAGGTCATGGTGCATCAGAGGATAGTTGTGAGTTTCTCAGTACTTCTCCGAACAAGTTCCAAAAAAGTCATACTTTGAAAAAAGTTTTCGTGTAATCGGTCACTCCAAAAGTTTTGTTTTAATGCCACCATATTCAATATTATAATTATTATAATTCATAAATGTGCGAAATGAGTGGTAAATGATTCATAGTTGATTCGCAAGAGATAGATAAGGTTTCAAGTTACTTGGTCAAAAAAATTGGGTTAGCTAATACAGGTAACATGGAATGCGTCCAAAACTGCGGGATTTGCGAGGTTCGCGGGATTTGTGGGACATATGGGATTTAACTACAACTTCTTTCAAAACAAATTCATAGTCTGCCAGAAAATTTGGTTTCAGCTTGATGAGGCGAACTTTCCGGTATATGTTATGTCCAATCCATGATGATACGGTAGACATATGATGATGCTTAGTTAGTTTCTATGATACTTTTGCGAAGATGTATCTGAGTGAAAACTGCGAATAATATGTTTTATACCAAGTTTTCATTGCCGAAAGCTTTTGAGAAAAGAGCTGTTTGTGAGTTATCATCCATCCTTGTCATTGATATTGTTCACTTTATCATTTACTAATGGTATCGCAGAAATGGACCACTTTTGGTATACTCTAAGAAAAGTACTGTATCGCTCTATCCCTCTTTATAATTACCCTAATTTCACGCGTATAAGGCGCACTTTTTCGAATTTTCAAGCGAGCCGCTCAGCCGCTTCACTGTATTCCGGAAACATATCCTTACATTGCACGATTCTCTCAAGCAATATGCAGCACGTTATAGAGTCCTTTGGTTGTAGAGTCCTTTCGCTTGTCTGGGCTAATCGATTTTGGAAAAATCCCCTGCGCCTTATACGCGTGAAATTAGGGTAACTATAGGCTTCCGGTTTTGCTCGGTGCAGTTGGTAGATCTCTCGCTGCAGCAATCGACTTACCTAAAATGACCTTCCTGTTTTATCGCGCTTCACGCTGAAGCCGCGGAGTTGAGATTTCGCAAACACATAGAAGAAAGTCATTACATGATTTGAGCCATTTTTATCTGCCTTGTCATATAATCATTTTAGGCAGATAAAAATGGCTCGACAGAGCGAAGGAGTTGAAGCAGAATGCTGCACCGAGCACTAGAACCGAAGAGGCCTGTAGTCACCTACAAGGGATAGAGCGATAAAAACTCGCACAGCATTTTCTACAGTACTTTTCTTACCATACACCAAAAATAATCCAATTCTGTGATATCATTAGTGAATGATGAAGCAATATCAAAGAAAAATAACAAAGCATTATCACATGTCTAGCGTATCACCGTGAATTACGGACATAATATATACCAGGAGGTTCGTCTCGTCAATTTGAAACCAAATTCTCTGGCGAAATTCAAATAAATTTGTTTTAGAAGAAGTTATATCCAAATTAGGCAGGTCCCGCAAATCCGGCGAAAGTTTTGGACATATTCCATAGCTACAAAAGTAAATAGTTCGGTTTGACATGCAAGTTCGATCATAAAAATTCAAGTACCCGTTCTTTACTTGTGATTTTTGTGAGTGCGTAGCTTCAGACTTCTACTATCAAACACTCGTTACATAGACTCAAAAGTGATCAGATAGTTATGACCAGAGGTGCGATGGGGGGAGCTGAGCCCACCAAAAGTGAAGGTGGTCCCAGCTACCACTGGCCGGCGAAAAGTGAAGGTGGTAGTGCCGAACACTCACTTCCCAAAAACGTCGACCGGGGGGTGGGGGAGCATTAACGTCTATCCTTCCAGGTCGTTGCCGCCAGGTCGCGGAAAATAAGCGAAACAAATGCAAAAGGGGTTACTGTAAGCATATTTTTATGTATACATCGTCATAAATATCTAAAATAAACGTGCTTATCAAATAGTGTATTTGGAATTAAAGGTTTGTTGGACTGTACGGATTTTATAAAGTAATTTGTCATAACATATTGCGAAGGAAGTAGGTCGATCTAAGCAGTAACGGCCGGGAACCATTCTGAATATTTAAATGGTGAAAAATCATGCAAAATTTCCACTGTTGTAAATCTGTTGTTTGAAGATGTCAGCAGCTGCGACTTCATAGGTTTTGAAGAGTAAATGGTGCTCTATCAGAGTGAAGGAATCTAGTCGCTTTGAGAGATAGTCGTTGAAAACCAGAATTCTAAATATTTACGCCATTTTTGCGTGTTTTTTGACAGTTGACAGTTAAAGTCATCTAAATCTTGAAAGTGAAAGTGTGTGATGTTGCGACTTCATCTTGTACAGTAAGGTTTGCCTTATCTGAATATATCTTAGCCGTACCGATTCACTGAAAGAGTGCCGAGATCCAGAGTCTTGAAAAAGCAGGTAAAAAAGCGCTTTTTGAACCTCAACAGGTCTTAACTTCTTCAGAAGTGCATGAATCATGTAGCGATTTCATTTAGATTCTTCTCATCAAGAGCTTTCAGACGATATATAATATGTGGAGGTTTAGAGCCTCCTACGAATTATGCCCGTGGGGGGAGCCTTTTCATACCAAAGTCTCCCCCCTCCAATACATTAAAGTGGGATAGGAATGAATCCATTTTCCCCACATTTCTAAGGGATTCTCACATCTGATTGTTGTGCTTTTGCACAATGGACCCACACACTGGTAGTGTGTCATGTTCAAAATTCTAGCCCAATTCGATAAGAATGGATCAAAGGGTTCGAACCATCAAACGGAATGAATCAGTGAGAATATCAACAGCGCTTGTGAGCAAGCGGCCGCAAGCACAATTGATTGGTCACACTGAAACAGGGATCGCACAACGCATCAGTGTGTAATGTGTCCTTTTGAGAAACATTTTTTGCTAAGAATGATAATAACTGTGATTACCTACCCATATACAACGATTGATTCCCAATTTGTTTTGGCAAGCGTGGAACTATCTTTGTGATATCGTCACTGCTTCCAATCATGACTATGTAGTCGTAATCGAGAAACATCTGCACACGTTGCAATAGCGGTTTGTTGTAATCGCTTTCCTTCGCCGTTTGAACAAGAGCATTCTGAACATGTAGAAATATACAGTCTGTGTTTCTATCCGGCGATGTTGTACTTAAGTCGATTTGAAAGGATAACATTTTTTGAACTTATCCGCAATTGGCATAATGTTAGTCACTCAAACCTTATTTGACAATGCTTTTCTTTTTCTTCACGTTCATGTTGCCACGATCGGAAACTGTTGATAATTCTAACTTGAAGAGTTCTGGGACTGAGTTATGGAAGAGTGAGCGAAGCAGGCATTTGACAATGCTGATAAACTTATTAAGTCGCTACCAAATTAACTCTCACTCTCTTGCCATTTAAAATTTTGACATATAAAAAGCGACTTTGCCCGTTTTATACAAGATAAAGAACTAAGCCTACTCAAAAAGCTCTGCAAACTTCATTTCTGGAATTGTTTCTGCCATGCATCAGGGCCTGTAGTAAACCCCCCGTACGTGCTGACGTATAGCTCGGAGTCTGCCGTGACATGTGCTGACTACCATGGAGCGAGGCAGGCAAGGCGGCTACCCTTTATCATTGCCGGCGAACGCAATCAATGCGAAGCGCCAGGGTAGTCCCACTTTGTCGCTATATATCGCGACATATCGCGACATATAGCGACATATTGCGACATGTCGTGACGGACGAGACGGCGAAATACTTTGTCCATCATGGAGACGCAGAGACATAGCGCAAGACTAGAGCTCGACTACGCCAACCTCGCAATAGGTCGCACATGCACACAGTTCTCTATAACGCACGTCGACTGCAATCAATATCAACAGCTGATAGCCGCCTAACAGTCCGAGCAATGCGCCTCTCCCCACTTCTTAGGTATTCTTGCTGCTCTACGCTTTGGCATTCAGAAAAGGTGAGTTTATTTCGATTGAAAAGTTTATTAGATTCGTTTATGGTCATATTTTATCGTGCTTACGCTAAATTTCTTCTTCATTCACACGATGCATTTCATTTGTTCACCAAATCTTTTCTTCGTGCCAAAATTTGTCAAATAGTCAATTTTTCTTTCAATCTCAGTAGTTTACATCACATAATTTTGCTGAATTGCTATTCGCTAGTCGTGTACCTCTCGTTCCCTTTCGTTTTTGAGAGAAGGGGTCGTCTGGCTTACGGCTAAGAGAACAGCCTTTTTTTGAAAAGACCAAGGTAGTGAATGTTTGATAATGTCCTGATATTTCCTATGCATGCCAATATAGTGTGTCTTGGCTGCCAGCTTTCTTTACCAACAAGAAATTTGCTGATTTGTGTCTTTGCAAGAAAATACGACTACCTGGCAAACTGCAAAAGGCAGCATGGCGCGGAATTCGAACCCAACACCTTTAGCACACTCCCTCGTGTCACTGGCGCTGCGCCACCTGCGCACTATCTACAAAGCGCCTTGGATAGACTTGTTTCAAAGCATTTGCACGTATAGAACTTCAGTACTAAGGAACCAGGCACTGCGAAAATAACTGCATATTCGTTCATACTGGTTTTGCTACAATTCCCCATTTGCTATGTGCACCTTATCCTTCGTTTTAGTGGAATTCGGCAGTGTTCGTACGTATAGCGCAGCGCGCGTGAGCGATGTTATCGCGGGTCATCAGCGGTTCGATGACGTGCGGAGGCGCTCGTTTTGCGGCCCCTGCGGATAGCTCGCTATAGTCTTGCGAGATACTTCGAGCTATCACGACATAGTCCCTCTATGTTGTGACAACCAGGAGGGGTTTACTACGGGCCCAGGTAAGCATGTGCGATTTGTCTTAATTAAACATAAGTTACCTTATCTTCATGACAGTAAGACTGATGAAGTAAGAAGATATTCAGAGTCCAAATGTTTCGATACTCAACTCTCTTCAAATACAAGTCTATAGAATAATTACAGGTTTCGTTTAAATAAGAGATTAGTATCTTGAAACTATTTGGGATGTACTGGTGACACTAACAGTCATGATGTGTATACAAAGAAAGTATGCATAGATTGCATTCATAGGGGATAGAAAAGCTGCGATCAACGTTATCAATATTCAACTCTATTGTTCACTTGCGGACAGGTTCAAAAAGCGGCACAGATGTTTTGGATCGAAACACTATCTCAATTTAGTCTTGCCATTCTTCGATTTGCGCTGAAATTTTATCTAGGTTTACGCCCTCAAAAATAGTTACAACGGCAAGGATGTGACCGAAAGATAAAAATATTGTTGTAGATAACTGTCACATTCTCTTCAGCAAGCTTTCAGGGAACACTGGACCAGTAAAAGTCCTGTTTCAATAAGACATTGCAGTAAATGTAGGTTTTACTAACCGGTGCCAAAGCAATCATGTTCTGCTTCGGCGTTTCGCCCTGAGAAGTGGAGGATGAGTCTTCGTTTTTCATAACTTGAACAAGATTTTTTTATTGATTACGCAGTAGTCAGTATCCTACCATTATGCCACAGTAATGGTCGATCGAGTATGCACCATACCATAGGAATATTGACTACAACATCCTAAAAGGTACGTGTCATAGTATTGTCGTATTTGCAACAAAGTAAAGCTTCTACCAATTGTTGATTGACAAAACGAGTCAGCTTTGAAGACGACACAAAAAGTAGCTTCGCACGGGGTCAGTTAAAGACTGCAGCACGTGGCGTCAAAGTTCCGCACGGAAGGCAGCAGTGAAGGGAGGGAGCTCGCCCACATTTATGCTTGTCTTACATCCTTTTTGTTTGTCTTGTACCATTTGCTTCACGTTTTTTAAAACCCCTAAGCTTACGTCCCCATCTTTTTATTTTGATTTTCAATTCCGCTTCAACTATCTTCTACTTATCTTTCAACAATCTAAGCCTAAAGCGATAGAGCATGCTTCAAAATGGCTCTTACTTGATGATTACTTAGTACTGTGTGTCATTCTTGTCTTTTCACAGATTAGTTTAAGGAGTTCAGCGACTGAATGTGGTTAAACAGTAGAAACTAACACGAAGACACTGTAAAACCTAGCAAACAACAGAAAACTTTGCTTTTAGGCATGCTGACCGATCTTTGGCCGGTTACTGATAGCCTATCGCGTGGCTCCACCATAACTGACATTTGCATTATAATGGAATTACCCGCTTTGCACCTCCAAGACTTAGTAGACATTTGTTGTGGTGGCTGCAGGAACATCCTTCACAAGACAATAATTGACTCTCTCGAATAGTTTGAAAATCAATTGCATAACATTCAAAATACCTTGACGTTAAGTCTAATAATCGACATGTATTCAAATGCAGGTTTCATGCTGACAAACTATTTAAGGAGATTTTACACTTTTTTATTGAAAAAAGAAGCAGGCGATATTTGCGTATAACACACAGTTCGAAGACGAGAGCATTATAGTATGCGTAGTGCGCAGGGTATTACTGATGTAAATACTACGTAGGCAACCTCTGATCAAATTCAATCTTTTCATACCATTTGTACCTTTTTCACTGTGTTTGAATTTGTCGCATTCAAAATGGCTTCAGATGTTATTCAAAACTAGGTTGGCACGTATTCCGTTTTCAATCACTTCAACACTGGTTTCGCGGTTGTTTGCTGTATCCTGACTTATAATAATGGCCTAAGGGTTGGGCCAGACTGCGCGGCGTACGCGGCGTACACGGCGGACGCAGCGTACGCTGCGAACGCTCCTATGGGTCCCTTCATACTACGCCGCAGGACCCGGCGTGCTGCGGCGTGCGCCGCTGAAGTCGCAGTAAAAATTTACGCTCAACGGCAGCACAGCTTCGCACACTATGGATGTACATATTTGCTGCACGTTTGTGTTCTCCAAGAGGTTCTTTCACAGCGAGCGAGCTCATATTCTCACGGTGACTGCAACGGCGCACGCGCAAAACGCGGCAGGCTGCCGTCCTGCGGCGTGGTATGAAGGAACCATACGATGAAACATACCCAGCGTACGCTGCGTACTTCACTTACGCCCGTACACCACACACTCTGGCTCAACCCTAAGTATTTACGTATCTTTGATTCAACTGGTTTAGCTCCGTCAGGGCGGCCGCTCGCGCCCGAATTTTAGAAGCTTTGACAAGCTGATGGAAATCGGTTTTTTGTCATCATCTAATGACGTACAAATACATCCAAAGTGGTGAGGACAGAATTTTTGACAATCACGATCATTTCTTACGTCATAAGGCCATTATTGAGATGTACACTGCTTGTGTAACTCTTATGCTAAAAGCCGTTTTTTTGCTTACTTTGGTTTTGCGCTGCAATCAGCTTCATTATTGTCTGCTCGGAAACAAAGCGAGAAGTACTCACAACGAGCTGTACATTGTTCGCAGCTGTCTTTCACTCTACTAATATGACTAAAAGGCCTGCTGTACCAACGGTTGCAGTGACAACAATAAAGCCAGATAAGAATATGAAAACAAATAACTTTTATTTAACTGGATTGGCGGCTGGAAGGCGGGGCTCTATGACCTAATCAATGTCAGAAAATAATCGGAGAGCACAAGCACGAGAGAGACGCAGACTGTGTACGGGTGCGAGCGGTTGCCTTCCAACCGCCAATCTGCAATGCAGCTTTCTCTTGGTTGCAAATCGTCCTCCATGGCCCTAAAGGCTTGCTGAGCTGCTGGAATAGTACGTCATCGACTGACTTAACAAAATAATCTTCTAAATACTCCTATCTTTTACTTTTGCAAACGAATTTTGACCTCTCCGTTATCCAAATTACTTCTCTCAAAGGGAAAATATCGTTTCTTTCCTCCCACCATATATGGCCTCGACTTCACAACAAAAGTTGCAATCTCCTACCGCAAGTCAGAAACAAATGATATAGCAGCCTGTTTATCAGGTTTTACCAAAATTTGTGATGCCTATCTATCTTTGATTCAACTGGTTGAGGTTCGTCAGGGCAGGCCGCTCGCGCCCGCGACGCACCTGCGTCTCTCGCGCGCAAGTGCTCTCTGATCATTACCTAGCCTTTTTCGAAAAAATTTGCACAGGGGTGTACCTTACGATAATTAGTTTCCTTATGGCTACTACAAGCCATGAAAAAGTCAAAACTAAATGGAGCTTGCATTTGTTCCTCGGCGAAATGTTTTATCATGCAAAGTTACCGATCTTACATGGAAAAGCTTCGGAACGAATAGTTGCTTACAATTTGTTCGTGATGGTGATCATTGCGGTTTTTTAAGTTTTGAGTCTGAGTCTGTGAGTTTCAATGCCATCGGAATGAGTAAAGCGTATAGATCCAGTGCGAGCCTCTGCGAAGAAGAGGTGACACACTGTAAATAAAACGATGCGCAAAACAACTGAGAGAATGCTGCAGACTGAAAAGTAATAACACCCATAAAATATACGTGTAGTGTGAGAGTCAAGGCGACCGAAATATCAAAAACTAAACAAAGATAATCAGCAGTTTGTCATTGCTGTGTACATCATATCAGATAATAGTTTGCTGACAGAACAAGCGCCAGCGCAGCAAAGTTTCAGACCGCTTCGGTTGCCGCTTTTGCAGCCTAAGCGCGGTCGGCCAAATTAATTTTTTGGCGGCGTACGGCGCAAAAACTTAACAACTGATCCATTTTCACTAATTTTATAAAACTCTGATTTGTTTTTTTTTGTTATAAGCTGGTCTGAGGTACAAGTCTATGAAAAATATGGTTTTTACTAGCACACTACTGATGACTGCGCGAACTATCATTCAGATCTAGCTGTGGGTTTCAAAGTAAATTTTCTTCGTAGTTTCTTATCTGATTAAACCCATGTCTTGTATTTCTTGTAAGCGTTTCGATTTGAGAACCTAGGTGCAGTGGTCAGTATACTTAGTAAGTATGTGATGACGCATAGTCGTGAACATCAAACGACAATCACCAGCATGAAACTGGAGTGAAAGAATAGGGCCGAAAAAGAAAAGGTTATGGAGGAAGTCCAACTAGATAACATGCCCTTCGCTCACGTTCATATTTGTTGTAAATGATGCGGCTTTCACACGCTAAAGACTATGCACTGACGGCAACAAATTGTCTTAAATATAATTTTTCCTTAAAATCTTGTCTTAAAGGCAGCGTCCAGGCAGATCTGGACCTATGGGGCTTCTACGTGGAAAGTACTTTTGGGGCCCTAACAAAGGCACTGCCCTAGCGGCAGCTCAGGTAGTGCTCTAATGGCTGAAATATTCCCCTCGAAACTGGCCCCCGCGACCTATTTGCATAAATTCATGGCAGTTTCGCGCCAGGATCCACGCTTTGCGCCACGAATCCATGCGAAACACGGTCGCGGGGTCCAGTTTCGAAAGGAATATCTTAGGCGTTAAGGTACTACCTGAGCTGCCGGTTGGGCAGTGGCTTAGTTAGGGCCCCAAAAGTACTTTTCACTAAAATCCCCATAGGTCCAGACTTGCATGGACGCTGCCTTTAAATCCAGCATGCAGCAGAAGAAACAAAGGAGAACTGAACAAAATTAGTAAGATGTAATTATTGAGTTTTCGAGCAGCACGCATGCCAAAAACAATAGCTTGGCCCACTACGCTTTGGCTGGAAAAGTGGCACTTAGAGCGAAAACGGCTGCAAACAGGCTGCAAAAACTACAAACAGCGCGGTGTGGATGTTCTAGGGCAAATTTGCTGATCCCAAAGTTCCGGAACAGTACCAGCATAACGCTCGAACTGTGCTGCAAGCGCCTAGTCGCCCGCATTGTATTGAGAGCAGGGGATTAGCATATTTTGACCGTTTCTAACCTCGTGCCTCATTATTGTAGCTCGCTTCCTCTTGTAATGAAAAAAGTTCTAAACTTGGAGTGGTGTTGGAAAAAGAATGCTATTTTGTTTTGTAAGCAAAGTAAAAACTATCGCGAATTAGAATCGCTTTCACTTTGTACATTGCTCCGAGTTGTTCTTTCACTGATAAGGGAACTCTACTTAGTGCCGTGGCCTTTTGAAAGGAAATGTATGCCATTACACTTGTCTTCAAACGCTGATTCCGAATCCGACTTCCTGTTTGGAAATCGTTTCCCAAAGATGTTATGAAGATTTTGCGCGCCAAATTTGGCCACCCAAGCAGGGCCTGTAGTAAACCCCCCGTATGTGCTGACGTATAGCTCGGTTGTGACAGGTGCTGACTGCTGTGACATGTGCTGACTACCATGGAGCGAGGCAGGCAAGGCGGCTATCCTTTATCATTGCCGGCGGGTGCAATCAATGCGAAGCGCCAGGGTAGTCCCACTTTGTCGCTATATGTCGCGACATATCGCGACATATAGCGACATATTGCGACATGTCGTGACGGACGAGACGGCGAAATACTTTGCATATTATGGAGACGCAGAGACATAGCGCAAGACTAGAGCTCGACTACGCCAACCTCGCATTAGGTCGCACATGCACATAGTTCTCTGTAGTGCACGTCAACTGCAATCAATATCAACAGCTGATAGCCGCCTAACAGTCCGAGCAATGCGCCTCTCCCTATTCTCTAGGTACTTCTGCTGCTGCCGCTTTGGAATTTGAAAATGGTGAGTTTGTTTTGACTAAAAAATATATTAGACTCATACTTAGTCATATTTTTCGTACCTATGCAGTTTTTCTTCTTTTATTTGGCAATGCACCTTGTTTGAGCAAGGAATCCCTTCTTCGTGCCGAAATTTTGCAAATTCTTGATCTTTTCTTCAATCTTGAGGTAGTTTCGACCACATATCCTTGCTGACTTGCTGTTCGTTAGCCATGCACCTCTCGTTTCCTTTCGTTTTTATGAGAAAGGACCGTCTGGCGTTATGGCTGATGGAATAGCCCATTTTTGAACGGACTGAATGCTGATGATACTATTTTGATTTTTCTTGTGCATTTTCCATATGTATTGTACGTCTCAAATTCCACTTTCTCTTTTTTAAAAGGAAATTCTGATTCACGTTCCGTTGCAAAATTCAGTTTGCCAGCAAAATGCAAAAGACAGTGTAGCATGGAACGTTCACCCCCAAGGTATGTATGCTATGTTGAGGTTTCTTATATACGCTGTTTCACAATAATTGCAAAAGTAGTAACTAACCCTTCAACAATACTTAATAAGCAGGCGTGTATATAATAAGCAGACGTGCATATCGTTTTCCCATACTGATTTGCTGCAACTGCTCTATTTGCTACGTGTATCCTTTCCCTAGCAAAGCATGGCGTAGTAGTATACAGCGCAGCGAACGTGTGCGCTGTTACAGTCTGCCCCAATCCTAACCAGGCCAAAATCGGCATGGCGGGAGTCCGCGCCGCGAGGGTCTCGCGCCACATCTGCGGCTAGCTAGTCTGCTCTCTCCTCGATCTCTTCACTCTCTGCGACAGCGCGCGTATGCAGCGCAATCCCCTAGCGCTGCGAGCGCGCAAATTCAGCCGACGGCTCG
The DNA here is from genome assembly GCA_958299035.1 of Cylicocyclus nassatus. Classification (NCBI taxonomy): domain Eukaryota; kingdom Metazoa; phylum Nematoda; class Chromadorea; order Rhabditida; family Strongylidae; genus Cylicocyclus; species Cylicocyclus nassatus. The sequence continues at coordinate 71,118,610 of CATQJL010000316.1, forward strand.
ACCTGATCCCGATTGGGGCAGACTGTAGACCGTCAGTGCCTTGGCACGAAGCTGGCACGAATCTGGCACGGGCTGGCACGCCCGTAAGAGGTTATAAAGGATGGGATTTATTATGAAGGATCTGGTACGAATCCGACACGGGCTGACACGTGGCTGGCACGCCCAAATTTCATTGAGAAGAGTCAAATATGGTCCTGTCGTAGCGGATATTGGCGCTCCTTCTCACAGCACGGTGCGCAAGAAGCATAATTCTGCAAGACACATAGATCAGCTGCGCTACCCTATTAATGCATGCAAACATAAGATAACGAATTAAAAATGGAGAAACAGGCGCGCTCACGCGAGGATGGTCAGTTATTGAATTTCCCTGATTGATTTACCTGCTTTGGCAACAATAGCACACTGCATTCTTGCCTTGCTAAGCAAATACTCCACGGCATATCTGCACTCATAGCGCAGCGCGTGTGAGCGCTGTTGTCGCGGTCATCAGCGGTTCGATGCCCTGCGGATAGCTCGCTATAGTCTTGCGAGATACTCCGAGCTATCACGACATAGTCCCTCTATGTTGTGACAACCACGAGGGGTTTACTACGGGCCAAGATGTGAACACCAATATGGCCGGTAGGTGTGGTCTAGCAGCTAGCGCGATAGCCTCACAAGCTGATGAAGGTGTAGGCTCACATTTTGTATTTTTCAGTTTTGCATTGCCTCATTCAAGCCTCTTTTTGAGAGTTGGGTTTCCTCGAGGTAAATGCATGTCTTACTCTTTGAAAATTCAAAGAAGAAGTCATTTTTATGTGAGTGTTTCCTACATTTATTCCGAAAGATGCCTATAAAATGAAATTGAACGAAAAATGAATGCATGTTTACATGTTATCATGTTGGTGTTTCTATCATATTTGCCCCCCGCGGCCAAACTCGACGAAAAAAGCTTTCATACTTCTTTCAGAGAAATGATTAGCAAGAACGGGAGTCAGATATGGAATCAGCGTTTGAAGAATTGCGTAAAAAATACATTTTATTTCAAAAGCCACGGAACAAAAAGCTCAACCCGAAAAACCCAATCTCATCAAGGCAGAAAGATAAAAATTGAGGGGTTTTTTATATCGTGACGAGTGGTTTAGTCCTGTTTTAGGATTGCTGGATATGTGTAAGTCCCAGTTATTTTTGAAGAACAAAAAGGGTTGCAAGATGTACCGGAGTGGAGATTACAGCTTATAAGCAACACACGGCACGACTAAGCATCACTTGCAATTTCTTTGAGTTCAAAACTGTTTTCATCACAAAAAGAGATATGCGAACGGAACAGAAACGACAAAGGTTAAAATGAAAATTGTAGGAAACATTTGAAATTGCTAGTTACCGCCGTTCAATACCGCATTCGGGTGACTGCAGCGCTTGGAGCACAGTTCAGGCACAGCTGCAGTGATGTACCGGACCTGCTGATCTAATCAGTATTTATCAGCCTAAGGAGATCATAATCGTGCTTATCATATTCCAATGAAAATGCTGTTTTAGCAAGAAATGGTTCGTGACTCTCTTTCATGGTTAAAGGAGCAAAAGTGAAATTCACATCAAGTTACATATGCTCATAGAGAATACGCGAGCGATTAGTTGATTGAAAGAAAGAAATGAGCAGATGAGCAAGCTTGTAAATAAACAGCAAAAAATATGCATACAAAGTTGTCGGAGATGCAGCAGAGAAAAAGTATTCCTTTACGGAGTCGCGTACATCTTTATATGCTCTAGTAAGGTTTATGAAGTACACGATCAAGCGGTTATTGTCGCGGCAGTTGCTGGACGTTGATCATAGAAACCCGTGTAGCTCTAAAATTACAAACAACTACATGATATGTCCAAAATTCAATATTTGACAGAACAGTCGTGAAAAACTTTTCGTATCTTTGCTGCAGAGCTCGTCTTGCTTTGTACGCGGCAGTGTACTTCTATTTCAAATGAAATGACTCTGTATTTTCGATTCACATAGATGAAATTATCCACACTTAGTTTTCTCAACAACTTCATAAAGCTTCCAGCTTCTTGCTTTATTTTGGTCAAAAAAGTACTCTGTCCATTTATGAGAAAGTAAACATTTTGTGAGATGTATTTATTCGGCGGCATAGGCCCGGAGAGACGTCGCAAATAAGACGAATAATTTATCTAACAAACTTGGCTTTCGCTAGAACGGCTCATGCTAAAAAAGTAGTCAATGTTTGCGATGTGCCTTTAATCTCTTTCATCAGTGTAATAGTTGCTCATCGAATTAATCTCAAGCCGAAAAGCATCATATACGTCTCTTATAAGCTTCTTATAAGCTCCGGTTTTCAGTCGGAATGATCTTTCCCTTCTCGAATTATCAAACCGACTACTACATTCATTTCGAGCGCGACTGCATTATCAAACCAATGCCAAACACCAACCAATGTCAATGATATTGCTTACTTACTCCAAACTCTAAAGTGCGCTAGAAGACTCAAATAAAATGAGTCCTGGCGAGCGTCGTCTTGCCTTTGGCGCAACTGTCAGTGACATCGATCTAAAAAGATAAAAAGCTAGTTGCGATGAGGTCACACTTTTATGATATGATGCAATAAGTGACAGTACCTTAACTTGTGAGATGTGGAGTTTAGCAAGTCGATGATAATCAATATCTAAGTCAGATAAGAGCGGCAATCTCCAGCCCCGTTACTGCACAACCTTGTCCGAATGAGTACGACAAAATGAGCTCATTCATGGCCTTTACCGAAGTTAATGGTCGAATCTCGAGCCGCTCAAGCTCAGTCTTATTGGGATAATGATTGCTCCGCAAATTTAGTTCATTGTTATATATTTAAATTAGAGGAAAGAGTACTTAATTGTCTTCTGTAAAATGAGTAGGTGTACCCGGAGGGACGTCGAGTAAATGCAAAGAGGAGTTGCACATAACTTTCTCCAATGAATCCGTAGAGGCGGTCAGAACTGCGCATGAGCAATCATGACAAACTACAATTTTCTCCTAAAAACAATAAACACGTAGTTCATTCTTCTTCGCTAGCATCAACCCAACCGCCACTGCATGAGCTGCCTTTCTCGCAAATAAGTTGATCAAATTAACAGGCTTTATTACCTTACACATTGCAGCAAGGACTTCTTTTGATCGTTTGGGAAGGTTATATGGAGGAAGAGGTAGTAAACTTCTTGATTTGCTTTTGAGCTTCGATGATGTGATTGCCAACAGGATGAGAAGAATAATCATAACTGCTGCAACCACACTGACGATAAAATATGCCTTGTGAAGAGCCAAAAAGTCGATTACAGCTGAAATATTGTATATGAACTCATATGACATGACTAAGCTTGCCGTAAATATCTTACGGCAAGGCTAGAGTATTACTTTCGAAGGCACTTGTTGAAAACTTGCCATGAATACTCTTATTGCATGACTTTTCATGCTGCGCAAAAGAAAACGCTCACAACTGCTTCTTATGAAATCATCTTTATGTGGCGATGTGTCACTTCTCTTGCATGAGATACCTCCTCCTCCTTTCCTCTCCGAAAATCGCGAAAGCAGCGTGGAGCGCAAACAGGGTCAAGCGTGTGATGCGACTGTCGCAACGGGGTTCGTAAAGGGGGCATCGGAGGTGGGGGGAGGGTCGTAAAACAGGGTGGTCCGAATAAGAAAAAGTGTAGAACGTAGGAAATAAGCTTCTCAGTCGCAAACATCCTCTACTCTTCAAAAACAGCATTTTTCCCTGCAAAAAGGGTCGCAGGGGGGATCGAACTTGCTGGCCACGGGTATGCAAAAGGCACTTTCAAAGCTCAGACACTAAGCATGTATGTCTGACAAGAATGTTAAATGTACCAATTGGCCTAGAAATCCTGGTTCCGAGAACATCACTGAAGTCTAACACACTCGACGAAAGCGCTCATCTCACCAGCGATGACCATCGATAATTTTTAAAACCTTTTGTAATATCTTTCAAGAGCCCATACAATTTACTTGGACTTTGGAGATGCTCGATACAGTTGTGCAAAATCTGGTTATATTTCATAGCCTGTGGATTTTTTGAATTCTTATATATGGCAACAAAAAATGAAAAAAGGGGGTCGTATCTGAGTCGCGTCTAAATTTTTTCGCCGCTATGGAGGCCTGTTTGCTGCAATTTATTACGACGCCATCGTCCTATTTTCTTTCCTAAGAATTTCGAGCTGTTTCGTTGCGTCTCCAGTGAGTTAAGGGATTTTGAGCTCAAAAATCCCAGGTTTCGCTTTTTAGGATCGCATCTAAATTTCCGAGAGTCGCATCTAGATTCTCTCGTGCTCACTTCTAACAATGAGTCAAACTTCTTCCATGGATAGCCTGGGCACTGTACTATTCATTGGAGCCTTTTAATCTTTTCCTGTCTTTAGTTACGAATTTTCAAAGTACCGTGCGCATGCACCTTTTTGACGTCGTTCTGAATAGCGCTAAAACGGTTTTTTTTTCGTAGGAAAATATGTGCAAAAGGTAAATAAGCTTTTTAGTCAAAAACATATTTTAAGCTTTAAAGATATCGTTCCTGCAAAAAATAGTGTCGCTTACGAGAACGGAACACAAGACTGTCATTACAGTCTAAAACGTTTTAAAAAAACTAATTTTTAGAATCATTGTCAGTATCTTTCGGTACCACTGAAACATGAATGAGTTATGCCGAATATTATAAACCAGTGCGTCACCTCTGCTTCGCAAAGGCTCGCACTGGCTCTACTATCTAGACCCTACTCATTCTCACATAATGATGGCATTGGAGCTCACCGAGCAATGCCGACTATCACGAACAAAATGTAAACAACTACTCATTCCGAAAGCTTTTATGTGTGAAATCGGTGATTTCGCGTGAATGAGACTTTTTGCATGAGAACAAACGCAAATTTTTATAGGTTTTTGATTTTCCCGTGGTCTTGACAGTTGCAATAAGAACAGCAGTCACCGTGAGCTACATCTTTGTGCAAAAATTTCGTCAGATGCTCTGGTAAAACCTTGGCAAATTGACCAATTGCGCAACCAATACTTTTTGGTGCTGTTTTTGTAAAGTACTGGACAATTTATCACTTTTTTGGGCCTAAGCTCATGGCTTGCACATTTACTCAACATAAATATCCACAACCCTACAAAAAGTGGAATTACGGACCCAACTTTGCTCGTCAAATGCAAAGTGGAACCGCTTGACGCGCAGTTTCTGAGGGATTCACTCAACGAATTGGCCCGTGCTTTTGCGTGTTGGATTTATATGCAGGTAGCATGCGCTGTGCAAAATTTGAGCCCAGGGGGTTGGCTGGAACACGCTCTACGAATTTCGTAACAGACACACTCACAGACACACACACACACAAAGTCACGTAAACATCCTTAGCCCGTTATTATAAGTAATGATGATAGAAGAATTTTTATTTGCCATTGGAAAATGAGATTTATTATAAATTATCAATTATAATCTGAAGTGAACCGTTCCCGTGCTGAATTTTCTTGGTTGTTATTGGTTGCAAGGGCCGGGGGTATGGGGAGGGGGGTCTTAGGGATGGGTACTTCAAGGGGGGTCGTAAAGGAAAGCCTAGGATCGCATTAACACGCTTGACCCTGAGCGCAAAACAAGAGGAAGCATTCAATAAGCAGAAAAATATGATAGCTTTTGCTTGATGTAATCAAACAACAAAAAAGCAAATAAATTTTGTTAAGTTGTCTGTGCAGGTGCGTCCACGGTTAAAAAGTTGGGAGCAGTGGGTTTGACTCAAAAACACAGTGAGGCAGAAAATTGAAACCAATGCACAGGACATAGTTTTGCGCTAAGACGCTTTTATGCTATTGGTCCAAAACAACTAGTGGCGCTAGTGAGTCGCTATCTCGGCTGAGCAGGGAAAGGCAGCATCTGGAAGAATGGGCTTTACCTAAATGTTGATAAGTGATATTGATAAGTGCAACTGTTGTGCCCACAACTTAAGCAAAACATCAATTCCGTCTTTGAAAATGCGACTTCCGCGAGGCTTTAGAGCAAAACCCTTTTCTGCTGCGCACATCACATCAAGTTGCAATTCAAGTGGTCTATCTATGGTTCATTTTCTCAAACAACATCCCAACGATCAAAGCCGTAATACTCGTCCGCCGTAATGTTTCGAGAATGGTGATTTCTAAGGTTTTTAGGCAATTTGGAGGATAATTAACAATCGTGACCTTCTGGAATCTATTACATATATCAGTGGCGGACCGAGGGGGGGGGCAGGGCAGAGAGGGGTGGGATCGCCCTCCCCCCCCCCCCGAGAATGGGTTGCGGACTTGAAATTTACTTATATGGGTTACAAAAATGTGCAAATGACTTATTTACTCTTTTAAACAATTAAAATGATTTTTGTAATTTTTTTGAGAATTCGAATTAGCCCTGTAAAAAAAATTTTTCGGGGGCGTGGCTGACGCCCCCGAAAAAATTTCCCCCTTTTACAAGATTTTATGGATATGGGCCTACAAAAATTTTGAGAAGAAAAATTGAGAAGAAAGCACCCTAAAAAATTTTCCGGAGTGCGTGGCTTACGCCACGCACCTTCATTTGAAAAAAATTTTTGCCGCCCCCCGCCCCGCTCCGAAATCCTGAGACCGCCACTGATATATATATAACTCAAAAATTGTCTGTTTGGAGGGTATGTCTTTATAGAAAACGCTCACGACTGAACCGATTGAGCTGAAACTTTGCAAACAGACGTTTTTCACCCTGAAGACGGTTTTACAGGGTGCGCCACAATTATTTGCGCGTATATCATTAAGCGCCATACGAATATAAGAGCGACTCAGCCAGCGTTCAAGCTTGATATTGTTTTCTTGGTTCTACAACATTGTATCCTAGTTGAAAGAAGTAAATTTGCCTGTTTTGCTTTTCGATAAAAATTCATAACATTTCTCTGACTTGTCGCATGCTGCACGCGGGTAGAGGCCCACAAAATTGCTCAGTATGTATCTTTTCAGTGATCGCTTCTCTCAGGTGAAAATTTCGCTATAAAATAGATGTAATCTTTGACTTTGAGACCACTGAGGTTCGGAATCTTTAGAAGCATTCAAAACAAAAAAATTATTTGATAATCTGCTTCAGCTTGCGTTTTTTCTGTCACGAACATTGCTTTTTGCAATTCTTACTTCTCTAAATAAAGACCGATTTGGGATCTTGATAGTGCTTTTTGTAGAGTATGCTTACACCATTCTGTGACATTAAATCCAGACCAAATTTCTCCATTGCCATTGTTGCGGCATTACTTCGAATATCTTGGTGCAAATAATTTTGGCGCACTCTGTAAGCTACTTTTCACAAAAATTCGTCAGGTCCTTTCATCGATTTACTGATTTGTCTACTGACTCCTAGAAAAATGAAAGCTTGCAGTCACTATCAAGTCATTTCACCACAGCCATGTGAACGGGGACGGTAGATCTCATTTTTACACGGTGGTGAGGCAGCATGTGGTGACTCTACGTAAGTCGCTTAATGGATCCCTCTTTTCCTAAAGGTTTCCTTGAGCGTTGTTTTCTGTGCAGGAAAGCAGGGCAAAGGGAGGGTGGGTGGAGGTGAAGCGCATTACAGCGGAGAGGTAAGTCCTACCATTTCACTCGGGAGTGTATACCTCTTGACGGTTTGGCTACCCAATTCCGTGTGAAACCGGGTATGCCAGCTACGACATATAAGGGAGGGAGGCTCGCACTGCAGGTGAACAATGGCCCGGGCTGGACCGGGAAAGTCAACTAGTATATTATACAGCAGGATGCTCGCTTTGAACCGGTGATCTCGGTACTCGTCACTTGCGGAACGCTCTTTTGAGGATAATTATCTCTTGTAAAAGCGAATTGCCAGTATTAGCACAGACAGAGATAAACCGGCTATTGTGCAACAATTGACAGCGCTAAACACTAGGTCATTCTACACCCTTAGCAGCTGTCGACATCACACGAATACAATTCTGGGGTCAACTATTAGGTTGTCCGGAAATTAATGTCCGTTTTGAATTTCAACCGCATTAAGTCAAACACTTTTCACTCTTAAATAGGCTCCAAAGCACCGTTCGATAGAGCAAAGCAAGCTCTACAAGATGGCGATCTCGCTTAAGCAGCGGCTCTGATCCGCCTCGAGTTTCGAGCCAAAAACTAAAATGATTCAACTGCCCGAAAAATCGAGAAAAATCATAACTCAAATCATAAGAGACCTAGAAAAATTCTAACTTGCTCACGTAAACACTATTCACATAAGACATCTATGTACGCCATTGCCGTATTTTTTCCTTTGTTAGAAATCAAGAAAGGGAAATTTTCATGCTTTTGCCAAAGTGATGCTGCGCCGTCCCCACATGGACAGTTGTATACCACAAGCCTGTAGAAGTACATACTTAAATTTTCAGCTCTCTACAAGCTTTAGTTCTCGAGAAATATCGATTATAGCTTTCATTAGTCAGGTGGTTCAAGTTAAAATTCAAATTTCTCGAAACTAAAACTTATAAAGAGCTGAAAATTATAAAGAGCTAAAACTGAAACTTATAAAGAGCTGAAAATTTAAATCTGTGCTTCTACAGGCTTGTGGTATACAACTAACTATGTAGGGACGGCGCAGCATCACTTTGGCAAAAGCATGAAAACTTCCGTTTTCTTGATTTCTAACAAAGGAAAGAATACGACAACGGCGTACATAGATGTCTTATGTGGGTAGTGTTTACGTGAGCAAGTTAGAATTTTTCTAGGTCTCTTATGATTTGAGTTATGATTTTTCCCGATTTTTCGGGCAGTTGAATCATTTTAGTTTTTGGCTCGAAAAGGCGGATCAGAGCCGCTGCTTGAGCGAGATCGCCATCTTGTAGAGCTTTTGCTCTATCGAACGGTACTTTGAAGCCTATTTAAGAATGAAATGTATAACTTATTGCGGTTGGAATTTAGAACGGACATTAATTTCCGGACAACCTAATACTTATGGCAAATGTCATATCTCACATATCAAAAGGCCATAGACACCGAGTATCTTTTCCCCGTTGGATCTGGAATCAGAGTCAGGAAAAGGCTCATGACAAAAACATGCCGAAGACTGCCCAGATTCTGTCTGACTAGAAAGAAATAAGAGAGGTAAGAAGAGAAAAATAAGGAAAGAAGTAAACGTTGTGTAAAAAACGGAGTTATATTGATATTATCTTCAAAAGGGGTTTATGCTTTGTTAAATGTACCATGACTAGGTTGCCACATGCAAATACGAAAAAAACAGTAGACAAAGCTTGAACAGGTCAAACTTTTTTTGGATTTTTCTTTCAAAACTCAATAAAAAATAACGATTCCATTTCTCGACCTTCTTGCAAGAGTACTCTACAAAAGTAAAATTCCAAGTGAATCGTTCGATAAGCACAAACTTTGCACATTCAAATGCTTACAAAATTTACTCGTAAAATATCACAGACGGTTTATTGATCAAAAAAGATATTGCAGCTTTTTGATCTTGCTTGAAACTGCATGAAATCATAAGTAGATAGCTCTAAATGTCCGAAAAATTTTCAAAACTATCAAATCTTTTTCGAACAACTTTCCACGGATCTCTAAAGCCGTTTAATATTAGTTGACTAGAAGAAACGAAAATCTTCGAGCCTTTATACGTTCAACTGTAGATCCAGCCTCTTACAAAAGCTGGTTTCTAAAATATGCTTATTAGGCACAAAAACTGGGAGAGGGAAGCTAAATTCAATATTTCGCGAAAACCAGCTCTTGTAAACTTTGAAGTCTAACAGTTCTACTCACAAAAGGTGTAGTGTAGACTATTCATGTAGGAACGGCCGTGCATTGCTTCGAGAAAATTACAAAATTTTCCTCTTTCAGTCTCAATTTTATAAAACTACAGCGATATTTGTATGTATGCTCGAGTCATTTGTAACTTAATATGAGTATTGCACATCATACGCCATATTTGAGGAACTTATAAGATTGGAACCTGCTCGTTTCAGAGTTTTCACCTTGTTTCTTTGCTTCTTTCAGTTTAATAGGATATTGGTTTGTTAGTAGTATACAATTTCACACTTTGTTACGTTAGAAAAGATTTTATCGAGAAGTTAATGTTAAGGGTGCCGTACGTTGAAAGGCTTTGTGTGCAGTCCCACATATTAAGTTACGAATACTAGACGATAGAGATGCCTAATCGATGGATCAAATGAGTGGAATGAGAGATTGAGAGTGAGAATAAGGGACAATAATGCCTGGTACGAAGAAATCACTTTCAGTAACTGGACCATTCTTGTTACACAAAGTTTGCAACCCCTATTCGGTTGTACATTGTCTTTGAAGACAACACATCACGTAATCTCAGATTGCGAGACTACTGTTTCAGTTGATCAATCTCTGCATGATGAATTGGATACGTTGGAACAATTGAATCAATTTGTTCAGTATAAAATCTCACCGTCAAAGATCCTCAACTTTTTTGGTGCCTTTTCTTCACGAGTATCAAGTTGAAGGCCTGTCTGAGGTATTTTTGTCGCAGGATGTTGCGTCATATAATGCGTACTTTTCCTTGTTAGCTTTGGGTTATTAACGAGTTCGATCCTTGGATCAGGCTTCCATATGCTGGCATAATCGAGAGATGGTAATGGAAGATCCGACAAGTCCGAGTTATTTCGGATAATCATGATAACACTGTTGTCTGCAATCGTTTACATTAGACTAAAGCTATGATTATAGCTTATTATAGATAAATCGGTGAGAAGAGTGTTTCAAAAAATTCCATAATAAATCTCTCCATTTTAAAGGCAGTACATCGGAGAATGAGACCCGTAACAAAACAAGGTCACAGGGTAGGAGCTCCCCCTATGGAACCTATCGGCCAAAGTCCGATCTTTCTCTGCCACTTCTAACCCCCGAAATTTCAATGCGAAAGCAGCGCTCATCTCCTGTGTTCTCCCATGTAATCTCTGGCCCATCCCATGGTGGGCGGGCCAGAGAATACAGGAGAGCGCTGCCTCCTCGTTGAAATTTCGGGGGTTAGAAGTGGCAGAGAAAGATCGGATTTTGGCCGATAGGTTCCATATGGGGGCTCCTACTCTGTGACCTTGTTTTGTCACGGGTCTCAATCTGCCGATCTACATCTTTAAGCTCTTCGTTGTCGCCTTTTCCAGTATGCGTCAAAAGCCTTAATTCACATGTATTCGGTCGTTCCGAAAGTATTGTCGCTTTTTTCAAAGGTACGCCACATTTCGTGGAACAAAGATTTATAAGGGAACCTGGCAGCGTTCGATGCAACATTCCATTCCCTTTCTAACCGTTCTAATTTCATTGCATAATATCCAATGAGTTTTTGATAAATTACCAAAATTGGCGGCCCATGCCTCTTGAGAAGAGTGAGTTTCACAATTTTTCTAAATTTTTGTAACTACTTTTGGAAGGATCAAGTAATGCATGGATAGAGAAAACACTACAGAAAACAGCATCATTTTTTTCTACCTTCCATCGCTCGTCATAGAATTTTTATTGGAACCACCGATTTTTAGCAAGCTCGTCGCAGACAAAAAGCATCAAACACCAATAAAGATTCGGATTTTGAAACTTACAAAGGGTTATGGTTTGACACTATTTTTACAAAGCAAATGAGCATTTGTCGCTTCAGATTAGCAACTTGCGGCTAGCATAACCGGCTAGTACTTTTTGCTCGCCGGTTATTGTGCTGTGAGATTTTAGTTGACCAAATATGGAATTTGGTAGCATTAAAGAAATGGTTTCAGAAATTCTAGGGACGAGCTAAGAAAAAAATTGTTTCGTATCCTAAAGGGTTTGCTCTATCTGGCCATTACTTGCAATTCTTGTGGGAGTCAGTACAAGAATTCAGAAAAGTAACCGATTTTGACCGTGGCAAAAAGCATAAGTCGTAGATTTTGGTAATTTTTTCGAGAGCTCATTGAATATTATGCGGTGAAATTACAAACACTAGAAAAAGGATAAAATTCCGCATCGAATGCCTTCAAGACCTCTTGGAAATCATGGTTCCACGAATGTGGCATCCATATGAAAAGAGCAAAATTACTTTCGAAACGACCTAGTATATCGCTGGCGCATCCAAAATTTCGGCATCACGGTAACATCTCAGCCAGGGTCAAGCAAGGGGTGCGGCACACGATCGCTGTTTACGACCCCCCCCCCTGATTGCTGTCTTAATAAGACCCCCCTGGACTATACCCCTAAGATAGCATTACTTGAAGGCCCTGTCAAACATAATGGGCAACATATCCATAATGAGCATGTCAATTAACCCCTGTAGACAAAGTTTGAGCGAATTCTGAAGATTTAAGATACTAGGCTACCTAAGTGAAATGGTCAAATTCTAACATGGTTAACTTTGTTTCAAAGGTGAATTAGCTATCCGTTTTCGCACTCAAGACAAAGCACTACTCCTTCTTTGTCCACCTCAGGAATCCCGCTTCAGAAGACCTCCAAACTATTGAATTAGAAGCCAACCAAAATCTCGTTTTTCCCATTTTTCGCTTTTGCGGCAGCCGCAGGTTTTGAGGGGGGGGGTGCCGCAGGCCATTAACTAAATCAAAAAAACATACTTAGCGGACAATATTTATATGGATCGATAGCCTAGATCACCTAGTTTTCACAAAAGTGATTTGAGCCTGATTCGTCCTCTTAGCTCTGAGTAATATTTGGTGAAAGCACAGCGATCAAAAGCGAAAAATGGGAAAAACGAGATATTGGTTGGCTTCTAATTCAATAGTTTAAGGGTCTTCTGAAGCGGGATTCCTGAGGTGGACAAAGAAGGAGTAGTGCTTTGTATTGAGTGCAAGAAGAGGTAGCTTACTCACCGTTAAGATGAAGTTAATCATGTTTTAAATTACTGCTTTATACAAGGTTGTTTACTGCTCGGAGACCTCAGAGTTCGCTGAAACTTGGCGCATAGGGGTAATTCGACACGCGGATTACGACAATTATGCTTGATTAGAGGTACGGTAGGTTACGGTAGGCATACGGTATCTGCAAGTTTGTGTCGTTGAACTTAAATTTTGCAGGAATTCAACAGCGCTTTCATCAAGTCAATTTAGTCACACAGCTTGTACAAGTGCTTTTGACCTTGGCTCGATACGACCCCCCCCCCTACCTACCCCCCCCCCTAACGACCCCCCCCCCCCCTGCGGCGTGCCGCACCCCCCGCTTTACCCTGATCTCAGCTTCTACCTATCTTTCTACTATAGCTGAGGGGCACAAGTTCCGCGCATTCTCACCTATAGTTTTGGTCTTGCTTGTTGTGTTTTAGCAGGATATTGTGCCATATCTTGAGTCCCGTCACTTTTATCCGTGAAGTGCGAACTTTATATTTGCAGTAAGCGACTGATTAGTTTAGTGTGAAAGTTTTGAGCTTACTTGGTTTACTCTTCGAAGCAAGCTTTAACAAAATGAACGCCTTTTTAAAGGCACCGTCCACCCAGATTTTCGACTTCCATGTTTTTGTCGTTTCAGGGCCTTCTCATGTCCCTGATTCCAAATATGAAGTCGAGAATCCGCGAAAACCCCGACAATCCCCATTTCGGAGAATTCAAGGGCCGGCTTTCCAGAACGGTGATTGGATGAGCGCGCACAAATGGGCGGGCATGGATAGGGAGGGGCGGGCATGGATGGGGGTCCTCGTGCATCTTCGCTATTCCGAAGCGGCATATTACGCCGCGACTTGGGCATTGGCTTGATAGGAGGCCCTATTGTTATATGCTGCCAAAAGCGCAACACACTCAACTTAGGGTGGACGGTGCCTTTAAGGTTTATAAAGTGCCTTCATCCTCAAAAGCGTTTAGTAGATACAGAAGACAAGCTGCCGTGGCAGCGAACTGTAAGTGCAGTTTGGTTTGGAACGGCTACTTCGACTTTTGACCATTCCCTTGCAAAGCAAATTTTTATTACTGCTCTGCTTCTTGCACACGATATCATTGGATTAATTAATTTCAGCAATGTCAAACACGCAAATCAGATCTCACCACTAGAAAATCTTTCAAAGCTTTTATCTATTGCAGTAACGCGGCATCGCCTTGTTCAGGCGAGGACGTAATGCTAAAAGTTTACATCGCGTCGCTAAACTTCAACAGTCATAGCTCTAGTCAAAGTTTGCAAGGCATCCCGTATTTTTGCATCACTTCAAACTTTATTTTGCAACAATGGATGCTCACGCAAACCAATGCTGTATAGGGCATTTGAAAAATAGTGACAATGATGCGACCGCGCGCCGGAAACCTCACATTCATGGTCTTCGTCTATAGCCGAATGGTTTTTTTTTTGCTTACGTATGATAGTACCTGGACACTGGAAGTGAATGAGCTGGCGCTGAGGTGACGTCTTCCTGTATGAGCGTTTCATGCTCCTGTGGGCGCTAAGTCCGCAGTCAAATCGTTGTCACGATTTTATAAATGATCTACACCTTCTCCCTGCTTATCAAACTTAAGACCCTAATTAGCGAAGATTTGAAGATTCTAGCATTTTTCGAATGATACCGGTATCATCGCAACTCTGGAGATAAGAAATTTTTATCGAGTACGGTCGAGTAGACCTCCTGCTTAATATAGTGTCCCTGCAGACGCGACAACGCTTGTGCGTCAAAAATTGCCGTTGTGAATTTTAGCGAGTGCTTTGTTGTGTTTTCTTGGCTTATTCTTTGCTTTTTAGGTGAGTCGTTGCTGATAAAGGAGCAAAAGGTAAGTTAGGGAGTACTTTCCGTTTTCGAAGTGGTTGAATCATCGCTTATTCTCAATCAGTATTTACGTGGAAGCTACTCGCGTCAGTTTCTTGTGTATTTCTCTCCTCATGCCTCTTCGCATCAGTTTCATGCGTATACTTTTGTAACTTGATGCCTCCTCTTTCTTCTTGTGAAGATTTTATACGCTGGTAAGCTTTTACGTATGACTTATGACTTATGACACTTTATACAAACTATACGATTAAATGCTATCACTATTGAAAAGAAGCCGAAGTCACTGCACAACCTACTAACATTCAAAGAAATGCTTTACAAGAAGAAAGAGACATGACAGAAACTACACATGAAATTGACGCGATCTGGCTTTACCTGAGAATAAGCGATAATGTAACTACTCAGAAAATAAAAAATAACTCTTCAGCTACGTTTCTCCATTATCAGCAACGAGATACCTGGAAAGCAAAGCATAAGGGAAGAAAACACTAGAAAACATCGCTCGAAAACGGCATTATCGACGCACGACTGTTCTCGCGTCTCCAGGGACATCATATTAAACAAGGAATCTACTCGACTGTAATTAGCTTAACACGTTCTGGACCGCGGCGAAAAAGCATGCATTTTCTGCTTGATAGTTTCGAAATGCTCTCATTTCGTGAAATCAGTACTATATCTTTGATCAGCATGTCAAATAAGCTATATACCCGAAATCCGAGTGTGAATCTATGAATTTTGTCAAAAGGATTTTTCGTTTTATTGAGAGATAGAAATAAGCTATCAGTATCGAATGGTAACTAAATTCACCTACTATGCACAGGGTACCCATCGGTATCAGAAACACTGTTTTTCTTTTGAGAAAAAAGCACATGAAAGTTGTGGCGTCGCACGCGTCGTTCGCGTTGCCGCACCGTGTTGGGACCATTGTTTGATTTGTGGCTGTATCTCGTGAATGAATTGCTGCGGCGTGGCCCCATAAAGTTATCTTGAAAGTACGGATCCTAACCTTCGACCTGATATCTTTGGAGTATGATAAAACTCACTCTGTCAAGGAGACCCATAAAATTGCGTGCTGCCCCATATGCAGCACCGGTTGAAACGTGTTAATCGTACTTTGATAACATTAATACATCAACCTAGGTGAATAGTGCACGTACCTGTTCTATTTCCAATCTCCTGCAAGTTAGAAAATTCGGTGAAATTTTGTAGATTTATGTTGTCTTCGATGATAAGTATTCCCTCTATGCTTCGAATGTTGCTCAGAACTCCCACGTTTTCCGGCTTTTCTAAGACAAGTATGCAGCATTTTGCAAATAAAGTTTGTTTCAGTAAGGAAAGCTACCCAACTTAGCTCGGCCTTTTGGAAGGGACATATATAGTCTGAATTATCTTCAAACGCTGATTTTAAATATGCTACTCCTAGTTGCCGCGCACCATTTTGAAGCGAGTTTGGGGCATTGACATACAAAATTGACATACTACTGAACATGAAAAGACTGCCTGTAAATAAAAATCTGCAAGAAAAAGGTGCTGAGATATCAAAATGACACATCCAACTTTTTCTCACTAAAGAAAAGGAGCTTAATGCAAGTGTATTAGCACTTAGTCGATGATGCTGCAATGCTAGTGAATTAATGAGTATATGCCAATTTCGCGCAGAAAAAGCCCATAACTCGCTTGGAAATGGAGCGCGGCAGCTAAGAATAGCATAATTGGAATCAGCGCTTGAAGGTGATTCAAAAAATAATGTCCCTTGCCAAGAGGCCAAGCTAAGTTAAGTAGAGTTAAGTAGTCTCCCGATACTATTCCAGAATACGCAACCCAAAAATTCAAAGTCTCGGATTTTGCTAAAACTTTGCGTAGAGGGGTTATTTGACATGCTGATCACGAAAATGACGTTCATTTTGCATGAAAGGACCATTTTTGTGGGGTTACGGTAGGTATACAGTATGGGGCCAAAATCATAGATTTGCCTGAAACCTGGCTGAGGTGGCTATTCAACATGCAAATCACGATGATCATGCTCTTTTTGCATGATGAGGCCTTTTTACGAAGTTATTGTAGGTTTACGGTAAGCCAAAAATTGCAAATTTGTCTGAAACTTTGTGTTTGGTGTTGGGTGTAGACCGACTCGCTCTATCGTCATGCCTTTCATGCAGACCATCGCCGCGCGCGACACACTCTGCGACGGCTTGGCCTAAGCAAACACAGGGGAGGAAGATTTGCCGCTACCGTACGTCCTACCATATACCCACCATATCTACACAGGAAAACGTCTTCGCGAGGTAAATCAAGATATTCGTGATCAACATGTCAAATTACCCCTCGAGCCAAGTTTCAGACAAATCCACAATTTTGACACCCTGTCTTATACCCACCGTAGCCCCAGAAAGTGGCGCTATCATATGAGATAAATATGATAGTCGGCATCAGCGTGTCAACCCTCCCCCCTAGACCAAGTTTCAGCCAAATCTACAATTTGATTGCATACCGTATATCTACCGTAACCTCACAATGGTACTTTCATGCAAAATGAATGTAATTTTCGTGGCGAATAACCCCTGTATGCAAAGTTTTAGCAAAATCCGAGATTTTGGATTTTTGGGTTGCATTTTCTGGGATAGCGCTACTTTCCCTTGTAAGATTCTCGGGAAACTCATTAGACACGTATATTCGTTCAGCATTTGCAGAGATGGGACAAGAAGTAAAAGTTGCTGTGAAAATTTATTTTCAGATGGATACTGAATGGTCCTTTCTCAAGGGTAACTTTTCGGAGCTTAGTGGCACTCTTAAGGGGTACATACCCTACCACGTTTTTGCTTTATGAAGCAAACGTTCGGCGTGTTTGCCTTTAGAGCAATCAGGGTGCGGCTTACACATGTGTAGGGTAACTTAAGCTCGCCCTAGTGGGCCTATTTCCACTCTGAAAGCAAACCTGCAAAAACTTTCTGGTCACTTTGCGGAGGGTATGCGAAAAAAGATATGATTTTTGCAGAAGAGCAAGGCGTTTTTACGAAATGTTTTGCGGACCCACTATGGTCCGCCGCCTCCTCGTGGCGTGGGGTTGGCACTAGGCACAGCCAAATACTCTGGTTAGGTCTCCCGAGCCGAGAAGGAGTTCGACATTTCCTTTCGGCTGGTTGACCAGCTAAGTGCCAACAGGGCCAGATCCCCTTTTTGATCGCTAAGTCCCACTTCACGTCTGGGGTTAGCGATCTCCCCGTGGAAATCAAAAGTTGGTCAAGCAAGTCTGCTCTTGTACAAGGAAATTTTAATCACTCTACCAGCTAGAAAAAGAACCCCGAACATCAGATCCCTCCTACAACGCCGGGAGTAGCCAGAATGTCAGGGTCCTTAGTTCGCCTTTTGAATCGGACAAAAAACAAAAGACACCCATTCAGACTGCCTCATGCTCTGCACCTACAAGGCCAGGACAGTCTCCACAAATACCTGCCCACTCTTCTCGACGGTGCAGAGCACATCAAGTACCAAATCACTGCAGGAAATGAAGTCCAAGAAGGAGAACGTGGACAGATGAGTAATAAATAATAGTAATAGTACCTCATTATTTGTGGTGAAGGTTCCATCACGATTAGAGCCGTTAGCTTTGCCATCCACCCAAAGTCCATGTTGTTGATTCGTATGAGATCCTATCACCACGACTAGCCATCCTACGACTTCCACGCCAGAAGAAGACCATCAGCACATCACCAACTGTTACACTCATCATCAGCACTGACGAATCAGAACTAGATGCTTTCTACGAAGATGTGGAGAAGGTGGTTTGCAACGAGAAGTTCTCAAGTTTTGTTGTGGGCGACTGCGAAAATCAAGATGCACCTTAAAAAGGAATGTGGTATCGGAAAGTTTGGATATGGGCTCTGGAATGAAAAGGCAACTTCTGGTTGGGCTTCTCTCCGCGCATGACTTTGCCATGGAAATTCCATATTTATGAAGAAAAAACATCGCCGTTGGACATGGGAATCGCCCAACGGAACGACTCATGCGAAGAAACAAACTCGCTCGATGTTTCTGTAGTTCTACCCTTTTGCAGCGAATCCGATCAGTGCCTCTTTGAGAAGATACGATTCAGTCGAAGGCTTGAAGAGAAGATCTGTCACAATGCCGCAAGAAGGAAGAAAGTCGTTTATGACTGCAACAGGCTGGAAGAGCTCATATCAAGCTGTGGCTGGCCAATCAAGAAGGACGCAAGTACAACTACGACCGGCTTCTGAAAGGATTGCGAGCTTGCGGAGAGTACGCCTCAGTGACTTCTGAGAAGAACTTGGAACGCATTTCGATGACCACCAAGGAATTGCTCCAAAGAAGAAAATTTCTGAGGCAGGATCCGAATGCAACCCATCTCGAGCAATTGACAGCCAACGCCAGTTGGAACAACTTTGCAGGAGGATCTCAGGAAATCGGGCAAGCAAAGATACTGGAAGCATCCGAAGGAAGACGTAGTTTTAAGAAGTGCCAAAGGAATCTGCAAATATTACGTACCGCTGGCTGCACTATTAAACAAAGATGGGACTCCGACTTCTTCCCGATACAAGATGGAATCCATCGCGAAGAACTTCTGCATCAACCTCTCCCGCTCATCACTTGCCGATGCCCGTTGTTTCCACTGGAGAAGTACAAATTCTACCTGCTGAAGTGCGCACGATTTAGACTATGAAGACGTTCACAGCTCCAGGACCAGATCATCTCTCCGTCGAACTTCTGCGAACCGGAGGACACCATCTACACGAGGTTCTACCGTCGCACCGGACATCTTACCTTCAGAAGGAGAGGATCCTCGACCAATGGAGAACGTCAAGAACCGTCCTTCTCTTCAAGAAGGGTGAATGGGAGGATTTTCGAAACTACCGTCCAATATGCCTGCTGAGTGTGCTGTACAAGCTTTTCACGAATATTATCCTTGCTTGCATATCTAGGACACTGGGTGAAGCCCAACCCCAAGAACAAGCTGGATTTCGCAAAGGATTCAGCTGCATAGAACCACATCCAGACGGTCGAGGGTCATAAAAGTTGTCTGCCGGAAGTCCCGACTGCCTCTTGTCCTAGCCTTCGTGGACTACGACAAAGCCTCTGACAGCGTCCAAATCAACGCCATCCTGTCTGCGCTAGTCGATCAAGGAGTGGACCCCCAGCCTACGTGAGGACACTAGCCAACTGCTACAAGGACTGTACAACAACGATGCAGCTATTCCATCGCCTCCTGACCATCCCATCGGGAATGGGGTTCGACAAAGCGATACATCCCCGCCTAAGCTGTTCACCGCGGCCTTGCAGTGGGTGATGAAGTCACTAGACTGGAAAGAGAGAGGCCTACGAGCTCATAGAAGATTCCTGTCGAACCCTTGTTTTGCGGGCGACATCATTTACTCTTCGAGCATATCGGAAGCAGAGGGATGCCGAAGGGAATAAAAGATATAGGGAAAAAGATTGGATTGCGAATGGATCGGAAGAAGACCTAGCTCATAAAGAACGCCCTTTGCGAAGATGCAGAAATAAGGTTAAAAGGCTCTCCTGTTGCGGAGACGTCTTCTCAAGTGTATCTTGAAGGTTCCATGCACTTGAAGAACGAGAAGAACAACAGGAGAATAAGAGCAGCCTGGGCCGCCTTTGGACCTCTGAAGGAAGCCACCGACCAACTGATGGACCCGGCGCTTCGTTCCCCTGTTCGATTCTACCGTTCTCCCGGCGCTCTGTTACGCAGCTGAGTCCTGGGCACTGTAGCCACGTCGAAAACTCCAAGGACCAACTGAGCGCTTAAGCGCAAACGTTTGAAGATGATGAACCGACACAAACAGATGAACGATAATAACATCAGAGATTTGCGCGAAGCAAAGCGTCCCCGAGAAAGACCTCGAACAAGGTGCGCAGTCGTGTTTGTTGAACGGATGGATTAGCTGAGAAATGAGGTGGATACGATTTTCGCCCTTGGAGCTCGTGGACGCAGCCACCGACGACGAAAACCAAGAAGATCGTGGATGTATGAAGCAAGGGGCAGAGATCACCGGCAACTTCTGTGTTGGGGCGCATGCCAAAGACGGGCTAAATATCTAAGTAAGTAAGTGATTTGCGGAACTCATCAGCATGACCATGGAAGAAGCAAGATCGCGGCTGGAGCAAAGCACTTGCGCTGGAAGTGAAGAAAAGAGCCCAAATGCTAGCTGGGATGGCCCGCCCGTGAATTTGATAAGTATATAACGATTTAATCATTTCCGGGCATTGAATTTCTGAAGTGAGGGTGTCAGCACGAATCAAGCTATAATCAATTACTGATAGTGATTGGACAAGTTCCCAAAAATTTACCGAAAAATTCGGTCAAATTAACAGTATGCTGATATCTACAGAGGGCTGTTTGAGAATGCTTACTTTTCCAGGCGATGATCGATAAATTTCCGTACACATGTTTGCAACCTTCATTATTCTTCAAGTATTTTTCTGTCACAATTCCTCCAACGCATTCTTCATCTGTAAAGTACGAATGCTTGCAACGGCCGATTTGGAGAGAACATACTGCAGCCGTCCTTGTTGTGGTCAACCTCTATATCGACAAAAACGTTGGCAATATACTTCAAGTTTTTTATGCAAAGTTTTCTATTGAATCGAATGCCTGCAAATGATTTTGTTTTGTCTACAAACTTCGGGCCATGCAGACGTTGCAACTTTATAGATTGAGTATTACGGTGATAATGTTTACCATGTTTAAGTTATCTAACAAGGGAACGATACTGAAAGTCCGTGGCCTTTTAAAACGAGATGTATACCATTACACTCGTCTTCGAACGCTGATTCCGAATCTGACTTCCGTTTCTGCTAATCGTTTCTCTGAAAGAAGTTATGGAGGAATTTCGAGCCAACTCTGGCCGCCTAAGGGTATGGTCATCGGAACGGCCTCTACCGGCGCCACGTTATTGTCTAGTGGTTAGTATGATAGCCTCATAACTTGATGCAGGTGTAGGTTCATCCTTTTGTGTTTTTATTTTGCACTGCCTCAATTAAAATTGTTCGAGATTTACTCGAATTATGATTACTGGATACATTTTAGCGCAAATAGTAATAAATTTTTTCCAAATTTCCACATTTTTTGAAGAGTAGGGGCGTTCGAGTTACCTCGTAGATGCGAAAGAAGGTTTATTGAGGCAATGCAAAACTGAAAAACACGAAAAGATTCGAATCTATACCTGCATCAACTCATGAGCCTATCGCACTAACCACTAGACCACAACGCACCGTTGCCTGTGGCGCAACCCAGCGTATTTCAGTGGGCAGCCAAAGCCCGCACAATCCTTTACAACATCTTTGAAGCGATTAGCAGAAACGGAAGTCAGATTCGGAATCAGCGTTCCAAGATGAGTGTAATGGTATACAACTCATCTCAAAAGGCCACGGACACCGAGTATCGTTTCCTTGTAAGAGCTGATGCACTCATTCAATTGTGTGATCTGTCGTACGGACTAATGTGCTGTAAGCAGGTCAGGAAAGTAAAGCGAAGATAGAGGAACCAATGGATTGTTTAGGAGATTAGTGAAAACCTCATGGAAGGTTGCAAGACAGCCGCAAAAAATGAGATGGTCAATATACAAAGGCCAAGCTACTGGCCGCAATCGCACAATACGGTTTGAAGTTTCGATAAGTACTTTCTGTTATAGCTATTTCTAGGGTTTCTTCAAACTCGAAAACTCTTTTTGCACTTTTAGCCAATGGCTTTTTTGCACACGTCCAAACAGTAGAAGCATGAGAAAAAAGCGAGGAGGACAGCTTTAAATGTTTCAAAGCTGAGGGTCATAGCAGGAGCTCAATTACAACGTTGCATGAGAAAGGAACAAAGTCTCTGTACGAATCAATGGCGCGTTTTTGATTTTTGAATTTTTCGGCTTATTAGGTGTACCAGTGCGTCACCTCCGCTTCGCGGAGATTCGCACTGGCTCTGTTATCCGTATGCCTTATTCATGCTCCCAAAATGATGACTTTGAAACTCACCGCGCGAGGTTGTACATCATAAATGAATTATAAGCAACTGTTCATTCTTGAAGCATCTCCATGTAAAATCGGTAATTTTGAGAAAGAAAACTTGCCAAGGAATAAATATGAATTCGAACAGATTATTGAATTTATTTTGGCTTGATATTTGTTATAAAGATAATAGTCATTTTGGGCTACATTTTCATGCAAAAATCTGTTCAGATATTTAGGTAAAACCTTGTCATATCGACTCTCTACGCGATCACTACTTTTGGCGCTGTTTTCGCGGAAAAGCAAATTTTTGAGCACTTTCTAAGCTAGAATTCTTGGAGCGCAGATTTGCTTGTCAGGCAAATCAGGACTTTGCAAAAAGTTGAATTTGTGACCTAGTTTTGCGCGCCAAAAGCCAGGTGAACCCGTTTGAGGCGCAATTTTTGAAGGACCCGCTTATCGAACCGGCTCGTCCTTGTGCATTGTGGGCCTACATGCTGGTACGGTATGCTATGCAAAATTGTAGCTCGATAGCTTGGCTGCAGCTGCCTCTATGAATTTCGTGACAGACAGACAAACAAACACACACACGCACAAAAAGACAGACGTTTAGCGCTTTATTATATGTCACAATGGCTAGAACGCTGCAAAACTATTGCACACTCAGCAGCGAAGAGATAGAAGCAATTTATTCCCGAATTGTTAGTAACATATTTCCTCATTGCTCTGCAATTAGGCGAAAGACTCTGGTACACTAACGTACTCAAAAAGAGTGTGTCTCCTTTTCGTAGAGGATCGCATAGATTCTACTGGATGTCCCCTTGTACTCTCATATTGATAGCTTTCCTACCGCGCAGTGCTGAACTTTATGATGTAAACTTTGATTCAACTGGCTTGGCTTCAGGAAGGCGGGGCTTTGCGACCTAAATGAGACCGGTCGCTCCCGCGACGCAACTGCGTCTCTCTCGCGCGAGTGCTCTCTGATCATTACTTAGCCGCAACTAGGCCACGAAGCCTCGCCTTCTCGAAGCCAAGCCAGTTAAATCAAATGGGTTGGATGGGAAGGATCACCGATCTACAATATTTGATGGCGGAAAAATAAGAGGCCGATTTGACCTCGCAGCAGGGTATAAAAGAGGTGGAAAACGGGGAGCCGCAAGCAGAAGAGGCTCGCCGAAGTCGAAAACTGGTCAGGAGAGAACCAGATTTCCCACGTGACTTACCGAGAAATCGATCAAACTTGACCGTGTAAAGCCCTGCTGAAGGGACAAATCGGGATATCTCCCCCCAATTTTGTGTCTTTTCTTGTTGTTTTCGTTCGTTGTTCGCCTTGAGGCCGTTGATACTGTTTGTTTTGCGTACGGATAAACTTTCTTGATTACAATCTGTTCGTGTGTCCCGTTATCAAGGTAGAAATTTTAAAATACCACTAGACTAGCCCGCAGTTACATGGGAGCAGAGCTAACACCTTGATTTTCTGGAAGATCACGAGCTGATTAA
The DNA here is from genome assembly GCA_958299035.1 of Cylicocyclus nassatus. NCBI lineage: Eukaryota > Metazoa > Nematoda > Chromadorea > Rhabditida > Strongylidae > Cylicocyclus > Cylicocyclus nassatus. The sequence goes on from CATQJL010000316.1 coordinate 71,142,753, forward strand.
TTGATCCAATGCAGAACCAGCAAACAGGGCCACACGGGTTGACAAGGAGCAAGAGCAATCGATCACTAGCGTAAGGAATCATTCAATCCTTATCATTCCACGCATCCAGGCGCTTACGGAAGCGCTTAATTTCCTTGCCGTGTATCGCATTTCGTCGCCGTATGAGTGAACATTTGTGAAAACAAAAAGAATTGTTTTCAGATAAGAGTTTTTTTCATCATAATGGAAGGAAAAGAAAACGAAGAGAGGAGAATGAGCCAGGTGGGAGAGCTTGGAAATTTCGCCATATTAAAGCAGCTAAAGCTCATCAGAATAGGGCTAGAGCTGTTACCAAAAGTGCTTAGCAGACATCTTAACGAGAGCAGAGCAGCGGTCAGATACAGAGGGCTGCTAGAAAAAGAGCTAACTAGTAAAGTAGCTAATACTGTAAAGCAAATAGATAACCTAGTAGCAGTAGCGTACCCAGGATTTCGGCTCGGGGGGGGCGGCAAAAACTTTTTTCAAATAAAGGTGCGTGGCGTCAGCCACGCATTCCGAAAAATTTTTAGGGGGGCTTCTCAAAATTTTTGCGGGCCCCCAACCCCTAAAATCTGGAAAAAAGGGGCGTGGCGTCAGCCACGCCCCCGAAAAAAAAATTTTATAAAGCTAATTTGGATTTTTAAAAAATTTTAAAAATTATTTTAATTATTTACAAAAATAAACAAGTCACTTGCACATTTTTATAACTCATGTAAGTAACTTTCAAAAATTTCGCGACCCGTTCTCGGGGGGGGGGCGCGCGCCCCCCCCCCCCCGCCCCCCACCCCCTCGGTACGCCACTGCCTAGTAGTCCAGATCAAAATTGGTTCTGGAACTACTCGAGTAAGGGGCTTCACGACAAATGTAAAGGCAACTTTCAAAACAGATCAATTGCAGGAAGGCATGCATAGCGAGCAACTACCGGAGAAACCGGTACAAGAAAGAGAAGAAGCCGAAGAAGGCTAGATACAAGGTGAGAACATCTCAACATTCTCCCTAAGAGACAGAAACGATAAATTCGTTCAGATGTCGAATTCGAGGAGGCGGCCGAGAGGACCAAAGCCAGAGATTAGTTCGGCGTACGCGCAGCCCTGAGGCCATTGCTGAGAACGAGCGTCAGCGAATGTCTGCCATCAAGGTACGCAGAAACACTTGTTGAATAAACTTCAAAGTATGAGCCTTGCGGACCCGGAGTTTTTCAAAGGAGGCGAAAACGAGGACTTTGGGGTTTTTATTGAAAAATTTAAAAGGAAGTTCCGTACAAACATACGGGATGAGAAAAGACTGGTAGATAGTTTGGGAGATGAGCATTTAGCGGGGCATGGAAAATCCGTGTACCTCAGTATCCGTTTATCGGTAAGGCGCCAGGGATTCGAGAGGGGGTAAAGGAGATGACCGCGCTGTTGGCGTGTGACTCAACCGCTGCAAGGCTTAGAGCGCTCACGGCGTTAAGAAACCTGTGGCTGAGATCAAATCAAGGAGTGGCCGAATTTTGTGTAGTCCTGGAGGGTTTAGCCAGGAAAGCGAACCCTCAATGCAGTATTGAGGAGCGACCCATGGAATGCGCATACTCCTGGATAATCTAAAAGACTGGCCGAATTATTTGCAGCTAGTAGGAGCGCTGCATAAAGTGGATCCGGGGAATGCTTACAATACAATAAAAGAGGTAGCTTTAGAAATTGAGTAGTCAAAAAGACTTTGCAGGTGGGACCGAAGAGAACAACGGTAGAGTTCTCCCAAGAAAGACGAAAGATTTGCACACAGTAGGCATTTCCAAAATAGCAGCCCAGAGAGGGGGAAGCGCAACAGAGAAGAAAGGCAAGCGCCACAGGCAACAAGGAACACAGACACTGGTCGAGGCCCTTCAAACGAAGGAAGGAGGTGCTACGGGTGTAGTCGCTTCGGGCATCACATACGAAACTGTACCAGCAAGACAGGGAATGACTTCAGCGATATCAGGTCCACTAACATCCATGGTGGACAGAGCAAGGAATCTAATGGTGAAGAGCGCTCAGGATATGACAGATGGGCTTGTAGAAAACAAGACAATCCTGCCAGCAAGAGTTTTGAACATGCGAATATCAGCACTAATAGATACAGGATCGATGATCAGCAACATGCCCATCAAGATACTTGCAGATGCAAAGGACAAGGGCTATGAACTAGACTCCCTAAAGGCTCTACAGGTAGAGGAAGGAAGTATTTATGATGCATCAAACAATGTCATGAAGTTTCTAGGAGGAGTGAAAGTGAAAATAGAAGTAGAGGGAGGACGTAGAAGCAAAGTGGCATTTCATGTGACGAGAGACGGAGATGAAGTACTGCTGGGAACAAACGCGCTCAAAAGCTTGGGTATCGCAGTAACGTTTCCGAAAGCGAAGACGGAGGAGACGGCAAGAGTACTGGAGCGGGTGGTGATACCTCCTTGCCAAACGAAACTAGTCCGGATCAAATGCAAAGAAGAGCAAAAGAGGAGGACAGAGAAAGCTCTGTGGTCATCAAGAAAAAAGGTGTCAGATGGTATCTTCTCTATAAATGAAGCGGAGACAAAGGTACCAGTGTTCAACACAACTACAGAAATTTAGTACTGCAACCAAGAAGAGGAAGTAGATACATGGGGGACGGATAAACGGTATGTGTCTGTGAAGGATTCGGGAGCCAAACGAGTCTGTAGCTGCAAGAAGACAGAAGAGAAACGAAGTGTAACTTGGCCAAGTGGAGCGCAGGAGAACAGGAAGAAAAAGCCTACAATGAAAAGAGGCACCAAGATACAGAGCCCACCTAAAGCTGACTTCGGGGAAATGTATAATGAAGCACAGAGAGCAGTGAAAGACGAGATGACACTAATAGAGAAAGGGCAAGGGTTTAGGAGGAAGGGACTCATTGCATTCATAGTACCTGAGTGTGCAGCGGCATAATGGAGATAGGCAAAGAGGAATACTGACCAAGGAGGCAGTATAATTCATCAGCTTAAAGACGCCTTGAGAAACTTGAAAAACTGTCGTGTATGGATCATAGTATGGCCCATGGACCCAAGCAGGGAGGATGAGGCTATCATAGAGACATTGCGCTTATGCAAAAAGCACCTCAGAGCAGGAGGGCAGATTGTATCAGTGTGGCCATCAATATCTTCCCGCAAGTACGTATGGAAAACGAAGTCAAAAGTGTGGTCGGTGATTGACAGAATATTGAAGAAATATGCAAGCCCAAATCAGTCGTTTACTTCAGTTCCCTCGAGAATACAAAAGGGGAAAGCGATTAAAGAAGCAGGAAAAACCGACGGTAGTTTTCAGTTTTCTAATATGCATTTCAGGGACGGATGGATCACGACAACTCCACAACATCCACAGGACAGCTCCCGGCGCAAACTTAGAAATTCGCAGCAGCCGCCGACGACGTCAGCTCCCCGGAGGAGAGGGATGTTGGATGGAAAGGATCACCGATCTACAATATTTGATGGCGGGAAAACAAGAGGCGGATTTGACCTCGAAGCAGGGTATAAAAGAGGTGGAAAACGGAGAGCCGCGAGCAGAAGAGGCTCGCGGGAATAGAAAATTGGTCAGGAGAGAACCAGACCTCCCCACGTGAAAAATTAACGAGACATTGATCAAACGTGACCGTGTAAAGCCCTGCTGGAGGAACAAACCGGGATATTCCCTCCCAATTTCGTGTCTTTTCTTGTTGTTTTCGTTCGCTGTTGGTCTTGAGGCCGTTGTTACTGTTTGTTTTGCATAGGATAGACTTTCTTGATTCCAATCTATTCGTGTGCCCCGTTATCAAGGTGGAAACCTTGAAATACCACTAGACACTAGCCCGCAGTTACATGTAAACAATTAAGTATTCCAAAAGTTTTTTTGTGTGAGGTCGAAACTTTGGGAAATCGAAACTCTTCTGCACCTTCGCGCGAGATTCAGTCACTGGATCTAAGGATGGCATCATCACAGATTTGCATGTACGATTGTGATTTGTACAAATCCATAACCTTGGGAGAAGTGAATCATTTCTACGGCCAAAGCATGTGATCGGCCTATTGGGCAATTTTTGAGGAATTCGCCCGTCGGATGTGCCCGTGTTTTCGCGTGGTGGAATGCTTTTAGCATGTGCTATGCTAAAATTGGGCTGATCAGCTGAGCCCGCTCTCGAATTTTGTAACACACACCACACACACACCACACGCACACCACACACACACCACATACACACCACACGCACGGACCACACACACGCCACACACACACCTCACGCACACACCACACACACCACACAAACCACACACACACCAAAAACACGACACATACCACACACACGCCACACTTACCACACACCACAGACACACACACACACAAGTCACCTAAATATCCTCACTAAGGCCTCGGACAGAGTTCACGCGATTTGATCGTCACAATTGAACGCGACAAGACAGCTGTAACAATATCATTGCATGCCGGTCTTCTTGCATTTAGGTTATGATAGTTTACCAACACGATTAATCGTGACTAGTTATCACAACCGAAATACAAGAAGATCGGCATGCAATGAACTCACACTTGTCTTAGGCCCCGGTCAGACTTCACGCGACTTAATCGTCGCGATCTAATCGCCAAGATTTCCATTCATTTTCATTTCACATTCAAAAATATCAGGCTGGAAAAGTATCACAACCGAATGCAAGTTGATCGGCATGCAATGAACTCACACTTGTCTTAGACCCTGGGCAGACTTCACGCGATTTGATCGTCGCGACTGAATCGCGACGAGACAACTGTTACAACATCATTCCATGCCGATCAACTTGCATTCGGTTGTGATACTTTTCCAGCCCGAAATTTTTGAATGTGAAATGAAAATGAATGGAAATCTTGGCGATTAGATCGCGACGATTAAGTCGCGTGAAGTCTGACCGAGGCCTTATAGCGATTGCATCGCGACGATCAAATCGCGTGAACTCTGCTCGAGGCCTAACCCATTACTATAAGCAACGTTTGCTGACATCTTCAGATTTTTTTGGACGTAAGAATTTCATAGTGCGGTTTGGTACACTGTTACAATTTCAATAAAAGCATTCAAAAGAGCTTGAGGTTTTTTGATAATGGTCGTGCCTGCTGCGGCACTCAACAAATCTAGTTTTCGCGGCGCTATCTTTGCTTGAAATGTTGCGGTAGAAGTTTTTGAAATGTAATGTTTTGATTATACAATAAAGTATAAAATTAATAATTTCCTCCGTCCTTATTTATTACGAAAGTGTCTTTTGTATGGCATCAAGGAAAAGCAAAGGACAAAGAGATAGGAGAGATATCCATAATCACATTGTGTATACAGACTTTCGAAAAATAAATTCTCGATTGTCATGAATCCAAAACTCACTTTGCCGACAGAAGGGTGTTGGTTTGAAGAAAGAGAAGGCTTCCAAAAAGTCTACATTTTCCAAAGTACTGTTCTCTATTTTCACACAGCCTTCATATCTGTATCTTCCTTTCATTGCATCTGATATCGTTATGGGAGTAGTCGTTTCGACTCTGAGATCGCCATAGATCGAAGTACAGTTGGCAATACTGGCAAAGTCTGAGAGAGGTTCTGGCATTGAGCATTCTGTAACGTTCATCGTGAGACAATAAGCTTTAAATTTCATGATACTGAATACAAAGTGACGCACTTATACATTGCTTATGATCTACCTCACCTCCTCTCTCTTGAAGATCTATAACGCTTCCAAACTTGCGTAGTTCTTTCAAGTCTTGTTCAATCAATTTTGTGTTCCCTCGCACTGCTACCAGCTTTTCGGAATATCCTTTAAAGCTATTTAAAAGCTCCTCTTCGATTTTCAGAAATTCTAACTGGTTATTATTTATTATCCGCAGCACTGGCCCTGCAATTTTAAAGCTAACAAACTATGCAGCAAAAAAACCGAAATCAACTTACCGGTACAGTTGCCTTTGATGGTTTTAGTCTCTATTTTAATACCATTTAAGTTTGTATTTTTTGCTTCTACGCACATATTTAGCTCTTTGCCCAAGAGAAAATTGAAATCAGACTGATTTAAGCCATCAGCGGTAAAAACTAATGCATCAAGTAGTTCAATTTTAGTCGCAAAGCGGCATAATTTTGTGAGGTTCTTTTTCTCATCTATACTGTTGATAGTGACTTCTTCTGTCTCACTTGTCTCAAAAGTGCACCCTAAAGTAGATTATCTTCATTCGAAAAGTGCAGCATATAAAAAGATAAACAAAGTCAACATTGTAAGTGAGCTTGTATTTCCATGTTTTCCAATACGCCGCACTTTAGAATTAACAATAACAATGCTGATGTTTTGTCTTTTTTCACTGTGTTTGCTGCGATTATCCCTATAACCCCACACAAGGGTAACAACCATACTTCCGAGAATCCCTTTGCCTCTACACTGCAAAATTCGTAATTTCTTGTTATGCCAGCTGCATGCTCAATCAAAATGCTTTCGACTATTACTGTGAACTCTTACAAATACGGGAGGAATTTTAAAAGGGTCGCTTGAAAGATTGATAATAAAGCCAGGAGCGCTTTATCAATCTTCCAATTAAGCAAAGGCCAATGTCAGCACAAAATAACATGAACTTTTTTATTGTAGCAATTATACTTGTTTGGGACCCTGCAGAGGAGGCCGTACGCCGGACGCCGGAAATATGAGCTAGTTGGCATAAGTGTAGAAAGAGAACGGATACGTACTCAGATTTCCTATTTCATTCCTTCTTTTTTGCTCTTCGAACACATCGGCGGCGTACTACATGCACGTCTAGTCATCTCGTCAACCATAAGTTAGGGTGTCGTAAAAGTCAATTCGCCTAGATCAGTCACTTAGTGAACATTGTTGTATTATAGATTAGATCGTGGCCTTAGGAAGATTAAAAGGACTTATGTATGTTATATGAAAAACTTCCAAACGGCCTGATTATAAGAAAAACGCTATTGCTAATTGGTGGTTTCCCAATTTGTGCACGCCCGCTAAAATCTGTAATCAGATCAACATCGGTTGCAGGGTGTCCCAAAAGTAAATACACACTTTTCAATCGTTTATATCTCACTTCCCATTTGTCTTTTCCAGCCATTTAAGCATTATTCTGTAGAGGAAGATCCAACTTAGATTTACAGTATCGAGCGAATCAAGAATCTCTCTTCGTTACTGTAGGAACTTCGAAAAGATTTTTAGGCTATTGGAAGCCATATTCTCGCCTCGGAACGAAACCAAACAAATCAAAAGTTCTTATACTAGGGCAATTGAAGCCGCTGATTTCGAATATGACATTTGCAATTTACTATGATGCTTTTTTCCAAAGTTATCCCAGGTAAACCGGAATTACTGAATTCCCAGCTTTGTCAGAAATGTGATTACACAGTCAAAAAAGCTGAAAACGTTCGTAAAAAGTTGTGTGGTGAAATCAGCGCGCGTGAAAACCCTATTACACTATTGTCAGATTTTCTGAAAGAAATTTTGTCAAATGGTATATTTCACAATAGTTTCGCAGGCCGGAAATTCTTGCTGTAATCCTACAGTAACAAAGATCGGTGTAATCTAAGTTAAAACCTCCTCTACCGAATGCTAATTGACTGGCAAAGAAAGACCCATTGGGAAGAGAAACATTGACGATTGAAAAGTGTGTACTCACTTTTAGGACACCCTGTATAATGTGACTTCTGTCTGCGAGATTTGAGTGTTGCAGTATTATCACCATTATGTTGAAAATACCATGCTTCTTTTCACTTATGTATCAGGGGTTGTCAATGAGTACGAAGGAGTGGGGATAATGGGAGATATCGCAGACACAGGTGCTGTCAGCAATCCTCCAAATTCATTTCTACAAGGGAAGTGACAGGGTCATCTCGATGATTGTTTTGAGATAAGGCAAAAACAAGTTTCAGAGGTTACAAACAAGGACATCAGACGCTTGGAAAGCTACATCCATGCATTTCTGCGGAGATAAAAATGTATTCTTGTGGAGTGTAGGTCCAAAAGCTTCGCAAAGTTTTGGTGAATTAGAATCTAGCTTGGGGTGCGTCTGATTTGGCGAATTTAGCCACATCGACTGCATTATCTCAATATCAACGGACCGGGTTGCGCTGCTCCAAATTTCTTGTCTTATTGTTGACTGGGTTATAACTGAGTCAGTAATTTAAGCGCTCAAACGAGATCGCATAATAGTTTCTTTGCGCGTCAGTCGTGTAGTAGGGCATAGAAAAATGCATAGCTTGTGAATGTGATTCACAAAAACTCTGTACTTTTTGAATAACGACCTTCATTTTCGCTTTTGTCACAACTGCTGGCTCTCCTATGGTTTCTTTCACGGCATCTCTATATATACAAAACTCAAAAATTGTTGTTTAAAGAGTATGTGCGTTATAGAAATGCCAAAGCTGAACCGATTGAGCTAGGACTTCGCAACAGATATTTTCGACCCGGTAGACGGTTTTGGGCTACTTTTTACGCAAATTCGTTGGGCTATCCCACCTTATTGATTTGTTTACTGACTTTAGAAAAAATGAAAGGTTGTGGTCATTATCAAGTCACTTCACCACAGCCATTCAACAGGGACGGTAAACTTCATTTTCAATCTGTGGTTAGCGTGCGGTGAATCTATGTGAGTCGCATGAAGGATCATTCTATCTCGCTCTCACAGGTTACTTCTGTGCAGGAGAGGAGGGAAAAGCGAAGTATTGGGAGGTGGAAGTGAAGCGCAAGCCAGCGGTGAAGCAAACCCTGTCATTTCGCTCGAGAATGTGTACCGCTTGACGGTCCGGTTATTCACTTTCGTGTGAAACAGGGTATGCCAGACAGTTTTGCACTGAAATCAATTTTTACCAAGATCAAGCTGCTGCACGGTTCCAAAACATCAGCAGTAAAGTTAATTCCCATTTCGCGACGATGACGATGCGGTAACATTGAAAGGGCCATTTCAATAGTGAACCTGTGCTGAAACAGGAGTTCTTGCTGTGCAGCGCCTATAAATTTATGAGACGGGGGTAAGGGAGGGGGGGGAGTTGGAGAGGAGAGCCAGAAAGTGAGATGCAGGAAAAAAGTTGAGAAGGCGTAAGGCATAAGAGGAGCAGCAGCAACTCGTTTTTGTTGAGTTCCATGTCGCTTGCTCTAAATCCATAAAGGCATTGTCCCGGCAGATTTTGCAATTCCACTTTTTTTGCATGTTTTGAGCCTGTTTGACCCGTAGACCCCGAAACTACCTTTAAAACGGGTGAAAAGATCTTTTTCGGGGCGTTTAGCCAATTTCCAAAAGGCAGCTCGGACGAGAATTTCAATGGAAAGCTGGGAGGCTTGGCACGAAGGCCCTACTGCCTGTAATTTTTGCTTTGGATAGCATGCACAATGCGGGAGAGCAGTTGTGGGGTCCCGCACAGGACAGTCGAAATCAAGAGCGCGCCGATTGGGGTTGCGCGCGCCGGTTCGAGGGCCATTTTCTCTGCTTGGGGGGGGGGGGAACATCAACCAACCGGACTGTACCTCGAGGTCAGTGAGATGACCAGGAACCCCACCATAGCAATATCCCCCAGGGCGCGAATCTGCCTGGACACTGCCTATAAGGGGTCTTGGTTTTTACCAGATTTCTTCAGATTTACCGCACGGGCCTTAAATGCATGGGCGCATAGTTTCTGTAAGTTGTCGCAAGAGCACCAAGTCCGGCTTGAGCAAAATGCGCCTATGACTAATTATGAAGAGTCGTTACAGTGCCAGATCGCGCAGCGACTGGAATTGCGGGAGGTATGCCTTAGGCAAGCGCTATACTCCTCGAGGAGTATAGCATGGCGATGATCAATATGCATCAATTACGTGTAAAACCGGCGATTTTTGTCGCCGATATTGGCGACTGGCGATCGCCAATCGACAATGTTGGCGACTACACATTGAATGTGTATCAATTGGACGTGTGGTAACTTGTTAGCGATCGATACGCATAGAAGACACAGTCGCCAGTATTGGCGACTGGCGATCGCCAGTCGTAGCGATTGGTGATCGCTCGTCACCATGCTATACTCCACGCGGAGTATAGCGCCTGCCTTAGGCCTTACGAGTTCATTGCATGCCGATCTTCTTGTGTTTCGGTCGTGATAGTTAACACATTGACGACCACGCAGATTTTCAGCTGTCTGCCTTCTGGGACCATGGCCTTTTACAGACCAGCCCGCATTTTTCAACTATAATTACGCATACTGCTTCTACAGTACACCTACAGTAAATCTAAAAGACCGACAGAAGGGGTAGAGGTCATCCGTAGATTCAGTGCAAAAGAAGGATTATAGAATGAGTTTATCCCAAGGTAGTAGTCATTTTAACGACATTCAAGTCTTGACACAAATGGTGTGTCAAGGGGTCCCACGTGGTAGTCATTGCTTGACAACCATGTGTGTCAAGCGGTCGCCAATGTGTTAATAACGATTAGTCGTGTTGGAGAACTATCATAATGAAACGCAAGAAGATCGGCATGCAATAATATTGTTACAATTGTCGGCGCGATGAATCGGGACGACGAATTGCGTGAACTTTGCTTGAGGCTTAAGATGCAAGGCTTGGCACGAGGTACAAGATGCAAAAAAAAACGAAGTCCCCCTTGACTTTTCCAAAATTTTGTGAATTTTTTGATCTCAACCTAAGCGTAAAGAATTCTCAATAAACGAAACGTCGATTACGCATAACCTAAGTTGTGTTTTTTCGGCCACAAAGACTTTCCTTTTGGTTTTTGTCCAAAAACGATCAGCCCTCTTATAAGCCACCTGCACCATACCCTGCTAAGATTTTGCGAACACTTCTTTGTTTCTGCGCAATTCTCACCGTTACAAAAAAGGGTGTGAGCCTTAAGGGCCAGGCATACTTCCACTTCAGTCGCGACGCGATTTGGTAGTATTTCAACTGTTTATAACTCATTGTAAGCACATTTCAAAGGTACAGAAGATATGACATTTTATTACTAATCCACGTAAGTTATACACACTATGCATGTGCAGTTTGCTAGTGTTGATCTGAAGACTTCTGGCGAATTGCCAAATCGCGTGAAGTATGCCTGGCACTTCAGGCCTAGGGCAGAGTTCACGCGATTTCATCGTTTCGATCGATCGCGACAAGACAACTGTATAACAATATCATTGTATGCCGACCTTCTTGCACGCCGGTTGTAATAGTTTTCCAACAAGACTAATCATGACTAACTTTTACAACCGAAAGACAAGAAGATCGGCATGCAATGAACTCGTAACTGTAACTTGTCTGGCAGCGATTGAATCGCAACGATCAAATCGCGTGAACTCTGCCCGAGGCCTCAAAAGTAAGACAAGGTGGCGCAGATCGCCGCTAGTTTGCATGGAGTTTCAAAATTGATTGTAGCATGTTTGGAAGCGTTTCATTAACATTCATCTGTTTGGCTGGCACATCCTGACTTTCGGTCATATTCACAAGCCTCGTTCTGAACATCTTGGCATTAGGATCTAACTCATAATAACGGGCTAAGGTTGTTTACGTGTTTTTGTGTGTGTATTATTGTATGTGTCTGTGTGTCTGTATGTAACGAAATTCGTAGAGCGAGTTCCAGCCAATGTCCTGAGCCCAACTTTTACACATCGCATGCGACCAACATCAAAACCTACTGTGCAAAAGCACGAGTAGTTTTGTTGGGTGGATCCTTCAGAAGCTGCGCGTCAAACGGAACCACTTGGGTTCTGACTGGTTCCGTATCACCACTTTTTGCAAAGTCGGAGATGTGTTTGGCATGCTGATGTGCAAGCCATGGATTTAGTCCAAAAAGTGGACAAAGGTTTACTACTTTACGAGAACGACTCCAAAAAGAAGTGGTTGCGTAACTGGTTAATTTGCTATGGTTTTACCTGAGCATTCTAGAAGAATTTTGCACAGAGATGTAGCTCACGTTGCCTACTGTCCTTATGGCAGCTATCAAGCCAGAAAGAGTCCAAAAACCTATTCAAATTTGTATTTGTTCTCCTGCAAAAGTTTCATCTGCGCGAAATCACCGATCTCACACGAAAAAGCATTTAGAATGGGTAGTTGTTTACATTTCACTCGCGATATTCGGCACTGCGCGGTGAGTTTCATTGCCACCATTAGTCAAGAATGAGTAAGGCATATGAAGTAAGACCAGTGCTAGCCTCTGCGAAGCAGAGGTGACGCACTGGTTAGAAATGATCGCCAAGAAAACTCCATTCCTTCCAAGTAAGACAAAAATACTTGTATTCGACTTTGTGCACTTTGCTTCTTCAAAATGGTTGCTAAGGCCCCGGGCAGACTTCACGCGATTTGATCGTCGCGACTGAATCGCGACGAGACAACTGTTACAACATCATTCCATGCCGATCAACTTGCATTCGGTTGTGATACTTTTCCAGCCCGATATTTTTGAATGTGAAATGAAAATGAATGGAAATCTTGGCGATTAGATCGCGACGATTAAGTCGCGTGAAGTCTGACCGGGGTCTAACGAGGACAATCACGCTATTCTTTATTGTGAAAAGAGAGAGGGAGTGCTGTTCAAAGCTCTATATACTTTTAAGAGAAACAATTTTTTGTAAGCCAAAATTCAAGCTCAAAGAAGTTTACTGCTCCGAACTTACTCAATTTAAGTGCTCTGGATGATGATATATACGGCATAGAATAAGATAGAAAGGTTATGAGACTGATGTATTTTTGTTGAAGCATAGTGTGCGATATGGCTCCTAAACTTGTAAGTTCCTATGACTGGAAGTGAGGCACATCGGAATCTCACAGAACGGAAAAGTGCCGATGCTCTTTGGGCAAACGACGGTAATAAATGAAGTTTCTCCAACATTTAATTTTCTAGTCGGATCACTTGATTCTTCAGTTCATTTCGGCAAATCAGATGGACAAGGTGGGTTGTACTTGAGCTAGGAATGTTTAGGATGGAAAACAAGTTAGGTAACTTATTGTTAGACCAGTGCGTCACCTCTGCTTCGCAGAGGCTCGCACTGGTCCTACTATCTGTACGCTTTACTCATTCCCGCACAATAGTGACATTGAAACTCACCGCGCTATGCGGACTATCACGAATGACTTGTAAACAACTATTCATTCCGAAAGCTTTTTCAAATGAGATCGGTAATTTCGCATGAACGAAACTTTTGCCATAAGAACAAATGCAGATTTGAATCGGTTTTTGGACTTTTCACAGCTTGGTATTCGCCATAAGATGCAATAACCAACGTGGGCCACATCTCTGTGCAAAAATCTTCTCAAATGATCGGGTAAAACCTTGGCAAATTGAACATTTACGCAACCTATACATTTTTGCGCCGTTTTCGCAAAGTAATGAACTTTGGTTCAATTTTTTAGGCTAAAGTCTATGGCTTGCATACTAACTTGTGAAACTATCCTTGATTTTGCAAAAAGTCGTGCTACACGCCCAATTTTACTGGCCAAAAGCCAAGTGGATCCGTTAGAGGCGCATTTTTTGAGGGATCCACGCAACGGATCCGCTCGTGCTTTTGTATAGTGGAATCCCATGTAGGTAGCATGTGCTGTGCAAAATTTGGGCTCAGGAGGTTGGCTGGAACACGTCCTACGAGTTTCGTGACAGACAGACAGACACACACACAAAAACACGTAAACAACCTTAGCCCGTTATTATAAGTTATGATAGCATCATGACTTTAGTCCATTATATTGGAGTTCTTTCGCAATCTTCATAGGATAGCTGCTTGTGAAGGTATTATACTAGAGTGATTTCAGCATAATTTAAGTGATGCATAATTGCGTCGTGAAAAACACTCTCAAAGAAAGTACGCATTACTTATTGTCAGCTAAGCTTCGTCTGCACTAAATTTTTCAAACTTTTGAAGTTTAAAAAGCAGTGACCTATGCATACTCATTTGCGACAGGACGTCAGTCGTACCCTCTTAGGCCCTGATCATAGCTCTCGCGATTTCAGTCTCCAAGCGATTTGGCCATTTGCCAGATCTCTTCAACCCCAACACCTGCAGACCACAAATGCTTAGTATTCAACGTTCGCGAGTAAAATGTGCCATTTTCCAAGTGCTTAAAATAAGTTTGTGACGAGTTATAAGCAGGTGGAGTACTGCTAAGTCGCGTCGCGACTGAAATCGCGTGAGGTATACCTGGGTCTTTACATAGAGCATTGTACTCTGATAACCCCTTCACTTTGAGTCAGAATAGGAGGCACAATTGCTTTGAATAAAAACAAGGAGCATGCGGGGTGATGCCACGCATGCTTGGCTCACAGTGAGATCAGAACATTTGGAATGAAACAAGTATTGCGAGTACTAACTCAAAAATTACTCCAGCAACGCCAAAATTGTGTTTTATTAGCGTTTCTCAAACAACCTCCTCTCTTGGACTACAAGTGATTTTCAGAAATTTAGGAAAAGCTAAGTTTAGTAAAAACCGTAAGTGTCGCGGCTCGCGATCGACCGCTCCTCACAGCATGTGGCCGGGAGCACCGTGTTGCCGCGCGTCTCGGTCGTGGGCACGGTCGCCGCGCTTTACGGCGGCTACCTTGTTCGCTCCGAGACCACACCATGTAGGCACGCCCCCAGCCACCGCTATAAATAGCGCATACGCGCGCCAGTGCGGCCTCTCTCGTCTTGTCATCTTACTATTACTGTCGTGCCGCCTTTATTATTGATTGGTTGGGTTTCTACGATATCGCCGTCGTGTCTACGTCCCCGTGCCTCGCGCGATTGGATGGATCGTTGATGGATTGTTTGGATGTACGCGCGAGGATAGAATTCCAGGATGATGAACATCACGAAGCGCCTTGGTTGCGCAGGATTTGTTGGGAGCTTTGTTTGATGCTGTCGGTTAACATCATGGGGTCGGTGTTGCCGTGCCGTAGCTGCTGCCTTGGCGGCGCGCGGCCGGCCTGTGGGTAGCTCCCTTGGATTCCGGGAGAGTGTGTGAGTGTGCTAGCGTGTGAGTGTGAGTAAGTTAGAGTCCCCATCGGTAGCCCGGGGTAGAGCTTAACTCTCCCCGTGGTAAGTATGTTTATATTTATGTCGTATATTTTTCTCGTGTATATTCGTTTAGTAAATTTATGTATTTTTATTGTTTTGTGTGCAGTGTAGGCGTAACGCGCCATTGTGAGTTGGCGCGCACCCGCAGTGGCGGAAGTCCTTCGGGGACAGGAGCTGGACGCAAGGCAGTCGAGCACTAGGTGAGGGGGCGCAGAGCCCAGCGAGCCGCAACATGGTGCATCGATGCCGAGCGCATGGTGGATGGCGTCGCCGCCCGCGGATGGGTTAGTCGCGCAAGTTGGAGCAGGTTGTGTGCCATCGGTATGTTGCGTCGTTGTTACGTTGTTGAAGGAACGCGCTTATCCCATCCATCATGCGTGCGTAACGAGCCCGAAGCTACCACGCTCAGCGCCCCAGTAGGAAGTCCTGGCAAACAGAGAGGCAGAGCTGAATACCTACGTAGCCAGTAACAAGAGTGCCGGAAGGTAGCCAGGGTGCGAAGCATGGCGTGTCAGCGCGGGGGGATAGTCGGGAAGACTGTGGCAACTTGCCAACTAGAACCCAATCGATCGAGCGCCCACGTCATGCGATACCTGGTAAGCCTGTCGCGCTTGGAAAGTGCTGCTCAGGTGGAGGGCCGGTGTCGTAGTCGGCGGGCTCGATAGGGGGTACCGGAGAGTACCAGCGGTTGCACATGTCGAGTCTTCGGGATTTGGACGAAGGATTGGGGGAAGTAGGATAGGAAGAGTCGAAGATGGAAGCCTTGATGGAGCACGATCGATGGAAGATGGATGCCGATGGAAGGAGGATGAAGAGGAGGATAGGACGATCGCGAGCGCGCCTGAGTTGTATCGTTGTACGTGCATTTAGTGTTGTATCGTTGAGCACGCTGCGCGCAGAAGACCAGATCGCGGAGGCGCGAAGAAGAGTTGTATCGTTGTACGCGCATTTCAGGATTGTATCGGAGGACGCGAGAGAGCTGTACCGGAGTACGCGCCAGGAGAGTTTCGATGTCGGATTGTTGTTCGAGGGGGAAGCGGGCATGGAGACGGACAGTTGAACGACGGACGGATGGAAGTCAAGGAGCGCGATTTAGAGCTGCATCGTCGCACGCGTATTTAGTGTTGTACCGTTGAACACGCTTCAGTATCGTATCGTCGTACGTGTACTAGTGTTGTATCGTCGAACGCGTTTCAGTACTGTATCGTTGTACGCGCTAGTTCGAAGGCGAAGGACGAGCGATGGACAGGAGGAGCGACAAAGAGAGGGGTATGGAGCTGCGTAGAGCTGTATCGGTGGACGCGCAAAGGTGGAGCTGTATCGAGACGCGCGAAGAACCGCAGCTGGGGATCGACACCGTCCTATATTCACATATAGGAGCTTGGACCATAGCCGGGGAGACGGGATTCGGGTTCTTTTTTGTAAGCTGGGGTTGTATAGTTAGTATTTTGTATTCTATGGCTTTTGTATTTTTGTGTTTTCTAGGTAAGTTTGAGTTTGGGGCTGGGTATGGGTTTGGATTGGTACTAGGGGTTCCTGGGATCCGTACCCTGTTAGTTTTTCTTTCACACCACCTCTTTTCTTCGCTCTACTGTAGTTTAGTTTTCCCTACAACCGGTATTAGTTTGTCCCCGTAGTTTAATCTCCTGTAGTCCGTAGTTTAGTTTAGTAGTTTAGTCCGTAGTATAAGATTGGCCCAATTGTGACCCGTAGTGACCTCTATCCCCGGCGTAGTGCTACATGGGGCCGTATGGTTAGCCTCTTTGGTGCAATAAGCGCACTTGGGCCCTTGAGGCTTTGCCCCTTTAGTTCGCCCACCACCCCCTAGTACAAAGCGGAGAGCAGCCGTGCTAGAAGGATAGGAGTTGCCGAGCAAGATGCTGGAAGGTACCATCAGCAGGACGACGATGAAGGACGGCAAATGGAATGAAGCACGGTTTTAAGCAGGATATGGTCCAAGTGCCCATGGGTCATCAATGATGGCCTCTCCGTTCGCCGACAGGAGCCCTGAGCAGTTTCCAGACCGGCCTCCGACAGGATAACCTCTCCCGTACCTTGTTATACGCGCGCCACTTAGTGCCGCGCAGGCTCTTCAGTGACACTCTGTCGTTATTCATGCTCTGTTTGCCTTACGTCCTTTGGTTGCCCCGCGGTTACGTACTACACTTCCTTTTTTGTTATTCCTTCTTTGGTGGAGTAGGTAGGGTAAGTTGAGAGGGTCTAGTAGGGTTGTTCGTTGGCATGCGTAGTAGGGAGTGTGTTCTGTGATTTTTCTATCTGTTTCTTTCCTTCTTTACGTATTTTCTTTAGGTTACCGATGGGTGTGAGTGTTGCCCCCTAGCGCGCCGCGCTTCGTTTAGGCATGGTCCATCTTCGATGTCGTTGGTCACACGACGGATAGTACGACAGAGAGAGCCATTGGAAACAGGCAGAACTTCTTACCGTTTTCCATCCAGGTACCGAGCGTCTGTTTCCTTCTTTTTTGTTCTGATTTGTCTGGTACCAGGCCGTTGTCGAGCTTTATGCTCTGTTTTTACTATCAGGCCAGATGTTGTGTTTTTGCGGCGGAATGCCTTTCTTTCTGTAATTTTTGTCCCATATTTCCCCGCTTTTTCTTCAGTTGGGTCCTGAAACGATTGTTGTCGAGCGCGCACTTTAGGCGGCGTGTACCCCACCTTCTTGTGCATATTGATCGACCATCAGATCCTTTGCGCTTCTTCCCTTATTTCCTATGTCTTGTTTGTTGTTGTCGACGCAATAAGCAACCATAGCCCCTTTTTACGTTTTTGTAATTCTGGTGAACGCGCGACCCAACTGCTCATTTCGCGCAAACTTCGTCTCCTTTGGCCTTAGAGCGCCGGTTAGGCAGTAGATTCTTTACTTCTCGCTAAGTATTCTATCCTTGGTGTATAGCGAACTTGTTCTATCTTTACAGTTACTATTGTCTACAGCATTGCAGCCTGTGTCCTAGCCAAGTCAGTATTTTTGCTTTTCTTGCAACTTCGCGAGCCGTGAGCTTATCAACACCTCCTTGCTCATTGCAGAACCTTCTGCACGTTCCATCTTGGGTCCATTCTGTATCCCTGCAGTTGTTCCTGTAAGTGCTCTGCGTAGTTGTAATTTTTGTTTGATCCTTGGCTACCTGCAAGACTATCATTCACTCGGCTTTGACTTAAACTCGGCTTTTTCTTTACGCGCGTTCAGTACATCGTCTGTGTGCTAGCATGATCTACGCACTTTTGGATATCTCTTGTACTGCGCGTCAATCCTGGTATTTCTTATGTTATATACTGTAAGCGCGCCTTTTGTAGTATGTTATCTTCTGTTGGCGCAGTGTAGATTTTTCCTCATTGCCTATTCCATCTATAGGCTTCTTCTTGCGCGTGAGTACCTTTAGAGTATCGCGCCTCTGTTCCCGTTGTGCGCTCCAGCTGCACTTTAATTTCATGCCAAGTTTACTTGGTTAGATCTTTGGCTAGTGAAGTACTCCTTTACCACCTACGTTGGCATCGTCGTATTTTTGAGTTGTATCGTCGTTCGACGAGATATCGCGCTTAGCGCGCCAACCGTGCTTCACAGATACTTTTTGCCCGTAGTAGCTTGGCTCAATCGTTGCATTTAGGGTTAGTATTCACAGTTGTTACCATCTTGTTCGTATGTTTAACTTGCCTGGCCAGCTAGTGTAACTGCGACCAACTGTGGTGCGTCGTGAGCATGCCCCTTGAGTGCATTTTCTTTCTGGATTTAGACTCACCTGACGCGCGACCCGCAGACACGTTCTTACTACCTTGTCTGTAGACGCTTATGTCAGGCACCTGTAGCCAGTAACACCGGCTGTAGTTACACGCGCGGCTTTCGCCGTTGCTTTGTCGGATTTACTTCCTTTAACCCGGATTGGCCCATACTCGGACTTACTTCTTGCCTGCATTACTGTTTTGTTATGTCATTGTTCCATCTCCTATTTGACACTCTCGGTGTGCAGCGCAACTTGAATTTGACGAAGGTTGGAATGGTCCTGCGGGTAGCACCCACTCCCGCACTCGCTGTAGTGTCCTCCCCAGCAGCTTGGCTCATATTCCAACATTTGAACATGGTTATACTCAGTTTGCGCGTCTATACACTTAGCGTAACGCGCTAAGTAGGTACGTCAAGTACGTAACATCATTTAGTCGTTGCGCTGAGTATTAATCATGCCCATGCCGGTGGATTCATCGTCGGAACGTCTAGAGGGAAGTCTTACTGCGCAGAAGCGCCGTTAATCAGCCTAGGATACCTCGTGACGATGATCTGTTTTGAGGATGATGGCACCAACGGCGAGCTGGGAATAGGAAATTCGACGTGCGAGTCCGAAGACGACATCTCGCGGGAGTTGATGGAAGTTCGTGGACGAGTACCCATGGCAAATCCATAAGACGCGCAGGCGGACGCGCAACCGGGTGATACTGCGGACTCGAACGGTACTAGTAGGCAACACTAATTTTGAATTTTGTTTTGAATTTTCCTTTTTTACAGTTTACATTCCTAAATTTACTAATGTTTTGCATCTGCGCGTCAGTCAATTTTCACATTGTAACATCCTGGTGACTGTCGCGCCTCTAAAATTTTATTTTTATACTTTGCCTACTTACCGTGTAAGATCTGTCGCGCTGGTTAACCCAGCAACTAACACCATCTGGCGCACTTGGGAGCGCGTTAACATCTATCGCGCCATGTAAAGTCCCGCGTAACATCTTAGTTTTTCAGCTCCTCACCAGTTATACTTCCTATTGTAGCAGCGCGTTAACATCATTTAAATTTTCCGCTAATTTTTCTAACTTGTTTTTATTGCTACTCGATCGAGCAGCCTAGCGGTATAGTTTACTTTAGGAAGTTGCAGCCGTCATCGGACGCGCCGTCTCATTTGCCTAAGTCCCGACCATAGAGCCATTGCGAGCAGTCCACCAGGCTCCTGTAACATCTGCTCTATAGGTTGGGCCGTCTTTCCTTGAACAGACCCACAGTGCTGCACCTCCGGGTCCTTGAGTTGCGGGGTCGATCCCCTCGTCGAGGCATTTTGTCCTCGGCGGGAGGCTGGACCTTCGTCCAATTCAGTCCGGACGGGTGCTAGACGCACGAATTCGGGGATGTTTCGGGGGAGACGTAGTACTTTTTGTCTGGAAGCCAACACCCTCTCAGTACTTTGTTTCATTTGTGCTCTTTTTATCGTAAATTAATCCAAAATTAAGAGAGGGTAGAGGTTTCCTTTGTTTCAGGGTGTGCGTTCCAGGACGCGCGTCATATAGATTCGCAGGGCGGTAGGTTTCGTTTCGGGCATTACGCTCCCTCGATGTTGAACGTACGAGTGTATTTAGAGTGGTTAGATGTGATGGTACGAGGGACGTAATGCGGTTTGGATGCGCAGTAAGATCAGCGCTGGTCGAGATGGATGGTGAGATGGCGAGATGGAGCGTTGATGATGCTATGGGCTGGAGCGTCTATCCTGAAACGTTGTACATAGTTTAGTAGCTGTAGAAGTATTTTTAATCATTGTTCATATTTATTTGGTAAGCGCCTTGAGCGCTCCGGTTTATTCTAGTAGTCACCTGCGCGTCAAAGCGCCTGTAGTTTTGTGTTTATTTTTGTGCTTTACCACGGGGCGGGTTGTTGCCTGTTCCCTCGCTACCGATGCCGTATGTTTCTCTTTTTTTTTCTATCATCGCCCAAATTTTTTAGGTTAAGGCAGTTGCCCCAGGTCACGGTGCTATCACGTAACCACCTATTCGCAACGCCCAATGCCTTTCGCTGTGTGGGGGAGTGGTGTCGCGGCTCGCGATCGACCGCTCCTCACAGCATGTGGCCGGGAGCACCGTGTTGCCGCGCATCTCGGTCGTGGGCACGGTCGCCGCGCTTTACGGCGGCTACCTTGTTCGCTCCGAGACCACACCATGTAGGCACGCCCCCAGCCACCGCTATAAATAGCGCATACGCGCGCCAGTGCGGCCTCTCTCGTCTTGTCATCTTACTATTACCGTCGTGCCGCCTTTATTATTGATTGGTTGGGTTTCTACGATATCGCCGTCGTGTCTACGTCCCCGTGCCTCGCGCGATTGGATGGATCGTTGATGGATTGTTTGGATGTACGCGCGAGGATAGAATTTTAGGATGATGAACATCACGAAGCGCCTTGGTTGCGCAGGATTTGTTGGGAGCTTTGTTTGATGCTGTCGGTTAACATCATGGGGTCGGTGTTGCCGTGCCGTAGCTGCTGCCTTGGCGGCGCGCGGCCGGCCTGTGGGTAGCTCCCTTGGATTCCGGGAGAGTGTGTGAGTGTGCTAGTGTGTGAGTGTGAGTAAGTTAGAGTCCCCATCGGTAGCCCGGGGTAGAGCTTAACTCTCCCCGTGGTAAGTATGTTTATATTTATGTCGTATATTTTTCTCGTGTATATTCGTTTAGTAAATTTATGTATTTTTATTGTTTTGTGTGCAGTGTAGGCGTAACGCGCCATTGTGAGTTGGCGCGCACCCGCAGTGGCGGAAGTCCTTCGGGGACAGGAGCTGGACGCAAGGCAGTCGAGCACTAGGTGAGGGGGCGCAGAGCCCACCGAGCCGCAACAGTAAGTGCTCAATGCGAACTACTTCGTTGAGTGTTTTTTAAGTGGCGACGTTGTCAGTGCTCTTAGTCGTATTATGATGGGTAGAAAATATGCAAAGTTGCAGGGTTTCGATGAAAAATCAAAAAATCTCAGAGAAGAGCAAAATGCCCCCCCCCCCCTACTCTGCTCTTTCCTATTTGCTCGTCTGCGCCTCCACTTGTTACGAGCTACCTCGCTACTTCCACGCGCTTCAGAAGGCAATCTGATTTTGTTTTTTTTATATTTTTTATTTGATTTTTCTGCATATGTTTTGCTTTTCTTTGATGTAGGCAACGTCGCTGAGCTTCCTTTTTCGACTATGGTGGAATACTCGCAAAAAGCTGCGAAACGTGTTTTTCTTCATAATTTTTTTCGAGTGAGTTCGCAAACTCTCAGAATGATGACCAGAACAACGCGGACCGCGTCGCCGAGAACATAAACAATACGACGGGCGCAAAAATTCTAAGTACCAAAAAAAGCGGTTTCCATTTGCATGCACATGGGTTTCTGGGTAAACAAGGATTTCCTTCTTGCAGCCAACACATATTTCTTGTCTAATTTCTTCTCACAGGTTACCTCCGTATTGTGATTGCTTCTGACTATCGCAATACGAGGACATGACTTTTACTTGCTTTGAGTTTTGAGAAGGCGGTCCTGAAGCAAAAATCTCGACGGTCTCTTTCGTTTGTTGTTTTATTTGCATCTTTTTTTCTTTTTTAATTATCTCAAAACAACCAGTGTTGTTCATGCGTCCAGGAACTCGAACAATCTTCATTTTTTAGGCTCTGCTTTTAGACTATCGAAGGTTCGACATAAATATCGTGTCCTGCTTTTTCTTGAATTATTTCAATCTTCTGGTGGATTATCGAGTCAATGCTTTGAAAAGAAAATTTATTGATCGCAGACCCGAGCATATAAACTCACTAAAAGAATAAGAATCTTTTTTCGGGATTTTGAGCAGACTGCCAGGCTTGGGGATGCATTTTTCAGCTGCGAAAAAAATACATCGAACTTTTAAAGGTTAATTAGAGTAAGTGCGTACTGCTTAATGCAAGATACACGTCCTCCATAATAATTGTTAATTTTCAGATAATTCGCCTTTATTCCTTCCCTTTAATCAAGCAGTACACAGTGTCCAACACAACAGTTTGATCCTCTAAGAAAGATTTTACTGACGAATCACCATGAGGTGTCGTGAATTGCCGCGCATAGTGTGCACACTGCAGACTCACATTTTGAGTTATAGGTCATTCGAAAAATCGTGACGAGGGCGCGACCGCGCGCGATACGCACGCCACACCCGGAAGTTGCATTTTCTTCGTTTTTATCTCTAGTCGAATGGTTTTTTGCTTACGTATGATAATACTTAGACACTGGAAGTGGCTGAGCTGAACGTTGAGGTGATGCCTTCTTGTATGAGTATTTTATGCTCCTATGGGCGCAAAGTCCGCAGTAAAATCCGTCGTCACGATTTGATAAATGAACTATACAAATGACACGTGCATGAACGACTGCGTCCGTTGTAGCCTAATATATCAGATTGGTATTCTTGAACATTCTCTAGCCAATGTTATTTCTGAGATTTAATGCATGTGCAAAAAGCGAAACTTTGAAGCTGTGCTAACATGTATGTGGCTCATAGCCGGGCAGGCGGGAGAAGCTTAGGGTCAGAAGGGGCGGAGCTTGCCACTTTTTGATTCCCTCGTTTTTTGCCACGAATCCCTGTAGATCTAATGGGTATGTATATGCGTCTCTTTTACTGTATGTTGAACTATTTGGGATTGTCACAGTGTTAACGAGAGATGGAGAAGTGAGCCGAGCCAAAGTCTTGAGTTTTCCAGTTTTCGCCTCAGTTTTTATTTGCTTTTTTGCTCGTACTATATGGCCTGAGCTTGCTTTTCTCTATCTATCGGTCTGCGACATGCCCCACTAATTATTCACCGAAGAGAACAATTAGTTGAAGAACTCTTCTTCGTCAGCATTCCACAGCTACTGTATGTACACTGTAAATGGCAGTATGCGTGGTTTTATCTGAAAAATGCTGGCTAGTTCTCGAAAGGTCTTGGTCCCAAGAGACAGACTATCAAAAACTTGCGTTGTCGTCAATGTTTTGAACCGTGCACTCTTTCTAGGGCTTTCTCTAGTAGCCCATCTCTACTCGGGAGTGGTCGATGTTTGATGCGATCTGATTTTTTTTGCTAAACAATACTGAATCAGATTCGCAAATCTATTTACATGCGGTGGTAATCGCACCAGTGCAAATGCACAAGTGCTGTGTTGACTCTTCTTCCAGAAAAAACGATGGTCGCTCTTGCACCACAGGTGATTTATTTCTTTCTCGATTTCTTTTTCTATTTCCGCAGCCTGTAACAAATTGTGAAAAATCCATTAAATAGGTAAGCATATAGTTTTAAACTGTACTAGCTTATCTACACAGAAACAAGAAAGCGTTGATTTTGTTTACTTCATACATTTTGCACAATTGTACAAAATTTGGTCAAAGATTGATGCAAAAACTATTTGTCGAAGAAGAGTTATAATGAAGGGCATACATATCGTTAGACAAAAATTATTTTTTTTACAAATAAAACATAACAAAACTTTGCTGAGCAAAAATAACTGAACTCGAAATTTCGCACTTTAAAGATCGCTTATGTGAGTCTACTGGCGAACGAATTGTTAGGAAAGAAAATTGTAAAGATGTTTTTTTTTCTTTGCATTGGCTATCACATATAGAACCAGAAACGTCCTGGACAAAAAAAAGGTCAGTCTGAAAAATCAAAATCTAGGAATGTCCCGAATGTCCAAATGTCCCCGTATCCATAAATTTTCAATTTGTTAATTCCTCTCATTCTCTAAATGTTCTTGCGATAATAGGTTATGATTATAAGCATTACAGCTTTTTTTTAACTGTCAGGTTGGTCCATAAGTCTTGCATAAAAAATTTTGGAAGGTGCAAGTACTTGTGCTTTCAGCCAATGTGTTCAATTAACATGACCTAAAAGGAGATAAATGATGCGCTTTCTTGCGCTTTCTTATAGTGCTTGAGAATTTCAATATTGGCATGTTAGGTGATACAAGCTAATCCAGAATAAGATTTGAATAGTAATTTTTGGCCTTTAAAAATGCTAGAATTTCTTTGCAAAATCTAGTTTATTTTTGATTATGGCTTTGCGACTTAATCTCAGACAAATGACCGGAACTTCCGCAGAGCGCTTTCAGAAGTTCCGCCGGCTCACCCGCGGAAGTTCCGTAAACGTGTTGCGGAAGTTCCGAAATGAGGTCCTGCGGAAGTTCCGAAGAATGCCAACCACAACAGCAAAAGAGAACACCGAAGGATTTTGAAGAAGGTTTTGCGGAAGTTTCGCTTTTCAACCAGTTTGTCATGAAAATCCCGCGGAAGTTTCGATTTTCAGCTTTTTCATTTTTGCAATAGTGAACAAAGTCCTGAGGAACTTCTGCAAATTTGGCTTCTCCTGCGAAAGTTCCGGTGATTTGTGTGAGATTCTTCTTACTACGCGGAAAATTCTTGGTGACTGCATATTTCTTTCCTATTAGCAGTTACAATTTTCAACTTTCTTAACTCGATATTCAAATATTTCAATTTTGTTTCGAATAAAATCCCTAATATGCTTGAAGCACACAAAATATAATTCGAAATATTGTCTAAAGCATTTTTGAAGCAAATTTTCCGCATTTTTGGTGTAAGAATTATACGTAAAAGTGATATTTTCGCATACAGCTAGGCTAAATCACTCCTAACAATTTTTGAAATAAACAATATCAGTTTGCTTTGCCTTATTAATCTAAATGAAAATTGAAAATTTGTATAGCTTACATCGAGTACATTACATCATCTTCATTTTCATCGAGCTTACATATGTTGTTATGCTTGTTATGCTTGTTTATACTTATACTCCTATCTTATGTAGCTAGCTTGAGTCTGAATCCTTTGTTGTTTTTTTAGATGCCCCATGAGTGTATTATAAATGAAAATGAAAAATGAAATATGTTTCTCGTAGCCTCCTTTTCAGAAAATTTGCTTGCACTTATAAAGATCTTTGATTACGTTTCGAGCTTAAAGTGCTGAAATTTAGGATGCTAATCTCTTCAATGAGTAGGCTACTAGTAGGCACGTGCATTTAAGCCAATAAAAGCTTATTATATCTGAATGAGTAACAATCAATACTATGCTTTGATAGTATAAAAAGCTTATTGATTACCTTCGTCATTCATTCCACACCAGTTTTATAATAAACAAATCTTTTGTCTCCATGTTGAACAATCCTGATCGTCATCAAATATAATCATAAGCTCTACGACCGCAATCCGTCACGCACTGACAAGCGTTGGGTTTATCCGGCAGCTGTCAGATCTACATCCGGTCTAAATCCATCCAGATTAGCGGTGTGTATCGCCTGACAAACCGTACCCGAATCCACTGATCCGCTGACCAACCGCTACTCTTCTTTGATCTACAAGTCAAACATTCACTAAATAGCTGAAGATAGAGTGCTAAAAAATGAGACTGTTCAATCAGAGGAACAATTACGAACCGGTAAGTGTTATTTTTTTTGTTCTGTGTCCGCTGGGAAAACCTAATTTTTTGCCACAGACAAAATCAGCAACATTGCAATGCTTGTATTGGAAAAGCCGGTACAACTGTTACGGAAACAGAGAGAATAGCATCAAACAATCAATATTGAAAAAAATTGAATCATTTCTATCTTCTTTCCCGCAAAGACAATATCCAGGCGGAGGTAACTAACTACTATGCGAGAGAACTGTTTGAGATGCTCTCAACTTGACTATTGCCAAGCTGTAGTTCATATATTCATTCGGGGCAAAGCATTCACCCTAACGATGCCCATACCGTACTTATTACTTATCAACGTACTCGAAGACGATGATTGGTACGTTCGAAAAGACCACCCTATGGGCGACAATTTGAAGCTGATTATTTCACTTAGGAGTAAATCTCATGGATGCTGTTTATAAGAAATAAGAGCACCCAAATCCACCGGTATGCTTGCCTTTCTTGTACGCATTTTCACATTCCTTCTCCTCCTTTCCACCTTTCACTTCTTCCACCCTCATATAATTCATCTGTTCCAAACGTTTTGTTTCTCACTTTGCAGCGTCGCATCACAGCTAATCCATTAGCTTACAGATAAAATTAAATCACAGCCAAAGATATTGCAAGCTCCAGTTTGTTAGCGTCCCTGGGATTTTTAGATCAAGCTTTCGGTAGCTATTTGAAATAATTCTTGATTCTCACGTAGCATTAATATGGAATTAACGCATAAATACAACCAAAGCCCTCTTTTGATTGCTGCTGTTGAGACTCTTTAAAACGCCGAAATGTCAGAAATTCTAGTTGCTAGCACAATTGGTGGGATTCTTAGCTGGGTACTTTATCTGTGAAAATATTTACTGGCCAAGCACACCTTGTATTGGGCGGAGATACATAAGGAATGAACCAATCGCATGTTAAGTTGGCGTGACGGGGTGTATACTTCGAGCGATTTCAGTCGCGATGCAATTTGGCAATATTCCGACTGTCCATAACTCACTGTAAGCACATTTAATTTGTACAAAGATAGGGCATTATATCAATCCACGCAAGTTATACACACTATGCATGTGCAGTTTGCTAATGTTGGATCTGAAGACTTTTGGCGAATTGCCAAATCGCGTCACGACTAGAATCGCGTGAAGTATGCCCGGCCCTTGAGTATCCGCCCATCCACCATTTCACATTGAGAAGGAAAACAAGAGAACCTCAATATTTTTACAAACTTTGAAGCAGTCAGAACTTAATATAATTAAAAGGCTCAAAAATGTTTAAAAAATGGTAGTTACATGACAAAGAAGCCTTCAAGCAGTTCAAACAGTTTAAGCCACGGCACGCAGAGGCTGCAACGAAGGCTCCGAAATTCTGCTGATCAAACGAGGGTTTTATCATCTTTCAAGCTCCGGAAGACCAAAGCTACGAAAAACTTATGCCGTAGTGTATTCAAAGTGTAAACTTGCACAAATACTTTCTTTGCTTGGTATAGTGAGTCCAAAATACAGCTTCTTAGAAAAGATTCTGAGACATGAAACATTATTTCGAACTGACGACTAGATTGATCCTACCGTATGATGTCAGCATTTTGAACAAGCACAATTGAAGGAGCCACTTCAATTTCCTCTAAGCAATTTCTGAAGCACAATAAGCACAATTTCACTTCGACAATATTATCATTTAGAAAATTACGAAGGACTCTAAGCTTGACACAGAGGAAATGCCTCTGATTAGAATGGCAAGTGTCGTGAAGCAAAAATAATTTTCACATTCCAGTGTTGATCATGTAATCTTTAGTTTGATTATTAAATAATACCACGCTCTCATCCTAAGGAAGCAACTGTTCGCATAGGTTTCCAACAGCATAGCTATAGCTTCCAAAAACAGATCACTTGGACCATACAAAAGGTCACTTATATCGGAGTGGATTTTTTTTTCATCATGAACTTTTCGCTATCAATTCTCAATGGGACCTGGAAAATTGCTTTTTTTACCCAGGGAAATCGCAAGCAGGCGCGTACAGCTAACAACCAATAGTTACCAGTTCCAAGAACAAGAAGCGTGAACTGGGGGGGGGGGGGGGGGGGTACGAAAAAGGTGTCTTCCCTACTGCAATCTCATACCTATTTAATAAGCGTGTGAGCGTATTTCCTAGTATCTGAGCGAAACAGTTTCCTACATAGGTGCATGAAAAGAGACAAAAGCAGGGGCAAAAAAGAATGCGAAAGCAAAAAACAAAATTACATGGTTTCAGCTATACCCTAAGCTCCCATGAGACAGTTGCTAATCGTTTAACAGATTAATTGTGATAATCTTCATCCCTTGCTAAGCCTCATTAAATCTGTCACAACCATTTTTGACTCCCCGTACAAAGAAGAGAGGGTAAAAGTCTTCATTTTTAGAGGTTCTTCGCTAAGTGGCCATCTTTTTTGGTTTTTTTTGCAAGCTGTCGAATATGATATCAAAATCACATCAAACTAACAATAAATGATATTGGTTTTATAAACGCAGCAAGATCAAAATAGAACGAAACAAATGCTCTCTCCAGTAAAATCAACTTTAGTAGAAAAATTCGTAAACTAAAGCTTAAAGAGGAGCAGTAGCCAACCAGGAATTTCAGTATCACTTTCTGGCTAGCGATCTGAAGCTTTTTTGTCGCATCTGCCTGAAGAAGAAACAACTCATCCATTCGAACCGTCTTGCAATGAACTACCATTGCGCCAAAATTCAGATATTTCATATCAACATTTGCTTTGTTCTTCTAGTTTTGGATCCATTGCCTATCCAATTTTTATTGATCGGAAGAACCATCCCTCAAAATGAGCTTAGTGTTGTCACCAATCGCTTTTCATGACTTTTGAAAAAAATGCAGGATTGAAAACAGTTTAATCAGACCTCTACAATCACCGAGAATGGGTCGCGAAATTTTTGAAAGCTTTATATACAGATGTGCAAATCAGTTGCTTGAACCTTGTAAATTATACTTTTGAAATTCTTCAAAAACTCAAAATATTCTTGTGAAAAATATTTGAAAAACATTTTCGGGCATGGCTTCCCCCTTTTTTGTATTCGGTCAGAAATGGAAAGAATTTTAAAAAGACCTTGCATGGCCAGTGTGCACCTCCATTTAAAGAAAAATTTTGGTTTTTTTTTCGTTCGGAACTTTAATCGCTACCGATGGTCCTCTCTTAATCACGTTATTCGATTGCTTCTTGATTCCCTTTTGGCGCAAAAAATGGACTCCTTACGATTCCCCTGCTAACATAACAAGTTTTCTGAAGAAACTGTCAAGCAATCAAACTTCTTATTGTTATATGAACAGGTTACGAACAAATCCCATTAAGAAGCTCATTAGAAGTATTGGTGTTGATATGGCTTTTTTTTTTCATTCATTCTTCGGTGTAAAGTAGAATGCAAAGTGTGGCCGAGTCTCACTTTTTGCTCGTTAGTTGTAAGTAGTTGATTCAAAGATAGGTAAGCGCTCTTATTGTCAGTTCATGCTTCTCATTTTCTAACAATAATTAATGCTAACAATGATAGTTCGACTTTTTTTAATTAACGTTATTCTTCAAGAAAAACTGGAAAAATACTTTTCAAAATTTTAAATTCAAAACAAAATAGATTTTGGACAGATTATTATTATTATTACAAAATAGATTATTGTTTATATATTTATCTACTTCTACGGAGAGCTGGCCATGGTGCTTATACAAACTTAATGCTACTTTCTTACCCCAAGTCTCCTTTTTTTTCTCATTTCTCCCATAAATTTTGTTAATACAGTTTCGTTTTTCTGCCGAAGATGGCAACTCTTAATCGTAACGGCCTCTCTTCAATTCTATCAATTTTTCGTGCGCTTATTGAAAATTCTGTAAGTTCATCGTTCTATAATTTGCTCACTGAACGTTGTACATTATACTCAAAATGTAAATTTTCTGATACGATTTCTTCTATGTATTGCGCAAAATCAGATAAAATCACTGCTGTTCATTATTAATAACTTTCTGAATTGAAGAGCCAAAATTCTGAAGCCGTTTGTTCATCAGAGGCTCTAATAGGAAGCTAGGACCCCCCCCCGCCTTATAATCCACCTTTCAATTTCCAGTCAACTTGAGCCCTGCTCTCAACTTCGAATTCATTCGTTCACTTGTTTCCAAGCAATCATCCTTAAGCCCTGATTAAAACGCAGTGATGAAATATGGTCAAAGAATAAAGGCGTTGAGGAATGAAGAATGCTAGGGAGGGGAATAGGGTAAAAACCTGCACTTTGAATGCATTTTTGCCATTCCTTCAATTGTTCGTGGTGGTCACACCACAATGCTAATGTCCATCCCATAAAGTGTCCAGATCTAGAAAACCGGTGGCATCAAGTCTTCTTTCAACTCTGCAGAAATGGCTTGATTGAATCATTTTACACTCATCGCTGTTCTGTTCTCTTCTATAGAATCGTCACAGCTCGTGTTCTATACAAAACACGAAATGTTGCAAGGAAAAGTACAAGCGCTGTCTCCCTGAAATTGTCTCGAGACGATGTTTATTGCTCGTTTTAGTATGTGTAGAGAAACATCGCGTCAACATTACGAAAACTCGTTCGTGCTACTGGTTTTTTAAGCGAAATTTGCAAGTCATGTTTGCATTTTCTCTTGCTTCCTATTGTGGTATAACTTTGAAAAAGGTGATCTAAATTTCAACATCATGTCTTCTATTATTCGCAATCGGACAGCACAACGCCTATGAATATCTTACATTAGTATAAATCGACCAGAAAATTTCATTTTTAAGGCCAAAAGTCTCTGCTAAAATGCCATGATTACATTTCAAAATGCGCTATGTTACTCAAACTCTTATTATGCTACCTACCCTACATAGTTTTGACGTGGGCCTTCGATGTTTTATAAAACCTATAAGATCTTCCTCAACCTCAATTTTTGACTAAATAGCTCATTAGGTAGCTGACGCGCCAAACGAAATCTCTTACCTTGACCTTATGAGAGAGAAAATCTTTTGGAATAGTTGCCTCTTATATTACTTATCTAAATTCTACTTTTACAAACTGTAAAGCTTCTTTGTTTAGTAGTTAGATCATTTTTTCACAACACTGACAGTACATTATCCACTCTCCTAACGAAATCGTGGACTTTTTTCCATATTTTAATTTCAAAAAGCAGTCGGAATCGTCAGTATCCATCTCATATTTGAACGCCAACATTCCTCCCAGATAGTTGCTTAGCAGATAACAAACATATAGAGTGTCTCAAAAAGATGTGCACTCTGTTTGATTGTTAATAACCCTTTTGCTTTCATGCCTTTTGCCGAGCTTGAGGTACCATTCTGTAGAGCGAGGTTCAACTTAGATTTACAGTATGGAGCAAACCACTCATCGCTCTTCATTACTGTAGAAACAGTATAAACTTTCAGCTTATAGCGTTATTATGAAGTAGGCTTTCGATGGAATAATATCAAAAAGTTCTAAAAAATTGTGTGGTAAAGTTTTAAGGCGTGCTGATTTCACTACATGACTTTTCACCAGTTTTTCGAGCTTCCTTGACGGAATATTCACATTTCTGAGGAACGTAAAAAAAACAGCTGTCACTTTAAACCTAAACTTATGAAAAAAGTACTATACTTGAGTGCAGTTTAGAATCAGCGACTTCGATTAGCGCAGTTTAAGAGTTTCTGTCTTGTTTGGCTTTTTTCTGAGGCAAAATACCGCTTTCAACGTCTCGAAATTTTTCTCGAAGTTCTTACCGTATTCCTAACAGTAATGAAGAGCAATTTGTGATTTGCTCCATACCATAAATATAAGTTGAACCTCGATCTACAGAATGTGGTACCTCAAGCTCCGCAAAAGACAAGAAAGCAAGAGAGTTATCAAGGATCAAACAGTCTGCAAATCTTTTTGTGAAACCCTGTATATTTGAAATCAGCGTTTTAAGACGAGTTCGATGATATTCAGCTAATTCGAAATGGCTGGGTTAAGTTCTGACCATTTCCCCGTCAGCTTACGTGATACTTGGAAATGTGCTATACTTGCCTCTGCAATCAAAAGTACTTCTTGAATTTGTGACTTGTTGTACTTCATTTTTTGCGGATAGTCCCTATTTTTCACTGATTCAGCAAAGATCGTGGTAAATGCTCTTATGTACTTTTGCACTCGAGAAGAGAATTAGAGTGGGAACACATACTAAGTGAGTGACTCAACTCTGCCTTTTTTTGCTCCGGGAAATCTAGCCACATCCTATCCGCTCGCTTTTAAATCCTCGCTTTTTTCCTATCACTCTTTTCTTTTCCACCCCGATTTTCTGTATTGCAACAGATTTTCTGACGTTGACCGCTGAATCATCTCTGTGTGCGAAGCGCACAAGTCTCTATACTGGACCGGTTCTGGTCGAATCGTCGGCGTTCATCCGAAAAACGACGCGACTGTTTGGGATGAGCCGGTGTCGTTCAATTGTAACTTTCATCTTTTATATGGCCGAAGAGATATTTCGTCGATTCGGCCCTCAGTTATGGCCTTGACGGTTGTGCGTTTGTGCTCTATCTATCAAGTTTGGAAAACATATCCTTCACCTTGGTCAATGATATTTGGCGCTGAATAGGAACAACTGGAGGGGAACTATCACATGGGGCCATTTTATGATTTTTCGCGGGATTACTGTAGTCTGTAGAAAACATATGTCTCTATTGTGAACATTCGATGAGGCAGAGTGAATCTGCACACACAAGGTCGAGCACTCGCTCGGTGCGCTCTCCCAAATCGTTGCCGGTCTTCTATCGATGGTCTCTTTTTTGGGAGTTTCTGAGAATAGTTTGTTTGCGCAGAACAAGTTCAGAGTCTGTGCTGCTGTTCCATGAATCTCCTTCAGCTGTAGGAAAAAGTTCTGGCAAACAAACACACTTGCAAAATTGTGAAAGCT
Source organism: Cylicocyclus nassatus (assembly GCA_958299035.1). NCBI lineage: Eukaryota > Metazoa > Nematoda > Chromadorea > Rhabditida > Strongylidae > Cylicocyclus > Cylicocyclus nassatus. The sequence continues at coordinate 71,175,832 of CATQJL010000316.1, forward strand.
TTAAGAAGAGCAAAAGAAGAAGTTGAGAACCAGACATCACTGTTTAGCATCTTTGCAAGAGCTTTAGGAATCTACACGACGCTTAAAGGAGCTAAATTACCTAAGACTTCATTCAGCGAGTACTGAAAGAGGACTAATTGAGATTTTGGCTCATGAAACTTTGACCTGCGTAAAGAGGTCCTTATGCGCCGCTACAGTATTTCCACCTAATCAGTTGCTTTACGTAAACATAACTGACTAAGGCGCTTACTGTGCAGACTTATCGCCAAGAAACACTCATGCATGTGGAACTGTTACGACAAATGGTGGCTCTTTTTCTGGGATACGGTAGCTATAGTAGAAAACATTTAAGTGCATAAGGGTCGCTTTTAACTTCTGATTTTTTATGTCATGAAAAAGACGTGAACCAACTCAAAATGAGCGAACCTGAAACCAAATCCAACAATATGCTTTACGAAACCTCTAAAATTACCTCCATAATCAGAATATTGGCCCTTTTGCGCCACTACAGTATCTTCAGGATACTGTAGTGGCGCAATAGGTCCAGGGCGCATCTTGTGAAAAGCGTGAGAGGCGTGCAATGCAAAAATTGTCTCCAGTTAAAAACATTTAAGTCCCTCAACGTTGCAAGCAATACTGTGTGCCCTTTGGCACGTATGGAGACGGTACTTGGCAGAAGTATGTGCGAAATGGCCCACACACTACAATGCCTCTTCTTTTGCCTTCTCTACGATTGAAAATGGTTGATTGGTGTCTCGGTAATCTCCAATATGAGCTCCTTTCTACCCCCTGGTTTGTTTCTCCTCTCTGCCTTTCCAGATCGGTTCTTTTACACCGTTACAGTATGCCACAGCGAATGCGCCATTTGCTGAGAAGGAATGAGACGTTCGTGTTGAAATACTGTCTTCGGAAACAGAAGCCCTCAAGATTATGTCAACAATAAGTGACTTCTGCATCCTTTTTCACGACGGAATACGGTAGACATTTATGGGTGCAAAAAGGCCCACACCTTACGATATATGCTTATCCCTCTTAGTCCACTATCGATAAAAAATGTCTTCATAATTTTTGCTGACACCTCATTATTCTAAACTCATACAAGATCCCTTGATTCTCTAGCTTTCTTCCCCCCCCCCCTTCCTACCCCTCCTTTCCACATAAAACGAGGAAATTGCTGCGTTTGTTGATTCTCCCGAATACGATCCCTAACAAAATAATGTAGGTGACCTAGTTGACCCTGTAATAAGGTATAAAACGTTGTGTCGCTCTGATAATCGTATTAATTGGTTGTTATGTTTACTTACTGTGTCGTATCGAAGTCATTATCCTCTTCTGTAGGGGGTGGGGAGAGGGTTAGAGGGAAGGTGGAGGGAGGGGGACGGGAATTCGCCGCGTTTAATAAGGGATAAAACTACTCTGTGAGTGTTGTGGTGATAGATTGCCTTGGGAATTGAAAAAATGAAATAAAGGTTCTTGAAGAAGTGATAGGAGATATACTATATAACGAGAGAGGACTTGGGCCAAATTTTTTCCAAAAATGATTTGCTACAGTTTCAACCAAAATTGCCCGCACTTGCGGCTGATGTTAGAGTAAATGTTGAAATAGACTGCAGTAAGTAACCTGGCAAAAAATATATCATGAATTTATGAACTGAAGGAGCGTGATTTCAGTCTATTTTTCTGCATTGTATTAAGTTGTTACATAAGTCTTGTTACACTTAAATTCTAACGGTGACAAGTCATGCAGCTCATTTTCTTTACAGGGATTCAGGGTACCATTCGATAGAGCAAAGCAAGCAGTGCAAAATAGTATGCAAAAGCTCGCACCAACTTCGACCAACTGTAACTTTGCATCCAAGTTCTGAGTCGTAGTGAAGGCTCAAAAATTGAGAAAAATTCATATCTTTGTTCAAAAAAAAATCCTCCGCATCTCCAACTTGCTCATAAAAATTGCCCACTATATCAAATGCTCAAATGTACCGTTGCTGTATTCATTCCTCATCTAGAAATCGAGGAAAGGAATTTTTTTAGTTTTTACAAAAATGAAGCTATGCTGTTTTTACTCATGAAGCTGTATACTACAAGCCCTTAGAAGTATAACCGTAAATTTTCAGCTTTCCAGAAGCCCTAGTCCTCGAAAAATACCACATTGAACACCCGAGTGAGAGAAACTAAATTTGGTATTTTTCGAGAACTAGGGCTTCTGGAAAGCTCAAAATTTACGGTTATACTTCTAAGGGCTTATAGTATACAGCTACATGAGTAGAAACAGCATAGCTTCATTTTTGTAAAAACTAAAAAAAAAATACCTTTCCTCGATTTCTAGATGAGGAATAAATACAGCAACGGTACATTTGAGCATTTAATATAGTGGGCAATTTTTATGAGCAAGTTGGAGTTTCGTAGGATTTTTCTGAACAAAGATATGAATTTTTCTCAATTTCTGAGCCTTCACTACTAGTCAGATTTTGGATGCAAAGTTACAGCGGGTCAAGTTGGTGCGAACTTCTGCATACCATCTTGTAGAGCTTGCTTTGCTCTATCGAATGGTACCCTGTAGACCTGTAAAGAAAATAAGCTGCATGATTTATCACCGTTAGAAGTTAAGTGTAACAAGACTTATGTAACAACCTAATAATAATTTGAATATTGCTACAATTTTTATATTCTATTTTGACCAAAAATTCAGCGAGCTTAAGAAAGGAGTTATTTGAAAAGTGATTCCTTGAACCGAGATTCCATTTGCAGGCTACTTGAAATCATTGCAAACTATAGTTCAAAGAAGGTGAAACCTGAGACAATTTTTTCCCGAAAATTACTCCAATTACTCCAATTATTATAGAAATATTATTAGCTCAAAAAAAGGCTAGTCATGTTCCTTGAGATTCCATGTGCCTGTATCTGTATTGGAATTTATATAATCAAGAGGGGGTGGCTTGAGATGAGTTTTAGCAAACTTTTGTTGCAACTTCGGAAACCTGGAAAAATGACTTTAGTTACCTCTTAAATCGAAATACTAGGTGTATTTTTTCTTGAGAAAATGGTAAAGTACGTAAGCCTGAGAAGGCGCATTGCTCTAATTTTGGTACTCTAAGTACTTTGCATTTAAGCAAAGGCTTTAGTCATAACTGAATCGCGGTAATCTGCGCTTTCTCTGCTAAAGCAACTGTGAGATTAATGATCTGGAGGGGGCGTGGCTTGATCCAGATTCTTCTCCGAAAAGATCGCGACAGTTACACTCGAGATTAAATGAGTTGTAAGATGCTTCAGTCATTTTCTGAGAGATTATGCGCGCAGACCCTTATCCCAAAAACCTATCCTTTCATTCAATGTTGGCGGCTGTATGGTGGGGCTTCATGTCCTAATTAAGGCTAGATAATGATCAGAGAGCACGCGTGAGAGAGACGCAGACTGCGTCGCGGGCGCGAGCGGTCTTAATTGGGTCACAAAGTCCTGCCTTCCAGCCGCCAAGCCAGTTGAATCAAAGGTCCTACTGTAGGGAAAGGGGAGGAGAAGCAAGAAACTGCAAGAATTTCTGATATCGATAACGTGGTGGTAAATCCAACGACAAAAACCCTGATTAACAAAATTTCACTTACTTCAATTAATTCTATTTCCCTCCCCCCCCCCCCCCCTTCCCTTGGCGGTCCCTCAAACATCCATGTACAAACCGGCACCGTCCCTGTAGTCGTAGTCTGCATCTGCTCTCTACAGACTGTGTTGACTCTTTGACAAAGAAAATAAGGTCAACGTAACAGCAGTCGAGGGAGTGAGAGAGAAGGGGGAACTAGTTTCTGTACACAGTGAGCCTACGAATGTTTTTTTACGGATAACGAGGTGAAGAGGTTCGAGCGATTAGCTTTGTTGATTGCACACAGCACACTCACTGCACCCTAATCCACCTCAAACACCGGTTTCTAGCCATTTCTACTTTGCTTGGGCTAAGAGGGCTTTCGATTTTTGGAAGGAATGAGCCAGTGTAGGAAGATTGAGAAGCGCTGAAGAGATCATCCAAGACACTAACGAACAAAATTTTAGGAAGCAGTTTGCCTATTGTAATTATACCGAAAGATGCGTTCCATGAAAGATAGAAAGTGAAGTAAATTCTTGGCCTAAAGAAAATGGCAACGAGAAGGCGAAAATCCAGAGGATTTCCTTGAAAGTTCTTCAGTTTTATAAAAAATCATGAAAGATGCGCTTTTCTTCTATAATAATGGTATCAAATAAAGCGTATAATAACTTTATCAAATAAAATATAAAATAAAAATTTTCTCTTTGTGAAAATCCTCTCTTCAGCCTGAGTGAAAATCAACTTGTGATATTAAACCAACAACTTTCTTTCCCCTCTCTCTTTTCTCACTCTTCGTCCTTCATGTCTTCTATCACCAACTTCTTTTGAATTATAGAAAAGTTAACCAAAAGCAAAAAAATTACAAAATTGGTAAGGGGATCGCAGCTATGTAGTTCTACTGTTCTCTTAGTAGTAAAGTTTCAAATTTCTTGTGGGAAAGGGGGAAAACCAAATAGAAAGGTAGAAGCGTTTATAAAAAAAACTCTATTTGTCCCAGTAATATTTGAAATCTTAATATAATTGTTAATAGTTAGCGAGTAATTCAATAAAAATTTATTATTTTTATTTCATTTTTCGATGAAACTGCGAGGTTTTCGGGCAGTTCGTCCCTCTCTCATACTGTGAAAACTCGGTGTCTACTACCATTCTGTCCCTCCCTTTATCGTTACCCTATCCTTTCATCATCAATTCTCATCAATCATACTTGTCACCGAATGAAATTTATGTTGGGTAGTGTTAGGAAAAGGAGAGGAGTTGCTCATTGTAATGAGGAAGAATGAGGGACCTCGGTGCAGTACTTTTATAATTGATTTTTCGCTAAATGGGGTTACCTAAATCCATAGAACATCCTGAACCTGAAAATCCCGTTTTTCTCTTCCTTTAGATTCTTCTTCCCCTCAGTTTTCTATCCGTATTTCCCCCCCCCCCCTCCCTCCCTCACATTTGCTAAGGTTACTGGCGCAACTCATCGTTATTCTATTCTTTCCCGATGATGGTGATGATGCTATCGTGAGCAAGAAATACTTGCTAAAAACGTCATTCTTTTTAGTCGAATTTGTCATACATTGGAATCGTTGTGACAAGTGCATACGATGTAATTAGCAATGGACATTCAGACAAGCAGCAGCTGCAGAAGGACGAGATGTGAATTTGCTGCAGGATGGGACACATATTGAATTACTCACAAATGGAAAAACGCCTTATAGTCACAAAAAACGATGATGAATTAAGTGCATCTTGCTTTCGCTTACTCTGACAAGAAGGTCCGTTTAGTCGAAGTGGTCGTTTTATATGGCTCCTATACCACTTTGAAAAGCAATGAATGGTGGTTTTGAATCTGTCTCCTTTATCTGCCAAACGCTTCTGGACGCCGAGTTTAAGCGTTTTTGAGGTCGAAAAATTGAAAGCGCAACTCGAACAAAATTGGTCCAAAGTTGCTCAGATGTTCAGTGTTAATTATCAAAGCACTTCTTTCAATAGATAACTTTTATCTATACTCTCATACAACACTGCTTTACTTGATCGCTGAAAAGTCTGTAAGGGTTGATTTTACCTAGATTCTGTTCATTTTTTGCCCTAAAAAATACACATAAGTTGGTGCCAACGAGCGCTTGTTAGACATTGAAAACAGATTTGGAATCAGCATTCAATGCTCTTCAAAGCAGTATAGGACTCATTTGAAAAAACCAATTTGACTGAACGGAATTCTCTTGTGAGATCAAACTGTAGCGTGATTCCCGGGGAATTCCCGGAATTCCTCAAAAAGCGAAAGCTTGAAGCCATGAAAAAACTGTTGCGTCCAGATATATATTATACAAATTTTCGGAAAGGAAAAACAAAAATCGTTTTAGGCACCACACATGTTAAATTGAAGCTGTGAAAGTATTTGAACGAAGAAAAACAAAAGGATGACTAATATTCAAGAAAAAAGAGGAGTAAGCATAATCATCCTGAACTGACTAAATGATCCAGGATAGATTAAATGAAACTTCGTAGAAATAAATGCTGTGAAGGGGTCAAAAGATGAATTTAGAAAATTTCGTTTGAGTATGAATACTGAGTTGATTGCTGCATCAATGAATGCTGAGAAAGAAAACTAGACAAAGCTTAAAATTTTCCCTCTTTACGGCTTGTTAGTTTAACTTGAGATTTTCGAAAATGAGCATAAGAGAGATTTTCGAAAATGAGCATAAGATCTTGTCTAGTGAATAGATCTGCTACTGATGCTGGGCAGATTGCACCTTTAGCTAAAGAATCCAGTGGGAGAAAATGGTAACAAAAGTGCTCGAGTTGGAAAATTGTGAGGCCTAAAGTAGAATGAAGAGATTCATAGAGGTGAACGCTGTTTTTTAAGCTAATCAAACCCAAGCCGTAAAGAATAAAAAAATATTCATGGCACTGCCTGAAAAGTTGATGCAAAATCTCTAAGAGATTTTTGCTCACAAGATCTAGCCTTGGCATTCCTCAAATTCTTTTTTTTTCACCAAATCGCCCGCTGACTGCACTTTTACTGCGCTGCAATTAGGTCTCGCAGTCATCTGCAAGAAAATTCATCAGCAAATGCGTTTTATAACATTCTATTGTATATTTCATAGCAATCAGTTTCATTGCAAGGAATTTTCATTAATATATAGATCACGAGTTTATTTAACGATTTCTATTCTCTTCTAATTTCAAGAAAAGTCATGAAATTCAATCAGAAATTGGAAGAACTTTAAACCAACAATAAATGTATACTTTCAGTAGAAACAGATTGATAAGAAGACCGAATTTTGTGAATTGGAAACCCTCCCTTGCGACTTCTATCCTTCTCAGGTGCAATTGTTTACGTTCAGAAATCGTGCAAAGTTCTCTAAATTTGCCAATTCACATCTAGATGTTCTTCTTACATTAATCATTTCCTGGCATTGAAGATTTTGGGGTAAACATTTTACTTTTTACTTGTTTTGTTGCTGTTGAGACCACTGTTAGCTAATAACTTAGCTAATAGAAGATGCCAAAGGATAACTGGTAATTCTCGGATTCCAAACATTAACTTTTTGTCTTCGCTACTTCCGATTGATTGCCTACGTCGCACTATTAGCTAACTAGTTTACATTGCTTTTAAGCGAGTACGTGGTTTATGACAGAAAAGCATCCATTTACATTTTTGAAACCTCAAAGGGTCAACATTATAGAAAGAATGGAGCAGTAGAAAAAATTAGAATTCAAAAAGTCTGTATTTTTATGATTTTTGTTGCAGTCTTTTGCAGTTTTCTTTTTGAGGATTAATATTGCGGTCGCATAGGTGCGCGTTTTCTTTTTTTAACTCTATTGCGAGATTCTATGATACTGTAATGAATTTTTTGCCATGTACGCGTAATAGTTTTAAATAATACACCTGTCGTAAACACGCGTAACATCCATTGCACTAAATCCCGTAAAAAACTGCGCGTTTGGAGTAAACTAGTTCAAACTTGCAGCTTGGAACTACCCTGAATCAATTCAGTTGCAACGAATGTTCGCAACAAACGTAACGGAAAAACTTACTGTAGCGCTTAGTTTGCAGTATATGTACTATTATAAAAGCTTGGGAAAATCTGAAAGAAACTCTTTAACACATTTTGCAGCTTTGTCATTTAGTACTTTACCAAAGCTCACTTCATCTTATCTTAGCTTCGTGAAGCTTACGACTTATTTGCTTTGAAAACGTTCAAGAACAAGATTGCCAAGTGGTCTGTGGCGCATGTTCCACGAAATAGGTTTCAAAAAACACTTATTCAGGTTTTTGATGAATGTGCTTTTTCCTTAACCATAGTAGTCAAAATAACCATAGTCACTTGAATCCGCGTCATCGGCCTCCCATATATTCGAAATATATTCGTCGAAGCTTGAAAAATTTTCACATTTGAACGCTCATAACTCCTCCCAGATAGTCGCTTAGCAGATAAAAAAGGTACATTTGAAATCAGCGCCTTAAGATGAGTCCGAGGATATACAGCTTGTCTAGAATGGAACTTCTGACCATTTCCTCGTTAGCTACATATCTCAGAATCAGTATATGGATGAAAATACAAGTATCCAGGAGGATGCTCCCAGTAAGGAGAACTTACCGGCTTATTCCTTTGAAAGAAATTAGGGCGACTAAATGAAGTATGTAATGCGAGTTCAAAGGAGAAATGGTAGAATGAATTCAGGATCTACAGAGAAAGTTCTGAATTTGGAAGTAAGACGTATCGTACTGCAAGCTAAGTATTTATAACATAAACTAGGTATTCATATATAACATATACATATCTCTATGATTGACATTCTACAAGTTTGAATGGACAAAGAAACCCGCTTTTGACATCTGTGACGTAGAGTTTGAAAAGACAAGTATTGTTCTTTTCCAGACGTTGACGAAAGGCGATTAAGCCAAAATGTTGGCCGAATAATCATAACAATTCCTTTGGGCTATAACAGTCAAAAAATCAAGTGTTTCTACTTTGATCGTGACTCCAAGAAAATTTCTAAGAAAACCTTGTGTACTCCGAATGACTTCATAGCTACAAATTTCCCGAATGTGCACAATGATGTTCAACGTCATTCCGACGTTGATAGGGCAACACACTCGAACGGGAGGGGAATTCGAGAGAGAAGAAAAAAAAACCCGCAGCAGCATTGCTGGGCGCTAGGGCGGTCTTAAAGGGGGCAAGTGCATGTGCGGTTCAGTTACAACCTTCTCTCTTACTCGGATTGCCGCTGTTGCTGCTGCTGGAACTCAGTTCCACTATCCCAAGTCATTCCTGGATTCTTTCACTAGGGAGGGGGGAGGGATTTTTAGAATTCTGTGCTCGCATCTACCTTCAGTCTTTTCCCACTTCCAACTCACTACTCTCCTTCCTCAAAAATTGTCCAATCATTTTCCCCTTGCATTTTCCCATTGACTCATGTCCACCTTATTCCTTCCCACGTGACTGTTCGCCCTCCACTCATCCTAACTTTTCCCTGAGAAAATTTTCCAATATTTCCCTACTAACTGGCTATGCTAAGATCGATTGCATGCACTGCGCCACTGAAAAAACTGTGTGCGTTTGCTTGCTAGATGCGCTTGATATTTGTTCAGTGGAAAAACAAGGGTAGAAAACTTTAAAAATTTGCAGCAACTACGAAAACTTTGTAAAAAAAATTATTTTTGACGATTCCAGGTAGTCCAAAAAGAGCTCAAAAAGAATTTGCAGCTTACTTCTTGCAAAAGTTTGCCAAACATCTATCGTCATGATTTTTTACCTCAAACAAAGCCTTTTCGTTGCTTAATACAAATTCCAAGACCTTGCCAAGGAATTTCCCATCACCGCTACCCTAGAAAAAGGATTTTTTGCAGTCTTCAGTTACGGAATTAATTAAATCTCATCGAATGCGAATTTTCAGCGGAGCATTCCCTCTTGACTGGGTAATACTTTCCCCTTTCCATTGCATGACATCAAGTTTTTGCCTTTGGATTAGATCTGCAGCATGAAATATGAGAGAACATTGAATTAATTATTTTCTTTCGTTTTTGAACCGAAATTCTATTCATTGGATTTTTTTCGGGTAACATTTCTCGAACTCGATTCATTCATTTGCAATTTGTTCATCATCTCTTAGTACATGGATTTCATTACTGATGCTTTGAAAATCTCGTTTTTCTTCACAGACAGATTCGTTGACTATAAGTAAAAAAAATTTGTTTCTTAAATCTCTGATGGCCGCACTGATGGTACCTATATTAGAGCCGCAGAAGTCACATAGGAAATCTAATATAAAAAGAATCGTAACGCGAGTTCAAAAAAATTAGATAGCGGAAACCGCAATGTGTTCCCGAAGCGCGCAGATGCAAATCTAGCACCTTCAGGATTATTGGTTCACTAGTATATAGGAAGTAGAAAATAGTCATATAGGAAATAGTCATATAGAAATCGCCCATCCGTCAAAATCGGAAAAGGAATATAAAGTGGGGAATAGGAAAAGTTCTGAAAAGCAGGCTATCAATTTTAACTCCGCGACTAAGCACAGACAATTTTTCCCAGTAATCGCGTTCCCAGCAAAAATCGAAGAACTAAAATACATTTTTGCGAAAATACCCAGACAGGTCATACGTGCAACATCTGTCGTTGCACTTTTGACAAACAGTTGGCCTAGCGCTGAAAACCCGAGGGTCCCGAAAAAGCTTCTGTTTACTGTGTGTGGGTCTTCAAGAAGTTGCCAGTTCGCTGACGAACTGCGCTGAATGTAGATGAGTGCCTACATCTCTTATGTAGAGAGGAGCAGGTCTCTTGATTGTAGCCCTATGACAGTGGGAAAGGGATGAGAGGAGATAGGGAGAAGCCTGGGCTGACAGGAGCTTCGACATCTGTGCTTCTCTCAAAAAAATTCTTTTGACAGCCAGTTTGGGCCACCTTTTATGCTAAACTCTAGAAAAGGCATGATATGGTTGACGATAGTGCTTTCCGCAACAGCCTTTAATTCTGTAATTTATACATGCAAAAGAATTTCCTTGGTTAGTAATTCAGAACATCTGTGCTCACCCCTGTCTAATAAAAAAAGGAAGCAGTTATCCCTCTCGAAAATTTTTAGAATCACTTGGTTGTTTTGGATTGTTAACCAAAAATTTTTTTGTGCTTGTAAATTACAGAATAATTTCTTTTCTTTCGTTTCTTCTAGCTATAATTTGCGTGATTGAGCCTTCTGAAAAATATTTTATGGCTGAATAGTTTCTGACGTTTCCGAGGAGCTATCCTCCCCCCTCCCTATTGCTAACAATTTTGAGACTCGCTGATTTGCACAATTCTTATGAGGTTCAGAAAATTTGCGCATTCTTCACTACCACCGACGTCCCCCCCCCCCCGCGCTACCCAACTGTGCGGTTGCCCTGTACCTAAACTAAGTTAGTTAGTGCAGTAAGACATTCCAGTAAAGTGTCAAAGTCAAAATCTGTAAAAAAAATTGAGAAGGCAGTGCAAAGAGGCACTTTTAGGGTCTTGGATATGGCTCATTTTTTTCTGGATTTTTCCAGATTTTTAAATTGATTCTTCAATTTGAGTTTTTTACCACATTATGAGTTACATAAACGAGCTATACTAACATTTTGTTACTTTTTAGGGATTACTGCCCTCTTTCCCCCCTTCTTCCCCTTCCCCCCCCCCCCCCTCTTCTCTCTCCCAATTTTTTTCTGAAATTGCCTTACTTCCCCTAACCTTATCCCATAGCCCTAATTTGTGACTAATTTCCTTCTAAATTCTTGCACGTAACTAGGCCAAGTGCTTGACGATTAACCCTGTCCGCAGCACATAAGAAGTAGAAACGATGACTCCTTCGAATGATTAGGTGAAAGAGCTAGAAGAAAATATTCTTCGCAGTGCCCTAATTTACGTTTCTCGACTTCGTAACAAAAGCAATCGATCTGATTTTTCGAGTAGAATATTCGAGAAGAGGGAGGGGAGGGGGAGAGAACATAATGAGAATCATCCATGATCTTCTACAAATCGAAGATTTCTTTCATTATTGTCCTGGTTAAGAAACATTCCCAAAGTTCATTCTAGCTCAGGTACCTGTCCTAAACTCTCAACCAAAGTTCATGTAAACTCTTAGAATTGCCCCTCACATTAGGGGAACTGGATTTTTATTGTCGTTTTTGTCGAAGCATTAGGTGCAAATCAAAATCAATTTTGGCCATAAGGAGTTCAAGGTCGTGTTCAAATATAACTTGATATAAATTCGTACATTTGATTTTCGCTCTATTTTCTGCCTCTGAATTTTTTCACAGTCTGAGACCATCGCCATCCATCAAAAATCATACTGAGCATTCACTTTCTAGAGAACATAATGGTCCTGTAGAAATAAAAAAACAAAAAATAAGAACTGGATCAAATGAAAAATGAAAATGTTCTTCTGTTTTTTTGTAGTCTTAGGATAATCCTTCAAAAAAAACCAAACATTCAAAAAATTCCCGTTGCAATCCTACTATAAGACAAACATCGTATACTCACTATGGTATCTGACGACCTTCCTTTGATTCAACGGAATTGGCGGCTGCAAAGCGGGGCTTCGAGGCCTAATCGAGGCTAGAGAATGGTCAGAGGGCACGCTCGCAAGAAAGAAGACGCAGACTATGGCCCGGGTGCTAGCGGTCGCATTCCAATCGCCAATCCGTTGAATTGAAGGATAAATGGCTAATTAGCAGCAAAAAGCCGAATATTTATACTATAAGCTTCCTGCTGCGCTTTGGTCTAAAATCGCACTTAATATATCTTGGGCTGCCGCTATTGAAGTCCACCCTATGTTAGGGATCTTGAGCTTTTGGCAGCTTGACAGTAGGTAGGGCCCCTATCAACCCAATTCCAAGTCGCGTCGCAAAATGTCGCCTTGGAAGCGAGAAAATCGCTTTGAAATAGCGAAGAGGTATGAGGGACCCCAAGTCGGCACCTCCCTCTTCAGTATTACCCGCCTATCCGTGCGCGCCCATCCAATCACCGTTCCGGAGACCGACATGCGGGTTCTAGGGGACGGGGATTGTCGGGGTTTTCGTGGATTCTCGACTTCATATTCGGAATCAGGGACATGAGACGGCCACGGACGACTGAAAATGGGAGTTGAGAATCCGGGTGGTGGTGCCTTCAAATAAGTCGACATCTTATTCTTAAATATCAATCACCCTTCCCCCCCCCCTCTCCATCCTTCTACCCTTCATTGACGCGCATATAACCAGAAATTTTAGCGAATTTTTGAGGGTGTACAACCGTTTTTTCACCTCATATTCACTTTATAATCATGAGACTCCACAAAACTTCGCAATCATTAAGGGAAGTAGACCGATTCGCACGATCGTATGGAATTTCCATACAGGACCGCTCTTCGTGGGCGACACATCTAGCGGCGGCTTTCGTCAATATAAATCGCGCGCGACGTGTTGACACAAGTCGCGTAGGTAGCTGCTGGGTACTGTAGTGCGAAAAGGCCATCTCCTCTAATGTGGACCACTGAAAATGTTTTGTTTTTGCTTTTATACATGAATTAGCGCAAGTCAATTTTTTTCTGAAAAGAGTCTGTTTTGTACAAACTTTTGAGTGAGAATGGCGCTATGATTACATACAAGAAACTTGCAATTCAAAATTGCGACAATTCTGGAAAGCTTTTTGAATGGTTTTTTAACTTATTGTTAAAATGATTCTTGTTATGTTCTCCTTCCCTCCCTCCTCCAAAAATTTCTTTGCACGAGCCCCACTGTCTATCAGGCATAACTGCACAAGGAAGTGCATGATGTGTGAATAGACACTCAACACACTACGATGACTACCTGATTCTCATTCACGCGCGTACCTACTTCAACGATTCGCGCAATTTGCACATATGATCGTGACTCCTTCAGAGAGGAGAATAGTAGAACTGGTACAAGTCTTCAGTTGCGCTGTTATATTCCGCTTACTGTATTCTTGTCTTCGTAAGATTGAATGTTGGATCTTTTATTTCTCCTCTTCCCTTCCCCTCCCCCTCCCACAGTTCATTTCTTCTAATCTTCCTCCTTTTTCAGTTGGTCGAGAAAAAATACTGCTTTCAAGAGGAAGATAACGACAAGATAATAAATTCTTCCTTCGTTTTTATGTGTACATATTTTGATTGTTACTTAAAGTATTTCAGTGGAAGGATATAAAACAGCATTTCTTATTTCAGTGTTTTAAAAATGAAACTACAAAATTTCAAATTGAAGTTCTCTTTGGCACTTACATGCTGCTCATTTTTAGTCTGCGATTGCTCAGCATACTGTAACTTCTTCCAATCTTGTTTTAAAAAACTTTTACCTATTTGACAGGAATGTTTTATGAAAAAATCTATAGTACAATTACCCTTCCAATTCCCACTGTAAAAAGAGCCGAAAAACTTTGTTTCATGCTCACAAGTTCCAAAGTTTCTTTGCTCCACTCTTTTTCTTTTCAAAGAACGACAAAAACTTTCAAGACTTTCTTTTCTTCGGCGAATTTCTTCATTCGGCGATTTCTGATTCCATCTCCAGCATGGATATAAAAGTGTTTTATCTCTTTTTGAACTACTTTAACAGAATTTTATCCAGCACTTTAGAATTCTTAGAAGCTTTGGTACGGTTTTGATCACTTGGCTAGCATCTTAGATATAAGAGACCTCGGCTTTTCTCGCAAAGAGTAGAAATCTTTTCAACAGAGATGTTTATCCCTTTTTGGGCTAGACCTTGACATTTCGACAATTTGCAATCTGACGAAAACAGTTCCAGTCATCTCAGATCGTAAAAGTTGTTTCTGTCTCTCAAAGTGGGTCGCATAACACTTGTTTTTTCGGCTCGTAATGGTATTGTTTGCCACTGTCCCACAGAAAAGTGGAATCCCATTCTATAGTTGGTTGGTAGTTCTACATACCTACAAGAAGATCTTTATGCAGCTCCTGAGCTTGTAAAATGAACACCACTTCTAGAGCAAAGCGTCATTATGTCGCGGGATACGGTAAAAATTTTGAGCGTTTTCTGGGAGGGGGGGGGGCCGTACACATGTACTTAGCAGGACTAAGGCTTGAGTTGAATTGTTAATACAAAATTCGAAAAGATTACTTAAGCAATGCCATGTCAAACTTCATGAATCATTCAAAGGCGACCCCTTGTTGTTACAGTAATCTCACCGTACCCTCGGGAGCAATTTTGACTTACAGCACTGGTTTTTTTCTCCTTTGAGGTTTTTTGATTTTTGAAGATGCCACTCTTGCTCGATGCTCAAAATTGCCGTCTGTACTCCTGTACCGAAAAAAAGGGCATTCAAAGTGCTGTCAGAGCATTCCATCCATTCCATTTTTCTCGAATGACCTCCGAGTTAATTTTCATCGTCCTTGGAAGAGGTTACTTCAAGTTGGTGTCTAGAAGTATTTTGTAGTCTCAAATTTGAACTTCACTGTCTGGAGCTCTTCAAGGTCAAAACAGTATCGAGGGTCGCAGAATGTGTCAGCTTCCCTTTTTTTTGTTGCTTTGTACTACGAGTAGAGGGTATCGACCGCTTAGTATTTCTCCCTTATTTTGCCAAAATCGAAAATTTATCTCTGGAAGCGATTCAGAGCACTTCGAGTTTGAATTCTCTGAATTACTCCTTTTTATACCTAAAGTAACTTCTAGGTTTTCAATGTTCGTTAGATCTTTCTTTACAAAAAAAATTGAGAATTACTTTTTTCATTTTAGAGCGTAATTATTATTTATCTTATATGGCTGCCAATTAACAAATGGGCCCTGACCAACAACACTTGCATTCAAAAATTCTCATAGAACGCGCCTTTTTCATTTTGCATTTTGCGCGCCTTCACAATTATTTACGCGCAAGTGTTGTGGGCACCGCGAAGTCACCGTCTTGAATTTGTCCGAATCTGGGCATATAACCCGAATGTCCTACGGAAGCCACAGTTTTCTTTATATGATATGTTCATTGATCAAGAAACGCAATCGTAAACTCCAGCCCAAACAGCACCCCTTCAATTTGACCAATTAGCGTTTTTGAGTACTGTAAGGATAAATACTACGGTCTGGACCTGGAGTTCAGAGTTGGATTACTCAACCGTAACTGGGTCTGCACTACTTGCCACTTCAGAATTAGCATGGCTAAGGCATTCCAAAAGTTAACGTAAGAAACCCAGCTAAGCAGATTCATCTCGGTACTGCCTTCGATTATCTAGATGGTACATTTCTTGCACCAAAATTCCTCTACCGTACACTCGCTTGACAAAGTCAAAGCCTGCTTTACTTTACAAAACTGCATCATTCGTTACAGTGCAGGAAGTGTTCCGCAAAGTATAATAAACTGGTTAACTCCATCAACCATCATTTTCATTGCAGAACAGAACTGCCTTTGTGCGAGTTTTTCATGTGATAAAAACAGTCACATAGAAAAAAGCACGTTAGCGCATTATACTTGCGGCAAATCTTGTTCCGACAGTAAATTTCTTGCTAATGGAGTATACAGTTTCGCTGGATGTACAGTCTCTAGTGAGAAGTTGGGTTTACAGTCTGTTCTCTGTAGTTTGATGTGTGCATTTACACAGCTAACGCGGCATTTCACGATTCATGCGCTTGCAGTCTCCATCAAGTTACTTTCTTATGTTTTATTCCCTTCTTTAACTTTAATGGCTACGAACAGACGTGTGCAAAAGTTCCGACAGTTTATACTTTGTCACTTCACCAAGTAGTCGAGAGATATCGTGTAAGTTGTGCAATTTCACTTACTAAACTCCTCTAAATGTCTCTAAATACCAAAAAATTACTAGATTTTGAACACTTGCGTTTTTGATTTTAAAGTCAACCTTCAAAAATTTTCTCCCTCTGTGGGGATCTGGAACAAAATTGTTTGGAAAGAATTCCAGGAACCAACAAGTTGTAAGTTACTATTACACAGTTTGATAGATGATGACTGGCAAGTCAAACATTCTTTGGTTCGTCTGAGTTAGAAAAAAACAGGAAGAAACTTTACCCGTCTGTTCGACTTTATAATTTTTTTAAAATTTTTCCAGATCCGGTTTACAACAGTATTTTTTCCAAAAATATCACCATGCATTTCATCGTGATAGGATTACAAAATTAATAAATTCAATAGAATGGGAATTCGGCATTTAACTCCATACCGAGTTTTATTATGATAAAATCTGCTTGTTATAGTTCTTGACTCCCCCCCCCCCCCCTCCTCCATCTTTCCTCCATTCCTCTTGTTTTAGACCTCCTCCATCAGGTTAGTTCTTTCGGTCTGATTGGACCAGATCTGCTCACCGAAATACCAGATCACTTATTGGCAATAAGCTAATCGTGTAAGCCACTATATAGGCAATCCATGTCTTTGCTATGCTAGAAGAACAGTTCGCATTCGTACGATCCAACCAAAACTTGGGAGCTTGACTCGTTCACGATCAGTCAGAAGTTTTTGATCTATGAATTTATTGAGCTTCAAAAGTTGTTTTTTCAAAGTTATTTGTCTTTGTCTCATGAAAAAACTAAATACCCTTGTTGGTGGCCATTCAAGTTAGTGATTTCTACGATTATATCCGACTTTGGAACATTTGGCACCATGTTGAAGTTGTAGGCCTATTTGCACCTATTGCATGCATGAAGAAGTGATTTTTTCGCCCCTTTTTCCAAACTGAGGCATACACTCTTTTGCAGGTGTAGGTCTTTTTTTTTCATCAAGCAAACAACTGCCTTCTTTTTTTGAGGACCAATCCATATTCTGATGAACACGTGGACCTTTTGCATGTTTTTCAACTCATACGCTTACGTGCAAAAGGGACTGTGTGATTTTCTCGAAGTATTTAGAGAGGATAGGCCTTCCTTGCATGCAACAATGACTGATAGTGAAAGCTTGACATCTAAATTGTTTCTCCTCACAAATAGGATACAGATTACTGTAGCAGTACTGTAACAACTCCGATGCAAAATGGCCGCTTTCACATTCAAGTCTATTAACATTTTTAGTTAGGTAATATTCTGCATAAAACAGCCTAATAACTCATCAGGCAATCATCTTAAGATTACTGTACAACCACAGTAACCGTTATAGACCCATAAAAAATTAGCTATCTAATAATGTGTACCCAAATCGGAGGTCTGAGTGAGTGATATTTTGCATAAAAAGGTGACCATGATCAGAACTTACCGGTATTACTACCGCACAACTACCGTAACCTACCATATAATCTAACTTTTCGAAAAAACTCTTTTAGCTATTTTGTATCGGTCATACTCTGCATCAACTGTGAGAAGAACATATTACTTAGACATATACCATATCACTACCGGCAGCTACCGTACCTCCAACAGGGAATCGTGTACCCCATAGACCTTATGGAACCCCTCGGCGACACTGCCTAAGCCATTTTTCGATTTTTTTTTCATCAAAATCCATCTCCGACGTCATAATAACTGCTTTTCTAGTTGCAGTGATTTTTTTAAATAGAAAATGAAAATTGACAGTCCCTTACTGAATTTTATAACTTCCTGTATCCGTCGCTGCCCGAGCAAAGTCTATTCTCTCTTGTATTTTTACTGACTGTACACCCCGGCAAACACTCATCAATCACTGTACCCCTCAATACCCTTCAATACCTAATCCACCAGAGCGATTATTTGTCGGCATTCACCCCTCCGCGATCAACCAACCAACCAACACAAGAACTAGTTTTCCATCCCCAACTCTCTACAGCTCTGTACATTTTACATTCACCAATCATTATTGTAATGCCAATATTTCGTGTTTCTAATTTGTTTTTGTCGGTTCTGAAAATATCAGCCACTCAAAATCAATCATCTTAGTGATGAGAACTAATTATCTGGTATTTATGTGCTGGAACAGATTTCTTAAACTCCAAAAATGGGCTTTTTTGCTGTGAGAGAACAGGTTCAAATAAGTAAGATTGATGATTTCACTATCAATTCTTGCACTCTTTACAACTCAAGTACCAGTATTCATTTTCAGCTAATTGAAGAAATTTCGAGACCTAGCTGAACTCAAGAAGAGTGATTAAGGGAGAGAAGCAAGAGCTTTTTTGAAGGCAATTTGCAACTTTTTCGAGTTAAGTACGTAATTATCAAACCCCAAATAAAGCGTGTTTTTCAATTCAATCACTTCGGATCTATAAATTTTCATAACTTGGACTGGATTTGATGCCGCCCATTCTCGCCAGTTTCACCGTCTGGTGCTTCTATAATACGGTGCACTCTCATCACTCTCATCGCCTGCGTCTCTTGTAAACGTTCACCCTTTTTGCAGAAATACAACAATGTGGGTCCACTTTCGCTAACTCATCCTCTGCATTTTACAAATCTAATTTTGAACAATGATATCAAACTGCGCGGATATCATAGTTCGAAGTTAGATCGGGACGGGTCGCACAAAAATTGCAATATCGGATGATTTGAGAATAGTGTCATGTCAAACACCTACTGTGTCAGGTTCGGACAACTCTGTCCAGATACAGAAAAGTCAAAAAAATCAAACTCTTCCAAATTTTAGCAATGAGACATTCTCTACGGAATAAAGCGTCTTGAAATACTGCAATCGACTTAACAACTGTGGAGAGTATGGCAGATTCCACAGTTCTGGATAACTTTGACATGGTAGATGGCGTAAATATATATTGGAAATCTGAGGAGAAATTTGCATGGAAATTTACAGTGACCCTTAACGACTTCTGTGTATCCAAAATTTAGACGACATAATTGAAAATTTGTCAAGCTATGAACTTTAATAGCATGTCTGAACCTTTAGTCATTCAACCGCTGAACAATTACTGCATGTCATCTGTTATCTTTACTTTCCATTCATAGTTATGGGCAAAAAGCACGAGAACCAGCTACATAGCTCCAATGCTAAAAAGTCGGCTCATCTTCCTTGACGATTGAAACTATAGCGATCCTGATTTATAGTGTATTTTTCCGAGAAAGCAGTCAGACAGCTTGTTCGTTTGTTTAATTACTAATCAAGGAATATAAGAAGGGTTCCGCAAGGTATGTATCAGCGGAAAAAGTCGTCTTTGGTTATTTGAGTGCATGAAGCAATGATTTATGGATGTCTGGCATCGCAGTATTACAATGATCGTTGGCTAAATGGATATTCATTGAATCTCAATGTAGTAGACTTTTTTGAGCTTTCGCATCGAAAAGGACGATTTCAAGAAGATTTTGAAATACTTTTGGAGTTCTGATTGGTGGCTCAATAATTAAGGAATCCTTGAAATTTGGCGAAAAACGAATGTTTTCTTTTGCGTTTTGTATAGAGTGATTTTTGCGTTATTTTTCACCCTTTTGCAGCACTCTTACATGATTTTATAGAATGTGCTTGGCTATTAGATGACTATCCTAAGGTTGCCAAGGAGGTCCTACAAGCAATTTTTTTTACATCTTGAATTGATTATCGGTAGAATTTGAACATCACATTTCCGGTAGCTTTATGCGCTTGCGGCCACATTTTTGAGACCTTTTTTTGTGCAAATCCGCAAAAGATCTTCTCACTAATCACAATTTCAAACTTCAAAAATCTCTCGAAATAACTACCTCATCGAAATTGGAAGTCATTGAACATGCAAAAAAATTTGCAGAAGAGTTCCAAAGGCGCACTCGATGATTTGTTTCAATAGTGAATCAGACATCACACATCACTCGAACATTTGTGAGTAATACCGTGTCAGGACCACAAATCAGTCATCACAGACGCCAACATTTTTCTTTTCGTCCTCGAGCAGTTGGCTACTGAAAAAAAGCGAACTCGGCTGAGTGAGCAACTTTGTAGTCAGCATAAAAATCCGTAGGCTTGACTGCGAGGTGGGGAGGGATGGGTAGCATTCTGATGAGAAAACCTAGACTTCAGCAAATTTAAAGGAGTTACAAAGGAATCCTCGATTTCATTTTCTCCACACTAACTACTAAAGAAGCTCGTCTATGTTTTCTTCTCTCCCGTTGGGGTCGAACTTTTTCTGCGTTCCAATTTGCCGTGCCAGTTCCGTGCCAGCGCCGTTTTAGCGATGCCAGCGCAGTGCTAGCGATCGATCAATATGGGGGAGGGGTTTCACTTGACTTCCCGCTGTTTGTTGGTCCTGGAACGCCGCTGGCACGGCAAGTTTAGACGCGTCAAAAACGAATATTGTTATTACTTTTTTGAACTTTTTGTTATCGCGACAAAAAGTGCACTGCTGATGAATTTGTTTTCATTGTCGGTCGTAAACACATTTTTGCCATATTCAGCACCAATGAAGGGGAGGTCTCATAGTGGTAAACCGCCAAAATGACGTAGCTCGGACATAAATAGCTGCAACCTTTTTTCGGTTTTTCCGATTTCCTAAACATAGAACGTACCAGTTCAAAGCGCCGCTTCGCGGCGCTTTGAACTGGCTGTGTGTGTGAAGTGAGATCTGCTTGAAATCAGAAGTTTTGATATGTTGGTGCTTGCGTTGTTCTGATTCGGAAGAAATGGCTTTGATCCTTGAAACGCTTCACGATGTAGGTGGAGTGAAAGTGGTTTTAGCTGTATACGTAGGTCTTACTGCGATTTCAGCTTTGAAAGTAATATTTTTATATAATTCTTCAAGGCAGCTTGTAGATTCAATATAAGTGAGCTTAGATACATGGGGATCATTGAGCGGTAAGAATATATAGCTAACATTACCCAAATTCGAGACAGGTATCTTATCATAAGAAGTGAAGAACAAAGGAAGAGCTATTCTAATACGTTTACTATCATGAATCTGCGTGAAATGGGGGCATAATCCGAGATATTCAAGCTTGCGAAGGTATTTTTTGATAATGAAGCCATTCAAAGGTTGCGAGCATTGACTGATCAATTCAGAAAATAGTGAGTAGAGTAGCAGATTCCAGCTTTTTTAAGTAGTAGATCATAGTTAATATTCTGGGATATGCATAGGAGATAACAGTATCATCACGAAACCGCGCATAATTTATATTCAATGTTTACTCGTGCAGTGATATTTAAGTAGAAAGAACATAATGTTAGAATGTATCTGCATTCGAGCTGTTTGTATGATCTCTGTTTAACTATTAGTGAGATATGGCGAGCTAGTTATTGCAAAGCGACTTCTTTGTGGTAGGCCATAATAGGATTGCAAAAATTTCTGTTTGTTCGCTAGAGTTTTGAGCTGTTAGTGGAGAACGGCTTTTATTACTACGTTCTTCACTCTTTCCTCCTTTTTGTGCACTTTGACACCCTCCTTTCTACGAGCTCTTGATAAGGCGACGTAAAGCTGACCATGTGAGAATACCTCCGTAGCAAGGAAGATGCCCACTCCTGTCAGACTCTGTCCCTGAGCCTTATTTATCGTCATAGCGAATGACAAACGGACGGGGAACTGCCTTCTTCGTAGTCGGAAGGGAACTCGTGCATCAGTGTAGTTGTCGATGCGAGGAATCAGTGCAGGTTTTCCTTTACGATCTCCGCATGCAAAACGACATCCTAAAACGAGGCGTCCACAATGTGTAACGATCAGTCTTGTTCCGTTACAGAGCCCATTCCGAACATTGAGGTTTCTCAACAGCATGACTATCGAGCCTTCTTTTATCCTCAAGTTGTGAGGAGGCAGTAAAGCCGGTGTCAAGCTATTCAGGAATTCGGGGGTGTATTCGTTTGTTTGTGCATCATCGCTAACCACATCATCGGCGCTCTTGTACTCGTAAAGCCGTCCCGGAATCTTATTCAAAACTTCTTCATTGATTCGATAAGCATCGAGATTACGGGGCGTTAGTATTGCGCGCTCACTCAAAGTATCAAAATCAGTGAGTTGGTCTCCGAAAATTTCATCGATAAGATCTCCACTAGAGACTATTTCAGGTGGTAGGTTAATTCTACCCATCTCATCTTCTTCTGCATCTCCATTTCCGACGCTCATCAGAAAATCGCACCAAGAAGAGCCGGACTCTGCAGCTCTCATGTTGAATGAAAGACCGTGCATGCGAAACGATCCCCAGAGTTTGCTATTCTTAACGCATGCGTCAATCATATCGCACTCTCCTCCTCTTTCTACAATTGGCAAAACTTGTCGAAAGTCGCCACCCAGTACGACGGTTTTCCCTCCGAATAGCGCTGTGCTGCACATCAGGTCTTGTAAGAAGAGATTGATTGCTTCAAGCGAAAACTTTGAAACCATACTAATCTCGTCCCAAATTATTGCATCTGCTTCTTTCAACGGAATAGCATCCTTGTCTTCGCGACGTAATGTGCATTCGCGATTTCCGCTCTTCATATTCAGCTTGAATGTAGAGCTGACCGTCCTACCTTCAGGCAGCAGATTGGCAGCTATACCTGTCCAAGCTACGCAAACAGCTTTTTTCTGCATACCCTTCAGCATGTGGTACAGAGCGTTGTAAAGGTATGTTTTTCCACTGCCTCCTGGACCGTCTATAAAATGTAGCTTGCATTGATCAGATGTTAAAGAAGCCATGATGTAATCTGCTGCTGATCTCTGTTGCTGATTTAGGCTCTGGTACATTTCTCCACCTATTTGCTCATGATGAGCATAGTCAATCTGATCCTCCAGAACCGGCCGATCTTGCGCAGGTGGAGTGATCTTTTTAGAAAGATCATGACGAAGAATTTGCAGTCTGTCATACAGATCAAAATAGGCGAGCGCTTCTGCATCAGATGGCGTGAATCCTCTATAAATGAAATCCTCGGCCATATCATTTTTAAAGCGATCGTAGAGGTTCTTAGGATCAGAGACCTCACAAAATGCTATTAAATAACTGAACAACGCCCTTAACTCAGCAGGCATCTGGAATTGCGCAGCTTCTTCCAGGCAGCTCTCGTAATGGGAATCGTCATGTAATAAACCCAAAGAACGGACAGCTTCTAGAAATGTTGGATACACAATCCCTTCTACTGTTCGGAGATCTTCAAAAGAGCGCATGTTTTTTCGATGAAGGAGAAGAATGCGCAGGCTAAATCTCTCTGAATCGTTAGGGGGGACTGTGTGCATACGACCAATCTGTCGATTACCCCTTCCTCTTTTCTTCCATATACGCTCCTTTGAAAAGGTGAAATGTTCCGGCAGCTGATAATAGTAGAGGGTACGTGGATCCACCGTGTCAGTTATGTCAGCATTGTCGCTTCCTGAATGCTCGTACTCGATGTTCAATTTGAACCACGCCGTCAGCATAGAATCTCTAGCTGCCTCCCGTTCTGCTGTTTCACGTTCTTCGCCAGAACGGAAAGTAACCGTCTGAAAGTCGGGAAGATGGACAGCCAAACGATAGACGGTGTCAGATTTGAACTGACAATCGTACGAAAAAATATGATGTATTGCCTCAGGCGAACATACATACCGGGCGTCAAGATGAGCCCGAATCTCGTCATTTTGTTGCGCGCGATCTTGCTGCAGAAGTCGCAGAGAGGCTCGATCTGGTCCCTTATACACATACTTGTATAAGTATTTGACCGCTTGTACATAGCCACATATTTCTAGATTTATATGGGCGTTGAGTAGCTGTAGCAAATAACTATTGTAAGGCACCACGTGTCTGTTGTCGTATACCTTGCCTCCGGATGATATGGTGCGCCCGTCGTCAGGTCTTCTATATTTGGGATACCCGTCGACATCAACGTCAGTCTCCTCCCTGAAATCCTTGGGATAACGCTTGGTACATTGCCCATTTGCCATGCACGGTGCAGTCGGATTGGCTGTCCCGCACTGACGATGGATCATATTCCTCGCGACAATGCTGAGGAGGCGGGGATTCTCAGAGGCACTTGGGATATAGGCCTGGACTGCCGCGTCGACGTCTGCGGAACTTCTTGGTTTTGCATTTGCAGACATTATAAGAAGCATGTGGCAATGAGGAAGACCTCGTTTTTGCCATTCTATAATACCGACATGGGCTGCAACACTCCCCAAAACCTTTTTCTGGTAAAGATGGTCTTGTAGAACTCCCAATTTTCGATTGAATACACGAGCGACTAAGTCGGGTCGATCAGCGGGAGATTGGCCAGGATGAAGATTTTCTCGTATCTCTCTCCATTGCGGGTTACATGTAAAAGTCAGAAAGAAGTCGGGTTTTCCGTACTTCGCAACTATAGACATCGCGTCCTGGTAGGACTGATGCATGGCACGAGGACTGCCGGGAAAAGAGGACGGTAAGATGACTCGTTGACCCGGAGGTCCATCGACGTTGTCATTAGCTAAGTGATCCATTAAACCCCTATAACTGTCCACACGAAGCTCTTTCTGGTGCGTACGCGTATAGTACAACCGATTCTGCTCAATCTTGACATATGCATCGACTGCGAATTGCTGCATGAGCTTACCGGCGTGGTGGATTGGGTTGAAGGAAGGGCGTATGGCGAGGAGATTCGAATAAAATTCGCGCTGCGTTATTCTAGTGCGAATACGGCTGCTAGGGATCTTCCTCAGATTGACATGCCATCCGAAACCTCCTCTGGGAAACAGTAAGGGGTATGTCAAGGGATCACAGCAACCATCGATGTCTCGGATAATTTGCAGGCCACCTCTCCTATGGTGTATAGCAAGAGCACGCGTTGCTGGGACGTCATTATCCTCGCCGACATAGACGACGGCGATCTCGTTACATGCGGGAATATTGTAGCGTCGGCGATCCAGCTTGCTCGAATCTTCGAATATCATGCGAATTGTTGGTACCTGCTTTCCTTCAGCACGTGCTCGTTGCTCCTCTTCTGCTGCTACATCTCCCATCATTTTTAGGGAAGCTGCATAGCTATTATGAGAATGTAACCATGCAGTTAGCTGCTGCATCACAGTAGCATCACAATTTGTGTTTGCGGGATTACCGCATCTTTCTGCAGCTGCAGCGTCTGTATCCAATATATATACCTGTCCAAATTGTGGACGAACCCCTTGCTCTGGTGTTAGTGGACCAACATAGTGATATATTTGACCGTGAATTCTATAGCAATACGGTCCTGAACCACGTGGGGTGTCTACTTGTGCACCCATTGATGCCATAGCAAGGGCACTGTTATACGATCGTATATTTTGGCAGAAATTCTTAGAAAGTCTGTCCGTTCCTGTGTAGAAAGATCGCAAAAACTCTGGAAAGTCCGAAAACAGGTTCAAAGAAATGTTGCCAAAGTTACAGCAAATGTTAAAGCTTCCGTTGCTCGGTTTGGCTTCGCCGGGAAAATAGAGAGCTGAGCAACAATTGCAGTTGACACTCAGAGAACCTAAGTAATTCTCATCCACATCACTCCTAGTCAAGGCTATACCGAGATTGGGCTGCGACCTTTGACGTCGCTGTTCGGTGCCTTGAGATGTGGGTATCTAAATATTTCCATGTCATTTAAGCAAAGGGAACACTACCACCTCTCGTACCTGAACAACAGAAGGAATTCTAGTTGGGCTGAGTGAGAGAAACTGCGAACTTTCACCTTGCGCCTTAAATGACCAAAATTGATTCAAATATAAGCAAAGTGAAGCTCACCGTGTTTTCCTGCGTTATCGAAGGACCTGCATGCGCATGTAAGCTTTGCAGTCCATCTTCTCCATGTTCCTCGAAAATATGGTTTGGTTGAGGATCGACGTTGTTCCAACTTACGTCAGCCAGAATTGTTTCCATCCCACGTAAAATCTAGACATCAACTGTATTGTCATAAATTTTGAGGGCAAGATCTTTTATTGATGACTGTACCTCGTTGTTCGTTTCTTGTAAGGGAGTAAAAACAAATGCAGGCGTTGACGATCCCAAAGCGGTTTCGACCTTAACGACAAAGTTTTGCTCTGTCAAAAGACACACACATGCTTGATACATGTACATTCGCATAAAAGGCATGCAGGGTTGAGCTATGGAGACTTACTTCCACTTCCATTGATCCTCCTTGAGGACTTAGATTTCGTGCAATAACTTCTTGACCGAGTGTGCCGCCATCCTCTGACTGATGCAGAAAACTCATCTAAAATTTTTGTGTAGTTCGAAAGCACAGTGCGCTATTACTTTATTACCATATCTGCTGTCTGAAGACTGACTGTAGTTTCGTTGGGGTTCTCAAAAGCAAGCGGCAGTCTCCTCTTCCTTGCCCTGTCTCTAGCAAGGCGCATACCCCTTTCGTCTTCGGTTTCAACTGATTTTCTCATTCTTTTCTTCTTTGCATCGGTTGAAAGGCGTTTATCACGCTCAGTTTGGGTTTCTGTGGATCTTTTGTATGCTTTCCGCTCAGCTTTTGATAAGAGGCTATACGGCCGTTCCCCCTGACGCTTCGAATTCGCAACTGATACCGTTTGCTCGTTGGTGTGCTGTGGTGCATTAGTTGAACGTATGTGAAACACTGGAGTAATGCAGCAATAGTACCTGATCCATTCTATCTGCATCAAGCATCGTCGTTGAATTATAATCCGGTGATGTAGTTCTCACACTGTCATTTGAGTAATCCTGTGCAAAAATCCTTACGTATTTACCTAGAAAAGCATGATCTCTATAAAACATACTGCATCGAAGCTTTCTTCACCAATGCTCATAGAGTCCAACGAACCCAGTAGAGAGGCAGAGCTTTCCTAAGAGGATCTTTTATGGGGCAACTGTTATTGCACGTTGGCTAAGCGCTACAGCCTCAATTTTTTCATACCTGCTGCTGTGAACTACTGCCTTCCATGTCTTTTTAATTGCTTTTCGTTGGATGCCTTCGTATAGCAGCTAGCTGGGCTGGCTGAAAGGTTTCCTTCGTTACTTTGTAGATACGATGTATTCTCATCAGAATATCCGACCGAGTTTTTTTTTAAACGACATGCGAACGGATTAGGCCAAACAGGCACATAACGTAAAATTCAAATTTCATGTATTGGTATGGTGGCGAAGCTTTTGCAAACTATTGAGAAACCAATTAGTAAGTTAAAATTCAGTTACGATCAAATTCAAACTAATGCTCGAAAACATTCAAGTGCAAAGCAGAAAGTTCGCAGAGTTTGGAGCGCATAATGCAGTTTAAAATTCCACATACTGTGTTTGCGGCGTAGCAAATACGGACCATTCGTATGAGCTGTTAGAAGATGCTATAGCATTCGCAAACGAAAAGCGGAAATCAGACAAAGTTTGTACAGCTCGCTCACAGCTCTCCAAAGGATATCGAAAAGATATTCTTGAGTTCTTGCGCAGCATCATAATTCTACTGTTTATTTTAAAAAAGCAAACGCGAACGATTCATGAAACAGAATCAAAGTTCCCTACTTTCGCATGGAATGCAAACACAGAGCAGGAAGTTGTTTTGACAGAAAAGTCTTTCAAAATCGTACCGCGGCGAAAAAATCATGCACTGGTATTTTAGCGAAAAAACGCAAATTATTCAAAGAATGATTTCAAAAAAATTATACACACAGGGAAAACCACTAAAGATCCACAACATTTTCAAAAGGGTTTTTGGTCCTCTCACCATTTCCATATGAAAAGGATGCTTTGCTAGGGCGGATTAAAAAATTTGATTGAACTTGGTTAAAAAACCATTCGCCGCAACCTTTCGTGAGCAGGATGTGCAACAGAAATTTTTGAGATGTTCTGATCTACAACAGCATCATGAAGGAAGGGAGCGGAAGATGTTGAGAACATGGGTAGTAACTGCAAAATTTTCAGAAAGGAAAAACGGAAATTTACGTTGACATAATGTAATTAGCAGTTGGTAACGTTTTTAGAACATATGATAACATTTTACTTAAAAGTCGTTAGAAATTTAGAACTATGAGATTAGCGCTCAGATAGCGTAATTTGATGTGCTATGAACAGTGCTGTGCAGCTCTTTTCATGATATAAGAGTAAGTGTAGCAAATTCAGAATAAAAGCTGGAAAGGTAGGGTTGAAATGCTACTGACCTGATTGCGTTTTTTTTGAGTTGATGCAGCCTCCTGTCTGTGTATGTTGATAGACAACGAAATGTGGAACATGGAGCTAGTCGATGTTATTCTTTAAGCATCGTTTATGGAGTTAAGGGTTAGGGCACAGTAAGGGCATTCTAATCAACATAGTTGGCAGAGATCGAACATCTTGAGATGCATCATCATTTTGGGTGCATTGAGTGCATTCGAGACAGACGGAATTGTTGACATCGTCGCGGTAGCTTGACGTCAGATGGTCCCCCCTGCGCTTTATATAGAGTTATGATAGTACGATAATTGCAAAATTTATCAATTTGGGTTAGTGGGGCTGGAGCGCTAAGAAGGAGAGCAAGAATTTTTGGGGGCCAGAATTTTTGGAATGTTGCAAATGCGCTTTGAAATTGTGACTTGTTTTGTTGCAAAAACTAAAGCTGATCTATGCCATCATTCCCGAACCTTTTCAACGAAAATAGTTGTATTTTCATGAAAATTGTGCTTTGCTGCTGCTATGTCACTATTGCGCTAAAATTTGGGTTGATAAGCTTCCAAGAAGAATTTGAGTTTTGAGAAAAAACCCAATAATTTTTGAATTCTTTAAAAGTAAGTAGTCTCTACCCTCATTATCTGATTTTGAAAAAGATCTACAAGATATAATCTATTGATTTTCCCTGAACACTTCTTACTCGAATCTAGTAAGTTCCCAAACGCATACATCATTTCCCGTCAATGGCTAATTCTAGAACTTTTTCCTTCCTCGAAGAAAATGTCAGGTAACGTCATTGGCCAATGTAATGATACAAATCTCTGTTCTGAATCTGTATTTGCGGAACAACCTTCATTTCTATGTAGACTATTCGAGAAAAAGGACAACAATCTCTGCAATAATTAACACGCATATAAATTATTATAGGTGGTCTGGACGGGTTCCAAAAAAATAGAGAACGGCATCATAGTGATGTCATAATCATATACTTCATTACTAGCAAAACTTTGTGCTCCCCAAGAAGGCGGGAGTGCAAAACGACCGACTGTGCATACATTCTTGAGTTCTCGTTCTCATCATAACAAGGTTCTTTGCAGCGAAATCTCAAGAAGATCCCCCCACCCTCCTAAGTGACCCACGAAATGGAACACTTAAGATTGGAGTGATGTAATATAGGTCTATGATCAATCTTCCGCATCGGAATTGGGGCACTTTTTGACACTGTAGCACGATTACTTGGGAGTTGTTGAAAAATGTGCTGGGTCATTTATCAGTTTCTAGCTGTAAGGGGTCAAGGAAAGATTATGTGTCAAAAAATACAAAAAATCACAGATTCTGTTCGGATGATCATTTTTAGAGTTGGCAACATATATACATGATGTGCCGATATAATCGGCACCTCTCTTTGTAGCCTCATTGTGTGTTGCCAGAGTACCGTTAAGGTCATGCATAAGCATGACCTGCTGTGCTATAGGTATCTTTATTGCCCAGATGTTGTCGAGTAACTTTGGAACGCCTATTTACGTCAGCATTCTACCACTGCACTAACACGTGCACGTCGTCTGACTCATAAAGCTTATTAGCTATGCGTTCTGTATAACACATTACACCAGGCGCTATTTCGCCTAAGGCCACTATAGAGCCTAGACCCACCACATTTATGGTGCATCGGCTAAACACGACCGATATCATGCCCTGCTTCCAAGGAGGACAGCGGAAGCCACAACAAAGTGATGTGACTCTTCAACTCATCATAAAGGACCTGAAGACGCACACTAAGAATCTCGCGGACATACTGCAGAAATACCAGCACTATGGTGAGAAAATTAATCTTCCAGATGACGAACAAGAACGACAGGAGTTCTGCCTATACCATATGGACCTAGTACCAATGTGCATCCTGGAAATCAAAACCAGCAAAAACCAGCTGGAATCAAAAATTGATGTCATGAGGAAGCACTATAAGGAAAGCTCCGAAATGATGAGACAAGCCATGGCAAAGGAAATGGACGCGCTCCAAGAACAGATAAGATTTTTTCGAATAGCCGGCAATGCTCAGATGTTTACGTTTGAGCTAGAAATGCTCGCTACAGATATTGAGATAGAACTGGCTGCAATAGGAAGTAGAAGAAGATTTGCAACAAAAAATCAAAGTAGCATTAGGAAGGTTCTACACAGACACATACTGCATGCCGGATTTCCATACGCTGAAGAAAAAGCAAGTCACCCTGCAAACGATAAGCCAGACGAACATA
The DNA here is from genome assembly GCA_958299035.1 of Cylicocyclus nassatus. Lineage (NCBI taxonomy): Eukaryota > Metazoa > Nematoda > Chromadorea > Rhabditida > Strongylidae > Cylicocyclus > Cylicocyclus nassatus. Next base: position 71,206,457 of record CATQJL010000316.1, read on the forward strand.
ACAATGACGAGAAGATTAGTGAAAATGACGGATATCGCGAGTTCGAGGCTGAAGACACTGATGTACTACCAGCTATTGCAGATGAGAGCCTGACCTTTGCACAGGTCACACTACCAGGATCGCCTCTGGCAAAGGCATGCAATAATATCAGTGAGGAACGCCAACTTCAGAAGTTACGATCATATAAGAACAATGAGAAGAGAGGAATTTATAAACTTCATCCAGTACCAGTGCCAGTGAAGATCAGTTTATTAACACTTTCCATTGGCCTGCACTATAGTTTAGATCTATCTACTTCACTTTTTGGCAGCCGCTACAGAAGAAGGATCCATGTGTTCAATCGCGTTCCGGTGCAACGACGACCGCTACGAGATCCAGACAAAGGCACCGATCCATAGACAAATGTTTGTTGCATCACTATTTCCGCTATCACTTTTTAGTTCATTCGTTCATTCCTCTTGCCGGGCGGAGTGTGCCGATATAATCGGCACCTCTCTTTGTAGCCTCATTGTGTGTTGCCAGAGTACCGTTAAGGTCATGCATAAGCATGACCTGCTGTGCTATAGGTATCTTTATTGCCCAGATGTTGCCGAGTAACTTTGGAACGCCTATTTACGTCAGCATTCTACCACTGCACTAACACGTGCACGTCGTCTGACTCATAAAGCTTATTAGCTATGCGTTCTGTATAACACATTACACCAGGCGCTATTTCGCCTAAGGCCACTATAGAGCCTAGACCCACCACATTTATGGTGCATCGGCTAAACACGTAAGACCGATAAGTGCTACGCCTCAGCGCGACTGCACAAAGGTTAGCTATTCTAACCTTGGGACCTGGCGCCCAAAATTCGCTGCCTCGCACCTAGCGACAGCCATTCTCCTCCGCATCAGGGACTAAATCTCCCAATTTTTGCTCAAAATTACCGAACGGCTCAAAGAGCAGCCATATCTTCCTAATATTTTTGAACATCAAAATGTCTCTCAAATTTTTTAAAGAGGCAATCTCACTTCACTCAAGAGCATTAGCCAATCTGCTCAAAAAATTTGACTCCTGCAACTTCAAGCTCAGATTCACTTTAGAAATTGATAGAGAGCTTCAAAGGAGATGTTTCGAAAACCTAGATGTTCTCCTTTCTTGCCTATCACAAGTTAAAGCAAGAACGACAATTTTGGAGTCAATAGTCGACCAATTGGGAGAATTCTATCTCAAGCAGTCTAAAAGCGAGAGAAAAAATGTCATACTCCAGCTAGAAGAGCTCAAAAAGGAGCTAGATTTTTACCAGTTGCTTTCTGATGCTAGTATTTTTGCTATCGCTGTAGAATATCAGATAGTATATGTAAAAACAGACAAGAATTTTTCGTCAAGTCAAGTAGTTGAAGAACAGCAATGCAGTCTTTTCAACAATTTTTTACGTGATGCGGAAAGGGAGACGGATGCTCTAGCAATCATGATGGATTCCGCGACGATGGAAGAAGATAACGAAAGTGAAGATCGCCACAGTCATTATTCTGAAGACTGCACAACTGTGGCCCGCGGAGATGCCATGGATGGCAACATACCAGCAAGAGAGGATAACCTGACATCGCAAGCTATAGCTATCATGACTGGAGAGCGTCGATACAAAGGCAATGATGTTCCCCGAAGACGCAGGACTGTAAAGCGACAACCCACGAACAGTAAGAAGATTCCAACTCATAATCGTTACTCTGTATTTTCGTCGCCCACAAATGGAAGTCGACTACGTCATGACCTGAAATATTCCTCCTCGCCACTTATCTGTTCACCATCTCATGCCAGCTGTCACTACATCAACCTGCACTCTGACCCCAACTACCTAACTCCTCGAGGACGTCCACTACGATATCCAGACAAGTACTAATGTTTACGTATTCATATCCACAATGTTATGTATGTTCATATACTGCTCATTCTCGCTTTTTCCGTTTCTCCTTCTGGCCGGAGTGTGCCGACTTTGTCGGCACTTTCTCACAACCGTGCCGTTACTCCAGCCCAAGTACCGTAAAGGTCATGCCATAAGCATGACATGCTGTGATATGAGTATCTTATCGCCCAGATGTATGTAACATTGACTCGCCACGCCTGTATTCACCAGCATTCTACCATTGCACGAATGGGTGCATGTCGTCTGTTCAATAAAGCTCTAACAGCTTACGTGTTCTAATAACACATTAGGAGCCACCATACTCCACTACAGGCGCCACCCATTCGCCTAAGGCTACAATAAAGCCTACAACCACCACACATGAAAAAATGTATGACTTTCAGCGACCATAATGAAATCAGCGAAAAAATGGAAAAATGAGAATGATAGTACAAACAATTTAACGACGTTTGTGGTTTGAGAGTAGTGTTTTACTTTGCTTTTCAATTGTTCCATAATCATGGGTTTTTCTTGCAATTCACTTGAATCCAAGAAAATATTTAAAAAATCAAAATGTGGTAGAAAAAAGAAAAAATGAAAAGCTCTAGAATTACAATTTACTTCAGTGAATTTGAAATGTCAGTTGTACTTACTGCCGTATCCCAAAAAAAGAACATTGATCCCCTTTTTCTAATCTACCATTCCGAAAGATCGGGGAACTATAATACTAAAAAATTTAGAATGTACATCTATGGCTTTCACTAAGCCATGTTCGTAATTACACAAAAATGGAACTACATAAACAAATAACAAGTAAATTTCGAAATTTTTGAGCAATATACTCTCCGCTGATCCAAAGAAGGATCAATTGAAGTTAGGTTACTGCCCTTTCAGCTTTTGAGAAATTGTCAAAGCGTATACGTAGAAACGCTTGTTCCCAACTACTCCCAAAAATCCATCCCTTACGAGATACCCCGTCCCCCCCCCCTCGGCTAAAACCAATAATACCCTTCCGTCTACACCAGATATCCTCGTCCTTCACATCCAAAAATATATCATTCTACCGGTCCGAACGAACGAACAGTGCTGTGCGTCGAGGGGGGCCTCAATCAAGAACTCCCCACTTGCAAATGTCGATGCAGGACAAGTTTTTCGATAGCCCCATGCACGCTTAGGCAAAGCGTAAAAGACTAAAACCAGTGAGGATTCTGCAAACGCACACAAAACTGTTCGTTCGCCAAACGAACAGTTTATTCTCACAGTGGGAAAAACGATCAGAAGACAGTACTTTTTTTCTCTAAATCTCGCAATTTCCCGCACAACACGAGAATGTCCTCACTTTTTGCCTCGTTCGCTACATTGGGCACAAACATCACATCTTTTCACCTTTCTCATATTCGAATTCTCGTCTTCTTGTCTAGTTTCTGCAAAACGCGCCATCATCATCCACACACACTATTCGACGACGATCGGCTGGCTCTGGTCGAGGTCGTCCAGCCAGCCGGCCCCCCTCCGACAAAAACCCGTGGCAAGAAGATGGCGTTTATAAAACTGATCTTCAGTCATATGACTACCACCTCTCGACCCCGTCCGTCCCGTCTGCGCACACTCGGGTATCTTCACACCCTTCGCTCCCGCTCTGTTGCAAATGTCTCGGTAGATAAGACGGTCATCGGTGAACACTTTACGCAGTGTTCAATCATCGCTCTCCCTACCTGACCATTGCATATTATCCTAGTGTGGTCGGATCTTCTCATCTATTTCTATTGACATTTTCTTCAGTAATCCTCATGTACCAATACCAAGGATGTGAACTGCTACAGTAATCTCTTACGGTAAACTGTCGCCTTTTAAACTTCGATCAGGCAGGACAATTGATTCTTCTTGCCCACAAAGATCAAACTCAAAACCATTTAACGTTTGCTGAAGCGTCATATTTGCTGCCTCAGAATTCCCACACATTCTGAGGGAACGAAATTAATTTTATACTGTACGCAATCAATGACTTTAGCCTGTGACCCTTACCGTAAACCTACAGTATCCCTACAGTAATGATACACTGATTTAAAAAGATGGTGGTGCCCTATGTTCTTATATTGTTAGTCTGCTTGGTGTAGTACGGTCTTTATTTTTTCGGGACTATGACTCCCAAGGACAAATTTTAACAACCTTAGAGAGCTTTTAGTCCTTGTAGTCTTTATTCAAATCCCATCCCCTTCCAATCTATTTTTCACCCCACTCCCAGCATACTGTAATAGTAGTGGATCAGCCAATCGCAGCTCTCACCAGTGCCCAATCACGACGCTGAAAACTCTGATTGGCCAGTGGCGCACATTAGGGAAGTTGGGTGAATTAACCTATAAGTTTGTATCCCATTATTTTCCATAACTAATATCGCCTAGCAAAAATGGGTAGTGTGGTAGAAGGGTATTGAAGGGAAATCAGGAAGCCTTATCAAAAAACCTTACTGAATTTTTTCGTTTTGAAATTTTCTTCATAAATGACTTACAACTCTCTTTAGTCATTCTATGATTGCACTATTGCAAATAGAAATAGGACATTCAAAACATTCATAAACAAGCAAAACCTGCATTGTTTTTGATAGTTTTCATAAAAATCTCCTCTCCAAAAATGCTCTAAAACCATTTCGAATTCTAGTCAAATTCTTAATGAAATGATTTCGCCTCCCCGTGCAAATACCGGGTTTGAATGAAATGATTTCGCCTCCCTCTCTGCAAATAACGGATTTACTTTCGACTCAAAACGAAAAAATAAAAATGTCTTGGAGATTCAATTATACTGGTCTAAGATGCTCAAAGTACGTGTAGACCCGTCATGCAAGGTTTTTTAGGGTTTACAAAGGTTTTTAACTTATTCGTCTTTGTCATGGCAACCATTAACCTAGTTCTTTATTCTCAGGTTTCTCCACAGTTTGGAGTTCAACCTTTTGTAACCATAAACTTCTTTTTCGCCGAAAATGTTGGGACCCTGAAAACTGGGCCAGCAACCTTTTACAGCCATATTAAGGGAATAGGGTTCAAAAATTATAATGGCCCCTTCTGCAGCTTTAGAGTATTCCCGCGCGCAGAAAACACTTCAAACAAGTCTTGAAGAGATTTATCAACTTTGCACACCATTTTAACATCACTCTTATATTCCATGGATTTCCTAGGGTTTTTCTCGCATTTTCCTGTTTATCGCATTAGTCAACGCGTAGTTAGTTCCTGGGAATGTCGTCGTTATAAATAACCTCTCCCATCCCGAATAGGATAATGGAGGTATGGAGACGTCGTTGTCTTGCCTCATTTCTCTTTAACGATGGATGAGAATTCTGTTCCCGAATTTTCTGCGCACGGGTCAAGTCATTTCTCTTACCCGTTCGCGCGCAGTGTCGTTGTTTCTGTGTTGTCCCCCATCCCCCCCCCCCCCGCCCGTTCTCAAATTTCTTCATGAAACCGCACAGCACAACATTTTTCCATTGTCTTCTTGCATAACATCGTACCGACACTAATGACAACACTGTCTTTGCGCAGAACGCGCAAGCATTCCTCCCCCCCCCTAAGCATATTGTTTTTCTTCCCCCCCCCCCTCCCCGTAAGCCCCCCGCAGCTGTTGTTACGTAGTCGAAATGTTCTTCGTTGCGGATGAACAGTCGATCATAAGAGAAAAATCATCGGTCGTGATTGCTTTGACCGATTTATCCCCCCGTAAGCTCTCCAAACGATTGCGTTTTGAAAAGAACCCGGCTAGAGCGGGGTGGGGGAGGATTTGGGAATCAATTTGATGTGTCATAAATGTCTGTTGTCGAGGTTTTAAGGCTGATTCATCTCCTGGTCATGGGTGGCTGGCTAATAGTGCAAGAAACTGGATTTTTAGTCATATCGCTTCCGATTGTGTCCGATTGTTCGGGTGTCATCTGTTCCTTTGCAGAAAAAATTTTTGACCTCAGCCATCTGCCGCTGTATAAAGGACATTGTGTGACAATCTGAAATTTTGTAGCCATGGCTAAACTCTTGAATACTTAACTAATACTTACTCTCATTTATACAACTCCATGGTCACACTTCGTTCACTTACCTCAATTTTTTACAGCCAGCATCGGATATGTTTTTGAGTCAAAAAATTGGTTTACGGTAATTATGTCCAGCAAGAAAATAGTGCAATCCCCTTCTGATCTCACACTCCTTACACGCTACAGCAATTTCTTTCCCCCCCCCCCCCTCCCCTCCCGAACTTCCTTAGGTGCAGTGCGTAATTCTCCGTATATTTCTCATTCTCTTGTGATGATCTGACAGTACTAACAATATGACGACTACCCCCCTCCCCTACAACTTAAAAAATAACGACAGTTTTTAGTAATCTATTTACGTAAAAGAAGGGATTTATTTGATTAATACATCACAGAGATGCCTCAAAACAAAGTTGAGCTGTCAAAAGATTGACCTCAATGTCTCAGTGGGAAGTTTTTATTTTGAAATTTTCAATTTTCATTTTTTATGGTAACATACCCAAACTCAAACAGGTGGATGTTTAGATATCGAGCACAATTTCTTTGTTGCTAGAAAACCAAGTCTTTATTTGAAAATTTCTCGTTGTTAAAATATATGCAAAGAAGTTGCATTGCTGTCATTGAATAAATAAATGATTATTCTGTTTTTATAAATTTATGCTCATCACTTTTTCAAAGTCCCAGACCGTCAACCAAAGATTAAGTCTCGAGCACCCCGTTAATGGTCTTCTAGCGTCTTGAATGAGACAAAAAACCTTTTAACGGTTCGAAGCACATTGACAACACTCCTCAATCATCACTTTTTGAGTTCTACGAGAAAAGTTGTCTCGAAGTTCGTAAAAAACGTCTAACATTCTTGAAGGTCGAGACTCGCTCAACTTGTTCGAGGTCAGATTTTTTAGAAAGGTGAAACATTGAGTCGGTGCAGCGCTTTTTTGAAAATTAGCGAGATCTTTGTTGCCAAAATACTATCAATAATATCAATACATTTTTTATGATTTCAAAAAGTATTCAGTTGCTGTTATGCGCACCAGATGGTTGCTAGTAATCAAATAAACATAAATAAAAAATAAAAATGAAAAAATAAAATAAAAAGTAAATATAAATATGATAATGATATAATATAAAATACCAGATAAATCTTTAGATCAATCAATGATGAGAAAATTTGAGAAAAAATAAATACGCTTCACACTCCGTTTGCAGAATTTTTTAACCCTCAAGAGAAGATCTCTCCCAGACGCTCGCCACCAAGCTCAGACTCAATTCTTTCCCAAGATCTTCCCTTTGCATCGTGTTCCAGGCCCAACTCGACTTAAATGCAGCCTGTTAGCTCCGCAACAGGATCCCATCAGTCTAAGCAGCTTTCAGTTTCGAAAGCAGGAGAGGTTTTTACGAGACTAACCCATCAATTCTCAAAACCCGGCCAGCTTGAGGCATTTTCCACCACTTCGAAGAAGATGACGGATTGATGCGAATCTCACAAACTTGCCCATATTCCCACACTCGTTTCCCTCCATTTCCCACTCTCCCAGATTTCCTAATTGATGAAAATATCGAGAAATACCCATCTTTCCCTCCCTTCCCCATAATGTGCAAAAATCGCAGCAATCCCCCTCCCCCCCCGTAGTCTTCTCAAGAAGTCTGGTCACTGTTTCGTACATATACATGCGTATTGTCGTCGTCCACATTATTACGCTGCGCAAGGTGTCCGGCCACAGCGGTTTTTGGTCTTCTTTCGCGAACATTCGACACATACACACACTCGACTACTTGATGATGAACAAAAGATCCACGTGAATATCTATTCTTATATGTATGGAATGTTTTATCCTCGCGCGTTGCGTTGGATTTACAGTCATGCGCGGATTTGCGATGCGTAATCTATGAAGATTTGGAATTTGTGGCCTTTCAACAAATTATCGAATAGTAGTATCTAGTATGAGAATGATAAATTTTACCTTTATTTTCCGGAGTAGCAATCTTGTTTAAACATTTATCTGGAAGTTGTTTGTGTGTGGGTTATCCACTGATTATTTCAGATTGAGTTTAAAAGCGTTTCCAGTTCAATCCGCTGGTTCATTTGAAAGAAATTTTGATTGTTAGAAGTTGGCTATATTCACATATACTTGGATCAGATTAGGACTGTAGATCTGGCTTGGTACATTTAACCAGCAGTAGTGTCAAATATAATCAGAGCCCTTATTGGAGCCCATGGGCCTTATGAGGTCCTATAACTTATGTGCTATACTGTTTAAGTGCAGTAGATTGATGAAGCGGAAAGTACTTGACTCTTCTCATTTGTGAAACCAAGCAAAACCATCGCACATCAAAACTGTCCATATGGATTCCCTTAGTCGTCTGAAGGTAAAATCTTCACAGTTCGCCAGGAAAATCAAGCTGTCAATGAGTGGATCAATCCCAGAAGAGTAGAAGACCCAAAAAACAGTGATAATTAGCAAATGGTGTAGCAAATGGTGGAACCACTATGCAATCTTCTCGATTACATCAGTTTCCATTTATTTAAGGGAAGGGGGAGGAGGGCATGCTAAGCCTTTCTGACGTGAGAAAATAATTTTAAAAATGAGATCATCAGTTGCATATGTAATTATCAATGGTTTGTTGTAAGAACTGCACCCTCATCAAAAAAAAAACAGAGGCATGACGAATACAGACAGACGCAAACTTTGTAGTTCACTGTTACTTTTAGGATCAGTAGTCCGCATAGGCAGCTCCTACGGCAATACTTTTTCTTCTACTCTCAAAATTTATAAGCGACCACAAATTTCTGAAAGTTTCTGTAAATCTAAGTGAGCAAAGATTTGAAATATAGTTAAGGGGCAAATTATTAAGAACCCTTTATCGCTCGCGTTCTTAAATGGTTTTGTCTGGATGGAGAGATCAAATATGTGACAGAGATCAAAAACCGCCTTGAACTCACCGCGCTGGGAAAAAATGAGCCCTGAAAATTTTTCTCAGTGGACCATTTTCAAATTCATCCCCACCACTTTCAAATTGACAATTTTCCCACAAGCAAACAGTAAAGCACCCATAAATTGTCGCACTTCAAGGTTATCCCAGATGATCCAACTTGGTGAGAAAAAAGCGGATTTTGCAACGATTGCTGTTGTACACTATCCCGCTGAGCTCAGCTGTAGCCAGCCAGCCAGCTAGTAGCAGCCTGAACAGCCCCCGGGAAACGACTATGGGGGATCCGGTCCACCAGCCGACAGCCAGCTCGTCATTGTCCAGCAGCAGCAGTCGCGCTGCTGGCCACATGCGCGGCCGGCCAGCCTCATCGGCGAACGTGCGTGCGCCCCACTCGGCCCTCGTTCGGACGTTCCTTTGTTCTCTCGTTTTAGCCACTTCGATATCCTTCACTCCAGTGTTAGCTTTAGCTTCTGCTCTTGTCCTTGCTTTCCTCTCCACTTCACTCCTTTACCCCACTCCCCAAGAAAATCTAAAAATTTTCCCACTTTTCTACAAATTTTTTACTCCCTCCCCTCGCCACTCAACCTAAAATTGCACTGAATGCGCCTGTCATCACTTCTCTGGCAAAAAATCGAATTACAAAAACCTAACCACCAAATGATGTGATTATGATACCAGTTTTCTGCATTTGCGAACACTTGTCCCTACCGTATCCCTCTCATTGCACACAATGCGTGCAATGTACTTTGACTCAGCGTTACGGTAACAACTGTTTACACAGAGTGTTATCTCTCGGTGAGGTGAGAGGTTTTTGTTTTAGATTGAGGCGCACATAGAGTGCACTGCGCGGATAAACAGGATTAGGTAACCTGTCTGCTGGGTAGGTTGGGTTAGGGGTAAATGTTTATTAGAGGAGTGTAGAGGCAGTCTCAGGCTGTTCCCTTCCCGTCTTCTTAGCTCGCTCGTTATCTGAGAAATTTCTCTAATGAATCTTTGCGATGTCGTTTCCCTGGAGACACTCGCTGACGCCATTCTGGCTCTTAAAATAACTTTGATGCTCATTTGATAGTCGTTTTATATTCCATCTGTCAGCAGCTGACATCATTGTCCCACGCATACTGTACTATTTTAAGAAACTGCACTCTTCTGAATCAATGAACTTTCAAACGAACTCCAATCCATTTTCAGTAGCTCAAAAAAAATCCGAAAGCAAATGTGAGGAAGGAATAATAGACGTTGATGTAGCGCACTGTCCTGTAGGAATGAATGCACACTTCGTTATGATACAAAGAGCGAGTACCATCTCCGTCCCCTCTAGGCCCACTTATTAGTCGACTGAAACGGGAAATTGCTATGGATTTGAGAAATAATGAATGTTCTTCATTCTTGTATAAAAACAATTCTGTAGCGGCAATTTTTTTTTGTATAAACTATATTTTTTCCGGAAAATCATTCTCTCCTATTTCTGCTTTCGAGTCTGTGGAAATATTTTTTCCACTATTTTTGGCATTCAAAATTCCGTATTGTACAGGATTTCAGAAAAATTTGCTATTCTTGCTTTGCTCTCATAGACAAAATTTCAAGACCTCAATTTGTTGTATTTGAATAGGATTTTTCTAGATAATTATCATTTTTCTTTTGTTTTCAGGTATGGGAAAAATCTTTTTTCTGATTAGATTTAAGTAGATTTAGATTTTTGAAGTATTTCTCACCTTTTACACCCATGTTCACAAAACTCGAATCTGATCTAAATTTTATCAAGTAAAAATTGTACTAACATAATTATTTTATGGGCCGTAAAAAATCAGTGTCTGAATAATTCGAGGACCCGCTCTTGCACAGAACAGGTTATAAAATCTATTACAGCCTCCCCCCCCCCTCTCCCATCCTGACTTTCAAGATTCTCGCTCGTTAGACATCGTTATGAAAGTATTTTGAGGTTCTCTAATGTTTCATTTGACGGCATGCACTAAAGAATCCTCGTTTTTTGTGAGGCATCATTACCGTAATACCTACCGTAATCCCTATTGTTTGCACTTCGACGTTATGCAGAGTTCACAAACTCAATTGAGCGTTGAAAATTTTGGGTGCTGATGTTCCAGATTTACCCATGATCCATGCGCACCCATATGTACTTCGTTCCCCCGACTGTGCACCCTCCCCCCCCCCCCCTCCCCCCGTGTATGTCTATGTATGACTATACGAAACTCGATCCCCAGAAACAATTGAGTCCACGTAGCGGCCACTGCTGTGACATACCGTGATCTCGTTTTGGAATCGAGCCCATTGAGTTTGAATCAAAATTGTATAGGTTGATCAACATTTACCCAGCTGGTGTTCACGCTATAAGCTTCTATATCCCCCCCCCCCCCCCCCAACCCGATGAAATGACTGGTCCAGTGCTGATTTCAAGCGTTGGTAAGCTGGTTTTAGATTGGTTGCGCACCTGTGTAGCTCTCATCTGCGCCGCGAATGTCCAGAATAGTTCCCGCCGGCTATATCATGACTCGACAGGAGGGCAAATATTGACACGAGCCGGTGGGGGGTCCATGAGCGCTTTTTCTGGCTTATACACTATTATGGAAATTTATACGGGTGCAAGGACTCTATAGGTTGCAGATGAGGTGGGTCAAGTGAGGGAACGGCCGAAAGTGGTAGATTAATCTAGTAGGAGTGTGTTTTTGAGGGTATTCCTTTGAATATTTTTTGCTCGAAAAGATTAAAAAACCCACAAGATATCAAAAACCATTTTTGAGAGCTATGAGATAATTATCTGTAGTCTTACCAAACAAAAACCTTTAAAAAATATTTCTGCTTCACTGCACATGAACAACCATTTTGTATACGGTAGGATTCATACAAAAGTATAATCGTACGGTAATAACCATATTGGCCCCCAGCCCCAACTTGGTGAACTCTGGGGGTGAAAAAATTTAACCTATGTTTGAGTGGGTTTGATGGCTAAAAATATCCTGTGGTTGAATCATATATGGTTCAGAAAATAAAGATCAACTTTTTGATTCCCAGAAAGGCTAGACGATGCAGTGCAAATAACGTGGTTATTTTTCCATATAGGACCAAATTCTTCCATTGACTTCCCTTCTCGTTATCGATACGTAGTTTGTATCAATACGTTTCTCCCTATCCAAACCTATGACCTCTCAAATTTACCCATAGTCCCAGGATAGATAAGATTACGAGTTTCCCACGACCTTGGTATGCCTGCAAATGGTAACAACTCTAGGATATTTAACTCTTTTGCAGGTTCCCACCTCAATTTCGTTTGGGTAAAAGGTCGTAACATGGCCCATAGTCATAATATAATCGATTTAGCACTATGGGCTAGGGTAGCCAAATTTTAGCTTGTTATTTACTTCGCATTTATCTTGCAAGAATTCAAGTCCATTATTCTAATTCATTCTTTTTCCATTAGAATTATGACGAAATTCTCAGATAATCATGGAAAGGGATATCGTAAGTTGCTTATACATTAGTTTTTTTGATAAGGATTCATCCAAAAATTTTGATCTACAAAAAACTTCGACTAGGTTTGTGACTTTTACGCAACCCATGACGCTCAGACAGCGAATTTCAGTCCGATTTTATGTTCCTAAACGGCGGGAAACACTAATCACGTTAAATTTCGTGATGTGTGCTGTCCATCACGGCTGTCCGCAAAGAATTTTCGTCACAATAATTTCTTCATTGTTCATGGGGGCTTTGCAAGGAAATCAGGCTAATTAGCAAGCTCTCAAAGAGCTTTTGGAGCACCCTGCTGTACCCTTTTCCCTTTTCTGTTTCAGGCAATTTTATGAGGAAGATTCGCAGTAAAAGGATCACTTTCATGTAGAATTTGTGCCCTAAATGTTGTTTTGAAGTAATCTTTTGTCACAAAACTCATTCACAACCAAAATTGCACTTTTGGAACATAGTTCATGACCTTCACAATAATCTTTGTGATGAAAAGTTGTCCACAAAAGTGTAAAATTTCGGTAAATAGGGATCGCAATATGTGTGGATAGTGGTAACTCAAATATTTGTCACATGTGACCCTTCATGTGACCGTTTTGACTCTCTCCGAATCATTTCATGTTTCTGAGTCGGCTAGCGCTCCGCCCCTCTTTTTCCCTCTCCGCCCCTCTCCATTTCCTCTACTGTTTTCTACTTCACTCATGCAAAATATTATTCTATCTACGAATAGTACATAACTTTGCATGCTTGCAAAAGCGAGTTGCAAAATAAATTGCTTTTTGCAAAAATGTCATCTCTTTCCTCGCCTCCCTCCCCCCTCCATTCCTCGCTCCATTACCTCATTCTGCAGATCCCCCCTGCACCAAGTTTTTCCTTGTGAGTCACTCAAGCTCAGGATAAACTTGCTCCATCTCTCGAGACTTGTTCAAGTGCTTGATGAGACCATATTCCCGTTCTAGACCCGAAAACTGGACCCTTTATGCTAAATCTGGACTTAAAGTCATTCTTAAGAGGATCATCAAACACTTCACTGCTGCTTACAGAAGAAGAGTCAATAGGCTTTAATGCTAATCTACTAGTCGTATGTACCTAAAACTCTAGTTTACTCATTGAGTAAAAGGGAGGAAGGAGAGGGGAGTCCTCTTTTGACGTAGTGGTAGATTCCAAGATCTCTATCCCTTTTCCACTCCCATGTTTCTCTCCATATCCCCAAACGGACCCTCTGATCCTTCCCTCTTCTTCGCTTACCTTCACAGACCTCCCCCCTATCCTTCGTTTTTCTCCCATGGCTCCTAACCACTTTCCACTTCCTCCTTTTCTTCCTGTAGCTCTAAATGGACCTTTCTTTCTCTTCCTTACTTCTATATCTCCAAAGGTCCCCTCCTTTCCCTTTTCTCCCTGATTCTAGCGACCTCCCCCCCCACCTTCGACCTTCCCCTCTTGCTCCCGTAGTTCCACACGCATCCTCTAACGGACCCTCTTCCCCTACTCATCTTCCCGTAACTTCAAGCGGATTCCATTTCCCTTCTTTCATTCGGGAGCTCCCAACGGACCTAAATATCTTCCCCTCCTCGTCCTCCTTCGGTTCCATATGGACTCTTGCCATTTTTTCCTTAGTTCCAGATGGACTCACTACCTCTGTTCTCATTTGCGTATGGTCCCAGAACCCAGACTTTTTTCCCGCAGTTTCAAAGACTCGATTTTCCTGCAATCCTCAACGCCTTCGACTTCTTCCATAGCTGAGAAATTCCGGAGCGGACTCTCTTTTCCCCTTTTTCCTCCTGCAGCTTTAAACTGGCTCTGACCCCTTAACTTCTTCCTTATTTCCGAGCAGACATCCCCTCCCCCTGTTCTTGTCCCCCACTTATTCCCAAAGTCAAGTGCTCCATCTTCTCAGCTCAAAAGAGAAATCTCTTCAATGCTTACTTTTCCGCAAAAGCAGCTCTTTCCGCTCTTCTGCACACGAATATCCTGCACCTGTACTGTATGTATGCACATTTCCTGTCCTTGTGAAGGAGAGAAAAACCCCTCTCCACCACCTGAAAATCTCAATGTCATTCAATCCCGTTTTTGTGTATTCCCGTTCCAGAGAACATTTTCCGGCAAGGTAAACACATCCGACTTTCCCCTACCGGAGGTAAATAAACACACACACACAAGCAAAAGACAAGTCTCAGCGTGTGCTTGTGCTTTCGTTGGTTGTGTGTGTGCGGTGATTTTGCCTTTGAAATTCGATAACTGCACTCTGAGATCATATTTTTGAAAGAGGGGTAGAGGGGGGGGGGAGATTTTGCATTTGACAGAGGTTATGGCTTACAGTAGAGTGTTTGGCCGTGAAAGCTTGAGTATTGCTCGTCTGAACCGACTCTTACAGATCTTGTGTTATGTACGTCGTTGCTTTTGATTTTTGAACATTTTTGAGCTAATTTAAGCAGAGATGGTATATTTCAGGTTCACCAACCGAGGATGAAAGTGTTCACAGTGGGCTTAGATGATAAGGAGAAAGCGCAAAAGTCTGATGTAGAGAAAGGTGATTTGCCCAAGGTAAGTGCGCCCCTTAAACTTACTGACAAGAGAATTGTGAGAATTTTCGAGAAAAAAAATCTTTTGCTATCAACTCAAGTTATAGATGTTTTCAGTTGTTGCCAAGCTTGTCAGGTTTTATGAGTTCTTCAAGTCTAATCAGCTGTGCAAATCTTATGAATCTCAATGAATAGAGATGGTCATCAGCATGTCTTTTATTCTCTGCATATCTTAGAATAGGAATATAATGAGCTCTAATGATTCTCAGTAAAAAGCTGCGAATGCTTGCGACCAGAAAATTGCTCTAATTAGACCATTTATTTGCAAAAATACGATGAATGCAAATATTAGGTTGTTACATAAGTTTTGTTACACTTTCTTCGCCTTCCTCTGGAAAACTCTAGAAAATTCGGCAAGACCTCATATCCGGCATATATGGGGAAGGGATAAAGGGCTATCTGCTGGTATCACTTATGCCTTCACCACATGACCTACAATGAATATGAAAGCAACACTATATGGGCACCCCAACCTTCATTTTTTTCTTTGTTTCCTAAAAATTCTATTATTCTTCTTTTCCACGTTTTTAGATTTTTTATGGACTTTGGGGAGCATTGCTAGTAATACCGAAGCAGTCTGGAAGTTCAAACTTTTCATCAACCAAAAATGGAGATTTGCCAAAAATAATTCGAAAAAATTTCAAAAAAAATCCAAAATTTGATTTTTCATGTGTGGCATGTATTAGGTCGTTCCGAGAGTAATGTCGCTTTTTTCAAACGTATGCCACATCTCGTGGAACAAAGATATGTAAGAGATTCTGGAAGCATTTGATGCAGCATTTCATTCTCTTTCTAACGGTTATGAAGTTGTTGCAATACAGTCAATGAGCTTCTAGAAAAGAGTCAAAATCTGCGACCTATGCTTTTTGAGATGGCCAAGTTTCACAATTTTTCTAAAATTTTATAACAAACCTCAGAAGGAGTCCAAGTAATGGATGGATGGAGCAAACCCTACAGGAAACAGCACAACTTTTTTCTACTTTCCAGAGCTCGTCATAATTTTTGTACAGATTTTTTGATGGAACCACCAAATTTTAGCAGCTCGTCTCAGACACAAGTGCATCAAACGCCACAAGGCTCCTGATTTTGAAACTTACAAAGATGGATTATGGTTTGGCAACAATTTCACAAACCAAACGAGCATTCACCGCTTCGATTTAGCAATTTTCGAAAATTTCAAGTACACCTTGGAGTGCCTTGGAAAAGTTGAATTATGATGATTTTATCCCGGAAAACACCATGAATCGGAAACAAAAAACAACCGCTAGAAAGAGGAGAAAAAGCTGCATCGAATAACACCCGAGTCGCTTGCCGGTTTTTGTTCTGTGAGGTTTGACTTGACTAAACATGGAATTTGATGGCATTGAGAAATTGATTGTAGAAACTTTGAGAAGCAAGCTAAGGAAAAGAAAAAATTGCTCTGTGTTCTACAGTGTTTGCTCTATCTACCTGCCACTTGTACTTTTTCGGAGATTAGGTACAAAAATTTAGAAAAATAGCCGAACTTGACCATGGCAAAAAGCATGAGTCGCAGATTTTGGTAATTTTTCGAGAGCTCGTTGAACATTATGCAGTGAAATCAGAACCGTTAGGAAGAGGATGAAATACTGCATCGAATGCTCCCAAGACCTCTTGAAAATGTTGATTCCACGAATAGTGGCGTTCATTCGAAAAAAGCGACATTACTTTCGGAACGACCTAATATATATCAAAAATCTGCAACATTACACAGAGTTTGGAGGCAAAGAAAAATCATTTGAGAAAGTTATGATCATTTTTTCAGTCGAGTATAACAAAACTTATGTAACAACCTAATACAAAAGAATGCAAAATCTGTGCTGCTCCTAGAAATTGAAGAAAACTTTCAGTATTCACCTTTATATTTTTTGAATTTAGAAAAGAGTTATAAATTTTTCAATTCAGAAAAGCAGGTTGCTTTGAACATTTCAGAGCAAAAATGTAGCTTACATCATACTAGTGAACCAGTAATCTAACGGTGCTATTTGGGAGAGCGTTCGCTTCGGGACCCGCCGTTTCCCGCTATTTGAAGATTTTCGAATTGAGCTAGTGTCTTGATATATTAGATGGTGATTGATCGAAGCATCCATTTCAAGTACCTGTTAAATCTTTAGACAGTTTCCCTTAGTATAGGTTACGGACCATTAATTCATTGTGCTTCATAATTTTTCTCGGTAGCAGCAAAATTGTGGTGGACTAGAATTATTAACCAGTTTCGATTTTATCTAACAAGTTAGTCTAATTATTTACTTTGAATTTTTTGACATTTAAGTTTAGGAAGTAAACAAATACATAAACACTAGCATCTCTCTGCTTTACTAAGAAAAATCCCCCGTTTCAGATGGATCCAACACCGGCGATGCCGGTGCCGGCACCGATCATCGTGCCGAGAGCACCACCAGCGAAGAGATTCGGATGTGGCGGTATATGGGCCCTTAGTCCTAAGGGCTGTCAAGAACATGATAGAAAGTTTTCAGTGTTGTCATGGATTGTCGCCGCTTTTTTCATCGTATTGCTATGTTTGACAATTTCGGAGATCGTTTACAACAGACAAAGGGACCAAGCTTTCTTGCGATTGAAATGGTAAGAATTTGAAATTTGAAACATTGAACACCCCTAGTTCCTAAATGTATTGATTGCTTTTTATGGAGAAGGGGGAGGTCAAAATATCAAATTGTCAGAATATCATGAAAAGTACTAATTTTGTTGGAGTATTCTCTCTATGTAACTAGCAAACTGGAGTAGGTCGGGTCGGTAGTTAGCAAATTGTGGCTTTTTGTTAGCGGGGGGGGGGGAGTGGGGGGGGGGAGGAAGAAGAGTATCAAACGCCTCCAAGAATAAATATTACCAAATAAAATGAGAAATATGGTTTTTCCGCGTGAGATCCTACATAAAATTTTCCTGCAAAATTTAGCCCCCTCCCCCTCCAATTTATCTCTTTACTTTTGCAAGTTGAACCCTGCCTGTCCTCCTACCTACGTCACACAATCGTCTTGTTTGCTGCAGTACGCGAAACCAGAAGTAAACGAATAACTAAGCTTTTTTCCCTTGACGGGGTCGACGGAATGTTTGCCGTACTGCATTCGTAAAGTGTACTTTACCTCTGTGTGGATAAAAACGTGTGGATGTGTTTTTACTGCCCATGCCAGTCATTGTAGGTTTAGCAGGTAGTCACGTAGTTAGTGGTAAAAAGATCTTTTATGCTGAGGGAAAATAATGAGGAAGCCGGTGCAGGGGAAAAATTTGCAGGGAGCAGAATACCAGAAAGTTCGATTTTGACAAGCTTTCCTATGTTCTCCAAAATATGGAAAATGGGTACTTGCAAGAAGAAATGTCCTTCAAATCTTCTATTTTACAAGCTGGAGAGTTTTCGAACTCCCTCTACACTCAAAGCACAAAAAGCAACCAAATGTGAAAAATCCGCACAAAAATAAACGCATTTTTAATCCCACACATTCGCCCTCTGCCCTACCGTAACCCATTTCGCTTCAGGGCCGAACTTCGTCAACGTATGCTTGGCTTTGAATTGCTATCACATGCGCAACAACAACAACAACAAGCGATGGCACAACAACAGCAACAAATGCATTCGTTGCAGCCCGTCAATGAACTGCCAGCATTCCCGCGGCGTCATGACAAGTTAGTCGGTCGATATATCGATTCACGGCAATCAATCAATATATTGATTTTTTTGCAGTGTGCAAGACGCCGAAGTGACGACAACAACTACCACTACCACTACACCTGCGGCCCCGAAGGAAGATGAGACACCAAAGGATAGTAGTGATGAGGAAGTGGTGAGTTTTCTAATCAATAAATAGTACCAGCTGATTGGTCGTGCCCAACTGTGATTGGTCGGTCTGTGCAAGCGTTGACCAATCACGTGATATGTGCTATGGTACCTAGATAGCAATGTAAACTTACATCTTTTTTATTGGATTCATAAAACAATTCCACCTCCTCTTAATTTTCGACGACAATTTGTGAAATTAAATACCGCGCCAATTTCGCAGCGCCACACTGACCTCCTGGATAATTTATTTTGACTCATTTTCTGGCAAAAAACTCGTCCACCAACCCGTATTTGGATGCCCATTATTTCTGCTTTCCCCCCACATGTGACCTCATTGCTCACGGCTAGCAACCTACTGGATTTTATTGAATAGATGTCCGTCAAATTCAAAGAGACAGTTGTTTGTTGGGGGGGGGGGATTTTTCGCGTTTTAAAATAGCTCCTACTAGTCCTGTGAATCGGCGCACGATTGAGCAGTAAAGTCGAATAATCGAATAATCCGCACAAATCGGCGAGTATTTGGCTGGGAAAAATTTCCGACAGTGGTGTGGGGATTCAACACTTGGGGAAACGAGAGATGGAGGAAGAAGGGGGGTGGGGAAGGAGTAGTTTTTTTTAATCACTACCATTTTTATAGTAATATGTGTTGTAATTTTTGTGAACAAGCCTTCCACCCATCACTAATAAGTTGAAAGATTTTTCTCTAGAAAGTGCGCTTTATTAATTACATAGTTAAATAAGTAAATAAGTATCATTTATTCTACGACTAGGAGACCGCGAGACCGCATTGCGGACATTGTCTTAACAAGTTTGAGTTTGTTCTTCCCTGTTTTCAAAGAATGAATAAACCTGGACGAGATAAATAACAAGTAGAAACCTGCTAGGTACATGATTAGGCTTGTTTAAACAATGTGTGCGATGCGGTGTCGCGTCTCCTAGTCATAGAAAGAAGGATAATTATCTGATTGATAAGTTTAATATTGTAGATTTATCGATTTTTTCGACGCCGTAAGGTTATAAGATCAAAATTTCCTCCGTGTCCATGACTTTGAAAGTTCTATGCCAAGCGTAAAAAGTTATCTTTTGTCAGAACTGCCTATTTCTCGGCAAACTCGTCCTTTTAATCAACTCACCAGCTGATTTTCCCATTATCTTCATAATTCGCAATGTTCACTTCTCAGGAAAGGAACCCAGAACCCAAAATTAACCGGAATGAAAATTTCTTAAGAACCAGTCTTGAATTAAAGGGTTTTGGAGCAAAGGGGCAAAAAAATGGGGATCCAAATATCAATCAGTGCGAACAAATGCAACTGCCAGTGTCCGATAATGTAAATTACCCGAGTTGCGCGAAAAACTGACCACATGTCGTAATCCGACCTGTGTTATGCGTGTAAAATGAGTGTAATGTGCATACCATGCATGCCAAACTGGCCATTCAACTAGAAATTTACTCGGGCGAGATAATTCTATGGAAAGGGGGCAAAAGATTTCATTTTTAGGTCATCACTAATAGGCAATTCGGGGGTTGGGAATAAATCGTTGAGCAAATGAAGTTTTCGAGATTTCTAACCAAACAAACCGCACTCAAGGGTAATTTCGCAGCAACCAACATGTAGATAGCAATGTTCTTCACAGATCTGGGCCTTTTATACTCCTATACGATAGGCTACCGTAACCTCACGCTGCAGTTGACCTCGAAAATCTAAACCAAAAATTATTGCGGAGTTTTTTGTTGAAGCTGTTCTCGCAAGGTGAATGGTCAATGGTTAAATGCGCGCATCGCGTCCAACAAGCATGCTGCGGGGAGCCGCAGCTTACTGTAGCGGTGCCAAAGGGACTCTCATAGTTTTTGGCCCTCCGTGCAACTCTAGTTTGTTTTGTTTTGTAGTTTCTTAACACTAAATTGCTAAATCTATGAAATGCATTTGGTAATATGTTTCAGACTACGAGGTTCGATCTGCTCCGCATGATTCTATCAAAAATGCGCGAACATGCTGAACAGATGGGATTGACCGGCGATATGCAAGTGCACGTCATCGAAGTCAAACCGATTCCAACTGAGCAGGTAAATAATTCCAAATATTTTAGCTAAGAAATATACATTTTTCCCATTATCAGATGAGCCAGCAAGCCATTGACGATGGTTTCGGTGAAGTTGCTATGCCGCCACCATTTGGACCATGGAGACAGAATGAAGAGGAGAGCGAATTGTAAGTATTTTTTGTTCAAGAAAGTGAGTTATGATGCAAAATTTTTTCCAGTAACCATCGTGGTTGGCCGCAATTTGGGCCCGAACCGTCACCGTGGAAACCAGTTGGGTGAGCAAACGTTACGGTGTTTGCTTCCTAGAAGTGATCCGGTCCCTCTCAACCGTCATCATCATGCGCAAATGTTCAGATTCAACAACCGATTTGACGGACGACATGACAACGACATATTCGAGCCTGTGCAGGACGCTCCAGAAGAAGAAAATCCACAAATGAGAATCACTCATCACTTCGATAAGGTGTCGGACTTCTTCAGAAACTATAAATTTCAAAAGTTATAAAAAATTTTCTACATAAAAAGTGTTATCAAATATAAGATAGATAGATATAGGTGGATTTGAAAATAAATGAGCGCCATCGAAAATAATTTATTTATGTCCATGCCCTGGAAGGAAATTTTGTTCTTGGCCCTAATGTGCAAGCAAGGCTTTCAACATACTGCACTCAATTATTTCTCGATATGTAATTCTTCTCTGTATACTGTAGTGGTTCACATCTCAATAGCTCCGCCCCTAACCACGCCCACTTTGGGTTTTTTTCCCTCACAAAGTTCTCCAGTTTAGATCTGGAGAGCTAGTTTGTACAATATTATTTTTAAAGGCAGTGTCCCGGCAGATTTTGCACCTCCACCTTTTTGCATGTTTTAGGCCTTTTCGCCACGTAGAATCCGAATTTGAGCTTTGAACGGGCTGAAAAGGCCGATTTTGGGGCGTTTTCCTAATTCCAGAAAAGCAGCTTGGACGAGATTTTTAATGGAAAGTTGGGGGAGGTCCTCAGACGAAGATCCTGCCGCCTGTAATTCTTGCTTTGGATAGCATGCATCATGGGGGAGAGCGCTCGTAGAGTCCCGCGCCGAACAGGCGGGGAAGGCCGTCCAAGCGCGCGCCGGTTGGGGTTGCGCGCGCCGGTTCAAGGGCCATTTTCTCGGCCCAGGGGGAACATCACCCAGCCGGAGTGCGCCTGGAGGTCGATGGGGTGACCAGGAACCCCACCACACGTATATCCCCCAGGACCCGAATCTGCCGGGACACTGCCTTTAAGTAGTTGCTGCTAAAATTAGTTGTTAATTGCGAATATGGAGTCGTTTACGAAATGGTACGGTATGGTTACGGTATCTGATTGGTTGATTTCTAGGATAGCCAAATGCCACAACGTGTCGTCACTGAGGTGTTCGGCGATAACCCAGAAATCATCGGACATATCCTTGGACAGAAAAATGTTAGTTCCTAAGTTCCCAGCCCCTCGCCCTACTCAAGCGGAACTAACCCAAACCAAGAGCTCTAATCATTTTCCCATACAGTATCCTAAATCACATACCGTACACTTGACACTGATTTCAGGCCCAAGCTCAGCTACAATTCCAACAACAGCAACAGCAACAAGATCTGTTCATGCAACAGCAACAACCACAACCTCTTCCACAACAGCCTCTTCCACAATGGGCTCAACCATGGGCTCATCCGTTCCCATTCCATCAGATGCCCCATCCACACCCATGGTTCATGCCCCCACAGCCACAGCCACAGCCCCAACCTCAACCTCAATTCTGGGAACAGCGAGTTGAACAGCCGCTGCCTCTTCCACCTCAGCCACAGCCACAACCACAACCACAACAACCTGTAGTGCTGTTCTTCAACCAGGGTGTACCTCAGCCACAGCCACAGCCGCAATTCCATCAGGCGAGTCTTTTATCTACGAGTATATGGTAGTATTACGGTAGCCTTACGACAGGTTTACGATAGACGTGTCATAGCGATAGGGTGGAATTCTCTCAATTTATCATGACTTTTTTATTGGTTATGATAATTGAGGTGTATGGTAGCAGTACGGTATACGGTAACTATACAACAATTAGTGGAACCCAGTACATGTCTTTCCGTATTTCAAAACTCGAGTTTCTGTATAGACCTACGGTAAGTGTACAGTATTTACGCGCAGACAGCTACCGACACTACGGTTTCACCGTAGTGTCGGTAGCTGTCTGCGCGACAAGACTCAGTTCTGTTCTGTATAGTGGGAATACGTTAGCTACACGGTAGCGACACAATAGTCGTACTGTAGCGACGCAGTATATGTCCTCGTACAATTCACCATGATTTTTTAATAGTTGCGATGGGAAATCTAGACGTACTGTGATTCTACTGCAGCGTACATGTCATCGTTGGAGATATGGTAGATATCTGCACAGCAAAACTTGTTGTTAGTTCTGATCGTAAAATTGTTTTAGGAGTACTGTAACCGTACGGTTGCGGTACGAATACGGTAGCTATACGGTTGTAATGTGACAGCCATATGTTGGCGAATTAAGCTTGTCTTCTTGATGTTTGTAGTCTTTTTGATTCCAATTGCGAAATTTGTGATAGGAATACAGTAATTGTACGGTAGTGACCATTACACACGAACCGTTTGCCCAACTTCTATTTCAACATCTGTCTTGTAGCAGCTACCAGCACCAGCACCGCAATTCCAACCACAACCAACTATTGGCCAACAAAATCAATTTCCCTTCCCCGTACAGAATCAGGTAAACTTTTCTCAAATTCTGATAGTATTTTTACCAAGAATATATTTGAGGCGCCTATTTTTCCCCAACCATTTGTCCCTGACGTTAACAACAATGTGAATGCTTTCAATGATGCTAACATCGCCCCTAAGCCTTGGTATATGAGCGGTGATGACCAGAAATGGCAGCAAACATGGGATAACAATCCCATTAAGGTAAAAGCATCATTCGCCTTCGGAAATTTCTATAAGGAATACGTCTGCAGATTGAATTCAACCCACATCCAGCTGCTGCCGCCCCTTGGGTAGAAAACACAGCAGTCGTAGCTAATCAACATCCGGCTTTGCCACCAGCATCAGCTCCCGAACCACCACATATCGGGCACGATAGCGAGGGGATCGATAATTTCCCCAGAGAGGTACTGTACTTTTACATGGAGAAAGTAAAATGTTGACATATTTTACGATAAATGCAAAATTTTGCGTAAAATCGCTAATTTTTCCGGATTGATTGGATACTACAAAATCACACACCTCGACAAGATGAAATTTTTAGTAAACTGCACAACCGTACATGGAAGTACGGTTATACGGTAGAGGGTTTGCAACAATCAGATGGTCACAATTTTTACATCGTTTATAGGTTACTAGACCTCTTACCATACACTTAATTTACCCTGAGGAATAACGCAATAATTGATGATTCTCGGCGTGCTGAGAGAGCAGAGTCTTTTTCCTGGTCTAAACAAAAATGTACATTCAGGAGACTTATATATAACTTGTCGAGCGAACATCGTTATAATTGCACTACCGTAACCTGTCAGGATATGGTAGATATAAGCTAAAAGACCTATTTCCGTATCTCAACAGCTTGACACAATAGTTGCACAACAGTTATAATACTGCTATTGTGAAGTGTAGAAATCGCCTTTTACAGTATCCGTAGCGTTTGTAGCGTATTATAAATAATTTCATAGAGAAATGGTATATTTTGTTTTTCTTCTCCTCGAAAAATTTTTTCTACGGCGGCAGAGGCAGAATACCGTGAGCTATATATGTATATTCTTTTCAGGAAAAATTCAACGTCCCCATCGACATCTCGGCTGATGCTGAACCAAAGACCGTTGAAACCTCTGCCGAAACGACAAACGAGAACAACGCCGTGTCAGAAGAGGTTAACCACGCAGTTGATACTTCGGCTGTAAATCCACCATGGCAGCATGCTCAACCAGAAGCTGCTGAAGAACCAATGGTAAATTTATACATCTCCGGGAAATGAGAGTTTTTCACAAAAAATTTTTTTCAGCCTGCCTCCGTCCCAGTTGTTTCCGAACCAAGCGTTGGACCCGCTGAGGAAAGGGATTTTCTTCCACTGAGAGATAGCGGAGAAGTGATGGGACACCCACATGAAGATGCTCCTCCTCAGGTACTGAACGGATTTTAGAAGCGAGAAGTATGGGAGAGCTTTAGCTAGGGGGGGGGGTTCGGAAATGGATTTGGGGAAACTGAATAGTATCTACAGTATATCCATACTTGGACTACGACGTTCATTCTATGTATCGTGCCACAGCTAACAGGGGAATGGTCAGAAGTCGAAGTGGCCAATCCAAACAAGCTGCATACCATTCGATGCAGCATGGAACGCTCATTTCAAATCTGCCTTCCTTATCTGCAGAGCGCCTTTGTAGGCGAAGTTATAAGCAGTGTTACAGCGAAAAAACCGCGCTTAAAAATTGCGAGATTAGGCACACTACTACCCTTTTAGCTCACCTTTGAGTACGGCCCACATGAAGAGACCTAGTCGCATGTTTTCGTCCATTACTGAGCCGAGGGTGGCTCGGTATGGCCAAGTTTGACCTTTACACGCACGTTTTCTTAGCAAAATTATGGTCTCTAAAGGCTTATAAATTCATCTACAAAAGAGCTCTGCAGATAAGGAAAGCAGATTCAGAGTCAGCGTTTCACGCTGCATCTAACGGTATGTAATTTGCTCGAATTGGCCACTTCGATTTCTGACCATTCCCTTGTAAGCAAACTTAGCTATGTTTAGCAGCATCTGAACAAATAGGTTACGCAAAATGTCCAGTTGTCCGAAAATAGCTAGCTGCACATGCAAAATAGATGCTAATGCTTTGTAGGAAAACAATAACAGCGCTGAAAAATAGAGGGAATAAAAACTGCGATGGGAATCTTTCTCAGTTTGAAAGTTCCTTTGTAGAAAGCCTAGAAATTCGACGAATTTGCCCAAATATCTCCCACTCTCATACTGACTTAAACAATTATTTTGGATAGCAGTTATGCACTTGATACTTCGAAGGAATAGGTGACAAGAGGCGGCACGAAATTTCTTATGGCAACGACAGCGTCTTTTCCTGTTGAAGGGAAGTGGCGTCAGGCACGTCCTCCAAAAAAGTTTCTGGAACGCTCTTCAAATTTTTGCATAGAACTGAATTCTTCTCGAAAAATAAGGAGGTATACCTTTACACCTCGCGAAGTTTTTTTTTTCAAGAAGCTAGATTGAATTTTGAACGCTCAGAGAACGTAACCTTTGAATCAACTGGCTCGGCGGCTGGAAGGCGGGGCTTTGTGACCTAATTATGGCCGCTCGCGGCCGCGACGCAGTCTGCGTCTCCCCGGCGCGCGTGCTTTCTGATCACTACCCAGAATTTATTAGGTCACGAAGCCCCGCCTTCCAAGCCACTTGAATCAAAGGGTATGTACGTCCATAGCCCATGTAGACAACTCACCCCTTTTGAATCTGCGTCTGCTTGAGATTTTATAGTATGGTAAATCTGACTGGATATTGTGCGCTTACGGCCGAAACTATTACGCGCGTAAAAAATTGTGTTGTATTGTCGGCACCATTCGTGCTTCAGACCATAAGTGCATATTTCCGATTTTAATCTCTTTGCTTTTTAATGCTCCAATCTCTGGCAGAGTAAAATTTTATTTTTCCTTAGAAATCTTTGATTTAACTGGATTGGCGCCTGGAAGGCGGGGCTTCGTGACTAGTTAAGGCTAGAGAATGATCAGAGAGTATGCGCGCCAGAGAGACGCAGACTGCTTCACGGGCGCGAGCGGCCTTAGTTGGATCGCAAAGCCCCGCCTTCCAGCCCAATTCAGTTGAATCAAAGGTTATACACGAAATAGAGGCATACTCAAGGGGGAGGAGAGAGTTAAGCTGGACTTTAAAAATAGTTTAGTCACAAAAGTTGAAGGAAATTGATAACAAGTCATTTTTCGGAGTTCAGGATGTGGTTGTTGCTCAAGACGACTTCCCAAAGAAAATCGATAGTCCGTTCTTCCAGGTGGACGATCCGCAGAGTTTCATGAATTTCCGTCAGTGATCCGTTGTGTAAACGCCCCTGAATCCTTGAATTGTCAAAGTGTTATTCGCTATTAATACCCCAATTGACTATGAATCAAAGACAGCGAGAGCGTACACGGATCTCTACAGAGCCTTGAACGATGTTCACTTGCAACGCATCCCCAAACCATATACTTACACATCCATCATGTGCGTCATTTTTTTCTCTTCTCTGTTCTTGTTACTCTCTTCTCTTTCTCTCTTTTACCAACTTTATCTGTTTCTACCGCGCGTCATCATCGCCCCTCCCCCCTCCCAAATAAGTACCCCAATTGTCGCATATTTCACTTCGGAATGTCCACCCGCTCTTCTACCGGTTCAGCATTGACGACTGTAATATAATTTGTGTAGCGTTTAGAGTGTATATATCTATAATACCTGTCGAATAGCTGTTCGTTTTAGTGTATATGTTGAATAAAGCTCGAGTGTTGCTCCTAATCGCCGTCTATCTTGCAATGATTCTAAATAAATAAAGTTTATCTATGATATTGATTTTCGGATGCACGGGGCAGTAGTCACGAGAATTTTCTCAACATTACTGATTTATTTTAGCATTCCATCGGTCATGAACTCGTAACTTCGTCTTCCCTGACCCATTCCTTTGACAGCAAAGTCCATATTTGGGAAACTAAAATTATTGCAGACTTTTTCCACACAGCTTTTTGCTGCTGTGCATTCTCAACTTGGGAGATGAAGGGAAAGATTTTGGCTAAAGGGCCGGGCATAGTTCATGAGATTTGGCAATATTCCAACTGTCCATAACTTACTGTAAGCACATTTTAAATGCATACAAGATAGGGCATTCTAACAATCCACATAAGCTATACACACTATGCATGTGCAGTTTGCTAGTGTTGGATCTGAAGACTTCTGGCGAATTGCCAAATCGTGTCGCGACTGAAATCACGTGAAGTATGCCCGGCTCTTAAGAGCACTAAAAATAGAATTCTAAGTCGCGAAAATGAGATAAGCTGCAGAAAATGATAAGTTTTCGATCTTACTCCAAGCAGTTTTGTGCATTTTTAGTTTTGTTTTACGTACAATATCCGAACGAATGAGCTCGCTAAGGGCTCCTTCGCAGTTCTTACTAAACTTTTCTACAATTCTATGTAACGCAGTGTAGGAGAAGCTATACGCTGCGATTTTTCATAGTTTAGAAAAACGAAAATTTTTTGTGTTCGATGCTCACGTCTCTTGAGATAAAGGATTTTCTAGAAATGCTCAGAAAGACAAACTCAACAGCCCTGCTTGCTGTGTAAAGATATCTTTCGTTTTTCTTTGGTACCCGGTTTCTCGCCCTCATTGAAGCGGAGAGCGTTTAGGAATAGAGTGCAAGGGAGGCTGAAAATCTTGAATGATTTGCTCCTCATGATCATTCGTTCTTGCCTGCGGTTCCGTTGTAGCAAGGCATCAATAGATATGAACGAGAACGCTCAAGTGTTATGAGAACTGGCAACTGCCTGTCTATTACAGAACAAATGAGTCATTAGATTTATGACAGGCACATCAATCATCCGATGAGACCTGATGTTTGAAAAGGATCGAATTCTTCTTAACTGCGTTGTGTTCGAGCAGCCAACACACTTAACCACTCACCACACCTGTATTTGAAGTCAGCATCCAGGCAGAATCCCGACTTCTATTTTTTGCTTTATCCAGGCCTTTTCATGGCGCCGATTCCAAATGTAGCACTCAAAATGCGTGAATTCCTCAAAAAACCCCCATTTTTGAGACAATTTTATAACAACCGTGGACGAGTGCTCCTAATGCTATCTTGTCGGAAGCAAGCATTAACAGGTATACACTATCTGTTCGATTGTGTTTGCCACGTAAAAACAGTCAAGGGGTGAGGAGAGTTTGTTCAAGGGGGCGGGGGTGCGAGGGAGTGGGCGTGGTCTTCGAGGCTTGGCCTTTTCTGCTCCAGTATTCTCCTTTTGCCGGGGATGTTTGAAAGTCGGATTTGCGCGATAGTTCTAGATCGAGGCCGCAGTACTCCGTTATGATAGTATCCGAAAATGTCCAAATTTGCCCGGACGCGACCTTTGAGTCATTAATGTAATAACATTCCTAAGAAATTTTGTTGCAGACCACGCATACCACTTATTTTGGACGTGGTGTACTAGGTAGCAGATAGCATTCTAAGAAAGACATAAGTACTGCAAATACTTTCCTACGTTCGTACGTCAGTTCAGCAGAAGTACGAGTATGTTGCGCACACTTGTGCAGCACATGGTCCATCACCAATTCTGGTCCGAGGAATCAACGAATGTTTTTATCCTTTTTTGTTGAAAATACTGTTCGAAGGCAATTTCATCTGATTTACTCGTAACTAGCACCTTGATGCTCGTTCAAAAAGTTCTCAACTGGTTGCAATCACGGACTTCCCTAGCTAATTCTATTGTATTGAAAATGACAAAACAGAGATGCAAAACCTATCTTGGTTGAACCTACTCATATGCAGCACGTTATTCAAGAAATTACGGTCCAAAATGTGTTCGCTATTTTCGGTCAACATTTCCCGGCTACTGTGCTTAGAGGAACACTTCAGAGGATCGGATCCCGTCATGGAAGTCTATGGGATGGTTTGTTGCGAAACACACCATTTTGGCCTATCTGAATTGAACCACAGGATCACTACGAGCTTGCCATAGAGCGCAATTGCCGACAATCTTAGGAGCTTCTGGAGTGCGATCTAACCGAATCCCGAGATAACAACCCTACAGAGTACATAATAGAAGCACAGGAATACTGTAATCACAAAGGAGGTAATACAGGTTTCCTCGTCCGCAATCTTCATGAACAGGTCGATAGGGGAGCGAAGAGGGGGGGGAGGGGGGGGGGGGAAAGAACCAGGTATGAGACAAATTTGTCTCTAACAGGATTAGTTATTAATGTAGATTGTAATGACCTGAACTGCATGTTGAAGTTCACTTCAAATAGCCTCCTTTCTACGACTCATTTCCAAATTCTTCTTAATTTGCATATAGCAGTTGACACAAGTAAGTAGATGATAGATAAGGACACCTTTCAATCCCTCCAGTTTTTCGGCACACAGGCTTTGGCACACGTTTATGTACGTGTATGAGATAAAGATGAAGATAAAGATGAGGGCATAGATGAAATATGTTCCGACTGCATCGTTCACAGAGACTCCAACCCACAAAAATGCGCAGGCAGGTTCGTTAGCAGATAGCCGAAAATGGCAGCAAATTTACGAGCTTGCGTGAGTTAGCTAGATGTTAGTTAGCCAGTTCGTGACTACACAATGGGTTATTGTAGAACTACCTCGATGTAACTTCGTGGTGTGGAGCAACTCAACCTTGGTGCTGCTTCACGCCATTTGCTTGCGGATCAACTATGCTGAAGTTGCTGAAATTGCACAACTTTTCAGCATGGCCACACATGGGTTATTGTGGATCGCTGGAACTTGGTGATGTGGAGCAACTCAACCTTGGTGTTGCTTCACACCATCTGCTTGTGGATTACGGGGTGTGGAGCAACTCAACCATGGCGCTGCTTCACACAATCTGCTTGCGGATCACGTGGTGTGGAGCAACTCAACCTTGGTGCTGCTTCACTCCATCTACTTGCGGATCACGGGGTATATGGAGCAACTCAACCTTGATGCTGCTTCACACCAACTGCTTGCGGATCAGCTACGCTGAAGTTGCTGAAACTGCATAATTTTTGAGCATGGCCACACATGGGTTATTGTGGATCGCTGGAACTTGGGATGTGGAGCAACTCAACCTTGGTGTTGCTTCACTCCATCTACTTGCGGATCACGGGGTATGGAGCAACTCAACCTTGGTGCTGCTTCACGCCATTTGCTTGCGGATCAGCTATGCTGAAGTTGCTGAAACTGCACAACTTTTCAGCATGGCCACACATGGGTTATTGTGGATCGCTGGAACTTGGGATGTGGAGCAACTCAACCTTGGTGTTGCTTCACGCCATTTGCTTGCGGATCAGCTACGCTGAAGTTGCTGAAACTGCATAATTTTTGAGCATGGCCACACATGGGTTACTGTGGATCGCTGGAACTTGGGATGTGGAGCAACTCAACCTTGGTGTTGCTTCACTCCATCTACTTGCGGATCACGGGGTATGGAGCAACTCAACCTTGGTGCTGCTTCACTCCATCTACTTGCGGAGCACGGGTGTGGAGCAACTCAACCTTGGTGCTGCTTCACGCCATTTGCTTGCGGATCAGCTATGCTGAAGTTGCTGAAACTGCACAACTTTTCAGCATGGCCACACATGGGTTATTGTGGATCGCTGGAACTTGGGATGTGGAGCAACTCAACCTTGGTGTTGCTTCACTCCATCTACTTGCGGATCACGGGGTATGGAGCAACTCAACCTTGGTGCTGCTTCACGCCATTTGCTTGCGGATCAGCTATGCTGAAGTTGCTGAAACTGCACAACTTTTCAGCATGGCCACACATGGGTTATTGTGGATCGCTGGAACTTGGGATGTGGAGCAACTCAACCTTGGTGTTGCTTCACTCCATCTACTTGCGGATCACGGGGTATGGAGCAACTCAACCTTGGTGCTGCTTCACGCCATTTGCTTGCGGATCAGCTATGCTGAAGTTGCTGAAACTGCACAACTTTTCAGCATGGCCACACATGGGTTATTGTGGATCGCTGGAACTTGGGATGTGGAGCAACTCAACCTTGGTGTTGCTTCACTCCATCTACTTGCGGATCACGGGGTATGGAGCAACTCAACCTTGGTGCTGCTTCACGCCATTTGCTTGCGGATCAGCTATGCTGAAGTTGCTGAAACTGCACAACTTTTCAGCATGGCCACACATGGGTTATTGTGGATCGCTGGAACTTGGGATGTGGAGCAACTCAACCTTGGTGTTGCTTCACTCCATCTACTTGCGGATCACGGGGTATGGAGCAACTCAACCTTGGTGCTGCTTCACGCCATTTGCTTGCGGATCAGCTATGCTGAAGTTGCTGAAACTGCACAACTTTTCAGCATGGCCACACATGGGTTATTGTGGATCGCTGGAACTTGGGATGTGGAGCAACTCAACCTTGGTGTTGCTTCACTCCATCTACTTGCGGATCACGGGGTATGGAGCAACTCAACCTTGGTGCTGCTTCACGCCATTTGCTTGCGGATCAGCTATGCTGAAGTTGCTGAAACTGCACAACTTTTCAGCATGGCCACACATGGGTTATTGTGGATCGCTGGAACTTGGGATGTGGAGCAACTCAACCTTGGTGTTGCTTCACTCCATCTACTTGCGGATCACGGGGTATGGAGCAACTCAACCTTGGTGCTGCTTCACGCCATTTGCTTGCGGATCAGCTATGCTGAAGTTGCTGAAACTGCACAACTTTTCAGCATGGCCACACATGGGTTATTGTGGATCGCTGGAACTTGGGATGTGGAGCAACTCAACCTTGGTGTTGCTTCACTCCATCTACTTGCGGATCACGGGGTATGGAGCAACTCAACCTTGGTGCTGCTTCACGCCATTTGCTTGCGGACCAGCTATGCTGAAGTTGCTGAAACTGCACATCTTTTCAGCATGGCCACACATGTGTTATTGTGGATCGCTGGAACTTGGTGATGTGGAGCAACTCAACCTTGGCGCTGCTTCACACAATCTGCTTGCGGATCAGCTACGCTGAAGTTGCTGAAACTGCATAATTTTTGAGCATGGCCACACATGGTTTATCGTGAGCCGCTGGAACTTGGTGATGTGGAGCAACTCAACCTTCGTGCTGCTTCACTGCAACTGCTGTGCGGACCTACTACACTGAATTTGCGTGGCTTGGTAATTGTAGAATTACATACTTGCTAGAAGTTTGTGTTGTGGAGCAAGTGGATTATTGTGAAATTACTTCGCTGGAAGTTCGTAATGTTGTGCAACTCAATCTCTTAGCATGTCTTCCATTGTGTCTTTTAGCGTAGCCTGGTTAGTGTCGTATGCTGTGAAGGCCCTTCTGTCCGTGTGCCATGCCTATGCAGTCCGTGTGTTTGGCTCTCCAGAGAACGAATGTTAAAAATGTAGTTTTGGAAATTCGTGACCCATCCAAATAGAGAGATATCCTAGGAGCTTGTACTCTGTTCACACTTTTGTAGACGCGGGGCGGAAACCAATTTCCTTTGAATGTTGCTTCGGTAGTGTATCATGTGGGAAATATAGAAAAGTTTTAAGGCTGTAAAGAAAATCGGCATGTTCTTTTGGGACTTGATAACATTTCAATTAACCACCGTTCAGCATCGTTGCAATCTTGCTTGCAGTAATTTTTCTTTTCTATACTGAGCTTTAACTCACTGTCAGAAAGGTTCGAAGAAGTGCAGCTTTATTACGAACCTTCGTGCGATATTCTGAGAAGTTTTTGAGAACAACTTTGTGTTCGGTTGTATAATAATAAGCTGTCTGCACTACCTTTTCTATGTTAACTCTCAAACAAGTCTGCTGATTGTTGTGTTCCCTATGCACTTCTCGCAGACAAAAACGCAGGTTTCTTATGCAATCTTGAAAGACCATATTCAAGATTTAGTTTTGTTATGACAAGTGGAGCGACTGAGTGGGCATGGTTGATACTGTGTTGGATGGTTTCGGCTTATGTCACGATACTGCGGTATCGCTTACTGTTCGCCTTTCGAACAGCACCGTGAAAAGGAATGTGCTCATCTAACGGTTTCAAAGTCATTTTATGCACGTGAAACGATGAAACTTCGCATCGTAGTACACATAGCTTTGCAATTTTATTGATGCTTATTGTAGTCTATGCTTCAAATTCTCGAAGATGACTATTTTCAGATAATCTCACACGTTGAGAAGTTGCCTGTATAGTTTGCGCCAGCCATTGCTCACTACATGTTACACAATAAAATAATTTGCTCTGTGTTTAAATATATGAAGATCTCTTTTTTTCGCTCCACCTCCTTTCTTCCTCTCCTGTCAAACAGCTCATAGGGCTTGCTCGACTTTGGCACCACAGTGCTGGGAACTGCCAAAACTTCTAAATAACGAGGCACAAGCATGAAGATCGATATATTATATTAGGCTGTTGCAAAAATGTCCGTTTTTCTGGGCCCTATTTTCCGAACATCTTTTTCCTTGAAGATTTCTTTTCGATATCTTCTGCATATAATTGGAAAGCTTTTTCATGTACTTTCTAACAGTTGTGAAATTAAGCTTCTATCTCATCTGCGAGAATTTCGCCAACATCTCGCACATCCACACTCAAAATCGAAATTTCATTGCTATAACTTTCTAGGCCACGATTCAGGCGCAAAACGAATTCTCATGAAAACACAGTTACTGTATGGGAAGAATATTGTTTATATGTTGCACGTTCAGATAATTTTTTCGAATATGTCTGGACTGGAAATCGATGCCCTAAAACAGATACTCGCTGCCTGACATTCTATAGGTTAAAATTTTTTTTGCGACTTAGGCAATCAAAGAAGCTCCACTTCTGTATGAGATCAGGACATCTTGCCTACAACTTCTGGAGGAAAATTTAGCTACTCAGTGCACGAAGTATTTCAAGCTTTCATAGTTGGAACTTTCTGGCCCACCACAAATAGTCTCAAAAAATAAAGATTTTGGATTTTTATCTTTCCTTTTCGCAGAACTCCTTCGTTGAAGTCTTATCTATACGAAGGTTTACTACTGGCTTGCGTCTACAAAATAAGCTGATGAGCAGCCGTAGGAAGAACAAAACTCGGAGGAAGTTGTGAACTCGCAAAGACGAGGCTTCTAAACGAAAAAACTCTCAGTGTTTTGACGCATAGTTTTATTCCCTTTCGCGATATCAGTGTTAGCAGGCGCGCGCTGGGTTACTGAAGATCTACTGCTTCTGGTGGTTTTGATAGCTTGGAAAGAAGACTGGACAAAGTTATATTTCAAAGTGAAAGATTCAAAACGGACATTATTTTTGCAACAACCTGATAGTTTCGGTAGCAGACAGCATTTCAAGAAAGACATAAGTACTGCAAATAATTTCCAGTGTTGCGTACCTAATTACAGCAGAAGTTGGAGTATGTTCCGCACACCTATGCAGCACATGGTGCATCACCAATTCTGATCCGAGGAATCAACGATTGTTTTTATTCTTTTTATTAGAGAGTACGTTCAAAGGTAAAGAATTCATATGATGTTACTCGTAATTAGCACCTCAATGCTCGTTTACAAGGTTCTCATCAAATTGCAATTACAGACTTCCCTAGTTTCTATTGCGATTGAAAATGACAATCAGGAGGAGAGATGCAAAACCTATCTTGGAGTAAGCCACTCAAGCTACTCATGTGTAGCACATTATTCAAGAAATTGCGGTCCAAAATGTGCTCGTTATTTTTAGTCAACAGTTCCCGGCAATTGTGCTTAGAGGAACAGTTCAGAGGATTGGATCCCGTCAGGGAAGTCTATGGGATGATTTCTTTCGAAACACGCCATTATGGCCTATCTGAATTAAACCATAGGATCACTACGAGGTTGCCGTTGAGCGAAATTGCGGACAATCTTAGGAGCTTCTGGAGTGCGATCTAATCGAATCCCGAGATATCAACTCTACAAAGTACATACTAGAAGCACAGGAATACTGCAATCAGAAAGGAGGTATTACAGGTTTCCTTGTCCGCAGTCTTCATGAACAGGTCGATAGGGGAGCGGAGGGGGGGGGGGGGCGAAGGGGAGGAGGAGGGGGGGGGGGAGAACCAGGGATGAGGCAAATTGGTCTCTAACAGGACTAGTTATTAGTTGTATCTAACTGTAATGACCTGAACTGGATGTTGACGTTCACTTCAAATGCCTACTTCATTTTCAAATTTGCGTATAGCAGTTGGCAGTAAGTAGATGACAGATAAGGACAATCAATCCTTCCCGTATACACATGATTTTTCAATCGATGGCAAATTCTGTTCAATTGCATCTAATATGGTTTTTTTTTCAAGGGAGAAAAGTTTTACAGATGAGATTTAAATGTTGTTTGTTTTCCATTTTCTATAGTGTCTGGCAGTTAGATGATGTATTTCCCAGACAATATAGATCGGCAAGTGCATTGTTCAACCTTGTGCCTGGTTCCATGATTATGTGGCAGTTCATTTTTCAGGCAATAAATTTAGTGCATCCTCCTGATAATTCACATTGCAAGAAAGAGGGTAGTTCAAAGTAAGTGAAAACTGTCTACTTAGTATGAAAACTGAAAAATGATGCGGATGTGTGGTCGAGGCTGTCGATCAGCTTTGCTGTTCAACATTTGCGAACAAAAGAGAATCGAAAAAACTTTGAGCGCAAGCGATCTTGTGATTTCACTAGTTCAAGGCTCTTTGCACAACTGTACAAACTCCGATCACTTGAAATTTTCAAGATGCGGTTTCGAGTATTCTGCTGCTGAAGAGGTGTACTCAACATAAGGTACTCCTTTTAACATAGAATTACATGGCCCGAGGAGAACCAAATTCAAAAGAATACTGGGGAGGGATGGTCAAGTGAAAGGAATTTGAACGATTGTGCCCATGCGGGAACGCTATAAAAGTAATTATGATGATTAAAATGCAGATTTAAAGAAAAGCAAATTTATCTTAACAGATTATCTAAACGGCGCCTGTTGTGGAGAATGAATTATTTTGAAGGTCCGCTTCAAATCCACCTCAAATTATTTGCAACTCAATGTGTGAGTCTGCACATTGGTCGAGGCTACAGACGATGCCACTACTAATAACTGATTCCTCGACTCCTCGGGAACACTTTTTCTAGAGCAAGGTAGTGCAGAGATGTGTACTACTGACTAACATATATTCAACTGAATCAAAAGAGCAGGAAACAGGGAGAAATTATTGTAATTGGGCAGCTTATAATCTCACACAGGTCGCCAAGTAGCGCGTATGGTGTGCAATACGCACATTAAGCTACGAAGACTCGACAATACATCCGAAGGAATTCACTTGTTATTGCTTTTTCTTCTTTAACAAGTTGTCGGCATCGCGTGTTTTTGTAATTGCCGCGTAGTACGAAGCCTTTTTATGGATAACTTATGACTTTCAGCTAGAATATTGCAAACTGTCATTTACGGTATGCCTTGACTCTTAGATGCGGAAAACATCGAAGTTTTTTCACAGATCTAGTGTGAGAAAGCGCCCGGAGTGAATCTATCTTAGAATATGTAGAAGCCATTTCAGCAAAATGTAGCACGCCGAGCCCTGCATGTAAGCTATGACTTACATGCAGGGCTCGGCGCGAGGTGGCTAGTTGAAAATGCAAAAAACGAAGTCTCCCTTGAGTTTGCGAATTTTACGAAGCCCCTTGATCCTATTTGACCTTAGACCATAATCCCTAAAAAATCTCCAAAAAACGAAACGTCGATCTAAAAAACGTCGCAATTTTTGTCTTTTTGGCCACAAAAACGAAACCTCCTTTGCTTTTGGTCCTAAAAACGATACCCAGCTTGCTTGTAAGCCACCTGTGCCGAGCCTTGCCTACATGTGGTTCATATTTTAGTCACTGTTAGTATCCATTTTGGTTAATCTAAAGGAGACCAAGCTTATGATGCGTTTTCGATGAGCCATTCTCCCTCGAATGATCAAGACGTATACATATTATACTCCATATTGTTTTTCAAAGTTAATTTCTGTTTAGAGGGTCTCCCCGTTTGAATTTTTTCTACACAGTTCACAAGATTCTTGGATGTATAAAGCCAGCGCCTAAAATTTGCTCTTTTACGCACCAGGCTTTATCAATTGTTCTTTTTTAAGCCATGCTGTTTACGAATTCTGAGATTAATCGTTACTGTTTTGTATTAAGAAGAATAATGTGTTTTCATTAGGGTCAAAGCTCCGTAGTTCCGAGACAATGCTTCATCATCCACAAGGCTGAAGGCCGCAGACTGTTCCTATCTTGAGCTACTGAAAGCTATTTTTTGTCTGCTCATAACTGGAGATATGAATGTTATTCATTCCTTCATTTCATTTATTACAATACTCGACGTAATGTGCCATAAAAAGTCATATAATCAGGAAAGACAGGAGAGTGATGAAACAGGAGCGCATTCAGCTTTGCTTCAATGCTGCTGAAACTTATGAAAAGTGAGTAGGAAAACTAAATGCAAAAAACTAAAACTGAAACTTATGAGCATTTTGGTATGCGTTTGCCACAACAGAATATGGAAAGACGGCCTGTAGATAGGGATCTGCACGGGAAAGGTGGTGGGGCATCGAAAACATCAGATTAATCATTTGTTCTTAACAACATTACTCATTTAAATCGTAATATCTATAAGCCGGTCAACAGGTAAATTTTGCTCAGAGAAAAACACATTACTTGCTTCAGAGTAGGGCTCCGGGCTTTCGGGCTTCGCAGCTACGGATAGCATAATTGAAATAAGCGTTTTGAGCTGAAAAGTATGTTTGTTTTTCGAAGCCTAAACTAAATTAGGTGCCATTCCGTGTCAGACACTAGATGTGTTCTGCTGTGGCAACGAAGAAAGAAATCGGGAAGATGAAAGACACACGCAAACAAAGTCACTAAGGAGGTTGAGAAGAAGTTGTGCTAGAGCACACTGAGACACTCATTTCCAAATGGTTCACTTACTCAGGGATCTATCAGAAAAGGAAGATGGGGCATTTTGTGCTATAGAACTTGAGGATGGTGTCAGTGCGGGAATTGGCTAAAAAAGGAGATCACACGAAAGAACGGGTAGAGCTACAACAGATGTATTGGAGAAAAGAAAAAAAAGATAGTAAAGCATTCAACTGAAGGATGCTCACAACATTCCATATTGTTGTGTTTTTGCTACAACGCTGCCTCTTTATCACTTTAATTTACGTTATTGCTTCTTCTTCTTTATCACACATTTCTTCTTCTTCTTTATTATACAAGTTAAAAACGCCTTGTTTTATAACGATATTAGATTTTTTATTCTTACGAAATTGAAACTTGAACAAAGGATATGTAAAAGCCATAACTTTTGGAAACGCCTGATTTTCATTATCAGTCTTACTTGGAAAGAGTAAGTCACAAAATCGAACAAGAAAAATAAAGCTTGTTGGGGATTCAGGCGCTTTTAACAACCGACAAAAATTACTGGGTCTTTTCATAAGAAGCTCTTATCGCTGATTTTCTAGTTCGCAAGCAAAAATTTTTGCGGTATCTTCGCTAAAAAGATGAAAGTTTACCTACTTCAATGTATCAAGTTTGGTGCAAGACTGCTGGACAATTTGATAATATGGGTACCGCTGGCCACACGCGGCTTAAAGGCAGTGTACCGTCAAAATTTCAGTGTCGTAATTTTTGGTGATAATGGTTCTCTCCGACCCCTTAACAAATTCTGGAAAGTATGATTGCAAGCGCTAAAATGAGAAGAAAAATTCCGTTATCTCTATGCTTGTATGGCGCATTGTACAAATCTATACTGTGTCGAATCATAAAAAACTTGAATAAATCCACATAAGGAGTATTCGCTTCACAATTTCCCCGAAATCTCCTTGTTGATCTGGGCTCTTTTCCTAAACATAAGGTTAATCAGACAGATTTCTAGAGTGGATTTACTCTCCAAATAAAACAAGAACTGTCAAAATTATAGAGACATTGACTTTGTTGTGTGGTTCCAAATCGTTTCGACTCCAAGATGAAGTCAAACGCTTGAATTCATTTTGTCTCTCCAGAACCCATTGATCGAGCATCCCACTTTCTGGTACAACAACGCTTTCAGGGAATGTGAGGCTTGATTGAACAAAAACATAATTTTATATGCAATATTTCCATTAATCACTTGATTTCAATTTTAACAGAATTCCTTTTGCTGATTCCATTTACCTGGTCTGCTGGCACATTAGCAGATCACTTGAGGAATAATACTTATATTATTTTTTCATAGAATAAGTACTACATTTTGCTCAGCTTGTGTTGACTGCTGATCAGAAGAATGAACTTTATTCCATACGTTAATTTTTCTTCCACCCAACAGCTTTGAGAAGTGCAAATCCTGTACGATTCAAAGAGGAACTTTAAGCACTCGCGTGAGCACTCCCACATGGTGAATATGTATAGTTGAAAAAGTTTCTTTGCTAAATTCAGTGTATACTTGCTTTTCTAGGACGTTAGTAATGGGAGTAAGCCTGAAGAATACACTTAACCTTAAACGAAATGAAGCCTACACGATTGAGGAGAATAGAAAAAGAAAAACAATGCATTAACAATGACATAGGCCACATCAAAGAAATTCTTCTAAGTCGTCAATGATGTATGGTAAGATTAGCTTTCATGCTGTGAAAATTATAGCTTTGAATAATTTTTGCTAAGCAGTGGCTTACGTAAAATCATTGTTCGCAATCGGGGCAAGGGCAACGTCATGTATATCCCTGAATTCGAGAAGAAGTTTTTGTGCATCCCCCCCCCCTCTTACCACATTTGCAGGAGCCATGTAGAAGCAAAAACTCTTAAACTAGGCTAGCAACATAGTTCAACTAAAACCAACTATGAACTTTGCACCAGCAACGCTTCCTTGATAAGTTATGCTAGGTAAACGCAACAGCTATTTTTAATGCTCCCTAAATCGGTAATTACACCATTTGAAAAAGCTTTGCGGACCTTTAAGAGGTTACGTAGTGAAATCAGCGCGCGTGAAACCCTAGTAAATCAGTTTTCAGATTTTTTGGAAACTTCGTACAAACAAGATTAATCCGCAACGTCGTGAGCTGAAACTTCCTACCTTATTCCTACAGTAAATGAAAGAGATCGGTGATTCGCTCCATATTGTAAATCTAAGCTGAAGCCAGGTTTACAAAAAGGTACTTGAAAGTTGGCAAAAGACTTCCTGGAAAAAGAGTTATAAACGATTGAACAGTGTGTACACACTTTTGGGACACTCTGTATTCTAAATCAGGAGCTAATGACCTGGTAAGAAACCAAAAAGTGAGAACATTATTCGGCGAATTTTATCTGGAAGAATCCATGATATTTCTTGTTCAACTATTGGTGTTCTACCGTCCTGTGTATGCGATAAAGAAGTTTTATGCTTCTTATACATCTTCAAAAATTCATGGTCGGTTCGAATACATATCCTCAAGCTTTTTCCGGTTAAGCTATCGGTAAACATTTGTTGAAGCTGATGATATGAGCTGAGCGTTAGATTGCCAAAAAAAGCATACAAATGACGCTTTTTATTGCATCGTGAAGTACCGGCTTCTAGCGGGATTCTAACATTTGAGTTAAGTTTTCAAAAATTGTGACTACGAAAGATCCATTGTGATCGACTCAGACGAGCGGAACTTCCGCAGGACAAGGAACACTTGCAGCGGTTCCGCAGGATTTTCTATACTATTACAAAAGTGGAAACGTTGGAAATGGGAATTTCGGAGGAAATTTCGTCAAACTGATTGAGAACGGGAACTTTCGCAGGACTTGTTACAAAACGCTGCGGAAATTCCGAAAAATGCTGATGTTTCCGCAGCACTTTCGCCTGCCAGTACTTCCTAAGACTTTGATTGTGTTTTTTACGATGTTGCTCGCCAGTAACTGGAGTGCTTTTCAGACATATCTTCCTAATGCAGAGGACAGAGAGTGAGTCTCGCATTTGATAGAGAAAGGTTCAATCTCGCTCGTTCTCTTTCGATGTTGTGGTTCGCATTTCTCGGAACTTCCGCAGGTGAGCCGGAGGAATTTTTCCAGTTCTGCGGAAGTCTCGGTCAGTTGTCTGAGGAGGTGCAACAAGAACTTCCTCGAAAACAGCAATCGCACCCTTTAATCAGAACTTTAAGTTGCTCTTCCTTGATATGAGATCTAATCACCAAAAGTGCTTTTCATGAAATATATTTTCAACTTTGTGGGTCAGTCAGTACCTAGGAATATGGAAGCGCATAAAGATTGGCATAATATTGAAAAATATTCATGATGAGCTAAACAGCACGATAGCGGTTGTAGACACACCCACGCATATTTTTATAGGTGACACAAGTGAATAAATTCTGAATAGTTTGTAAAGAGTTATCCTCTGCTTCTATTTTATATTTACGACATCTTCGACAGCGATTTTACAAACATGCTAGGTCTTTCGCAAACGGAAAATGATCATTAAACATGGTATGTCTTTCGCAATTGGAGAATATTCTTACTTCGTCTACTTCGTTTATTACGTACTTCTGCCACATTTGCGGAAGGCAGGTGGTCTGGTACATCTTCATTTTATGTATATTTACAGAGTATATATAAGCTCGGAACTGAAAGGACAAGCACATACCATCTAGTATCTTATCCCCTTCGAAGCATGTTGCACGCTTAAGCGCTCAGAGGCAGCGTCTCGGCAAAATTTCGCTGTTCAGTTTTTCAGCTATTCTGAGCCTTCTCGCTATGATGAACACAGTCTGGGCTTTTCAGCGCATAAAAATAGCAAAAGTGAGCTTTTCTTGAAGCTTTCCAGGTTGTTGTTCAGAAGAAAATACGTGTAAGTGGGTGGAGTTCGAAACGAGGGCGGGGGCGGTAGACTTCAGGTTGTTTTCAATGTACGGAACTGAGCTCCAAAAAAGGCTCATTCGCATTTTCCGGGTTCCTCATGGCGAGACGGCTTCGAAACTCAAACAGCCAACCGCAACTTTCGCAGCATTTTCACAGCAATTCGGCCGGGTCACCTGCTAGCGCCCTGCGAAAGTGCCGCGAAATTGCTGCAATATCTGCTTGTCCTGCAGAATTTCCAGAAATTGTCTGAGAACGTGAAAAATGGAAAATTGAATTTTGCCGTGACGCTGCCTTCAATTCGGTGGGTACAGCCAGTATAAGCTAACCCTATACCTCGTCACAAGCTTTAGAGAGTGCCGTGATTGATTGCAACGTCATTCAAAGTAATTCTTATTCCAAAAACTTTGAAGATGTTACAAAGGTTGAGTTGCTTCACCGCTTTCTATTGTTTTCTCAAAACTTCAGTCCTGTTACAGAGCGAAAACATCACTTGCAGGGCTCTCGGAAACGAGTCGCTACTATTTTATACATGATTGCTACCAATGACAAGGGAAACTTCAATTCTACAAAATTTTAGGCAAGAAAAAAGTCAAAAAAGAATTACTAGCTTATCAACAAAAAGCACTGATCGCAATGGCAATCATCTTTGCGCCTCTACTTGTAACTCAAATCGTACCTTAAATGCGGAGATCTTACCTCACTCCCATCATTTTAATAATCCATCATTTTCAATAATATCCCACTGCTATCGTCATTTTAGAAAATTTTGTAGGTTTTTTCTTAATTAGGTGAAATTTAGCGTTAAAAGAATTGAACTGAAATCCTAGTGTTCCAGTGATTATTCCTTGAATGCAGCTAAAGAACAAAAGCGAGAACCCATTTGAATACCTGATCAAATGTGACAAATTCAGTTATCGAGGTTCTTCTGTTGTAATGGTCCGAAATGCTAAAAAAAAACTCATTGTTCGATAGTGCGATCCAGTTCGTCAATGTGTTCGAAGAATTACAGATTTTTCTGCAATCAAAATGCTTTTGCGTAAACTCTTGTTGTTTACACTTTTGACATATGTGTACCGTGCTATTGCCTTTGGCGCCCCCAGCACAAATCGGTATGACCAGGTTGGGAGTTTTTACTTTCAACTCATGATTGTTACTCTACTTATCCTTTACAGTGCCTTGCATGTATGACGAGGTACTCACAGCCAAACGAAGCTTTGAAGTGCCTCTCTGACTGTATGAAGAGGGTGTTACAGAATCAGAATGGAGCCCGATAGTTTCCACCGTCTCCAGTGGAAATAATAGTTTCCACCGTCTCCAGTGGAAATAAACTCCTGTTGCACGAGAACCGTACAGTTTATGTCTTATAAGGGCTTCTTGCTATCACAGAAGAATTCCAGCTGGTAGACCAAATGTGCGGTTCGCATGGAGATTTTCATCTTCAGTCAATGTTTAACCTATTTCTGGCACTTTCTAGATGCAAATTTAGACGTGAAGCTGTTGATGGAATAGCTCTGTGGGTTGACTAATAGCCCCAGATGATGAAATATGTCACAATGAAACAAAAATTGTGATGAATTGGGATGAGCATAAAAAAAATGGCCAGTATCAGACAATGCGAGATGGTGCAGTACAAGAATTTAGAAAAATAGCTGAACCTGACCTTGGTAAAAAGCATGGGTTGCAGTTTGTACCAATTTTCTGAGAGCTCGTTGCATCATCTGCTTTATAGAGATGACCATCAGAAAGAGCATGAAAAACGGCATCAAATGCTACCAAGAGCTCCTGTATATCTTTGTTCTGCGGACTGTGGCGCTTGTTCAAAAAAAGCAAAAATACTTTTGGGACGACCTAATATTTACTGAACTATTACTACATTACTGAAGTATTTTAGCAATTCTGTTGGTCATGAACGACTGACTATAAGTTAACGCAATATTACACTTCGTCTCCCCTGACCTATTCTTTTGACATATATAGCAAAATCATATTTGGGGAAGTAAAATCATTGCAGATTTTATCTTACACAGTTTTTTGCTGTACTGCATTCTCAACTTGAGAGATGAAGGTAAAGATTTTGGGTAAAGGGCCGGGCATATTTCATGCGATTTCAGTCGCGACGCGTTTTCGCAATATTCCAACTGTCCATGACTCACTATAAGCACATTCTAAATGTATAGAAGATACTGCACTTTAACAATCCACGTAAGTTAGACAGTATGCACGTGCAGTTTGCTAGTGTTAGATCTGAAGACTTCTGGCGAATTGACAATTGGACAGAACGATTGAAATCGCATCGCGTGAAGTATGCCCGGCCTATGAGAGCACTGAAAATAGAATTCTAATTGTTGTTCTATATCACTGCATACAATAAAGGCAGGTATTCTTTTGGTGTAGGCTGGATATAATTTCTGTATATCGAAA
The DNA here is from genome assembly GCA_958299035.1 of Cylicocyclus nassatus. Lineage (NCBI taxonomy): Eukaryota > Metazoa > Nematoda > Chromadorea > Rhabditida > Strongylidae > Cylicocyclus > Cylicocyclus nassatus. The sequence goes on from CATQJL010000316.1 coordinate 71,251,135, forward strand.
ATATCGAAAATGAGATAAGCTGCAGAAATTGATAAGTTTCCGTACTCTCTCTTCAAGCAGTTTTGTCCATTTTTAATAAGTTTTACTTACAATGTCCGAACAATTGAGCTCGCTAGGGGTTCCTTCTCAGTTCTTTCTCATTAGTCTGCGCTGAGGTCTGACATCAAACAGTTATTCAGTTTCGAAGCATCAATAATCTAGGCTATAATTCAACTTTCCTATAATTCTATGTAATGCAGTGTGGCAGAAGCTATACGCTGTAATTTTTCATAGTGTAGAAAAAGGAAAAATTTCATGTGTTTGCTTCTCACATCTCATACAGTAAGGGTTTATCTAGAAATGCTCAAAAAGACAAACTCAACAGCCCTTCCTGCTGTGTAGAGATATCTGCATTCGTTTTTCTTTACCTACACCAGCATTACCCGGTTTTTCACCTCAGTGAAGCGGAAAGTGTTCAGTAATAGAGTCCAAGGAAGGCTGAAATTCTTAAATGATTTCCTCCTCAAAATCATCTGTTCTTCCCTGCGGTTCGGTTGTAGCAAGACATCAATAGAGATCAACGCTCAGGTGTTATGAGAACTGCAAACTGGCTATCTACTACAGAAATAATGAGTCATTACATTTATGACAGGCACATCAATGGCTCGATGAGACCTGATGTTCTAAAAACTCGGTTTCTTCTTGAAACTGCGTTGTGTTAGAGCACAACACACTTAACCACTCACCTTCAGTTGAGTCATTAATCTCTATATAGTAACGCCCTCTCAGACGTTGACTGGTACGATGTTTTCGAACGATTTGAGTCTACGGACGAATTATACCATCGCTTTTGCAGAACTATTTATCAAATTCTACCTGGCAAGGTGCCATTTCGTTTTGAACCTATTCCAATCAAAACTTATCCTGTCCATATTCAAAACCTGATTGAGCAAAAAAACCGACTTTTCCTTCAGTTTTCCAATCCCCTCAAGAATCAGCTTTATAGAAAAGTCTGCAAAGACATTAGCTATCACATCAAAAAATTTTTAGCCAATCGTGAGCGACGATTATCTCACCTAAATTCCAAGGAATTGTTCGGTTATTTTAGATGTAAGATTAAGGGACAACAAAAAATTACTTCTTTAACCGACGAACATGGTAATACCTTACTTAGTGACAGAGAAAAAGCGGACGCACTGGCCGATTTTTTCAACAGCTTTTTCGTGAATGATAGTGAGGTTTCTGTTTTTCAAGCAGCTCCAAACATTTTTACAAATACAATACACTGTGCAGATCTTTTCATCGAGCCTCAAAAAGTATATGAATTATTGAAAAAACTCAAAGCAACAACGACCGCTCCATATGATGGCCTACCGCAGATATTATACCGAAAATGCGCTGGTGCTCTTGCTTTTCCTCTGTCACTCATTTACAATGCATCTTTACAACTAGGGGAAGTGCCGGCAGTCTGGAAGGAGGCACTAGTAACAGCCATACCTAAACGCCCGCAGGTAAATGTTGTCTCCAACTTTCGTCCTATCAGTATTACCCCACCGTCTGGCAAAGTCCTGGAAAAAATTGTCAAAGAGAAGCTGTTTGAATTTCTTGACAAAAACAAAATTATCCCATCCGTTCAACACGGTTTCGTCCCAACAGGCTCCACCACTGCTTTACTTTGTGATGCAGTTTTTGACTGGATTAGTGCCTTAAATCATGGTAAATCAGTGGACATCGTATTTTTTGATTTCGCTAAAGCCTTTGACAAAGTTAATCACTCTAAGTTACTCTGGAAACTTGATAATTACAGAATCTGCCCACAGTTACTCTCCTGGTTTACATCATACCTACAGGGTAGAGGTATGACAGTACGCGTGGGAAATGCGTTCTCTAAAAGACTGGCGTGTGCCAGTGGGGTACCACAAGGAGGCGTACTGTGACCTCTGCTTTTTCTTGCGTACACTGCAGAGCTACCAGTAATTTTGAGAACTCATCCGGACGTCAAAGTGCAAGTTTTCGCAGATGACATTAAGGTTTATTTGGCCTATGAAGATGAACAGCGAAGTGAGGCACACGCAGTTCTTTCTTCAGCAATTGACAAAATGATTTTGTGGTCAAAAGAATGGGATTTACCTGTGAATGCACAAAAATCTAAAATTTTGCACTTAGGCAAATCCCAGCCCTATATCTACACATGTGATGGTGCTGAACTTGAGCTCTGCAATGTTAATAAGGATTTGGGTGTTTTTGTCGACGATCAGCTCAAATTCACTCTTCAGTGTGAATCTATAGCCAAAAAAGCTCTTTCAATTCTTTTTATCATTTTAAGAAGTGTCCACAGTAACGAACCAACGCTTTTGGTAAAGCTGTATAAGACTTACATCCTTCCACTTCTAGAATATGCTTCACCTGTGTGGAGCCCCTTTTTGAAGAAGAGCATTGGGAAGCTGGAAGCAGTGCAAAAGACGTTTACTAGAATTGTTTACTACAGATGTTACCCCTGTTCCGACTATCCTCAAGCTTTACCGTCGTACAAATCAAGGTTGTGCACTTTGAGATTACGGAGCTTGAGATATAGAAGAGTGTGCAATGACTTGATTTTTTGTTTCCGAATTTTGAGACTAGAAACCAAGCTCAAACCAAGCAAGTTTTGGATATTTAGACCCCATGGAAGTCGAACAGGTGGATTCGGTCTAGGATATCGTAAATTGGGAATTAAAAACATTACCATCACTTTTAATTCGTTTATATGTCGAACTGCAAGATGGCTTAGGCTTTTGCCGAGTGATATTACTGCCTGTGCCACCTCTGCAGAGTTTCGAAAGAAGTTGGCAACGATAGATGTTCTTGAGACTTTGGGAATTTCGGATTTCTGATTTCGGACAATTTTTATAAAAATTTCGCAGTGTCAGTACTTCACTAAACTTTTTTTTGAAGCATCGCCAGGTTGTTGATAATGACTTTGCTTGGAACAGCCGTTCGAGGAATCCGAAGACCCGGTGAGCTCTCTTCCTTGAGGTCCCCCCTTCCCACTCGCCCAGGGTCCCCAACGGATTCGTCCGTCACGGGTTAAGTTGGTCAGCCAAGCCCTGGTAGGTGCGTCCATACATTGCGTTTGGGTAAGGGACCAGGACTTCTGCTGAGACTTCCTCACCCTCCGGCGAAGGAGAACGACCTGCACATTCCAGCAAGTGATAAGTGATACACCAATCTGTGCCATTGTTTTTTTTCTCTCTTTGTTTGGCGCACCTGTGCGTGCAATAAATAAATAAATAAATATATATATATATAAAACTCAAAGTGTGTTTGTCTGTTAATAAGTATGTTTTTTATACAAATCTTTTTGAGTGGACTAAATGAGCTGAAACTTTGCACACTTGTGTTATGGACTCCGGCGCAGAACATAGGCTACTTTTCGCGGCGATTTACTAGATCCTTCTATTGATTTGTTGATTTGTTTACTTACATCTGGGAAAATGAGGCTTGACATGCTCAAACCAATCATTTTGCCGTGATCATGTAGTCAGGGATGGTAAAGCTCATTTTGATCTCAATGTCGGAAAGATGCGGGCAATTCATTTCAAAGCGCTTTTTGCGCAGAAGAAGCTGAAAAGCGTAAGTATAAGTAACTTCTTCTTAGCTAAACTGGTCTCGAGTGAAACCGGGACCGCCGGCTAGTATAATAATATACCTGAAAAATTACGTTGCAGACCAACGCATACCAGTTATCTCAGACATGGTGTATTAGGTAGCAGATAGCATTCTAAAAAAAGACATAAGTAAGCAAATACTTTCCAGTGTTCGTACTTCAGTTCAGCAGAAGTACGAGTACGTTACGTACACCTGTGCAGCACATGGCGCATCACCAGTTCTGGTTTGAGGGAATCAACGAATGTTTTTATTTTATTTATTTGAAAGTACTGTTCAAGAGTAAAAATTCATCTGATTAATTAGTATCTTAATGCTCGTTCATGAAGTTTTCAACAAGTTGCAATCACAGACTTCCCTGGCTATTTCTAATGTGATGAAAATGGCAAACAGGAACAGAGATGCAAAGACCTATCTTGGAGTTCCAAGCGTAGCACGTTATTCAAGAAATTGTGGTCCAAAATGTGCTCACTATTTTCGGTCAGCACTTTCCGGCAATTGTGCTTAGAGAAACAGTTCAGAACATTGAATCCTTTCAAGGACGTATATGAGATGATTTGTTTCGAAACACACCATTAAGGCCTATCTGAATCAAAACATAGGATCATTACGAGGTTGCATTGAGCAAAATTACCGACAATCTTAGGAGCTTCTCGAGTGCGATCTAACCGAATCCAGAGATAACAACTCTACAAAGTACATGCTAGAAGCACAGGAATACTATTAAGTGAAAGAAAGTTCTCGGACATTTTTAGATCAAATTTGTTATATCTCGAAATCCAATGCATGTACATGCGCAAAAATTTGGACCTGTACTCCCACTTACCTGTAGCTGAAATATAAATTGGGAGGAGCCTGGGATCAATGGGCGGAGTTTGTCACTCTTCAATTGCCTCGTTTTTCTTGTTGTTTAAGCTCAAATTCCATCCGAATTGTGCATGTAAGTATGTAGGTATGTGTATACTTGTAAACTGGAGCATGCAGGGGTTTCATGACGCTTATAGAAGTTGGAGATCTGGGTTAGGGCAAAAGCCTATGCTTCAAATTTTTCGCTTGAATTTTCACTGCAAACAAGATAATGCTTCGCTCAATATAGTTTTGTAGAGACTGCCTTCCTCTATCCAATGGTGTGCAGCATGCCCCAATTAGTGCTTACATGGAGACAAGAACTTTGTCTAAAAGCAATGTCCGAGTACTTTCTTTCCAACCTAATATAATCACGAAGGAGGTAATACCGAGGTTTCCTTGTCCGCAATCTTCATCAACACATTCGCGACAATACGACTCACCGGTGGGTCGTAAGATTACTGAAACTCTACATTTGCCAGTTTATGATGGAATCCTACAAGGTTCTGGCACATGATTGGGTACACATAGGCGAAACTCCAGTCAGAGTCCTCGGGGCTCGTGTACTGTAATGTAATGTTACGGTAGGTATACCGCAAACTGAGACAAGGCAGACTTTAGCTCAAATTCTACGCAGAATGATGCTGTTTCTAAAAATGCAAGTACGAGGAATTCTGGGCGGGCAAGAAAATGTTGTTAGCCCACAAACAATTATCGATTTTATTGATTTCTTACGTTATTCACCCCACGAGGCTCAAATTTACATACATAGGTTTTGTAGCATGCTGATTACGAAAATGATAGTCTCACCCTCTGATACCGCCTTCTTACTGTTATTACTGTTGTCAGTTTTTTGATTTTTATGAAAGTTCTACCGTACTGCCACCGTAGCCTCATTGTGGGGCAGTAGTGAACAAAGTGGACGCTATAATCGTGGTCAGCACGGGAAATAACCTCAAAACACAATTTTTCATGGTAATCCAAGCAATCCAATGTTCGTACAGACCACCGTAACATTACCGTATAATGCCAAAGACCGAAATAAATCATATTTCAGTAATCAGCGCTTTCGACGATCCTTCTGGAATATCCTCGGAGACATATTTTAGATTTTTTTTAAAACACTACCATTTCGGACAATACGACCCTCATAAGCTTTACAAAGTGAAAAAAGCCCTGGTCCGAAACGGTAGTAAAATCGGTCTTGTCGTGAATGTGTTAAAATATCGATAAGTGAGGGGGAGAGTGGGGGGGGGGGGGGGAGAGGGGATAACCAGGGATGAGGCAAATCGGTCCCTAACACGGATTAGTTACTAGTTGTAGATTGTAATGACCTGAACTGGCTGTTAAAGTTTACTTCAAATAGCCTACTTCCTATGACCCATTTCCAAATTCTCCTTAAATTTGCATTTAGCAGTTGGCACAAGCAATTAGATGACAGAAAAGCCATTTTTCAATCTTTCCAATTTTCCTGTACACACATGATTTTTCAACCGATGACATATTCTTTTCCATGCTAATAAGGTTTCTTTTCAATGGAGAAAAATTAGGGACGAGATTCAATTGTGTTTTCCATTTTCTATAGTGCCTGGCAATTAGATGATGTATCTCCCAGACATTATAGATCAGCAAGTGCATTGTCAACTTTGTGTCTGGTTTTCATGATTATGTGGCAGTTCATTTTTTAGGCATAAATTTTAGTGCATCCTCCCGATAATTCACATTGCAAGAAGGTGGAGTAGTTCAGAGTAAGTGAAAACTGTCTACTTAGTATGAAAAACTGAAAAATGATGCGGATGTGTGGTCGAGGCCGTACATCAGCTTTGCTGTTGAACATCTGCGAACACAAGAGGATCGAAAAACTTTGAGCGCCACCGATCTTGTGATTTCACTAGTTCAAGGCTGTTCGCACGTCTGTATAAACTGCGATCACTTGAAGTCAAGATGTCTGTTTCGTGTATTCTGCTGCTGAAGAGGGGTACTCAACATAAGGTAATTCTTGTAAAATAGAATCACATGATGCGACAGAAACCAACTGTGAAATAATTGTGTAGAGGGATGCTCAAGCGAAAAGAATTTGCATGATTGTGCCCAGACATAGGGGAATACTACAAAGTAACTGTGATGTTTTGCCCATACCTATCAAAATGCAGATTAAAACAAAAGAATTTTTATCTCAACTAAAACAATGCCGATTTTTCGATTACTGCCGTTTTGGACCAGAGGCTTTTTCGATTTGTCAAACTTACGACCCACCCGTGGGTCGTACTGTCCAAAATGGTAGTCTTTTCGAAAAAATTTCAAACATGTCTCCGAGAATTTTCCCACAAGGGCTTTTGAAGGCGCTGTATCAAAATACGATTTATTTTAGTTTTTGGCGGTATACGGTAAGGTTACGGTAGTCATTCTGTACGAATCCAACATCATGGACTTTCATGAAAATTGTGTCTTGGGGTTACTTCACAGCTGATCACGATTATAGTGTACACTTTCTTCCTACTTCCCCACAGTGGGATTAGGGTAGCAGTACGGTAGAATTTTCGTGAAAATCAAGAAACTGATATAAGGCGGTAATAGAACTTGAGACTATTATTTTCGTAATCAGCATGCTACAAAACCTATATATGTAAGGTTTGAGCCCCTGGGATCAACAATGAAAAAAATCAATAAAATCAATAAAATCGATAATTTTGTGATAGCTAACATCAATCTCTTACCATCCCCCGTGCATGTAAACTGGACTTTTTTAAAAAAGCACCACTCCACGAAAAAATTAAGCTGATGTCGTGCCTTATTTTTATCTATGGTTTACCTACAGTAACATTACAGTATCCCGAGCCCGGACCAGCCTGGCTAGTGCTTCGCCAAGGTGTACCCAATCATTTGCCATAACCCCGTAGAATTCCATTGTAAACTGGCAAAGCTAGAGCTTCAAGAATCTCACGATCTACCGGTGGGTCGCATTGTTGTGAATGTATCAACAGATTATCTAAACATCGCCTGGTGTGAAGAATGTATAACAATAATTTCACAGGTCGTCAAATAGCGCGCATGGTGTGCAATACGCATATTGCTACAATTTTTCGACGATAGCTTCAAAGCGAATTCACGTTATAGCTTCTTTCGTGGAAGTTGTCGTATCCCAAATATTTTTGTAGTTTTACCGTTAGAGCAAAGACTTAGTTTTATGGGTAAATTATGACTTTCAGCTATACGAAGACTGTCATTTATAGATAGCTTTGAGAAGACAGTCAAGTTTTCTAATCCAGTGGTAAGAAAGCGCGAAGTAAATTTATATCAAAATATGTTGAAGCCATTTCACCGAGATGTAAATTATGACCCTATGTGGGGCATATTATAGTTAATGTGTTATTCATCTTGGGTTAATTTGAAAAAGACACCAAGCTGACGAGGCGTTTTCGGCGAGCCATTCTACTTCGAATGAGCAAAATGTGTTATACTCTATTCTCTTTTATTAATTTCTATTTAACGGTCTCCCTTTGATTTTCTCTACATAATTCACACAGCACAAAATGTTTCCTGGTTCACACAAACTGGCCTATCAAAAAGTTGTCGATTTTATTGATTTTTTTTGCGTTGTTTATCCAAGGAAGTTTGAATCTTACTTATAAAGGTTTTGCAGCATGCTGATTACGAAAATGATAGTTTCAAGTTCTATTATCGCCTTTTTCTTGTTTACGAGAATTCTACCGTACTGCTAGTGTAGCCTCACTGCAGGACAGTGGTGGACAAAATGGATACTGTAAACGTGACCATTACGTGTAACAACCCCAAAACATAATTTTTCATGGTAAACCATGATGTTAGTTTCGTAAAGGATTGCCTTGGATTACTCTTCTGGAAGAATTCTCGGAGACATGTTTTGAATTTTTTCCAGAAAGACTACCATTTCGGATAATACGACCCACGGGTGGGAGTAAGTTTAAGCAAAAAAGGCTCTGGTCCGAAACGGCAAAAATCGAAAATTCGGCCTTGTCGTGAATGTGCTGAAGCATTTCATCATCTACAAGGTTGAAGGCCAAAGATTAGTTGGGAATCTGGGCGACTGAAAACCAATATTATATTCTGTCTGCTCATAGCTAGGGATATGAATGTTATTATTCCACGGTATCTAAATTCTCTTGATTTACTTACAAGGGAAGGCGCCTAGATTAATACCTTTCAAAGAATGCTCGCATATATTCGGAATCAGCTTAGAACGCTCATTTCAAATATGATGTTCGTAGCTGCGAAGCGTCACTCTGAAGCGACTTATGAGCTTTTTAGTATGTATGGAAAGACGACAGGAATCTGCCGGGAAAAGGTGTTGGGCGTCGAAATAATAACAGATTGAGTCATTTTGACCATCATGCATTTGAATCATCCCTAAAATGATAACTTTGTAACATGTAAGTTGACAACAGGTGAATTTTGCTCAGAAAAAAGGTTATAGCTTGCTTTAGAGTGAAGCTTTGCAGCAAGGATAGCATATTTGAAATCAGTGTTTCAAGATGATTCAAAATACATGCCGTTCTTTTCAAAGCTTAAACTAATTTAGGAGCCGTTCCGTGTCAGACACTACCAGATGTGCTCTATTCTGGCAGCGAAGAAAGAAAATGGGAAGATGAAAGACACACGCAAACAAAGTCACTGAGGAGGTTGAGATGAAGTTGCAAGAATACAGTGAGACACTCATTTCCATATGGCTCTTACCAGGGATCTATTAGAAGGGGACGATGGGCCTTTTAAGTTATAGAACTTGAGGATGGCGTAAGTGCACAGAATTTCTAGAAAATGAGGTCGAGCGAAAGAAAGGGTAGAGCTACAACCGAATTAATGAAGAAATGGGAAAAAAAGAAGAAAGTAAAGCATTCAACTGAAGAATGGTCGTGCATTTCATATTGTTGTATTTTTGCTACTTTGCTGCCGTTCTTCTTTATTATACATATTACGCGCTGTATTTTATTGCGATATCAGAGATTTTATTTTAACGAAACTAAAGATTCAAGAGTAGAGAATAGTATAAAATCATAACTGTTCAAAACGTCCAATTAGTATGCATATCTTAGTTGGAAAAAGCAGGTCACAAAATCAAACAAAAAAGTGAAGCTTGTTGGAGATCGAGGCGTTTTTCGACCATGAGTAAAAGTCTTATGAGCTGCTCTTATTGATTTGCCAGCAATAATTTTTGCAGTAGCATCACTAAAAAAGATGAAAACTCGTCTACTCCATTGTATCCGAAACTAAATGTGGAGTTTCAAGTTTTGCGCAAGACTATCGAACAACTCAGTAATATGGATATTGGGTCCGATTACAAATGAAGTAAATAAACCTACACAATAAGTCGCTTCGCATTTTCCCCAAAGGCTCTTGTTGGTCTGGACTCTTTTCCCAAACATAAGCTCAATCAGAGTCTCTTCAAAACAAGAACTGTCAAAATTATAGACTAACATTTGCGTTGCACCACACATGCTGTGCAGGTCCAAGTGCTCCTGTTTCAACGATTGATTGAGTCAAACTCTAGAATTCTTTTTATCTCCCAGAACCCACTGCGACTACACATCCCTCTTTTTTTGTACGGCAACGCTTTCTCCAGTGGATGTGAGGCTTGATTAACAAATACGTATTTTTCAGTGGCGTACCGAGGGGGAGGGTGGCAGGGGCGCCCCACCCCCTCCCGAGAATGGGTCGCGAAATTTTTGAAAGTTACTTACATGGGTTATAAAAATGTGCAAATGACTAGTTTATACTTGTAATAAATCGAAATAATTTTTAAAAATTTAAAAGATCATTTTAGCCTTATAAAAAAAATTTTGGGGGGGCGGCTGACGCCACGCCCCCTTTTTCTGAAATTTTGGGGTTTCGAGCCCGCGAAAATTTTGGGAAGCATACCAAAAAAATTTTTGGAGTGCGTAGCTGACGCCACGCACCTTCATCGCAAAATTTTTTCTTCCCCCCCCCCTTAGCCGAAATCCTGGGTACGCCACTGGTATTTGCAATTTTTCCATTACATTTTTACATGATCTAAATCTCAGCAGATTTTCTCTTGCATATTCCTATCTGATTGCAAGAGAAACTGCCGGCACATTGGCAGATCACTCGAAAAGATTAGATCATTCTTGTCATAGAAGTACTACATTTCGTTCAAGTTTTGCTGAGTGCTGATCATAAGAATAAACTTTATTCTATAAGTTAATTTCTCTCCCAACGAACAACTTTGGATATTCAGTGAATCTTTTTTCGGGAAAAAATGTACAGTTCAAAAAGGACTTTCTCCAAAAGGTCTTACTTGGGAAGATAATAGACAGTTGTTGAAGTGATCGTGAGAACCTCGCTCCGAACTTGGCTAACGTAACTGCATCATGTCGTTTTGGGTAAAATGTGAAAGCAGTGATGGATGATTGAGTATACTCAATAGATCTCAAACATACTTTATGCGGAGGGATTCTCGAAATTCTTGCATATCAAAGCGATAAGGTTGAATCGACATCTCCAACATCGTGACCATCCAACAATGTAAAAGATAAATATATAAATAATATGGATCTAGCTCTAGCTCGAGTGACTGGTTGGTTTCATGTTCTTTTCTGATGTTCGTTCTCATGTTCCTTTTGAATTTTTCTTAAATTTATTAGGTGCACCATGAGTGTATTAAAAATGAAAATGAAAATGAAAATAAATCATCTTACATCCAGTAACGTTTCTTTGCTAAATTTGGTGTATAGCTGCTTTTCTAGGATGTTGGTAATGGGAGTAAACCTGAAGAAAATATACATTCAACGTTAGACGAAATGAAACCTATACGATTGAGGAGGATAGAAAAAAACATTAACAACGACATCGGCTACTATTAGGATGTATCAATGCTCTATGTCGTCAATGATGTTTAGTAACATTGGCTTTCAGACTGTGAAGATCACAGCTTTGAATGATCCTTGCCAAGCAGTGGCTTACGTAAAATCATTTTTCGTAAAATTTTCATTTTTCGTAAAATGTTCTGACATGCTAGATTTTGGGTTGCTTTCCAAAAAAGTTTTCGGGGCATGGGCAACGTCATGTATTAGCTTGTCCAGAAAGTTCGTTCGCACCATTTTCAAAAATTCATAACTCTTTAAAGCCTTAACCAATTTGTACGAACAAAATTTTGCGTAAGAGAGGAACTCATGCTCTTTGCAGTGTGCTTAAACTATCCGTTAATGCGTACAAATGAAGGAGATAGAAGCTCAAAACCAAAATCACTCAAAATTTGAATTTTTCGTGTAGGGTCATAAAAAATCGGAAACTTGCAACAATCGGAGCAGTCGGTATTTTAGGTTCTTTCACCAGCTCTTTCTAATGCAGGCGCTATACTCCTCGAGGGTTATAGCATGGTGACGATCGATATATATCAAATACGTGTAAAACTGGCGATTTTTATCGCCGATATTGGCGATCGCCAGTCGCTACGACGGGCGATCGCCAATCGCTACGACTGGCGATCGCCAGTCACCAGTGTTGGCGACTTCACATTAAATGTGTATCGATTGGACGTGTGGTAACTTGTTAGTGATCGATATGCATAGAAGACAGTCGCCAGTATTGGCGACTGGCGATCGCCCCTCGAGGAGTATAGCGCCTGCCTAACAGTGCAAAGTTTGCGCCGATTGAGCGTCTCCATGAAAGGTTATGATTTCCCTGAAAAATGCCAAAATAAATCAAATTCGCCCTTTTGTATTGCTTGCTCGGAAATCAGAACCTTTCATAGAGACGCTCAATCGGCGCAACTTTGCACCGTTAGAAACAGCTGGTGAAAGAACCTACAATACCGACTGCTCCGATTTTTGTTGTAAGTTTCCGATTTTTTATGACCTTACACGAAAAACTCAAATTTTGAGTGATTTTAAAATTGAGCTTCTATCTCTTTCATTTGTACACATTGAGGGATAGTTCAAGCACACTGCAAAGAGCATGAGTTCCTCTCTTACGCAAAATTTTGTTCGTACAAATTGGTTAAGGCTTTAAAGAGTTATGAATTTTTGAAAATGGTGCGAACAAACTTTCGGGACAACCTAATATATCCCTCAGTTTCGAGGGAATTTTCTGTGCATCCCCCACTCAAGGAAAAACCTTTCTTCTGTGTTATTTTTGCCACGCCTAGACTGCAATTGCCTGAGTTGTCGCTGAGCATTTTCCACAGCTTCCCTAGACATTTCTACGAACTCATAATGAGATATCTTTGCTGATAATCACATTTGCAGGAGCAGTAAAGACGCAAAAACTTAGTCTAGGTTAGCTATTTAGTTTAAGCCGCTAAAACCAACTATGAAGTTTGCGCTTTACCCAGCGCTTCATTGATAAGTTATGCTAGGTAAACCATGACAGCTACATATTCTTCAATGCTCCCCAAAATCGTGGTTATACCATTTGAAAAGCTTCGTAAACTAAACTCTTAAGCGATTGAGTGATGAAATCAGCGCCCATGAAAATTTCTTGCACTATTTTTCAGATCTTTGGAAACCTCTTTCAAAACACGATTGATCCTTAATGACGCCGTAAGCTGAAAGTTCCTACCGTAATTCTACAGTAATGATGAGCGATCGATGATTCGCTTCAATTGTTAGTCTAAGTTGAAGCCAGCTACTAAATGGTGCTTGAAGGTTAGCAAAAGACTTCTTAGAATAAGAGATATTAAACAGATCAAACAGTGTATACAAACATGCTGGTAAGAAACCAAAAAGTGAGAACGTTATTCGGCGATTTTTTCTTATCAAGTATCCGTAGTATTTTTTGTTTAACTGTTAGCATTCTGTGGTTTCTGTGGACGTCATTCAAACAGCTTTATGCTACTTATACATCTTCAAACTTGGTCAAAACTTTTCGCGGTCCACCTATCTGTGAACACTTGTTGAAGCTGATAACATGAGCGAGAACTAAATTGACAAAAAAAAGTATACAGATGAAATCGGTCAAGTCGTTCTTCCTTGATATGATCCAATCACCAAATGAGCTTTCCATGAACTATATTTTCAACGCCGTGAATTCAGTGAGTACCTCTGCGTATGGAAATAGATGAAGATTGACATAATATATAAAAATATTTATGGTGAGCTAATCAGCACTGTAGCAGTGTATGTAGATACACTCACAGCATATTTTTATTATTCATTGTAAAATTAAAGGGCAATATGCAAAATCTGGAGCAGGTGGCACAAGTGAACAAACTCTGTATAGTTTCGAAAGAGTTATCCTTTGCTTTTATCTTACTATTTACGACCATTTTCGACAGCGTTACAAACACGCTATATCTTTCGCAAATGGAGAATGTTTGAACATGCTGTGTCTTTCGCAATTCGAGAATATTCGTACTTGTGTTTCTAGTATGTGATAAGGGCCCCTCTGCCACATTTGCTGAAGGCAGATGGTAATAGTACATCTTCATTCTGTGTACATCTACAGAGCATATATAAGCATGGAACTGAAGACACGGACAAGCACATACCATCCAATATTCTTATCAAGGTATGTTGTACGCTTAAAGGTAGCGTCTCGGCAAATTTCGCTGTTCTGTTTCCCAACTATTCTGAGCCTCCTCGCCAATGTGGAACTCATATCTAGGCTTTTCAGCTCATGAAACTGGCAAGAATAAACTTTTCTCAAAGCTTTCCAGGTTCGCATTCAGAGGAAAATACGTATAAGTAGGTGGAGTCTAAAACGAGGAGCAGGGACTTCCGACGTATTTTCACTGAAGCGGACCTGGAAAGCTTCGAAAAATCCCATTTTTGCCGTTTTCATGCGCTGAAGCTCAGATATGGATTTCTCATGGCGAGGGGCTCCGAAACTAGTAACCTACCGGAACTTCCGACGGTTCACTTGCGGCCGCCCTGCGAAACCGCTACAGTATCTGCCTGTCCTGCGGAAGTTCCGTGAGTTCTCTGAACTGATGCAAAAATGGAACATGAAATTCTCCAGGACACTGCCTTCAATTTGATGAGTATGTATATTCAGCATAAGCCTAACCCTATACCTCATCACATACTTGAACGAGTGCCGCTCTTGGTTGCAACATCATTTGAAGTAATCCTTTTCCAAAATTATGAAAATGTCACAGATGAGGCTTCACCGCTCTATTTTTCTTCCGGTCCTGTTACATAGAGATAGATCACTGAAAGAAAACAATATTTGTACGGCTTCAGGAAATGGGTCGCTACTGCTTTAACGTAATTGCAAATGTCTACATTTTCAGGCAAGAAAAAAGTCAAAAAAAGAATTACTGGCTCATTAACAAAAAGCATCGATAGCAATAAAAATCCTTTTTGCGCCTCTATTTGTAACATCAAATTGTACCAAAAAAAATCCGGAATAGAAATCTTACCTCACTCCCATCATTTATAATCTTACCACATTGCTATCGTCCTTCTACAAAATCCTATTTGTTTTTTTAAAGCGTAGATGTAGCGTCGAAAAATATGTGAATCAAAATTCTAGTGTCCCAGTGACCATATTTATATTCTCAAATGCAGCTCTAGAATAAAAAGAGAACCCACTATAATATCTGATCAAGTGTGAGAAATTCAACTGTTAGGGTTTGTCTGTTGCGACACTCCAGAATACTAAAAAAGCTTCATTGTTCGATAGTGCGATACAGTTCGCCAACATGTTCTTAGAATTACAGGTTTTTTCGGCAAGCAATATGTTTTTACACAAGCTCTTGTTGTTTGCTATTTTGGCATATGTGTACGCTGGCGTTGGCCGCGATACTATCACCGGACCCATAGCTATTTCTGATTTTTGGAGCGTAAGGAATTTTTACTTCTAACTCAAGATTGTCACTTTAAGTATCCTTTATAGTGCTATCTTCGATGCATGAATGGGACGACAGAGCCAGGAATCAGAACAGTATCCCTTCGTATGGATTGCTTCAGTGGTTGCAACAGGACACACGACTACGTATCTAATATACTATACTAGTTTCCACCGTCTTCAGTGGAAATAAACTTTTGTTCATAGAAGTGATGTGGTGCATTCTATGTATGATAAGGGCTTCTTGCTATCGCAGAAAATCCCAACTGGTAGAAGTTGCCAGAAGTGCAGTTTGCAAGGAGGTCTTCAATTCACTCAATGTGTAAAAAAGCCAGTTCTGGCACTTTCTAGATGCAAATTTAGACGTGAAACTGTTGATGCAGCAACTCTGTGGGCTGACTAATAGCCCCAGATGATGAAATATGTAACAATGAAACAAAAATCATAATGAATTGGGATGAGCATCAAAAAAATTGCCAGTATCAGACAATGCGAGATGGTGCTTTCAGTCAGGCAAAATTGTGCTTGATAAGTGTGTCCAGTTTATTTGGATTCTGGCTATATAGTGTAGGAGAATGAATTGAAAGAAAACCTAATAGGATCTAAAAAATCAGTCTTGTCAGGTCAGAAACAAGCCGAATGCTTTCATGCTAATCTCACTTTCCTCCAGATTGGCAAACCCTATAGAAGCACAATGCAATGTTACTGGTTGATCAGGTGTTTTATTCATAAATGATTATAATAACGGGCTAAGGGTTGTTTACGTTTGTCTGTCTGTGTGTGTGTCTGAATCTCTGTCTGTCACGAAATTCGTAGAGCGAGTTCCAGCAAAGGTCTTGCGCTAGAATTTTGGTAGTAGCACCCTATCAGCATGTAGGTAAAATATGCAAAAGCACAAGCCGATCCAATAATTGGAACCTGTGAAATTGTGCGCCAAACGGATCCACGCGACATTTCGCGCGCCAAAGTGGGCCTGTAATTGGACTTTTTCCAAAGTCATGGTTTCGTTTAGCAAGCAAATCCGCAAACCATGGACTCCAGCCCGAAAAGTGAGCAAAAAGTTCACTTCCATGCAAGATCGGCGCCAAAAAAGAGTAATTGCGTAGATGATCGATTTGTCAAAGTTTTACTTGGGAAGGTGAGAAAATTTTTGCTCAGTGATGTCACTCAGGGTTGTCGTCATCTTTATGGCGACTATCAAGCCATTATAACCCCAGTAACTGATTCAGAATCGCATTTAATCTTTTGGAGAGTACCTTCTTTCCCTCAAAGACACCAATCTTACATGAAAAAGCTTTAGGAATGAGTAGTTGTTTACACTTCATTCGTGATGATCGGCATCGCGAGGTAAGTTTCAAAGCCATCATTTTGGGACAACGAGGAAGGCATGTGAATAGTAGAGCCAGTGCGAAGCAGAGGCGACGCACTGGCTCTACTGGCTCTACGCACTGGCTCTGACGCACGCACGCACGCACAATTCACAGAGCGAGCTACAACCAAGGTTTCAAGCCGATTTTTTGCACAGCATACGCTCTTAGCATTTAGGTTCACTATGTGCATGGACGAGCGGAACCAATGCACCGTTCCTTTGAAATTCGCACGTGAAGCGGGTCCACATAGCTTCTAATGAAGAAAATTGAAGGAAAATTTCCACGATTTTGGTGGTCAGTGATTGGTTCTGTTGAAGACCCTATTGAGCATGAGCATAGGAATAAAATTGTTCGAAAATCTCAATTCTCTATGAAAGAGACGCCAAAAAAGATAGCTCAGCTTTCTTTCATATTTTCTAAGGAAACTCATGTAAAACCGAGGAGATTTTTGCTCAGAGATGTGGTATGTGGTAGCTGCCGCCTTCATGTTAATCATTACAACCTCAGTAAGTTATTGAAAATCAAATTTATTTCTTGAAAAAAGTTCTTTTCTACAAAGTTACCGCTCTAATGTGGTAGAACCTTTGCAATGGATAGTTGTTTACATTTCATTGGTGATGATCAGCATTATTCGGGGAGTCTTAGTTATAATAACAGTTAGAAAAAGAGAGGGCACTGAGAGACGCTGAGACGGAGACACCAAACCCTTGATTTTACGCGGCAGAGCTCACTATCATAACTTATAATAACGGGCTAAGGATGTTTACGTGACTTTGTGTGTGTGTGTGTGTGTGTGAGAGTGTGTCTGTTACGAAATTCGTGGAGCGTGTTCCAGCCAGCGTTCTAAGCCCAAATTTTGTATAGCGCATGCTACCTTCATGAAAGTCCAACATGCAAAAGTACGAGTAGATTCGTTGAGTGGATCCCTCAGAAATCGCGCGCCAAACGGGTCCACCTGGCTTCTGTACCGCAAAATTCGGTCCGTATCACCACTTTTTGCAGAGTCGTGGATGAGTTTGGTAAGCAAATATGCGAGCGATGGAGTTTAGCCAGAAAAGTGGTCGGAAGTTTA
Source organism: Cylicocyclus nassatus (assembly GCA_958299035.1). Taxonomy (NCBI): domain Eukaryota; kingdom Metazoa; phylum Nematoda; class Chromadorea; order Rhabditida; family Strongylidae; genus Cylicocyclus; species Cylicocyclus nassatus. The sequence continues at coordinate 71,268,826 of CATQJL010000316.1, forward strand.
CTACATAACGAAAACGGCGCCAAAACGAATTGGTTGTGTAAATGGTCAATTTGCCAAGGTTCTAGCTAAGCGTTTGAGAAGATTTTCGCACAGAGATGTAGCTCACGGTTATCATTACCTCTATGGCGACTACCAAATCATGACAAATTCAAAAACCTATTCAAATTTGCGTTTGTCTTCCTGCGAAAAGTTTCATCCACGCGAAATCACCGATCTCACGTGAAAAAACTTTCTAAATGAGTGGTTGTTTACATTATATTCGTGGTAGTCGGCATAGCGCGGTGAGTTCCACTGCCACGATTTTACGAGAATGAGTAAGGCACATGGATAGTAGAGCCAGTGCGAACCTCTGCGAAGCAGAGGTGACGCACTGGTAAATGATAAGACAAGTTGTTTGTAAAGTCCCGTTTGAGCTCTATGAATGCTACCTGTTGGTCATTCCCCATAACACAGGAATGCATTCGCCAAGCATTGGTAGCAGAGAGTATCCGTAAAGGCACTGAGCAGGAAGTGGCTACAGTCCGTGGCAACCTTGTGCTCTGTTTTCACCAACCGCAGAGATTCGCGCCCCGTCTATGCTTTTGCGGTGCGGACGCGTAGCTGCTATGGAAAAGGGTGCACATGGTTGACATCGATTTACGTGTTCTGACTTTGCTATTTCGTGATTTCTACGGGATCGTGGGCATCGAATTGCAAGCTATTTATTGTGGAAAATAATTTGCACATAGCACTAGATTTTGGTTCATTTTCGAAAAATCAAGCAGGTAGAGCTCTTTTTGGAGCGTCTGTACACTTTTGACCACCTCTGTACCATACAGGGTGTTCCGAAAATTGTGAACATTGTTTGGTCGTTAATAACTTCCTTGCTTTCATGTCTTTCGCCTAGCCTAAGGTGCCCTTCTATAGAGCGAAGTTCAACTCAGATATACAATATGGAACGACTCATCAACCGCCTTCATTTGTAGAAGCGGTAGGAACTCCGAAAAGGATGTTAGGAAACTGGAAGCGATTTATGCATCAGAAAGAAAGCCAAACACGCCGGAAATTCTTGTAGTGAACTAATCGGAGTTGCTGATTCTAATTATAAAATTGCACTTCACTGCAACAATGCTTTCTTCAAAAAATTTTTGTTTAGAGTGACAACTGTTTTTCCAATGTTTGTCAGAAGCGTGATTACACCATCAAAAGAGCTTTAAAAGCTGGTGAAAAGTTGTGTAGTGAAAAAAAAACGCTAAGCTGTGAGTTGAAAAAAAAACTTGCAACTTAGCCCCTGGATAGAATACCGCTTACAGAACGTGCAAAATTTCCGTAAATATCGCAAAATGTTCTTACAGTATTGTACTTGCGTCCTGGAGGTCAAACACTAGCTTCACTTTTGGGAAACCCTGTATGTAAAGATAGTTCGTAGTAACCAAAGGAAAATAGTACTTGATGTAGCTTCCTAAAGGTTCTATCACTCGTGCATTTCATACGATTTGAAGTGCTAGAATTGATAGACTGCCCTCCTAAAGTCCCTCCATTCTGGCCTGCTTCTTCTATTCTAGCCTGAGGAAGGCTTTTGCTTGATAGAAGTAAAGACATTTTTCCCGATTTTGGCTTAGCATAACTCTGTCAACTTTGCAAACCTCATGTTTCACCGTACTTTGCGTTCAGCGATTCATTATAGGCAGCGCATCCAAATTTTTGAAGTATTTACTGAACTATTATTAGGTTGTAAAGAAAGTTCTTGGGCACTTGCGAAATTTATTTTCAAATCGCTGTTACTTCAAGCAGATTGATTCTTTTCTAAAGCTCTAAACTTCATTGCAAAGACAATTTTGTCCACAACATATACTTGTCTTGCTGGCTTCTCAGCACCTCACTGCGGTCACCAGCATGCGCAAAAGGGAAAAAGGTCGTCGCGAAAAGTGGCCTATTTGCGCAGGATTATCTCATGCAGGATGAGAGCAGGAAAGCTCAGATGTTGTAATTATATAGAGTTCTGCCGGGGCTGTTATGGGGACCATTCATGTTTTTGAAGGACTCCCTGCAAAAAAATTTTCCCCAGAAAGTTTGAAAAATCGACCATTTTTTGCCCCCAAAAATGTACCATTTTTCGAGTAAGTTGCTTTGAAGTCTTCTCGTTCTGCACAGGGCTGACCAAAAACTTTGATTACTGCGAATCTTGTTGGGGTAATGCCTTACACTTCTTTTGGACCCATCACCCAGGCGTGGCGATCCCCGCAGAAGCGACGCCAGCTGCGAAAAGAAATGCAGTCAGTTGCAAGTTCGACGGCTTGTAACTTCTGAGCACAGATCGCCAAACTCGAGTGCAGCTGCGGGTCAGTAGTCAACAGTCTTCTCAATCAGATCACCCATGATTTGGACGAAATTCTATGAACTGCGCAAAAAAATGGCCGCAGAAAGAAAAACTGTGAAATTTTTATGGTCGGAAAGGCTTACTGTTTTGGTGTGCAGATCAGACACATTTTGGCATCGATAAAAATCAAAAGCGGTTTTGAAAAGTTTAGGCTTCGCTCTACTGAACGGTGTAAAAAACTAGTCGTTGAAGTCCGAGCGCCGAAAAAATGCGTTTGAAAATGAAATTTCCAAAAGTGCCCGGGAACTTTCTATACAACCTAATACTACATTACTGAAGTATTTCAGCAGTTCTATTGGTCATGAACGACTGACCTGTGAGTTAACGCAATGTTACACTTCGTCTCCCCTGACCCATTCTTTTGACATCCATAGCAAAATCCATATTTGGGAAAGCAAAATTATTAGTTTTTTCACAATTTTTTGCTGCAATGCATTCTCAACTTGGAGAGATGAAGGGAAAGTTTTTGGGTAAAGGGCCGGGCATACTTCACGCGATTTTAGTCGCCACCGATTCGGCAATAATCCAACTGTCCATAACTCACTGTAACCACATTTCAAATGTATAGAAGATAGGGCATTTTAACAATCCACGTAGATTATTATACACACTCATGAGCAGTTTGCTAGTGTTGGATCTGAAGAGTTCTGGCGAATTGCCAAATCGCGTGGCGACTGAAATCGCTTGAAATATGCCCGGCCCTATAAGCTGCAATTTTTCGTAGTGTAGAAAAATGAAAATTTTTGTATTCGATTTTCACATTTCTTACAGTAATAGATTCTCTAGAAATGCTCAGAAAGGCGAACTCAACAGCCCTGCTTGCTGTGTAAAGATATCCGCATTTGTTCATTACCTAAACCAGCGGTACCCTGTTTCTCGCCTCATTGAAACAGAAAGTGTTCAGTAATAAAGTCCAAAGGAGGCTGAAAATCTTGAATGATTATCTCCTCAATATCATCTGTTTCCCCCTGCGTCGGTTGTAGCAAGGCATCAATAGAGATGAAAGAGAACGCGCAGATGTTATGACTGGCAACTGGCTGTGTCTACTAGAATCGTTACATTTTGACAGGCACATCAATGACTCGATGAGACCTGATGTTGTAACTCAGACAAATGACCGGAACTTCCGCCGGACGTTTGGAAAATTCCGCCGAGTCACCTGCGAAATTTCCAAAGAATGCGAACCACAACAGCAGAAAAGAGCACCTAAGCGAGATTTGAACCTTACTCTATTGCGAGACTCACCTAGTATCCTCACACTACGGATGACATGTTCGATGCACTTCTAGCTGTTGGCGAAGCAACATCATAAGAGACAACATAGTAAAATCCCTGCGGAAGTACTGGCATGTCAAAGTACTGCAGAACCGCTGGCTTTGGCGTGAATTCAGCAACGCTTGAAAAGTCCTGCGAAAGAGTTCTAGTCTTCAACCAGTGTGAAGTGGAAATCCTGTGAAAGTTCCCATTTTCAACTTTCAACTTTTGCAGTAGTAAACAAAATCCTACGGAACCGCGCAAATTTTGCTTGTCCTGCGGAAGTTCCGGTGAATTGTCTGAAAAAGGCTCTTCTTCTTGAAACTGCGTTGTGTTCGAGTAGACACACCCAACCATTCACCACACATGTAATTAAGTCATTAATGTAATGACATGCTTGAAAAAATTTTTGCAGACAAACGTATACCACTTATCTCGGAAGTGCTGACTACTCAGACAATCGACCGGACTCCTCCGCCGGACAGTCGGAATCTGCCACAGTCGCGCCGGACCCAGTTGACCAATGAGAGCGGGGCAAATGGGCGGTCCCTTCTTGTAGGTCGCGGTGACATCACTGGCAGGCAAGTGGGACGCTTCTCCGGCCCTGCTGCAAAGGTACGCCATTTCTGCTCCGGAGGTACGCCAGATTTGGCAGAGCCGCGCCGGAGAAGTTTGCCCGGCGCGAGTCCGCCAGATTTAAAAGAGCCGCGCCGCAGAAAATCGGAGGCGTCCGGAGCACAAATGGGAGGTCTCCGGAGCAGAAAATGGGAGGGCTCCGGAGCAGAAATGGGAGGTCTCCGGAGCAGAAATGGGAGGGCTCCGGCGGACGAGTGGCAGACCCACCGCTGGGGAAACGCCGCGGCCCTGCCATTTCTCCGGCGGAGGGGTCCTATCCGCTGTCTGAGTAGGTAGCAGATAGCATTCTGAGAAAGTAAGTACTGCAAATACTTTCCAGTGTTCGTACCTCAGTTCAGCAGAAGTACGAGTACGTTACGCACGCCTGTGCAGCACATGGTGCATCACCAATTCTGCTTTGAGGAATCAACGAATGTATTCAAAAGTACTGTTCGAAGGCAAAAAATTCATATGTTGTTACTCGTAATTAGCACCTTCATGCTCGTTCACAAAGTTCTCAACAAGTTGTAATTACAGACTTCACTGGCTATTTCTAATGTGATGAAAATGACAATCGGAACAGAGAGAGATGCAGAGACCTATTTTGGAGTTCCAAGCGTAGTACGTTATTCAAGAAATTGAGGTCCAAGATCTGCTCGTTGTTTTCGTTCAACATTCTTCTGCAAATTGTGCTCAGAGAAACAGTTCAGCACATTGAATCCCGTCAAGGACGTGTATGAGATGATTTGTTTCGAAACACACCATTATGGACTATCTGAATGGAACCAAAGGATCACTACGAGGTTGCAATTGAGCGAAATTGCCGACAATCTTAGGAGCTTCTGGAATGCGATCTAACCGAATCTCAAGATAACAACCCTACAAAGTACATGCTAAAAGTACGGGAATACTATAATCACAGAGGATGTGATCCCGATGTTTCCTTGTCCGCAATCTTCATTAACACATTCACGACAATACGACCCACTGGTGGTCGTACATGTTCTGCCGTTTCGGACAATACGACCCACCGGTGGGTCGTAACATTCCCGAAGCTCTATTTTTGTCAGTTTGCAATGGAATTCTACACGGTTCTGATACACGACTGGGTACACCTAGGGGAAGCCCGAGCCAGAAAGGTCCGGGCTTGTGATACTGTGATGTAATGTTACGGTAGGTGTGCCGTAAGTTGAGATAAGGCACAGCCTCTAACTCAAATTCTTCGCAGAATGATGCTTTTCCAAAAATCCAAGTGTATATGCACGAGAAATAATGGGTGGGCAAGAGACTGTTGTTAGCCCATCAAAAAAAATTTATCGGTTTTATTGATTTCTTACGTTATTCATCCCAGGAGGTACAAATTTACATATAGGTTTTGTAGCGTGCTGATTACGAAAATAATAGTCTCAAGCTCCAATACCGCCTTCTTACTGTTGTTACTGTTGTCAGTTGTTTAACTTTTACGAAAATTCTACCGTATTGCTATAGTAGCCTCATTGTGGGACAATAATGAACTAAGTGGACACTATAATCGTGATTAACGTGAAATAACCTCAAAACATAGTTTTTCATGGTAATCCAAGTAATCCAAGTGTTCGTACAGAGTGACTACCGTAACATTACCGTATAATGCCAAAAACCGAAATATATCATATTTTAATAATCAGCGCCTTCGACGATCCTTCTGGAATATTTCGGAGACATGTTTTTAAATTTTTTTTTCAAAATACTACCATTTCGAACAATACGACCCACAGGTGCGTCATAAGCTTTACAAAGAGAAAAAAGCTCGAAAGCCTGGTCCGAAACGGCAGTAAAATCGGTCTTGTCGTGAATGTGTTAACAGATCGGTAGGGGAGGGGGGATTTTGGGGAGGGGGGATAACCAGGGATGAGGCAAATCGGTCCCTAACACGGATTAGTTACTAGCTGTAGATTGTAATGGGCTGAACTGGATGTTAAAGTTCACTTTAAACAGCCTACTTCCTACGACCCATTTCCATATTCTCCTCCAATTTGCATTTAGCAGTTGGCACAAGCAATTAGATAACGGAAAAGTCACTTTTCAATCTTTTTAATTTTCCTGTATACACATGATTTTTCAACATGACATATTCTTTTCCATGCTAATATGGTTTCTTTTCAATGGAGAAAAATTAGGACGAGATTCAATTGTGCTTTCCATTTTCTACAGTGCCTGGCATTTAGATGATGTAATTCCCAGACAATATAGATCAGCAAGTGCATTGTCAACTTGTGTCTGGTTTCATGATTATGTGGCAGTTCATTTTTCAGGCAATAAATTTTAGTGCATCCTCCCGATAATTCACATTGCCAGAAAGTGAAGTACTTCAAAGTAAGTGAAAACTGTCTACTTAATATGAAAAACTGGAAAATGTTGCGGATGTGTGGTCGAGGCCGTACATCAGCTTTGCTGTTCAACATTTGCGAACAAACGAGAATCGAAAAACTTTGAGCGCAAGCGATCTTGTGATTTCACTAGTGCAAGGCTGTTCGCACGACTGTTCAAATTCCGATCACTTGAAATCTTCAAGATGTCGATTTCGTGTATTCCGCTGCTGAGTGTACTCAACGCTAGCCCTTGTAACATGGAATCACATGGTGCAACGAAAACCAAATGTGAATAATACTGTAGAGGATACTCAAGTGAAAAGTTACTCAAGATTGCACGATTGTGCCCAGACATACGGGAATACCACAAAAGTATTTATGATGTTTGCCTATACCTATCAAAACGCAGACTAAAAGAAAATTTTTTGATTTTGATAGATTATCTAAACGGCGCTTGGCGTGAAGAATGAATTATCTTGAAGGTCCGGTTCAAATCCATCTCAAATTGCATCTCGATGCGTGAGTCTGCACATTTTCAGACAACAGCAAAAAAACTTCCGGGGCAAATTGAGCTTCTAAGACTTCCGGGGCAGACGTTCCTATTGGTCCGTGTGGCGTGGGCCCCGCCCTACCTGGCACTCCAATAGGAGTGTTCCCGCGGAAGTCTTACAAGCTGAGTTTGCCCCGGAAGTTCTTTTGCGATTGTCTGAGTTGATCGCGGCTACAGACGATACCACTACTATTTAATAACTAACTCCTCAGTAACACTTTTTCTGGCGTAAGGAAATGAAGTGTGTAATACTGAGTAACACATATTCATTGAAACAAAAGAGCTGGAAACAAGGAGATGTTATTGCAAATGAGCAGCTTATAATCCCGCAGGTCGTCAAGTAGCGCGCATGGTGTGCAATACGCATATTAAGCTCCAATTTTTCGACGATACCTCCGAAGCAAATTCGCTTGTTATCGCTTTTACTTACAAGTTGTCGGCACCTCAAATTTTTGTAGTTTTGCCGTTAGAGCAAAGACTTAGTTTCATGAATAAGTTATGATTTTCGGCTAAAATCACGCGGACTCTCATTTACAGATAGCCTTGAGAGGCATAAAAGGCAGCCAAGTTTTTTACAGACTCCGTTGTAAGAAAGCGTCCAAAGCGAATTTATTTTAAAATATGTTGAAGCCCTTTCAACGAGATGTAGACTATGACCCATATGTGGGTCATAGTTCCATTCTGGCTATTTTGAAGGAGACCAAGCTTATGATGCGTACTCGATGAGCCGTTTTCCCTTGAATGATCAAGACGTATATTATACTCCACATTCTTTTTCAGAGTTAATTTCAGTTTGATGTCTTTCTGTTTCAATTTTTTACGTAGTTCACAAGATTCCCAGATGTATAAAGCTACAATGCCTAAAGTTTGCTCTTTTATGCACCCGGCTCTACCAAATGTTCTATTTCAAGCCACGCTGTTTGAGAATTCTGAGAAGAATCGCTATCATTTGTACTAGAGAAGAATGTTGTGGTTTGGTCCGAAACATCGCTTCATTATCCACAAAGCTGAAGTCGAAGAGTATCCAAGGATTTGAGCTAATAGTTTGTCTGCTCATAGAAGTATGAATGTCATTTACTTCATTTCATTCCATTTATTACATCACTCAGCGTGTGTCACTATAAAAGTAATATAATCAGGAAAAACATATGATTCAGCTTTGCTTCAATACCGCTAAAGGTTATGAGAAATGAATAGAAAAAAAACGAAACTAAAACTCCGACTTATGAGCTTTGTATGCGTTATTGACGTACAATGAATATGAAAACGATCTGTAAATAGGAATCTGCCCAGAAAATGGACATCACACAGTCATTTGATGTCCACAACATCAGGTATTTGGGTCTCAACTACTTAGATAATGACTCCGATATCTATAAGTCTTTCAACAAAAAATTCCGTTCACGGAAAAGCTCATAACTGGACAGAGTAACGCTTCGCAACTATGGATAGTATACCTGAAATCAGCGTTCTAAGCTGATCCGAAAATATGTCTTTATTTTCAAAAAGTCCAAAAGTTAGTGCCTTTCCGTACTCACTACTCAGACACTACCAGTTGTGTTCTATAGTGGCAACGAAGAAAGAAAACGGATGAAAGACACACGCAAACAAAGACACTGAGCAGATTGAAGTGAAGTTGCAGGAATACATTGAGAGACACACTTCCAAATGGTTCACATACTCAGGATCTATCAGGAGAAGGGACTATGGGGCCTGAACTTAAGAATGACGTCAGCGCACAGAATTGGCTAAAAAGGAGATCAGCGAAAAAAGGAGTAGAGCTACAAGCGAATTAATGGAGAAACGGAAGAGAAGAAGAAAACCGTTCAATTAAAGGATGGTCACTACGTTTCATACTGTTATATTACTGCTGCCGTTTACTTCTTTATTACACATATTAAGAGCGCTGTATTTTATTGCGATATTAGAGATTTTATTTCATCGAAACTGAAAATTCAAGAAGAGAATATTCGGAAATCATAGTTATTTGAAACGTCCAATTACTATGATGCACATATCTTACAAGGGAACCGTGTCGGGTCGAAGTGGCCTTTCCAGATGAGACCCATACTGCTTTGAAGAGCATCAATCGGTGATTCCAAATCTGCTTTCCAAATCTGCCAAGCGCCTCTGGACGCCGAGTTATGCTCGTTTTTCAGGTCAAAAAACTGAACACAAAACTGAAGCAAAATCGCCCAAATTTGCTCAAATGGTCCAGTGTCAAGTATCAGAGCTATTTGTGCAATGGATACATTTAATTCAATGTGCTAATACTTAACACTGCTTTATCTGAGCGCTGGAAAGATTGTAACCATCAATTTTACCTAAAATCTGCATTCATTTTTCGTTCCGAAGAACGGTCATAACTCGGCGTCCAGAGGCGCTTGGCAGATTTGGAAAGCAGATTTGGAATCATCGCTTAATACTCTTCAAAGCAGTATGGGTCTCATCTAGAAAGGCCACTTCGAATCGACACGGTTCCCTTGTTAGTTGGAAAGAGTAAGTCTCAAAATCAAATAAAATGAAGCTTATTGAAGATCCAAGCGTTTTTAAGGGCTGAAAGTAGAAAAATACGACATGAGTGTTTTTATTAGCAGTTCTTATCGCCAATTTAGCGATATCGCCCAGAGATTTCTACAAGCTCATAATCCTAAAGCTCTGCTAATAATCACGTTTGCAGGAGCAATGAAGCAAAAAATCATAGTCTAGTTTAGCTACATATGTAGTTCAAGCGCTAAAACCAACCATGAAGTTTGCACTTTACCACAGCGCTTCCTTGGTGAGTTATGCTAGGTAAACCGCAACTGCTCTTTTAATGCTTCCTAAAATGGTGACACCATTTAAAAGCTTTGCGAACTCGTAAAAGATTGAGTAATGAAATCAGAGCGCGTGAAAACCCTTGTACACCACTTCTCGGATTTCTTGGAAACTTCTTTCAGTACACGACTAATTCACAATGACGCCGTAAGCTGAAAGTTCCTTCCGTGATCCTACACTAATAAAGACGATAGGCGATTCGTTCCACATTGTATATCTAAACTGAAGCCAACTCTACAAAATGGTACTTGCAGGTTGTCAAAAGACTTCTCGGAAGAAGAGATATTAACGATCAAACAGTGTATACAAACATTTGGGACATCCTCTATTTGAAATCAAGAACTAATAACCTGCTAAAGAACCAAGATTGAGAACATTATTCGGCGATTTTTTCTTGTCTAGAAGAATCCGTGATACTTTTTGTTCAACTGTTAGCATTCTGTAGTTTCTGTGGACGTCATTCAAACAGCTCTATGCTACTTATACATCTTCAAACGTAGTCAGTTTGAATGGCGTCAGAAAACTTCTCGCTGTCCAGCTGTCTGCGGACACTTGTTGAAGCCGATAACATGAGCTGAGGGCTAGGTTGGCAAGAAAGGATACAAGTGAAGTCGGTCAAGTCGTTCTTCCTTAATATGAGATCCAATCACCAAATGAGCTTTCCATTGAACTATATTTTCAACGCTGTGAATTTAATGAGTATCTCTGGGTATGGAAATGAATAAAGGTTGACATAATATTGAAAAATATTCATGGTGAGCTAATCAGAAGGATAGCGATCGTGAACACACATAGAGCATATTTTTATTATTCATTGTAAAATTAAAGGGCAATACGCAAAAGATGGAGCAGGTGGCACAAGTGAACAAACTTTGCATAGTTTCGAAAGAGTTATCCTCTGCTTTTATCTTACTATTTACGACCATTTTCGGCGTGTTTGTAAAATCGCTGTATTTTACAAACACGCCATATCTTTGGCAAATGGAAAATGATTAAACATGCTGTGTCTTTCGCAATTCGAGAATATCCGTACTTGTGTTTCTAGTATGTGATAAGGGCCCCTCTGCCACATTTGCTGGCAGATGGTAATAGTACATCTTCATTCTGTGTACACCTACAGAGCATATATAAGCATGGAACTGAAGACACGGACAAGCACATACCATCCAATATTCTTATAGTTCTCTCCAAGGTATGTTGTACGCTCAAAGTTAGCGTCTCGGCAAATTTCGCTGTTCTGTTTCCCAACTTTTCTGAGCCTCCTCGCCAATGAGGAACTCATATCTAGGCTTTTCAGCTCATGAAACTGGCAAAAATGAACTTTTCTCAAAGCTTTCCAGGTTCGCATTCAGAGGAAAATACGTGTAAGTGGAGTCTAAAACGAGGATCGGGAGACTTCCGGCGTATTTTCTCTGATGCGGACCTGGAAAGATTCGAAAAGGCTCATTTTCCCCATTTTCATGCGCTGAAGCTTAGATGTGGATTGCTCATGGCGAGGGGCTCCGAAACATAGTAACCTACTGGAACTTCCGGGGTAACTTGCGGACACCTTGCAAAAGCGCTGCGAAACCGCTGCAATATCTATCTGCCTGTCCCGCGGAAGTTCCGTGAGTTCTCTGAGATGGTGCAAAAATGGAATATGAAATTCTGCCAGGACGCTGCCTTCAATTCGATGAGTATGTACATTCAGCATAAGCCTAACCCTATACCTCTTCACGTACTTGAACGAGTGCCGCTCTTAGCTGCAACATCATTTGAAGTAATCCTTTTCCAAAATTATGAAAGTGTCACAGATGAGGTTCTTGCTTCACCCTATTTTTCCTCAAACTTCGATCCTGTTACATAGAGATAGATCATAGAAAGAGAACAATCTTCGTACGGCTTTAGGAAATGAGTCGCTACTACTCTTCACAAAACTAATGTTTACAGAATTTTAGGCAAGAAAAAAGTCAAAAAAAGAATTACTAGCTTATTAACAAAAAGCATTGATAGCAATGAAAATCCTTTTTGCGCCTCTGCTTGTAACATCAAATTGTACCTAAAAAACCCGGAATAGAAATCTTACCTCACTCCCATCATTTCTATTCTTACCACATTGTTATCGTCCTACTACAAAATCCTATTTGTTTTTATTTACATTGAAATGTAGCGTCGACTAAAACATGTGAATCGAACTTCTAGTGTCCCAGTGACCATATTTATATCCGGCAGCTAAAGAATAAAAACGAGAACCCACTATAATATCTGATCAAGTGTGAAAAATTCAGTTGTCAGGGTTTTTCTGTTGCGACACTCCACAATACTAAAAAAAGCTTCGTTGTTTGATAGTGCGATGCAGTCAAGTATGTTCAGAGAATTACAGATTTTTTCTGCAAGCAATATGCTTTTCCACAAGCTCTTGTTGTTTGCCGTTTTGGCATATGTGTACGGTGCGAGCAACGTCATCAAGTCCGGTATTTCCGATTTTTGGACGGTTAGGACTCTTTACTTCTAACTCATGATTGTCTTTTTAAATATCCTTTGCAGTGCTATTTTGAGTGCACGAAAGGTGCGCAGTCGAATACAGTGCTAGGTGGCTATATGACGCAGAGTATGGGTTGCTTCGAACGTTGCAATCAGACACATCCTATGGATGCATAGTTTATTCCATAGTTTCCACCGTCTCTAGTGGAAATAAACTCCTGTTGCACAGAAGTAATGTGCATTCTATGTATTATAAGGGCTTCTTGCTATCGCAGAAGAATTCCAGCTGGTAGAAGTTGCCAGAAGTGCAGTTTGCAGGGAGGTCTTCAATTCACTCAATGTGTAAAAAAGCCAGTTCTGGCACTTTCTAGATGCAAATTTAGACGTGAAACTGTTGGCAGCAACTCTGCGGGTTGATCAAACCCAGATGATAAAATATGAACGACATAATGAAACAAAAATTGTGATGAATTGGGTTAAGCATCAAAATCATGGTCAGAATCAGACAATGCGAAAAGATGGTGCATTCAATCAGGCAAAACTCTGCTTGACCATTGTGTTACAGTTTATCTGGGATTTGGCTATACTACAGGCAGAATAAATTGGTAAAAAACCTTATGAACATCTAAAGAATCGGCATTATTAGGTTAGAAACAAGCCGAATATGCTTTCATGTCAATCTCGCTTTGCTTCAGATTAGCAAAGCCCATAGAAGCACAATGCAATGTTACAACTGATAAGATGTTTTATTTTTGATAGCCAAGGCAGTGTGTTTGTAAAGTCTAGAAATTTTTGGAGAAGTTTTGGAGCTCTATGGATGCTGCCTGTTGGTGATGCCCCATAACACACAAGTGCTTTCGCCAGGAATTGGTAGCAGAGAGATTCCCTAAAGACATTGCGCAGGAAGTGTCTACGTGTTCTGAATTGTTATTTCGTAATTTCTGCAGGATCGTATACATCGAACTGCAAGCTATTTGAATTGTGGAAAATAACTTGCACATAACACTAGATTTTGGTTCATTTTCGAAAAATTGAGCAGATAGAGCTCTTTTGGAGCGTCTGTACACTCTTGACCACCCTTGACCACCATACAGGGTGTTTCAAAAAACGTAAACACTGTTTAATCATTAATCACTCTCTTGTTTCACGCCAATCGCCGAGATTGAGGTACCATTCTGTAAAACGAGGTTCAACTAAGATTTACAGTATCGACTCATCAAAATAATCTCTTCATTATGTAGGAGCGGTAGGAACTTCGAGAAGGATGTCAGGAAATTGAAAACGATTTCTGCATCAGGAAGGAAGCCAAACAAGCCAAAAATCCTTGTAGTGGATTAATCGAAGTTGCTGATTCTAAATATGAAATTTCCACTTCACTGCAATCCTTTCATCAAAAATTCTTTCAGATCTAGGGCGACGACTGTTTTTCCATTGTTCGTCAGAAGTGTGTTTACACCATCAAAAAAGCTTTAGAAACTGGTGAAAAGTTGTGTACTGAAAAAAACCGCTAAGCTGTGAATTGAAAAAAAAACCTTGCGGCTTAGCCTCTGAATAGAATACCGCTCACAGAACCGTGCATTTCCGTAAATGTCAGGAAATTCCCGGAGTACTGTATTTGCGCACTGCGATCAAACACTCTTCACTTTTGGGAAACCTTGTATGTAAAGGTAGATTGTAGTAAAACCAAGTGAAATTAGTCTTTAATGATACCTTACTAAACTTCGTACCAGTCATCTACTTCAAACGACTAGAGTGCTAGAATTAATAGTCTCACCCCCTCCCCCCCCCCCCCCCCCTAAAGCCCCTCCATTCTGGCCTGCTTGCTTCTATTCTAGTCTGAGAAAGATTTTCGCTTGATAGAAGTGAGGACATATTTCCCGATTTTGGCTTCGTATGCAGTATCGAAACGTCAGGTCGAAGAATAAGTGCGTTATTCGTTTTGCTTTATAGCTTACTGTTTGTAATGTAGCACACGTTGCTTTCGTTCAGTGAAGAGACAAACGAATCACGAAACTCTGTTAACTTTGCAAACCTCATGCTTCACCGTACTTTGTATTCAACGATACATTAAAGGCAGCGTCCCAGCAAAAAGATCGGTGCCGGGTTTTTGTGGCGATGTTAAAGTAGACCACCTAGCTAAGCGATGACAGAAGTTCGGAAGACGAAAAGGGGATGTACAGCCTGAAGTCTGCCCCGAAAATGGCCCGGATCTTACGGTATGCTCTGGCGAGTACGAGATGCATGCAAGGTAGAGAGGAGTCGTTGCGGGATCCTGCGCTCATGACTGTGTGCGCTATGCGTGCTCTGGCCTTGCAGTTCGAAATTGTTATGCGGGCGGCGTTCGGGCCTACCGTGAGATCCGGGTCACTTTCGGAGCGAATTTCAGCCTTGATAGACCCCTTTTGCGGTCCAAACTTCAGCCATCGCTTAGGTAGGAGGTCTACTTTAACATCGCCATAAAAAGGCACCCATTTCTTGCCGGGACGCTGCGTTTGAGAGCAGCTTTCGAATTTCGCCCCATAATTTTTGCCATTCCGTTGCCTCTCCGTGGCCCTGATTACAGGAAGTTCAAATTGTCCAAAATCCCGCAAAAATTCCGATTCCTAGGGAGCCTATCCTGAGGCGCGGACTGCTTCAGTACATACATAGGTATTCGGAGCTTGATAGGATCTGGGCGGGGTGTGGATCACTTTTTCTTTTCCGGGCCCGTTATCTACATTCAGAGACAACATTAGAGAACCAAGACAACCCAGATGCCCCTCTCCTGAGGTCTAAATTCAAAATCGGCATTAAGCGGAAGAGGTTAGATTCAGCCTGGACACTGCCATTGAGTTACAGAAACATAATATGACGATTTATTGTTGATACGGTTATATCCAATGACGAATGACAAATGCGATCACTAAAAGCGCGGCAACAAAAACGTTGATTAGACTTAAGATGCACAATTTGTGCATCAAGTAATGTTACCTGGGCCGGTAGTAATCTACCCTACCTGGTGGCATCATAGATGCCGGCAAGTTGGCACACATCGCGGAAAGATGCCAACTCCGCCGGCAGCTCGCGGAGTGATTGTAGGTTTTAATAATCTTGTATAATCTCAGTACGCGGTTATTTCGCTCATCAAATTTTGATAACGTAGACAGCCGCAAAACTGCTGTCTCGCGCGCGGTCGAACCTAAATGTGCTAACTTCAAGTGCTGCCGCGTTACCACTCGACCATTCGGTCAGTCCTTGCTGTTTGCATCAGCAATGTGAGCAACGCACTGGTAAATGGCCGCCTGAAAGAAGGATCGATACATTGCGCGAGAGACTTTGACCTGAAAGAACAGCTGATTGATATGAGCGAGAGAGGGGCGAAATCGGTGCAAATAAGATTTAGAAAGGATTGCAAAAAAGGATGGTGTTCCTTATGGTTCTAAGGCATTACTAGATTTTTTCTCTGTTAGAATATCGTCGTTTTAAACAAGAAAAAGTCATATATTGAGAAAAATGAAGGTTTTTGGATGGAAAGTAGAATTTTTTAACATTTTCGCCTGACGTAAATCGTGTGATATCGCCGCATTTCGCAATCTCACAGACGCCGTCGGCAAAGGTGCCACCACCTCGACGTGGTAGGGGCACGTCGAGATGCCGGCAGCTCCCTCTCTCAAAAGAGCACGCTATTTCCTGTGCTCTCTGACCTGCCGGCAGCTGCCATCTCGCGGATTCCGCCAAGTTGCCGGCAGGTTGCCGGCAACTGACATCGCGAAGTTGCCGGCAGCTCCTCCTGGGATTCCAGATATTTTACTAAAGGAGGAGTTCTGGAGCCGCAGATTTTTATGAAGTTTTCTACAAAGTCGAGGCGGCAACTTTATCGAGAAAATTTTTTGGAAAAAGGCCTAGGACGGCCTAAATTTGGGGTCTCTCTTTCTGGCCACCTCACGGAAAAGGTGCCAGCGAGCTGCCAACCAGACCTGCCGCCAGGTCGGGGGGATTACTACCGGCCCTGATGTATGCCTCTTTTCTTTTTTTCTAAACTTACTCTGTGACAGAATTCGATTTTTGAGATTGTTTAGGAATCGAGAATGGAGAGCGGTGTTGCCGTTTTGCTATGGCAAGTTTTGGGACCACTCACTATGATTGTTAGGTTAGCTTGTTCACAAGGTTCTGTAATCGATTCGTACATTCTTTCTGCCGCATTAGATTTTGAAATCAATGTCACTGAAAAGAAAAAATCGTGTGTTTCTAAGCGCATTCAGAATGCTTTCTAGCAAGCAACACACACTTTCTAACAGGTTGGAGAGATAAAAATGGATGGATGAAATTACCCTATTGGGTTGTTATCAAGCAGATACCAAAAACACAGAACCATTGCAATACATAAAAATCGAGAGAATTCCTAGCATAAGATTTATAACTACCCCTTTTAGCTGAGCAAAGCTTGTGCGATCTGGGTTTTCTGTGAAACACTATTTTTGAGGATTATGACAAAAAATTAATTTTACCGTTTTGTACTTTTTGTACTCTCCACTCTACACATTGGCTTAATATTGAAAGATATTCATGGTGAGCTAACCAGCACGATAGCGGTTGTAGACACACAGCATATTTTTACTATTCAATGTCAAATTGGAGGGCATACGCTATAGCTGGAGCAGCTGACACTGGTGAACAAATCTGCTTTTATTTTAATATTCACGACCACTTTCGAGAGCGATTTTACAAACACGCCGTATCTTCCGCAACTGGAAAGCAATTGGAATTTACCAGTACTTCGTCTCTACATAGTACGTATGTCGTATGTAGCAAGGACTCTCTGCTACATTTGCAGAAGGCAGATGTATAGTACAACTTTATTTTGTTGTTCTCTTACAGACCTATATAATCACGGAATTGAAGCGGACGACCTACCATCCAATATTTTTATGGTTCCCTCCAAAGCATGTTGTATGCATAAAGGCAGCGCCTCAGCAAAATTTCGCTGTTCAGTTTACTATTCTGAGCCTTCTTGCCATGAGGAACGTATATCTGGGCTTCTCAGCGTATGAAATGGCAGAGAGCTTTTTTGAAGCTTTCCAGGTTTGCATACAGCGGAAAATACGTGTTAGTGGGTGGAGTTCGAAACGAGGGAGATTGTGGGGAGAGATCCGGTGTATTTACACTGATGCGGACTTGGAAAGCCTCGAATAGCCTCATTTCCGCCATTTTCATGCGCTGGAAAGCCCATATATGGGATCGTAATGGTGAGACGGCTCCAAAAACTCAGATAATCGAGCATTTCGCGGGTCATCTGCGGACGCCCTGCGGAAGTGCCGCAAAACCGCCGCAATATCTGCTTTTTCTACGGAAGTTCCGGTGAATTGTCTGAGAAGTTAGAAAAATGGAAAATGCAATTTTGCCGGGACAGTGCCTTTAATTCGATGAGTACATCCAGCGTAAGCCTAAGCTTATACCTCATCTCGTGCTTGAACGAGTGTTGTATTTTATTGCAACGTCATCTAAAGTGATTCTTTTTTCAAAAATTTTGAAAATGTCAAGGTTGAGTTGCTTCACCGCTTTCCTTTTTTTTCTTCTGGGTAGCCCACATGTGGGTTCCTCATGGCGAGACGGCTCCGAAAACTCAGACAACTGACCGGGAAGTTCCGCAGCACCTTCATAGCATTTCCATCGGGTCACTTGGGAAACCCAGTGAAAGAGAAGCACCGCTGCAATGTCTGCTTGTCCTACGGAAATTCCGGTGAATTGTCTGAGAATGTGAAAAAATGGGAATTGAAAATTTGCCGGGACACTCCCTTTAATTCGATGAGTACACTCAGCATAAGCCTAACCCCATAACTCGTCTGGTGCTTAAACAAGTGCCATAATTTGATTGCAACGTCGATAAAAGTAATCCTTTTTCCAAAAATTATGAAAATGTCACAGAGATTCGAACTGCTTCACCGCTTTCGATTTTTTTTCTCAAAACTTCAGCCCTGTTACAGAGAGATCACAGAAAGAAAACACCATTGGTACCTTTGGGAATGAGTCGCTACTACAATACACATAACTGCGATCAATGACAAGAGGAACATCAATGTACACAGAATTTTATGCAAGAAAATTTTTTTGAAAAAAGCATTCCGCTTATCAACAAAAAACATTGATAGCAACGATAATCTTCCTTCTACTTGTAATATCGAAATCGCACCCAGATACAATACCTCTCACATTTTTTGAAAAAAAGACGCGAATGTATGGACATGTATGGACATGTCCGCACATGTCCATACATGTCCATACATTCGCGTCTTTTTTTCAAAAAATGTGAGCGGTATTGTAAGAGTGCGGACTGGAATCTTACCTCACTCCCATTCTTTCCTATCTCACCACAACACTGCTATCGTCCTTCTACAATATCTAGTTCGTTTTTTTTTCAAACAGGTGAAATGTAGCCATTAAAAGATGTGATTCAAAACCCTAGTGTCCCAGTAACCATGTCCCATCATGGCCTCGGCACAGCTGGCGCCGGGTCAACCTGGATATCGTTTTGGGACAAAAAGCTAAGGGGATGTCGTTTTCAAGCTGAAAAGATACAAAAATTGCGACGCTTATTTAAGTCGTTGTTTCGTTCCTTTTAGGGTTTTTTTACGTTTACGGTTTAGGATCAAAGAGGACTTCGTACGAAATTTCTTAAGATCAAAGGGGACTTCTTTTGAAATTCCTCTGGTGCCAGCTCGTGCCAAACCATCTTTTTGAATGCAGCTATAGAATGAAATAGAACACACTTGAATATATGATCAAATATGAGAAATTCAGTTGTCAGGGTTCTTTTGCTGCAAGAGTCCAAAATACTTGAAAAAAGATTCAATTTCGATAGTGCGATGCAGTTCGCCAATATGTTCGAAAATTACAGATACTTCCATGTGAGCAAGATGCTTTTACACAAGCTCTTGTTGTTTGCTTTTTTGATATATGTTTACGGTGCTATTCCCGACTACAGCCGCTACATCTACGGAAAGCCCAGAACAGTTTCCGGTACAGGCTCCGCCAATGTTCCTTCATTAAAGGGTTTTGAAGGTTAGGAGTTTTTACTTTTCATGAGTGTTATTTTAAGTATCCTTTACAGTGCTATGAACCCATGAAAGGGAAGCAATCGCATAAAGGCTATTTTGACTGCTACTATGGGTGTCAATAAGAATAAGGCACAGGGAAACAAATCTACTTTATAGTCTCCACCTTCTCCACTGAAAATAAACTTCCGTTACATGAGAAGCGCACAGTTTATATCATAAGGGCTTCTGCTATCACAGAAGAACTGCAGCTGATAGAACTTGCCAAATGTGCAGTTTGCAGGGAGATATTCATGTTCAGTCAATGTTTGAAACCCATTTCTGGCATTTTCTAATTGCAAATTTCGACATGAAGTTGTTGATGAAGCAACTCTGTGGGTTGACTAATAGCCCCAGATGATAAAATATGTAATAACGGGACAAAAATTCTGGTAAATTGGGATGAGCACTTAGGGCTTAGCAGTTTAGGGCTCGGCACGAGCTGGCACCAGAGAAACTCCAAAACAAAGTGCCGTTTGATCTTGAAAAATTTAGTACGAATTCCATTTAATCCCCTTTGAGCTTAAACCAAACGCAAAAAAAGAAACATCGGACTAAAAAGCGGTAATTTTTGCGTCTTTTCGGCCACAAAACAGTAACCCCTTTGCTTTCCATCCCAAACACGTATCCGGTTTGACCCGGCCAGCTGTGCTGCGCCTCAGCATTAAAAACATGGTCAGAATCAGTAAGTGCGAAAAGATGGTGGCATCAGTCAGGTAAAATTGTTCTTGACCAGTGCGTTACACTTTATATGGGATTTGAGTATAAAGTGCAGGTAGAATAAATTGATAGAAGGCCTATCAAGATCAAGAGAATCGGTATAATCGAGTTGGAAACAAGGCGAATATGCTTTAATGTCAATTTCGCTTTGCTTCAGATTGACAACGCCTACAGCCTGGCAAATAACTTCCACACTACAATAGATATTTTGGTCCACTTCCGAAGGAATCAAGCAGATAGAGGTCTTTTTGGGGTGTCTGTACATACACTCTTGACCGGCCGATGGGACTTGGCCGGCAAAGTCCCATCGTCACCTCCCCGCGGTGCCGGCTGGCAACGGGGACCAACCCCGGCAAACGACGAGGGCACTGTCCCGCCAGGCGGAGCGACGCGCCGGGGACTGTACGAATCAGTCGTGTCACATGCATCGGACTATTAAGGAATTTTGTCAAGCTGCTAGGGCGTCCCCCGGAGGCGACGCGCGTCATTGCCCGCATGGCGCGAATAGTGAGCTAGGGCTACCTGCCCCCGGACGAGGCAGGCCAAAGAAGCGAGTCCAGGAAATCCGACTAGCGACGATCAATATAGGAACGCTGACGAGCCGCAGTCGGGAACTATGCGATAGGCTGAAGGAACGACACGTCGACATCGCATGTATACAGGAAACGAAATGGAAAGGGAGGCAGGCAAAGGACATCGGCGACGGATATCGCTTGTACTACACGGGAGATAGCAGCCGCCAGAACGGAGTCGCGATCATCGTCAACGGTAGATACCGCGAATTAGTGACCGAAGTGACGCGCATCTCAGATAGATTGATGGCGATGAAGATCGAAGCAGATGATGCCACGCTCCGAATAGTCTCGTGTTATGCCCCGCAAGCCGCATGTACCGAAGCCGAGAAGGACGTGTTTTGGAGGGACTTCGACATCCTGCTAAGGACATTCGACGCTGCAGACTACATCTTCGTAGGAGGCGATCTCAATGGGCACGTTGGCCACGAACACTATGGATTCAAGCGATACCATGGTGGAAACGGATACGGTCAGAGGAATGAAGATGGAGAACGCATCCTGGAAGCAGCAGAAGCACACGACTTGGCGATAGCGAATACATTTTTCAAGAAGCGAGAGTCACATTTGATCACGTACGCGAGTGGAGAGCGCTCAACTCAAATCGACTACTGGATGCTGCGCCGACGCCACTTGCCAATGGTGATGAACGCGAAGGTTATACCCACGGCGACACATGCATTTGCGCCACAACACCGGTTGCTTGTATTGGATCTTCGACTGAACATCCACTTGCGGTCACGAGCCAGAAGGACGACTACAAAGAGGATCAAATGGTGGAAGCTCCCCGAACACCGCCAGCAAGTCAGAGATGCTCTTAACGATTTGAGGGTGTCGACGGATGATAAGGAGTCGATTGAAGAGCAGTGGAATCGGATTACTTCGCAGATACGGTCGAGGGCCGAGACAATCTTGGGAACCACCAAGCCAGGACGCCGGTTTGTAGACAAGCAGATCTGGTGGTGATCTGAGTCAGTCCAGCAAGTGATCAAGGAGAAGAAAGAAGCTTTCAAAGCCTGGCAACGCTCACGCTCAAATGAAGACCTCCGTCGGTATCGAGAACAGAACTCGAAGGCGAAGCACGCGGTAGCCGAAGCAAAGGAAGCTCACTACAAGAGACTTTACGACGAGCTGGAAGGACCTGCTGGAGCGAACAAGGTCTACCGGCTGGCCGCGGCACGACATCGAGCGAAGCAGGACATCGACCACGTCATGCACATTAAGGACGCAGAGGGCAACCTCCTGACGAAGCCGAGGGCAATACTCAAGCGGTGGAGTGAATACTACAAAGGGCTATTTAATGAGGAGTTCCCGCACCCGTTAATACCGCAATTAGCCCCCACATATGGACCGGTATCCCGGATCGAGGAGGCAGAAGTTGTGCAGGCACTGAGGAAGATGTCTAGCGGAAAAGCTCCGGGACCCGACGACATACCTGCTGAAGTGTGGAAGATGATGGGGCAGCGTGGAGCGGCATATCTCACATCGCTCTTTAACCGCATTATCGTAGACGGACAGTTGCCGCGAATCTGGACTACGAGTGTCACAGTCCCTATCTGGAAGGAAAAGGGCGACGTCAGCGACTGTTCAACATATCGACCAATACGCTTGCTATGCCACACGATGAAGATCTTCGAACGAGTCATCGACGCACGCATTCGAAGTATAGTGGAGGTCACCCCGAATCAATGTGGCTTTGTAAAAGGATCTGGCACCATCAACGCCATCCACGCGGTACGATTGCTAATGGAAAGGCATTTGGAGAAACGGATTCCGATTCATTTCGCATTCCTGGATTTAGAAAAGGCATTTGATCGGATACCGCGCGGGCTGATCTGGTATGCGCTGAGGAAACACGACGTCCCAGAAGAGTACGTTCGCTGGATCAAACTCCTCTATACGAACACGACGGGCGCCATACGCTGTGCAGTGGGAACGTCAACGCCATTCCCAATCCAAGTCGGAGTACACCAAGGATCGGCTCTATCACCGCTTCTCTTTATACTGTGCATGGACACGGTGACCAAGGACATCCAGCTGCCGCATCCGTGGACGCTCCTTTACGCAGACGACGTCGAGCTAGCAAGCGGATCGAGACAAGAGCTTGAAGAGGCGACTGTGAGATGGAAGACACGATTAGCGGAGTATGGCCTACGACTGAACGTAGCAAAGACCGAGTACCTGGAATGCGGAGAGCAAACCGATGGCACAATTAGCATCGATGGGCAGCCGCTGAAGAAGGTCACGATATTCAAATACCTGGGCTCCCGAGTGACGTCAGATTGCGACACGATCACTGATGCTCGTGCTAGGACGAACGCGGCGTGGCTAAAATGGCGGCAAGTAACAGGAGTACTCTGCGACCGACGAATTCCGTTGTATCTCAAGTCGAAAGTGTATCGGACTGTGGTGAGGCCAGTCGCACTGTATGGAGCCGAATGTTGGCCAGCAACCAGAAAACACGAGCAGATCCTGAGCACGATGGAGACGCGAATGATAAGATGATACTGGGCCTAACGAGAAGAAACTGCGTCACGAACGATGATGTACGACACATTTTCGGAGTTGCACCTATCGCGGATAAGATGCGAGGTGCCAGATTAAGATGGTATGGTCACGTTTTACGAAGTGAAGATAATACAGTAGCAAAAACAGCACTTCGTCTAGATCCACAGGGGAAGAGACCACGTGGCCGTCCGAAGCAACGCTGGTTGGACACCATTCGAAACGACCTGCACATTGCAAAGCTCAAACCACAAGAAGCAGCTGATCGAGTCAAATGGAAGCAAAAATGCACCACCGCCGACCCTGCACCCGCGGGACAATGGCGAAGATAAAGAAGAAGAAGAAGTACATACACTCTTGACCACCTCTGTGCCATATATACCATATATACCCAAGGATGTACAAATTCCAATTTTTGCTTGTGTATGCCTTAATTCCCGATGAAAACGAATGTTAAGCATCTTTCTTCTCAAAGATAACTTTCAAAA
This sequence comes from Cylicocyclus nassatus, assembly GCA_958299035.1. NCBI lineage: Eukaryota > Metazoa > Nematoda > Chromadorea > Rhabditida > Strongylidae > Cylicocyclus > Cylicocyclus nassatus. The sequence continues at coordinate 71,292,590 of CATQJL010000316.1, forward strand.
AAGAGAAAATGGCGTTTTAAAGATTTTCGACTACATACAGGTTGCTGAGATAGAAACGTGAAGGAAACCATTGACACTCTATTAAACAGGCCCTTCAGAATCTAACTCTGCAAGTAAATTTCAAAACTATTAGCAGCTCAATGAAATTCCTCTTCTAATTTTGTGCTGATTGAGGTTCTCCAAAACTTCTAAAGTTAGGAAAGACAATACAAATTGGTGGAATTGATTATCATAATGCTCGAAAATCGTAGTGTTTCATAGAAATCCTAGATCAGCATAATCTTTGCTCAGCTGAAGGTGATCAGAACTCAACACAGCATTCTGAATAAGCTGTATTTTTCATTATTCACTGTCAAATTAGGGCATACTTTATAGCTGGAGCAGGTGACAAGGGTGAACAAACTCAGTTCCGAAAGAGTTATCCTCTGCTTTCATCTTGCCATTTTCGCCAGCGATTTTGCAAATACGCCTATCTTTCGCAACTGAAAATGATTATCAAACATGCTATGTCTCTCGCAATTGGAGAATATCCGTACTTCGGCTCTAATACTAACAAGGACCCCTCTGCCACATTTACAGAAGGCAGATGCTTTAGTACATTTTCATTTACATTTACAGAGCATATATAATCATGAATAAAGCCACGGACAAGCACATACCATTCAATATTTTTATAGTTCTCTTCATAGCATGTTGTACGCTTGAAGGCAGCGCCTCGGCAAAATTTCGCTGTTCTGTTATCCAACTTTTCTAAGCCTTCTCGCCATGAGGAACTTATATCTGGGCTTTTCAGCCCATGGAAATGGCAAAGTGAGCTTCTCTCAAAGCTTTTTAGGTTCGCATTCAGAGGAAAATACGTGTATCTAGGTGGAGTTCAAAACGAGGGAGGCGGGGGTGGGAGAATTTCGGTGCAGTTTCAATAATGCGGATCTGGAAAATTCCAAAAAGGGCTCATTTTCGCCATTTTCATGCGCTAAAAAGACAGGTATGTGCTCCTCATGGGGATACGACTCCAAATAGCCAGAAAACAGCATTTCCGTGGGTCACATGCGGACGCTCTGCGAAAGTGCTGCAAAATCGCCGCAATATCTGCTTGTCCAGCGGAAGTCCCGGTGAATTTTCTGAGGAAGTGGAGAAATGGGAAATGAAATCTTGCGGGACCCTGCCTTTAATTCCATGAATACATTTAGCATAAGCCTAAGCTTACACCGCGTCTCGTGCTTTAACGAATGTTGTGCTTGATTGCAACAATATTCAAACCGATGTATTTCCAAAAATTTTGAAAATGTAACAAATGAAATTTAAGTTGCTTCACCGCTCTTTTCCTTCTCAAAACTTCAGTCCTATTACAGAGAGAGCACTGAAACAAAATACCGGCTCTAGAAAGCAAGTCATTACTATTTTACGTATAACTGCGATCAATGGCAAGAGAAACATCAATGTCGACGGAATTGTAGGCAAGAAAAAAGTCAAAAAAGTCTTGCTTAATAACAAAAAGTATTGGTGTCAGCGGCAATTCTCTTTGCACCTCTACCTTCAAAATCCTAAAAAAGAATACTGACTAGAAATCTAACTTCACTCTCATTGTTCCTAATCTCACCAAATTTTCATCGTCCTTCTACAATACCTGTTTTTTCAAAAAGACGAAATTTAGCGTCATTCAACGATTGAATCAGTAACCATATCTTCAAATGCAGCTATAGAATAAAGACGAGAACCCATTTAGATACCTGATCAAATATGATAAATTCAGTTATCAGGCTTTTTCTGTTGCAACAATCCAAAGTACTAAAAAAATTTTGGCTGCTGATGCTGCGATGCTTGATTGCAACTTCATTCAAAGTGATCGTTATTCCAAAAATTTCTAAAGTGTCACAATTGAGGTCTGAGTTGCTTCACCGCTCTATTCCTCCTCAAAACTTCAGTCCTATTACAGAGAGATCACAGAAAGAAAACACCAGCTTTGGGAAGAGATGCTACTACTTTACATATAACTGCGATCAACGGCAAGAGAAACATCGAAGTTTATAGAATTGCAGGAAAAAAGGTCAAAAAAGCAGTACTGGCTTATCAACAAAAAGCATTCGTAGTAATGGCAATCCTCATTGCGCCTGCGCCTCTACTTTCAAAATTAAAATCAAATCGTACCTAAAAAAGTGCTGACTAGAAATCTAACTTCACTCCCATCTTTCTAATCTCACCACACTGCTATTCTTCTATTAAGGTGTCCCATAGTTTTATTTTACCTTTTTTACCCGAAACATTAGCATTTCTCAAGAACTGGGGCACTTTCTAGGTTTACAAATACATGGTCGTACTTCTATACAATACCGCTCACAGAATGTGCAAAATTTCCGTGAATGTGGCGAAATTCTGAAAATTCCGCGAACTTCCGCGAAATTCCGGGAATTTCGCGGAATTCCAGGAATTTCGCGAAATTCCCAAATTTTCGCGAACCTTCGCGGAATTCCTGGAATTCTGCGACATTCACGGAAATTTTGCACATTCTGTGAGCGGTATTGTATGAGCTATATGAAAACATGCGTGGAAGTAGCTCAGGATGTATAGGAGCGATGTTTGCTATTTCACTCCATTCATGTTTTTCTTTATTTCTAGCCATTGAAAAAATACAGAAATAGTACAACTGAATGTGCGATGTGTCAAGCATACGCTAGGATAAATAGGGAATTTTTAAGGCATTTTGGCAGGAGCAGAGTTGGTCTATGGTTAGTGCTCTACGTAACATTGCCGTGCTGAAGATCACGGGTTCGATTCCACCCTGAGCCTGATTTCTGCGGCAAAAATTCTGCTCACGATTCCAGCGTCAGGCTGCTCTTCCAAAGAAGGGCATGCGACAGGCCGGCTAAGAAACACCCCCTCGCATCACCATAGCAGACATGTCTCATACAGAATCTCGATTAAAGGCTAGGGCATCCCCCGGAAGCGAAGCGCATTCGAGCCCGACGAACGCGAGGAGTAGGTGAGATTTACCATCTCAGCAAGGTGAATGGGGACGGCTAAAGCGTTTGGTTCACCACAGGCAACGATTCAAAACATCGCAGAGTCTCCGTCTAGCTACCATTGACAGGGGTACACTCACCTCTCGTTCTCGAGAGTTAGAAGATCTTCTGAAGAGACGGCGAGTTTATGTAGCCTGCATATAGGAAACGAAGTGGAGCCAAAGTCACGCAAAGTCATTGGAGGTGGATATAAGCTTCTCTACAACGATGCCACCTGCACCAGAAAGGGGGCTGATATAGCTGTCTCGGAGAATCTAAGGAGCAATATGATTGACGTTGAGCGCATCGATCGTCTGATGAGCACAAAGGTATCGTTTGTTCCCCAGCAAGATTTCCATAGGTACCACGTCATCTCGCTGCCTTTCGCTCTTTTGAACGTGTTACCTCGGGCAGCTCCGTTGAAATCTAGGAGAAACGTGTTAAAAGGGCGAAAGGCAGCGTCGCACCACGTACGCACGCTGGTTCACATGGGAACTTTTCTGGGGCACACAGGAGAGATACTGGGAAAAGATCCTACGAGTAATCATCGCTAGTACCAGCAGTCTCAGAAGAGGAAGTATGGCTAGCCGCAAGAAGGACAAAGAATGGCAAAGACTGGTCCAGACGACATACCGAGCGAGTTCTGGAAATATGTGGAAAATCCGGAGCCACATGGTTAACGAGTCTCCTCAATCAAACCATAAGGAGCAAGATCATACCTCGCGACTGGTACCCCACTACTGGCACGACGATCCCGTTATGGAAGTACAAAGGAGAAATAGCAGACTGCTCATCATACCGACCTATCCGACTGATGAGCCACCCTCTAAAAATCTTCGTGCGAATAATCGAAACGCACCTTTGAAATATCATAGAGTTGTCACCGAATCAGTGTGGTCGTGAAAGGAGTAGGTAGGTACAACTGACGTAATCCACTCCGCTCGGTTAGTGATGGAGAAGTATGGGGAAAAGCAAAGGGAATTGCATGCATGCAGCCTTCCTGAACCTGAAGAAAGCCTTCGATAATGTGCCTCATGAAGTCATATGATGGGCCTTACGGAAAAACAGGGTGCTAGAGGAGTACGTTCAGTATAAAGTTGATCTACCACAACGCTTCAAGCCACGTGCAAACAGCTGCAGGGTAATCGAAAGAATTCCATATGGTACACCAAGGTTGGAGTACTCCATGGCTCAGTTCCCTCTCCCTTGCTCTTCATCACTGTGATGAACGCGTTATGAAACCGCTCAGACGTAAACCCCCTTGGACACTTTTCTGTGCAGATGATGTGGTCCTGATAGCAAGTATCAGAAAGAAGCAGACGAAGTACAAAGCTGGAAGAACAGGTTAGAGTTGTATGGTCTGAAGCTCAATACCAGGAAGACAGAATACCTGGAAGTGGGGAAACAAACTCTTGGTACCATAAGAATCGATGAAGAACAGCCAAGGAGACTGTAGTTTAGTCTAGGCCTTGTTTACTTAGGTTGGGTTTAGGTTAGGTTAAATTAGTTACATGTTTTAGTTTTTCTAGCAGTCTAGTTTTTTTGAGTGTGTAAGACCATAGAGCGCAGTTGTGAGGCATACGCTGCACCATATCTCAGGTTGCCGGCCTCAGGTTGTTGATTCGTTCGATTGTGGTCTGATCTTTGTTTTTCTTTTGCTCATTCTTTGCAGCCTTTCATTCCTCTTGCTATTGTTCTCATATTTTTGTTGTATTCAGCTTCTCCGATTTGTCATTTGTCTTGATCATTTTTGTTTCAAACGGTTGTGCTGGGTCAGTGGAACCTGCGGATCTGTCCGCCCGTTACTAGACAACGTCATACAAGTACCTAGGCACTCACATCTTAGCAGAGGGAGGCTTACAAGAGGAGGTCGCAAGCAGGATGAACACAGCATGGATGAAATGGAGAGCCTTAACAGGAGTTCTATGCGACAAAAGAATGCTAGTGCAAAGTCCCAACTGTACCGGACCGTTATCCGCCCAGCAGCACTGTATGGCAGTGAGTGCTAGCCGTGTACTCGCGTTGAGGAGCGCAAGCTCAGCGTCATGGAAACAAGGATGCTACGAACCTTAAAGTCAGAAGGATCACATCTGCAATGACATTATAGGAGCGCATATGACAGTAGCTCTAGTTTCCCAGGAAATGCAGGAAAAGAGGTTACGATGGCATGGGCATGCGCGCAGAAGGGATGAAAGCCACATCACAAAGTCAGCCCTGGCTGTGGAGGCACCAGGAAAAAGACGCAGAGGTAGACCCAAGACAAGGTGGATGAACAGAATCAACGAAATGCGAAAACTTGGTAAGACGAGGATCTTGCCTCAGATAAGACGACATGAGGACGTCTGACAAGGAAAGCAGACCCTGCCCAAGCGGGACACATGCGAGGATAAAAAAAGACATTCTGGGGCGGGGATACGCTTTTTGAAGGAGAAGTTCGTTTTCGACTGTTATGAGATTTCAGCTCAAAGCTTCCGGTTAAATACGATTGGGGCAGATTCTTCATAGCCATTTTGTAGAGCTTGCTTTGCCCTGCCGAATGATTACTCAAGCCACATCAATTGAAGGAAAAATAGAAGAGACGACGGTTATAATAATCACGCTAAAAAAATTATTGGACACCCTACAAAATCTACTTGTTTTATTCTTTAAACATATAAAATGTAGCGTCATTAAGAGATGTGAATTAGTAACCGTATCCTCAAATGCAGCTATAGAATAAAGACGAGAACCCTTTAGATACCTGGTCAAATACAAATTCAGCTGTCACGGTTCTTCTGTTGCAACATAATACTAAAAGAATACTAAAAAAGCTTCAATGTTCGATAGTGCGATGCAGTTCGCCAATATGTTCGAAAATTACAGATTTTTTCTGCAAACAGCATGCTTTTGCACAAGCCCTTGTTGTTTGCACTTTTGTCATATGTGTACGGTGCTACTCCCGACTACACAGACTACATTTACAGGCCCAGAATACTTTCCGGTACAGGCTCCGCCAATGTTCCATTTATGAACTTTGGAAGGTTAGTAGGTTTTACTTCTCATAATTGTTACTTTTATTTATCCTTTACAGTGTTAGGAATGCATGAAAGGCAAGCAATCGCATAAAGGCTATTTTGACTGCTATTATGGGTGCCAACAAGACACAGAAAAAAATCTTCTTCATAGGCTCTACCTTCTTCACTGAAAATAAACTTCTGTTGCACGAGAAACGTGCAGTTTATGTCTTATAAGGGCTTCTTGCTATTACAGAATAATCACAGCTGGTAGAACTTGCCAGATGTGCACTTTGCAAAGAGATCCTTAAATTCAGTCAATGTGTAAGCCAATTTTGGCAGTTTCTAGGTGCAAATTTAGACGTGAAGCTGTTGATGCAGCAACTGTGTGGGTTGATTAATATTCAGATGACGAAATATGTTCGACACAATGAAAAAAGTTGGATGAATTAGGATGGGCACTGAAAACATGTTCAGAAGCAGTGCGAAAAGGTGGCCTCAGTCACGCAAAATTGCGTTTGATCAGTGTGTCACAGTTCATTTGGGTTCTGGCACAAGACATATCAACATTTAAAGAATCGGCATTATCACAGAAACAAGCCAAATATGCCTTCATCAATCTCCCTTTGCTTCAGATTGGCAAGGCCTATAGAAGCACAGTGCAATGTTACTGTTGATCAAGTGTTTTGTTGACAGCCGAGGCAAGTTTGTTTGTAAAGTCCCTTTTGGAACTCTATGAATGCTGCCTGTTGAGCATGCTTCATAACACAGAGGTGCATTCGCCAAGCACTGGTAGCAGAGTTAAAGGCACTGAGCAAGTGGCAATACTCGTCCTTTCCCCACTAAACACGTGGATGAATTTGAATTTGAAATAGAGGACGTCGGCTTCGGCAGAGCGCGACACCTGTGGCATTCATTCGCTCTCAAACAATTTTTTTTTGCGTTTTCCTAACCTTTCAACCTGGTTTTTGCTGTTGACGAATTTCTCAATTGGTATTGAAGTTGTTGCTTCTGTTTGAGTGATAAATCGTGCTGCTATGCTCGTTTCTTTGACCATTATTCCAAACTGACATGAGCTTGGAAAAACGACCAAGTTTGGAGACTGTTGAAATTTTTCTACGATAGTCAAGTGTTGCTTCATTGAACTTCATGTCAAAACCTACGTGCATCGTTTTTCCAACCTTACCTATAACAGAGTGAAGAAACGAGCATGCATAGTGGTACGAAACATTGTTAAGCACAATAAACTCTTCAATTCTTATTACGATCGTCATAAAACAAAAAAGTCACAACGCAATGACTATAAAGCTCAGAGGAATACTGCATTAGCTTGAAATGCATTTGACGGGCAGCGCTCTACCACAGTCGGCGGATTCTAGTCCAAATTCGAATTCATCCACTGGATGTCTAATGGGAGGAATCGACTACAGGACCTCCCCCCCCCCAATGGGCACCTAGACTGCACTGACTTTGCTAACAGATTTCGGCTCATTTCCGAAGAATTAAGCAGATAGAATTCTTTTTGGAATGTCTGTACATTCCTGACCATCTCTGTACCATGTAATACCAATGTACAAATTTGAATTTTTGCTTGCATGCGTTAATTTCGGGGAAAACGAATGTAAAACTTCTTGCTATCTCGAAGATAATTTTCAAAAGGAAAAAATGGCGCCTTGAAGGTTTTCGACTAAATACAGATTGCTGACATAAAAAACGAAATGGAGAACACTTATACTTCTTTGTTAAGCCGGCCTTCCAAAGTCTAGCTCTGCAGTAAAATTCAAGACTGTCAGCAGCATAATAATGAACTTTCCTTTTTAACTTTGTGCTGATTGAGGTTCCCCCAAAACTTACTAAAAGCCTGGTAAAATAGTACAAAACTGCGGAATTGATTTTTTGGCATAATGCTCGAAAACCATAGACCTGTAATAAAGCTAAATTCAGTTCAGCAGAGAACTAAACTGAGGAGCGCTCATCCTCTATGCCTCAAGGTGAAAAGACGCCCACCCCTTCCCTTGTTGTAAGAATGCAAAATGAAATTTCAGTTGATCTTCCGTCTACCTGAAGAGGTCGTATACCTTAGTTAAATCAGTTCATATACAGTTAGACAACGAAAATTGATTTGAGTAGTGTGTTAATGATGATACGCAGAGATCGTGAGTTCATGACAATGAGTAACTTACAGTGCAGGTCAGTTTAACATGTCGAAGGAATACTGAGTGAGGATTCACAGTGCAGGCTGACGATACTTAACAAGATCTAACAAGTGTCCACATCTCCGCTGTTAATACCACTTGCTTTCGTTAGATGTGAGTCTTTGGGGGACGCGTTTTGAGTCTATACTTGCATGAACCTTCTCACAAGGAAAGTACTTTCAATGACCGTGGCCTTTTGATATGAGATACATACCCTCTGAAGCAGCTTCGAACGCCGACTTCAAATCTGTTTTCCTTTTCTGCGGAGCGCTCTTCTGAAGAGAGTTATTGAAGCCTGAATATCCTGTTTCAGAACGCTCTTTAAGTTTGAGGACGCTGCTACGTGCGTTGGTGGTGCAGTGGTGTATTGGTTAGTTGTTGGCATGAAAGGCGAAAAGTCGAAGGCTCGAATCGGGTTTGACTGGATTTATTTGAAAGGTTGTGGATTCATTTGAACGCCACTCTAATATTGTTACCCCAGTAACTTAATGGGTACTTGCGAGCTGCGCGGAGGTCTTCTTCATACGCTGTTCCCGTTGTGAGAAATGTCTATTTTGCTCACTTTGTAATTTCGCTTCACCTCTGTACATGAATTTTTTTGCGGAGGAAACCAAATCTCAACAAGCAAGTGGTTCTGCCGGAAAATTTTTTCCTTGCAACATTTGCCAAGGGTATTACAGTAAGTGTCTGCAGACGAATTACAGTGATTTTCAAACTCAAATTCGTAGTGCAAAATCCTAGCTCTGCACTGAATTCGAACCACCAGCCCCTTCTCCTTCAATGCCAACAATTAACAATTACACCACTGTACCACCAACGCACGTAGCAGCGTCCTCAAACTCAAGCAGCGCTTCTAAAATAGGATTTTCAGGCTTCCATAACTCTCTTCAGAAGGGCGCTCCTCGGAAAAGGAAAGCAGATTTAGAATCAGCGTTCGAAGCTGCTTCAGAAGGTATGCATCTCCTATCAAAAGGCCACGGCCATTGAAAGTACCTTCCTCGTCAGTCACATCGTGGATGGCATCATCAATCAATGGCTCAGCTGAGGGCAAGTTGACTCGTTGAAGCCTCAACTGAATTTTTATTCAGTTGAGATCGAATGAAGTAGCGTTCTATATCTTTCGCGTATCTACTCAGAAGCAGTGCCTCGGCAAAATGGCGCTTGTCAGGTTCTAGTGGTATGTAGTTGACCACCAACTAAACCGTAGCACTAACCTCACCCTTCAAGTAAAGCGAAGCTGTAAACGCGCTTTAGAAGTCCACCAGCCCCGCACACTTCTATCGAGTGCGCATCTGTGGTGGACTTTTGAAGCACGATTTTGAAACGTGGAGGATTCGGTAGGTGGAGTTGGGCTACACCGTACTTGATGTGTTTACTACCTAACACCACCAAAATCCAACAGCGGTCCATTTTGCCAAGGCACTGCCTTCAATATCGCCAGAGCTAGGGTGATTTCAGCCAAGCCACTGCCTTCAATATCGCCAGAGCTAGAGTGATTTTCTTCCATTCTTTGCAACCTGTGTTTTTAGAAAGCATTCAGAATGCGTTCAGAAATGCACGATTTCCTCTTTTCGGTGATATTGATTTCAAAATCTACTGCGACTAAGAGAAAGGACCGAAGTTCGAAGATATTGTGACAGAACTTTATGAACAAACTATCAAATAATCATAATGAGTAGTCTCCAAACTAGCCATTGCCAGAAAATTAAAACTACCTCTCCATCTTCCCATTGAATTCCTAAACAATCTGAAAAATCGAATTCTGTTATAGGGTAAATTTGGGAGAAATGAAAAAAGGCAAGTACGTTACTGCACATCATAGACAATTTAATACTTTTGTTGCAGCGTTTCTGGTTGTCGCATACGTCAGCAGTATAACCGTATCAACAAGTTGTCAATTTAGGTTTCTGTAACTCAAAGGCAGTGTCCAGGCTGAATCTAACCTCCTCCGCTTAGTGCCGATTCTAAATGTAGACCCTAGAAGAGGGGTATCTGCAGTCCGATTTTTATTGTTGTCTTTGGGAGATAATGGGCCTGGAACAGCCAAAGTGCTATCAAGCCCCGCCCAGATCCTATCAAGCTCCATCCACCCACGTACAGAAAGTCGTCCATGCCCTCATGACAGGATCCCCAAGAATCGTCTTTTGGGAGGAGGGTTTAGACATTTTGGACTTTATAACTGTATTCAAGGCCCAGAATGGCAAAACCATGTGAGGCAAAATTTTGGGTGCGCTGCTTTCAGTAAATCGCTGAACACAAAGTACGGTGAAACATGAGGTTTGCAGAGTTAACAGAGTTACGTAATATTTGACTCTTCAACTGAACGGGGGCAACGTGTTCTACATTACAACTAGTATGTACAAAGCGAAACGAACAGAGCAGTTACTAGTCGTTCCTACGTTTTGATACTCCATACGAAGCCTAAAGTGGAACAGAAAATATGTCTTCACATCTACCATGCCAAAAGGCTTCCTCAGTTTGTCAGAAGCAAGGCCAGAATGGAGGAGCTTCAGGTGGACAGACTATAATCAATGGCACTTCAAGCATATGAAGCAGACGAATGGTAAAAATGAAGCTCCCAACAAATAGTGATTTCACTTGGCTACTACCATCTACCATTGCATGCACGGTTTCCCAAAAAAATGAAGCTAGTGGGATCGTCATTTAACATATACAATACTCCGGGAATTCCACGGCATCCACGGAAAACTAGCACGTTCTGTGAGCGGTATTGTACTCAGGTGCTAAATCGCAGAGTCTTTCAACTTACACCTTAGCGGTTTCTTCACTTTCCCAAAATTTGCCTGCACCTTCGAAGCAGCCCTAGAAAGCTATACAGTCTATTTCACTGAAACCGTCTAGTCCATAAATGCCATAACAAAAGTACCTGATTTCATGAGTACTAGACGTTCTTCGAACTGGACCAGCCTGAACACATTTCGCTACCCTTTGGTAGCGAAATGACGGACGTGCTACTCTTTACTTGAAAGAATTGTTTGGGAAAGGACCATTGCGGGGCACAGTGATGCGTCCCAGTTATCTACTTGCTTTGCAAAAGAATAAGTTGCGTCTCGTACCCGTAATTTAGGGTACCATTTTCTTTGTAAAATGCCCGAAATGGCAATCACCCTTCAAGCGTTGATGTGATTGAAACTCAAATTAATGTTATTAAATTGTCCCAAGTAAACTACACTTCCAAATAAATCGAGCTATTTGTGTTCCCCTAATAGACTTGGGGTATCATTCAATAGAGCGGAGCAAGCTCTACAAAAAGGCGACCAAAGATTCACCTATGTCGTAGTCCATTTTGAATTTGGAGGTAGAAATCAAAAATTTTCACCCACCCTAAAAATCGGATTACCTTCCAGAAAATCTACGGATTTTCAACTTTTTCATACAGTAGACACGCAGTAGTATCCAAAGTGTACTTTGTGGGTTTTTTTTCTGGGGCTCAAGATTGAGAAACAAAGATGTTTGAAGATGTTCTGTTTCTCGCTTTCTAAGCCCGGAAAAATCTAGTAAAGGCATATTTGAGTGTTGCTATGTGCCTACTATTATATATGATGACTAAGTTGGAGTTCCGTAGGATTTTTTCTCGCAAAAATCGATTTCCAGGCGACAAAATTTTTTTTGGTTTTGGTTTCAAACTTTACATGGAATGCGTCTTAGGCGGATCCCTGATGGTCATTATTTAGAGCTTGATCTGCTCTACTGAACGATACTATTAAGAAAACAAAAACAGCTTGAATTATTTCAAAAAAGGGGTTTACTTTTGGAGCAATCTAATTCAATATTGTACTAACTAGTGAATCGTTCTGCTCTGTGAATTTAGTTGAGATAGCCTATCATAATGTTATATGAAGGTGTGCGAAAGCTAATGGGAAAAGAAGGTTAATTACGATCAAATACTTGATGCATTTTCGGGACACCCTGTGTACAAAAATGCCGAATTCCATATGAAGAAGAAAAATCAAATGGAAACGTATGCACGTTGCTTCACTTGTTTCACATCAGCTAGAAGCGTTATTTTTCATATTTGTTGCACAAGAAGAAATAAACCATTGCCCAGAGTAAACTACACTCATGCCCACCTATTTTCAAAGTCAACTTTACTCAGAAGATTATGTCCCTTTCTAATTGTACTCAAGTCCCCAAACATGCAGCACTTCTTCTGTTTGCCACACGACAGTGCATCCATCGATTTTCATCGCTCATGCTGTCGAATAACAACAGCTCTCGGGCACACACTGTCAAAACAACTTCTGAAGCCGTTTAATTCGGTAGTACAATTTACACAACCTGCCTAAGGTAAACTTTCTGTAGAGACAGGATACTCGAGGGAAATGAGATTTGTCTTGGGGAGTCGCGATTTTATAAAAATCGCTTGAAACTGCGCAAGTCAGGGTGGACTTTCATCGCTGAAAATTGTGTTGGACAAAACTCGTTGGGAAACCAGTAAGATTTTTGCCATTCTATAGTGGTGCAGAGATTCCACTATGAATTTCACACCGAAAAAAACTTATTGCTGACCTAATCGTCAGCGGGTGTTTTTATACAATCTTCAGAACTTTGAATCATCGAGTTCTGACGGTGGGAGAAGTCCCCGCCCCCCTCCCTAAGCTATTTAAAGCCTCTAATATTAAAAAACTATACTAGTCTGCAATCTGACAAAAGCTAACTTTTTCGTTTCAAGTTGCTAGAAGAATATTGAAGGTACAAAAAAATCATGGAGCCTGGTATCGAAAATTTGTAGATAGCATCAACCTATAGATAAGAAAGCTGCTAAACGTTGGACCATAATTTTTTATCTTGAACTGTTCTTCTGGTTTAATTTCACAGCTTTAGAGAAAGTGCTTTTCCAATCGATGAATTTGAGAAATTACTATGAAGAAACTGAAATCATTGAATTGGAGAAAATATAGACAACCTATGGCAAGATCTAAAAATCAACAATTTTTTGTGTACTGCACTCCTCGGCGTTGTCAAAAATGCATCAAAAAGTCGCACTGAATGTTTGAAAAATTTTCTAAGAATTCTGGGGATTGAACTAAGAGCAAAGTCTAAGAATTCGAGAACAAAGTGACGCAAAGCACTCTCTGGCAAGTCAGTTCTAACACTATTGCTTAAGGATGCTTTAGTATCAAAAAAAAAACTAGGGGACGATTTACCTGCTGTTTGTTAGACCTCAGTCATGGCACAGAAAACAACAGTCCATTTTCAAAAATATGCTTTCAATGGTCCTCGGCAAGTTCGCTGACTCGTGGATATTATCGTTCCCTTGCACGGCGCTACTGCATCTAGCATGAGCGATTTTGTGCACAGTAACGCTTTTCGATTCAATTTATCATCCAGGTTGCCGGAAATATGATCATTTTTCTTGAGTCCTTCTCCCAATTTTTAGATTTTGGAATGCAGAAGGCATTCTGCGGTAGTCTCTAAAAGTTATTGAGCTTTCTTTGTACATTCAAGAGCATTCTTAATTCTAGCTTTTAGCATTATAAATTTGAAAATCTAAGCACCAATGATTGTCAAACTTCCATGCAAGTCTTTTAGTACACTCTATCAAAGCAATGAACTCGAAGAAATCATTCTCGCTCAGTGGCAGGCGAAAAACATTTATCATGGCTGTTCTGCTCCTAACAATAAGAAGCTAAAGCTCGGAAAGTGCAAGAGATGACTTCTCATCATGAGGGCAGAAGTTGTAATCTGACAAGGGAAGATTGTTTGGTCGAAGTGGCCTTTCTAAATGAGATATATACCATATTGAAGAGCATAAAACGCTGATTCCAAACCTGCCTTCCTTATCTGCGGAACACTTATGGAAGAGGAGTTATGAGCGTTTCTTGGAGATGAATTTTACTACCCCTTAAATAATGCAAAAAAAGTGTGAAATATCTTTTTGAATAAAGTGCTTTGATGATCATCACTGCTCCATTGAAGAGCTAGAAAAAGTATTACGGCTATTTTTGTCCTACTTGCACATTCAATTCCTTGCTCCAATAAGCGCTCATAACTCCTCGTCCATAAATGTACTGCAGATAAGGAAGGCAGACTTGGAATCAGCATTTTACATCCTTCAATATGGTATCATCCAATCTAAAGAGGCCACTTCGACTAAACATGCAATCCTTGTGAGAAACATACATCCTACTCTATATAAAGCGCAAGCACCCCCATGTGAGTCAGCGCGTCTGTATGTCCACGTAAACATGTCTGTATATGCGCCCCAAAGAGCGATCAAGAAGTGATCCTTGGCATTCGCCAGACGGCCATATACTGCGTAAACAACTGATGCCGACTCCAAAGAGCGATCAAGAAGTGATCCTTGGCATTCGCCAGGCCATATACTGCGCAAACATTTAAGAGCTTCCAGAAAATTCAAGACGGTAACATGGTTGTGGGTACAAAAGTACAGTCTAACATGTTGACTGATCAGTCTCTCTCTACATTATTCCAGTTAGGCTTCCAAACCATCGACGCACACGATTTCAAATTTGTCAGAATCTTCTGCCGATTTGCTACAGTTTTTTCACTCACGATTTCAAATTTGTCAGAATCTTCTGCCGATTTGCTACAGTTTTTTCACTTGCTCTGGCATCAACGCGCACCAATTAATGTTTCAATTTCGCTTTCAAAATGACATACAAATTCAACAAATGTATGTTAAGGTTTTGAGTGCAAAAGTCAATGTTTTGATCCTTGCTTCGTCAACCGAATTCATGCAATTAAGCAAATCGAAAAAAGTCTGTGTTCATTTCAGTTGAATTTTTGGCCCCTTTTGCTCTATTTTTTTTCAGTTTTATGCTTTCTTGGAACTCCCATTTGCAAAATGCTTCTTGGCCGTTGCACTACCATGTGTAAATCAATTCTGTCATATGTTTCAAACAATTAACCTGCCTCGATTATTAGGTTCTAAATCAAATTATCTACGGTGTTTTCTGCAAGTATGCTTCTACAAAGATTTGTTCTCTGTGTAAAGCTGGACTTTTGAACTTATGTAATAGTAATAACATAGATTCTACGAGGGCTAGGTCCTTGCCACGTGTCACAAAAATTGACAGATTGTGTTCTATTTTGACATGTTTCTTTCGAAATCACTTTCGCTGGGGAAGAGTATTCGTAATCACCTAAGAGCTGTTTTTCAAAAAGCAACAATCCTGGACTTACTTTAAAACATCTTCATTGCCTTCAGCAGGGATTTAAAAAATGCTGTTTTCCTCTTCGAACCCTTTTTGTGTACTCAACCAGAAAGGAAGATGATGGTTTGAAAAACCCTGCTGCTGCTGCTGCTGCTGCTGCTACTGCTTATGTCGCCTGAACGACGGAATTCTAGCGCAATTTTCTATTCTAAGCAAGTCTAATCTGTTCATCGATAATTGTTTTGAGACACTCTGCCGATTCTTTTGTTTTTGAAGAAGAAGAAGAAGAAGTTAAATAAAACAATCTGTGTGCTTCAATAATAGCTAGGTTCCATTTCGAGATATGTCGACAAACAATAGCATTGCGATGGAGTTTTTTCAATTTAGGCAGACTTCGCTGGAACGGATCCTAGGTTTTGAATGCGCGTCCATATTCGCATATGCACTTTTAAACTTCTCGAATATTGTACCAATCTGGAACCAAATGTTGATTGATTCCATATTGTGCAATTATTCACATTGGTTGACTCCAGTATCAGTACTCCAGTATCAGTAGATGAAAGAACAGTATTTGCAGTTTTTGAGAAATGAGGGGCACCAGGTTCCAGCTTTTGACTTAGCGAAAACATTTGCTGGACGGCTGCATATTCATTGAGGCATGGTCATCAATGTACTCTATGCAGTCGGGTTCATTGTGAAAGATGCTGTGTAGAAAATGCTTAAAGAACTTAGCATATAGAGGCGATTTGAAACCACTTCTTCTTCACAAGTAAACGCCGACTTCAAGCTTTTAATCCTATTTATGTGCCGATTCACATCACCTTTTAAGTGGGTGACGTTTCGTAACTCTACGCGTATCGTACACTGCTTATTTCGCTACAAGTTGTGCTACAGATGAATACGCATTTCTCAAATACTGAAGGAGCAACACCGGCTTTTGAACAAGATCTGGCAATAAACACCGTTGACACATACAATTCATTGAGTTCCTCGCATACCCAGGCCTTATCTGGCGAGCTTGAGGAAAGTCAACAATGCTCTCCTTCGAATGCCGCCTACCTAGATGAAAACGAAATGGTGAACAGTTTACAACATACAAATTCCTTTTTGATAGAAGCAATCAGAATTATGACTTTAGCTTGCGTCGAACTCATCGAGTGAAATTCGGCAAGAAAATGATGCGGACTTAGCAGCTCCGCGAAGTTCTGAAGCTCATGCTGACAGACGCCGACAACGTCTAGCGGCGCATGCCAAACGAGCAGCATCTGAAAGAGCCAGTGAGACTGATCACGAGCGTAGGTTACGACTTGCAGCTCTAGCTAAGAGGGCTAAGCTCAAAAGATCAGTTGAATCTGAAGAGGAGAAGTCAGTCCGTCTCGCGAAAGATGCGGAAAGGGCGAGAGCAAGACGATCGGCTGTGCTAAAAGAACGAACTAGAATTACCAAGAGCGATAAGATCGAGCAGAATTCCCAAGAAAGTTCGGTACAGCACGACCGTGGAGAAGGCTATATACATAGTCAATTTCCAAGCACATCTCGTGCTTATGGATCGGAAGCTTTGGTAAGATTGCACTTTCAGTGGTTTCACTAATTCGCATGTTTTCTATGTAGGACAGCCAACAATTACCACTCTCGCACTACTTCGAAGCCACCACTGCGGTTGCTTCGATTGATACTCAACTAATGGTTAGCCTGTCATTTGTTGGAATTTCTTATTGATCATTATCATGATTTAGTCTGGCCCAAACGGGCAGGATAGAGGAAATTCAAACGAACCTCGCATATCCGAGGTTCTGATTTCCGGTACACAAGAATACCATGGGGAATCAGGACAACTCACCGCCACAGACTTACTCAGCACTACTGAGCAGTCAGGTTGTCGACTTGAAGAGACTGATCATGAACACCAATCACGTCTTGCGATTGATGCGAGACGAGTGGCGTCTAAGAGATCCAGTGAAACTGAAGATGAACGGAAACATCGCCTTGCCTCATTGGTGGAAAGGGCTAGATTGAAACGATTACTGGAAAATGAGCAGGAAAGGTCGAAACGCCTTGCGAATGATGCAAAAAGGGCGAGAACAAGAAGAATGGTTGAAGTGGAGAGACGATCAGATGCAAGTTCAGTAGCCAGAATGATTCAAGATCCGCTCGAATCTGATCAAACGGTATTTTATCTTGAAACCATACTTCTTGGGCAACCGTATTTTTTAAGCTAAATAACCATGAAGTTCTCTCGCATCACAACGAGAACGAGGAGTTGAGAGAAGAAGCGGTTACTCAGGTATATCGAATAAATAACCACTCTGTTTTGCGAGGCATTTGAGCATTAACTTGCAGATGAGTTCAGTTGGAAATGTGCATTTGCAGCGAAGAACACCCGCTAATCTTGGTATAGCGCTAAGTATGAATGTCACAGAAGAGAACTATCTAGGATGCCTAAACGTCAGGTGCGCTCACTGTGGAGCTCTGTACTTTCCTGGCGAGGGTACATCTGTCAATGGACGTTTTAATGTTTGCTGTAACTTTGGAAATGTTTCTCTGGATTTGTTTTCTGATTTTCCCGAGCTCTTCCGGTCATTTTACCTTGGAACTAGCCAACTTTGCAAAAATTTTCGCAGTCACATCCGCTCATTTAATAGCGCACTTGCTATGGCTTCGATGGGGGCTCAAGTGGATACGCCACGTGGTGCTGGACCATACTGTTACAGGATTCATGGACAAGTGTATCATTATGTAGGTCCCATTACACCAGAGCCAGGTGTTCGTCGACAATTTGGACAAGTGTATATACTAGACACTGATGACGCAGCCGCTGAAAGAAGCGGAAATCCGCTGAATGCACAGTGTGATGCCACCGTAATGCAGCAACTGACATTATGGTTGCATTCGAACAATAGTTATGCGGCTTCATTGAAAATGATGGGTGATGTAGCTGCAGAGGAAGAGCGTCGAGCCCTTAGGGAGAACAGGCAAGTGCCAACAATCCGAATGGTTTTTCATGATGCCCAGAACGTAGATCATCGTCGCTACAATGTTCCCGTTGCCAACGAAATTGCCGTTGTCTATGTAGGCGAGGACGATGATGTACCAGAAAGTCGCTCCTTTGCCATTCATCATAAAGGAGGTACTCTGCAGATCATTCGGGACATCGATGCCTGCTGTGATCCGTTGACTTATCCCCTGCTATTCCCTAGGGGAGGAAAAGGGTGGCACGTTGATCTGAAAAAGAATCCTAGCTCTCGCATTCGCACGAGAATATCACAACGCGAGTACTACTCCAACATGCTAGCTGTACGTCATTCCTTCAATCCGCTTCACCATGCTGGAAAACTTATGCAGCAATTTGTGGTCGATGCATACGTTAAAATAGAGCAGAATCGGCTTAATTATACCCGGACTCATCAAAAAAAACTTCGAATTGATAGTTATAAAGGTCTTACAGATCATCTGGCCAGTGATGGTGTAGACGGGCCTCCGGGACAGCGTATAATTTTACCTTCTTCATTTCGTGGGAGCCCACGTGCTATGCATCAATCTTATCAAGACGCGATGGCTATTGCAAGGTACGGAAAACCCGATTACTTTCTTACCTTTACTTGCAACCCTCAATGGAGGGAAATCGCCGAAAACCTGTACCCTGGCCAGTCCGCTTCAGACCGACCCGATTTGGTGACTCGCGTGTTCCATCAAAAGCTAGAAGTGCTGCAGAAATATCTTTTCGAGAAAAAAATTCTGGGATGTGTTGCAGCTTATGTGGGGATCGTAGAGTGGCAAAAGCGAGGCCTTCCTCACTGCCATATGCTTCTGATAATGGCAGCAGATGCGAAGCCAAGGACCCCTGAGGCTGTTAATGCAGCTGTTCAGGCATATCTTCCCAGCAGTTCCGAAGATCCACGTCTTCTGAGCATAGTCGCGCGAAATATGATTCACCGTCGATGTGGAGCAACCAATCCTACTGCTCCATGCATGGTAAATGGGGAGTGCTCAAAGCGTTATCCTAAGGAGTTTCGGGAAACAACGGATATCGATGTCGATGGGTACCCTAAATACAAAAGACCTGACGACGGCCGCACCGTAACGAGTGGAGTTGAGGTGTATGATAACAGACATGTTGTGCCCTATAACCGATTCCTCCTTCTCCTCCTCAATGCGCACATAAATTTGGAAATCTGCGGCTACATACATGCAGTCAAGTACCTATATAAATATGTATACAAAGGACCAGATCGAGCATCTTTACGTCTACTTCAACAGGGTCAAGCGCAACGAACTGACGAGATTCGGGCTCATCTCGATGCACGATATATGTGCTCACCGGAAGCACTTCATCACATTTTTATGTTTGAATGTCAATACAAATCTGCTGCTGTATACCGTCTGGCTGTCCACCTCCCCGACTTCCAGTCTGTCACGTTTCGATCAGGTGAAGAACGTGAGGCGGCTGTACGTGAGGCAACTAGAGATTCCATGTTAACAGCATGGTTTAAATTGAATGAAGAGTATGATCTTATGGAAAGCGAAAATGGAGTAGCTGGACTTCTGGATCCTCGAACGCTCTATTATCATCAGCTGCCAGAACATTTTACGTTTGGTAAAGAAAGAAAGTGGAGTAGAAGAAAGAGGGGCAGTCGCCAAATTGGTCGCATGTACATGGTCACACCCACTGATCCAGAGAGATTCAGTTTACGTATTTTATTACTTAACCGGAAGAACATGCGTTCTTTCGAAGATCTCCGCACAGTCGAAGGTAATGTGCATTCAACATTTTTGGATGCAGCGCGCGCTTTGGGACTGTTGCATGACGATTCCCACTATGAAAGTTGCTTAGAAGAGGCAGTTCACTTTCAGATGCCTGCGGAATTGCGGGCGTTATTCACTTACATGCTGGCTTTTTGTGAAACGTCTAATCCAAGGCATTTATATGACCGCTTCAAAAGTTATATGGCCGAAGATTTTATTCACAAAGGATATACAGTTGCTGACGCTGAAGCACTCGCATACTTCGAGCTTTACGATAAATTGCAACTTTTACGCTATGATCTTTCGGTCACAGTCACGCCACCCTCACAAAATAGGCCCGTTTTGGCGGATCACACTGATTACGCTTTCCACGAGCGGAAAGGCAGTGAGATGTACGAGCACCTCAATGAGCAGCAGAGGTTAACAGCAGATGATATCTTGGCATCTTTTGAAAATGACCGTTCCAAGCTGCATTTTGTTGATGGTCCCGGCGGTAGCGGAAAGACCTATCTTTATAATGCCGTTTACCACATCTTGAAGGGCCAACACAAACGTGTCATAGGTGTAGCATGGACTGGCATAGCTGCAAACTTATTGCCTGAAGGTAGAACACTCAGTTCGACTTTCAAGCTCAACATGAAGTCCGGAAATCGTCAGTGCTCATTACGACGTGAAGACAAGGATGCCGTCCCACTCAAAGAAGCAGATGTTATTATTTGTGACGAAGTGAGCATGGTTTCGAAGTCCTCACTCGAAGCTATTGATCTTTTTCTGAAGGATTTGATGTGTAATAAAGCACCTTTTGGTGGGAAAACAGTCGTATTGGGTGGCGATTTTCGGCAAGTGCTGCCAATTTTAGAGCGAGGAAGCGAAGGAGATATGATTGATGCATGTGTAAAGAACAGCGACCTGTGGAGCTGCTTCACTATGCATCGGCTCTCTGTCAATATCAGAGCTGCAGAATCTGGCTCAACTTGGTGTGATCTTTTGATGCGAATTGGGAACGGAACAGCAGAAGAAGATGAAATGGGCCGCATAGAGCTTCCAGCTGAAATCCTCTCTAAAGGCGATCTTATCAGTGAAGTATTCGGTGATTTGTTGACTGATTTTAATACCTTGAGTGAACGAGCAATACTAGCACCTCGGAATATCGAAGCATATCGGATCAATGAAGAAGCACTGGGGAAACTCCCCGGACGAATTTACGAGTATAAGAGCGTTGACGATGTGATTAGCGATGAACCACAGAACGAATATACGACCGAATTTCTCAACAGCTTAGCACCTGCTGGGATGCCTCCTCATAATCTTCGGATGAAAGAGGGCTCGATAGTCATGCTTTTGAGAAATCTCGATATTAGAAATGGGCTATGCAATGGGACAAGACTGATCGTCACTCATTTTGGGCGTTTTATCCTAGGATGTCGGTTCGCATCAGGGGATAGGAAAGGAAAATTAGTGCTGATACCACGCATAGACATCTTCACTGAAGTAGGAGTACCTTTCCGATTGCGAAGAAGACAATTCCCTGTCCGTTTATCATTCGCTATGACGATAAATAAGGCTCAAGGACAGACCTTCACTAGCGTGGGCATCTCCCTTGAGTCTGAGGTATTTTCGCACGGTCAGCTATATGTGGCCCTATCTAGAGCCCGACGAATGGAAGGAATTAGAGTCCACAAAAAGGAGGAAAGAGTGAAAAATGTTGTGATCAGAGCGGTTCTCAACTGATAACACTTATCTGTATAGAAGCACTCCTTACAAATAGGCCGAGATGTTATGGCTCCTACAAATGAAATGTGCCTTAGTATGAGACAACTTTGGTTTGACGCGTGCTATAATTGTTCGCTCTATCCGCTCCACTCATTTCGCTCCAAGCAACACGAGTTTTTACTAAATTATCAATTGCGGAGTGGATGGATTGGATAGTAGCGTATCCCACTGAAATGAGCACCTGCCTTGGCCATAAAAAAATCATTCTAGATGCGGTTGCGTCCTTCCACATTTTTGAAATACTTTGTATCAATGCGCTTGCAAAAACGGAAATTGCTCAGTAATCGCTACAGGATAGTTACCATTATAAAATGACCTGTCACAGCTACTTATTTACCCTAAGACTTGCTATTATCTCTCACATGCTACTACTACTTCTGTTGCTGTTGTTACCTAAATGCTGACTGCTTCTTTATGTAAATGGTAAAATACTGGACATCTCTATAATCTGCGTTTATGTTTAAGGTACCCGCACTAATGTTGTCAATCGACATAACCACTTATCCGCTCCAGTGCTTTTTTCCCTGTTCATGCCGTATTTTTGTTACTGTTGTTTTCTATACTGTAAACTCCAATTCCACAATTTCCATGCTCAAGTCATTATCAGTTGAGATTTTTAGGCAGCTTGAGATCATCATAGCATGACTATAAATGTTACGAAACTTACAAGATATGAACAAGATTAGCCAGACTTCAATCAAAAATCCTTGCACACATTCTGTTTACGAGCAAAAAGTTATGAAGAACTTCACGCATGCGCCAAATGATAGTGCGCAAGCGGCACAATCTATTATTCATATATCCCGAGGGGAAAAGGCACACCAGAAAACCTTAAAGCTTCTAACTTTTGAGCATATCCCACTTCGCACACAGCCAGTCCAAAGCGCCGCGAAGCGGCGCTTTGGACTGGTTTTTGCATAAATGCGAGCATGAGCTTATTCCTCTAAAAGCTCTGTTGAATTTCGAACTGATTGAGTTGCTACTTGTATACTCTCACTTTTCTCGGAAGGGTTTTGATTCTGACAAAGGATTTTTTGAGCAAGACCCACTCGATTTCTGAAACCTGGTAAAAAAAAGCTGGTAAAAGAACACTAGGTAAAAACTTCGCCGAAATTGGTGGATTAGAGCTTCGTAAAGTCAAAGCTGCTGCAGTCACAGCGTTGACAATGGCATGAATTTTACACAGACATAAGACACAATAAATACTCGTTTCTGCAATGAATAGATGGTCATCTTCAAAATTTTCGTTTCAATGGCGTTTAATACACAGAAAAGAAAAATTGATAGGCTTTGATGCTGACATATTGTACACAAAGAATATGACCTCGAACATTTCGATACATTTCCTGGTTGCTCAGTCATCTACCTGAAACCCTTTGACTTTGAATCTCACAAAAATTATATTCTGAAATTTTCACCCCCCCCCCTCTCGCCCCAGTTCAAATTCTTCGCTGTTCACTTCGCAGCGCAACATTCACTTCTCACTCTCCCTCTCCCACGAAAATCGATAGCGGAGTGTCCAGCTGTAATTCCTGGACCCTTTGCGGTCCGACAAGGTTTCTCATACCCTGTATTGGGTAATAATAGTGGGTTAGGTGCAGCAGTTCCAGTTCGCCACTCCCAACGTCAGTCAAGCACTTGTCGGCCGCTCGAACCAGTCCGAACCTCCATCCGCATGGTCGTGTCATCCAGATAACGATCTGGCACGCAGTCAGTCAGCGAGGGTCTTTTGGTACATTTACCAGGATAATTGATGTTACGAGTCATCTATCACTCGTTTATTCGAGGAGGATGCTAGAGTGACTAGAACATACTGGAGGCTATAACAGTCATTTCAACTGCTGATGCGCAGCCGACAAGCTTTAACGATAAACGGTACCCCTAAATTGCTGCAGAGACAAAAAATGTGTAAATTCCGTAAAAATTCGGGTTTGCTTGATATAGTCTACTTCCCTAGTAAGAATGCTCATCCGGCATTTCGATAACAATCTATCTCAAATCCGTCCGTCGAAATCAGTTCATACGCCACACAATGTTAGAGATGCAACTCCGTACTTTATAGGCCTTCAAAATTGTGGAATAATGATTAAGTACTCAAAGAATTGACTTCTCGAAAATTCTTTGTAGCAACTAAAAACACACCGTTTGCTGGTTGCAAAAACTACTGAAATGGTGATGTTATTGTCTTCAAGTTGTATTGAAGTCTACATTTTTTTGGAGCGCCTTGAGAGTGCAAATGAAAAGTGAAAATGAATAAGATCGACGAAAAATCGATTATTACAGTTGCGCGGAAGTGCTTCAACTACATGTAAAGTGGATGAACAAAGCAGCAGGCTGATCTCTCACCAGCCTGGTATGGATCAAAGATATTCACCACTATCTCTGCAAATGTGTGTTTCTAACAGTAGCGTATAAATTCACTGATTTGATGTCGATTTCACTCGTTTGCAAATGAGCTTGCGTGAGAACTACTAAACCAATTTCCACTTTCACTTTCCAAATCAATCTTTTTCAATTCCTACATCAACTTGTTCTATTTGTTTGGTGGAAACAGATTTCCAATTTTTAGCGTTTCGACCATTCTTTGAATCTTTTACACTTCCAATTTTTCTGCGCTCTTGTTTATGCTAAAGAAATAAACATGCTGCGTGATAGCAAAAATATATACGAAAAATGTGCCTCTCTGCATTTTTTTTTGAGATTCCGTTTCTGATTTGTACCTATGAAAGTCATTAAGCACTGATAACGCTAAGTGTTATCGGAAGATCGCGGAAAAATTGACAGCTGAATTTAGATAATGGACATTATTTTTGGCGCATATTGGAGCAAAGAACATTTTGAAGCATTCTATATTATTGGCGCTATGTAGGTATTATTCTTCCAGAAAGTTCGAAGTTTGAGGTGACGTGAGAAGCATCACTGCACAATCTGTTTTGGGCAGTTTGTAGCTCAAGTCTTTGTCAGTATTGGATCATCAAAGCATTGACATTGTCACTGATATAAAATGTCAAAAGATTGTGACTGTCACTTAACTGCAGGTGTCAACGCCCATTCAGCTGTCACCTTGGCATGTGTGCCTTCACGCACTGTTGACCGTTATTGCCTCGTTCCCACCCAGATGGTTTCAGTTATCAAAAAACACCCCGCTGAAAGACCGACGAGTTCAAAGAGAGCGTGGAGAACCGCGTTCATGCTGAGAGCGGAGCAATCTTTCGTGAAGCGAACGTTTCGCAAAGTCAGTACGTCCTTTCGCTAGCGGCCGTGAGCACTTTGGCAAACAAAGGCTATAGGATGGAAACCGAATATGCGCTTATGTTGCGTAATGCACAGGTGTGTGGCTTTAGGTAGAACAAAGAGAGTTATGGATATACGAGTACTGTAACGCACGGTCCCTACTGACCATGAGTACTGTAGCGCGCGTGATCTACTACAGTGAGAAGTGCCATGATTGGTTGAACAATCCAACGTCTCCCAAATTGGGCAATGATTGACGCAATGCAGATTGCTTTGAAATTTTTCAGATTATAGTTCTTATACCTCAAGTTTTTGAATGTTTTCAAACATATCGAGTTAAATTCCAGAGCGAAGAACAGCACTCAGGAAGAAATTTTGCTTATGACTCACGCACATTGATAGTTAAATAGTTAATCTTATATATAAAGCTGAATGTCTGTTTGTCTGTCTGTATGTATGTCTGTATGTATGTCTGTACGTATGTTCCGAATAGAAAATTCCATTTCTGAACCGATCCGGACCAAACTTGGCACACATACACTACGGGCCCCGGCAGGTGTCATAGGCTACTTTTCGTCATCGATCGATATCGATTTTATCGATTTTTATCGATTTTTTTTGCTGAGTTCACCTAGGGGGCTGGGATTTGGCACAGGGGGGTAATCGAGCATGGGGATTCCGAATACAATATTGGTTTTCGGGATTATCGATTACTTTTATCGATTTTATCGATTTTTTTGCAAAGTTTGAGCTAGGGGGCTGGGAGTTGGCACAGGGGGGTAATCGAGCATGCTGATCGTCCCCAAGGGGGGTGATCAGCATGCTCGATTACACCCCTGTGCCAAATTCCAGCCCCCTAGCTCAAATTTTCAAAAAATCGATAAAATCGATAAAAGTAATGGACGATCCTGAGAACTAATATTGTATTCGTAATCTGCATGCTCGATTACCCCCTGTGCAAACTCCCAGCCCCGCAGGTCAAACATTACAAAAAAATCGATAAAATCGATAAAAGTAATGGACGATCCTGAAAACTAATATTGTATTCGGAATCCCCATGCTCACTTCCCCCTGTGCCAACTCCTAGCCCTGTAGGTGAACTCTGCAAAAAATCGATAAAAATCGGTAAAATCGACATCGATCGATAACGAAAAGTGGACTGTGACACCCGCCGGGGCCCGAAGTGTATGTGTGCCAAGTTTGGTCCGGATACGGCGGAGCCGGGTAAGCCAGCTAGTAAATAATATTTCTCTGCAGACAAAAAATTTATTTTATCTACATCTTTCACACATGCTTATGAGAAAGGTGCGCTTAATACTCGAAATGAGCGTGCTATGCAAATCATAAACCTTCTTGAAATTATT
The DNA here is from genome assembly GCA_958299035.1 of Cylicocyclus nassatus. NCBI lineage: Eukaryota > Metazoa > Nematoda > Chromadorea > Rhabditida > Strongylidae > Cylicocyclus > Cylicocyclus nassatus. The sequence continues at coordinate 71,319,030 of CATQJL010000316.1, forward strand.
CATCCTGCTGTCAACCTCTCCTGCTAGCTACAGTAAATTCATCAATCACAAGTACCCTACAGTAACCTAGTCCAGTCCAACCATGATGGAGCAATTTTCGTTTTACTAGGAGAGAGCACGTGACCTCAACAAGTGAGAACTTGTGCTTTACCACAATCTATAAGAGTTTAAGTTTAGTTAAGTTTAAGTTTTTAAGTTTTTTTAGTTAAGTTTTTACCTAACTTAGCTCGCGCTTTTGGAATGACATACATATATTTGGAATCAGCTTCGAACGCTGATGCCAAATATGCTGTTTCCAGCTGCCGCGCATCATTCGCAACGGAGTTATAAGGCCTCCTCCCCTGTGACTCGCTCCACCGGCAAGTCTATTGGAAACACGACAATGATTATCAGAGGTCGTGGAAATGGTTAGTGTCTCGCTCCATAAGCTGATGGTGCGGGGTTCGAGTCCTATTGCGTGTTTTTCGTTTTGCAAGTCCTCAACAGTGTTCAGAATACACCTTTGCTAACAGTGTATTCAGGCTGCGGCGTACTAGTTTCACCACAGAAACTTTACATTTTGGATTTCTCAAATGCTGCTCCGTTTTCGATTGCAAATGATTTGAGCGGGCTCGGGGCAGAACATCTTCGATTAATGATAACCCCACTCGATGCACGTAGACATGATCGAACACTTGTGAACCATGTTTGGGTTTCTGGACTAACTTTGCAAAACGAAAAACACGCAATAGGGCTCGAACGCCGGACCATCAGCTTATGGAGCGAGACACCATTTCACCACACGACCTCTGATAGTTATTGTCGTGTTACCCCTAGGCTAGCCGGTGGAGCGAGTCATAGGGGAGGAGACCTCATAACTCCGTTTCGAATGATGCGCGGCAGCTGGGAACAGCATATTTGGCATCAGCTTTCGAAGCTGATTCCAAGTATATGTGTCTTATTCCAAAAGCGCAAGCTAAGTCAGGTAGCTTCTCTCTTCAGTACAATAAAAAAAACAGTGTTTGAGCTTGTTAAGCAATTTTGCTTACATGCTCAAACACGCTTAGTGCGTACAGTGCTCTCTTAGTTTCCTCAAATAGCAAAATAGCTTCATGATATGGCTTTCATATATTGAATCACACCACAATTTTTTGCCCTCCCCGCCCCTAGTATCCAAGAAAACGTCCTCGATTCCTTACGATCACTCAAGTGGCCACCTGTCAGGGCGCTGAGCGGGTCACCAAGCGTCGCGTCATTACCATAACCATATTTGAATTTCGCGCTGGACGCTTTGTGTTCGCAGCAGACGCCGTTCGCGCCGATTGTGTAAAGATATCGCTGTAGCGATCATAACTGATCCGAGCGCAGCGATTGGGCGGAGCCTCGGTCAACCTTTTTAACTAAAAGTTGATAAATGATAAAATTTAGGAAGTCGGACTCTGATTGGTGACAAAATCAAACCCCGTCGCTAAAGGTAACTCTGATTCCCACTTAAACAGCGTTCTCACTTGGTGGAATTTGAATGCGGAATTAGTTAGCACTGCTAGAAGAAGGTTATCGTGTATTTCCAAGGTGTTGAATTTTTTTAATCCTTAAGGTTTTCTTGAAGTATAAACAGAGTTGAAGCTTTCGATTAGACTGTCAAAGTGAATCTGGCTTAGATACGTGTCGTACACCTGTCACATTGGATAAGGAAGTGGAAGAAACAATGTAATAAAACTGGGGAGAGAACATCAAAACTTAGGCACTGTTTATAAATAGTCCGGTAACGAGAAACTCGATTTCATATGGTCAGACCATTTATAACTCATTTGGTACCGCCTGCGTAAATCTGAAGAAAGTTCATTCAAATAACAACACTTCAGGCAACATAGTTGGGAAGAAAGTTGGGAAGGAATCTGTTCAGCAACTACAGAGTTTTTTAAACTCTTGATAAGCAACCTAATGTAATTTGCTTATTTCTTAAGAGAATCCATCAGTCATCGATCAGAGTCCAAGTTTGCTCTCACCACAATCAGTAGTACCATCTGAGAACAACATTTATTGTATAGGGCAGAACAATTACATCGAGACCTTGGGAACCTCTCCATAACTGCACTCGTAGAAATCTAGAGGCAGGGAAGTGCAGATTGGTTATTTTCGCTTCAAAGAGTCCCAACATCGACGAACCCAGATAAGCATTATAGACACTTTTATTCTAGCGAACATCACAGCGTAACTACAGTTTTTTTGTTCGAAAATGCAGCGAGATCTAATCCTTTAAGACATGTTTGAGAACTATTTCTGAGGATGGGCCTATCAAAGGGAGCACTTTTCATATAAAGAAGATGCACGGATTATTTCCGTCACTGAAATTCACAAAAGTGAGGGATGATAAACTTATCTGACAACAGCTGTAAAATCTAGAAGTTTGCTAATCTGTTAGAGAGAAATAAAGTTGTCGGTGAAAACACAATACATTATCACGAAACCTATGATACTAACAAGGGAAGTCACTTAACTTAGGTCGGGCTTTTGAAATGAGACACATATATTTAGAATCAGCTCGGAACGCTGATTCCGAATATGCTATCCCTAGCTGCGAAGCGTTTCTCTGAAGCGAGTTATGAGCTTTTTTAGTATGTGTCATTGACATACAACTGAATATGGAAAGAAGGTCTTTGGATGAAAACCGGCCCAAAAAGTGATGGAAAATCAAAATAACATCAAATTGAGTCATTTGGCGTTGATAGGGTATAATATGCATTTGATCCACTACCTAGATGATGATACCGTAGCATGCCTAAGTCGGTCAACACGCAAAATTTGCTTAGGAAAAAGCTCATAACTAGCTTCAGAGGAACGCTTCGCAGCTAAGGAAAGCAGATTTGAAATCAGCGTTTCAAGCTGATTCCAACCATATGTGTCTTATTTCAAAAGCCCGACCTAAGTTAAGTGACTTCCCTTGTAAGATTTTTGTTGCTTCTCGTAGTAATATGTGATTGATGAAAAAAGAAGATATCTTTCAACAATATCATCGTAGAGCACAAATTATACCCTACCGAAAATAAATGATGAGCCTAATGGAATCCCGGCACCAGTTTGGCGGTCTTCAGCATTTGCTGTAACTTTCTTGGTGTGTGGATTTTGATGGGTAGTAGCCATTAGAGGCTACTATCTCATTTGCCAGCTCGAGGGACTGTTGTCGTTCACTTTCCCCATTGCAGACTTCGATGCCGTTTTATACGTGTTCCGCATCTGCTCAACTGCGACCGGATGAGGCGATTTTGCGTGTAAGATGATGTTCTTACAAGGGAAGGATACTTGGTCAAAGTGGCTTTTCCATAGAAAAAGGAATTGTCTTAGAGAGCGTAAAACGCTGTCTTCGAATCTGCTTTCGGTATCTGCAAAGCGCCTTTGGGTTGGGAGTTACGAGAGTTTTTTGAGGCAAAAATTCATGGTTTTGGTTAAGGTAGCGAGTGATGAGGTCTTTTCTGCGTTTGAATGGAGTAATGTGGGTCAACTTTATTAGAATGAAGATACTAACTGCAAGAAGCGCGGTGGCAGTATCATGATCCCCTCCAAGCTCACAGACTACAGTTCTAAAAGATTTTATTGTAGCTGCGTCTCGAAATTTTTGGGTCAAAAAATTTCCATAACTTCCCTCCCAGAATCGCTTTGCAGATACCGAAAGCAGATTCGGAATCAGCGTTTTATGCTCTATAAAGCAGCGTCCATTTCCTATAAAAACGCCACTTCGATCAAATATCCTTCCCTTGTTAGAGCTCTCTTTGCGATACCGTTTCACTCGTATCGTACCGTTATTTAACATTAGGTGTTCAAATAGGGGAGTCAACCATTTCGGGGTGCTTCTCTGGTACTTATGCACTCTGATTGTTGATTCAAAATCTTGAAACACGTCCATTTCGGACTGTGTTGATGTTATAGTGCAACAAGTCATATGTCGGGAGTACATAAGTGGGCATCGTAATAAAACATATGGCAAGCGTAGGTGCTAACCTTTGGCTCATTGTCAACCCTCTTAACTATGAATAGTATGTGCATCATCCTAGCTTATGAGTCAAGAATTGCTGTTCGCAAAGCGCTTGAAGCGGCATACATTCTCTAGCGTGGAGAAACTGAACTGGAAGATTGAATAGTTTTCCATCACAAGTGACTTGATGCCAATTTTGTCATCCTGCTACTTATAAATATCATCTACACTACTAAAGCTGTCTATATCGGTCAGCTATAGCATTTTACCACCAGTGGAATTTGAACGTCGTCGTTGAGCTGTCGGTGGAGATCTTGGTATGCTGCTAGCCGTGTAATTCCCGCTTGTTTGCTCCTAAGGCGTCAAACTAGGCCGGTCAGGAGGAGAGATTTGATCATATAGGGCAAAAAAACTAGTAAAAATTAGCCTGAGACTCTCCTTAAGGCCTCTGAGGAAGGCATTATTACCGAAACGTTAGACTTAATATCTTAACAAACCTGAGTAACTCACAACAAAGTTCATATACAAGACAATGCCCAGGTTTCATGACCAGAGAACATAAAAAATATTCAGTCTCAATTGAATATATTATATGGGAGTATATATTAGGTTGTCCCTTAAAGGCAGTGTCCCGGCAGATTCGCGCCCTGGGGATATCGCTATGGTGGGGTTCCCGGTCCCACTAACCTCCAGACGCAGTCAGGCTGGTTCATGCTTCCCCTGGGCCGAGAAAATAGCCCTTGAATCGGCGCGCGCTCGGACGACTTCACTTACCCTTCGGCGCGGGACCCCACAACTGCTTTCCTGCATTGTGCATGCTACCCAAAGCAAAAAATTATAGACAGCAAGGTCTTCGTGCCAGGGCCTCCCAACTTTCCCAAGAAATTCTCGTCCACTGCATTTCGGAAATTTTATAAGCTCCCCGGAAAAGTCCTTTTACCCGTTTCAAAGCTCAAATACGGGATCTACGGCTCGAAAGGGCCCGAAACATGCAAAAAGATGGAAGTGCAAAATCTGCCGAGACACTGCCTTTAAGTCTTTTTATATCTGACTTTTCACCAACGTAAGTCAGTTTTTCATGAATTCCCAGTAGGATGCGGGAATACCGTGCTAAAAAAGCAAGCTCCACAAACTAGCGTTTGAAAGTTCGCACCAGGTTTGATCTACGTTGAGTTTCAAGCCAATAAAAAAATTCAATTTCCCGAAAAAACGAAAATGAACGTATCGTGCATCCTCCAGAATTGATCCCATATAAACCGGTAACGTGGCTGTCGTTTCAAAATGTTAACTCCAGCAAATTTAAGGCGCTTATTCGAAATTGACATGTTAAAATGATCAGAACATAGCCGCGTTTTGATGGCTCATATGGGAAAAATTCTGGGATATGCACCATATATTCAATTCCGCGACTTTCCCACTCGCTCAAGCATATTTGTAACACTTGCTGCATTTTTCTGATGGCTAAAAATCAACAAAAAAGTAATCATCTGGGTTTAGATATAGATATTTCAGATATAAAGAGGATATCAGTTTTATAGATTTATATATTATAGAGGGTGTCTCAAAAGTATGTATGCACTGTTTAATCGTTAATATCTCTCTTCCCAAGAAGTCTTTTGCCTTACATCAGGTACCATTTTGTAGAGCTGGCTTCAACTAAGATTCACAGTAAAGAACGAATCACTCATCTCTCTTCATTACTGTAGGATTACGGTAGAAATTTCAGAGAGGGTTTTGAGCCATGAAAGGCCATATTTTGCCTCAGAAAAGAAACAAAACAGCCTGAAAACTTTTACACCAGGCTAATTGGAGTTGTTGATTCTAACTGTAAAGTTCCCAACTTTTTATGATGTTTCATCAAAGAGTTATGCCGGGTAAGAGATAGCGCCCATTTTTCAATGTTCCTAAAAAGTGCGGTTACACCGTTTAGAGAGTATCGCAATCTTGTGAATAGTTGAGTATTGAACTCAGCATCCACGAAAACCCTATTATACAAGTTTTCACATTTTTCTGAAATATTTTGAAACGGCAGCTTTTTCCACGCTAACGCCATATGTTTCAAGTTTCTACCGTAATCCTACAGTAATGAAGAGAGATGGGTGATTCGTTCTATACTGCAAATCTAAGTTGAAGCCAGCTCTACAAAATGGTACCTGAAGCAAGGCAAAAGATGAGAGATGAGAGATATCAACGATCAAACAGTGCATACATACTTTTGGGACACCCTGTATTATTATAAGTCAATATTATTGTTATGTTATTTTAATGTTATATTTATAGATTTTGAATATGTATCAATATTTTGGATCTCGCTTTGGGAAAAATAGCGAAGAGGATAACGTTTTTGCGGAGTAGCATACCGCGGTCTTTCGATGTGATTTTTGCGTGCCGCTGCCTGAAGTAGCTTGGGAAATAAAAAATCATAAATTTTCCCTCCCTCACATAATTTTTTCACCTTCTTTACATAAATTTCATCTACATCCCAAACCCTATAACTGATTCCTAAATCGCTTCATACTCGCTCCTTCCCGCTTAGTTACAGCCCCCTGAAAATTTTGAATGGCGGCGACAACGCTGCTGCAGGCGCGTAGTGCGCGCTAGATATATTAGGTCATTCCGAAAGTAATTTCGCTTTTTTCAAACGGGCGCCACATCTGATGGAACAAAGGTTTCTAAGAGTTCTTGGTAGCATTCGACGCAGCATTTCATTCTCTTTCTAACGGTTATGAAATTGTTGCAAAACAGTCATTGAGCTTTCAGAAAATAACCAAAATCTGCGACCCATGCTTTTGAGATGGTCAAGTTTCACGATTTTGAACCTTTCATACGAATCCTCAGAAGGAGTTCAAGTAACGATTCGATAGAGTAGATCGTATAGAATAAAGTGCTTCTTTTTTCCCTTTCTCGCAGCTAGCCGTAATTTTTTGAAAGATTTTTTAGCAGAACCATCGGATTTTGGCAGGCCCACTTCAACCACAATCGCATCAAACATCATAATTTTTCGGAATTTGGGACTACCAAGATGGTACTATGAGTTAGCATCAATTTTACAAAGCAAAAGAGGGTTTACGGGTTCGAAATATCAAGTTTCGAGTTTTTCGGGTACAGCTTGGGGCTCCCTAAAAAAATGAGTTATGATGATTTTATCCCCGAAAACTAGACGAATTGGAAACAAAAAACACCCATTAGAAAGAGGAGAAAAAGCTGCACCGAATGACACAGCTGCTCAAGGTTTGATGTTCTACTAGGATTTAGCTGTCCAAGTATGGAAATCGTAGCATCAGTTAAAATTCTGTTAAAAATGTATGACAAGCTATGGTAAAAAGAAAAAAGTTGCACTGTATTCTATGAGGTTTGCGCTATCGAAATGTCACTTGAACTTCTTCTGAGAATTGATATGAAAGTTTTAAAAAATTGTGAAACTTGACTATCTCAAAAAGCATAGTTCGCAGATTTTGGCTATTTTCTGGAAGCTCATTGGTTGTTTTGCAACAATTTCATAACCCTTAAAAAGAAAATGAAATGCTGCGTCGAATGCCACCAAGAACTCTTAGAAAACTTTGTTCTAACAGATGTGGCGCCCTTTTGAAAAAAGCGAAATTACTTTCGGAATGACCTATATGCCGTCAATTCGGAAAATACGATATCATCGCATTTGTTCGGTGCTTCTCTTGCGTTTTCTTTTGTTTTGCTTTGTTCCGTTCCTTTTCAGGTGTTTTCTCTTTTGATATCATAGCGGATGTCGTATTTCACAGTGAATTCGAAAGGAAATTCGTTTTTTGCAATTTCGGGAGGTCAACTCGTGCCGAAGTCTGGATAGGAAATGCCTAAAATTGACATAATAATGAAAAAAGTTCATAGTGAGTTAATCAGCACAATAGCTTTTGTAGACACACTCACAGCATATATTATTTATCCACTGTCGGATTAGGTGGGCGTAGTCATAGCTGGAGCAGGTGACACAAGTGAACAAACACTGAGTAGTTTGGTAAGAGTTATCCCCCGCTTTTATCCTACTATTTGCAACCATTTTCGACAGTGATTTTACAAACACACCGTATCTTTCGCAAATGGAAAATGATCATTAAACATGCTATGTATTTCGCAATTAGAGAATATCCGTACTTGCGTCTTTAGTACGGAACAAGGACTGCTCTGCCAAATTTGCGGAAGGCAGATGGAGTAGTACATCTTTATTTTGTGTACACTTACATTTACAGAGCATATATAATCCTGGATGAAGCCACGGACAAGCACATACCATCAAATATTATAATAGTTCTCTCCAATTCGTGTCGTATGCATAAAGGCAGCATCTCAGCAAAATTTCCTGTTCAGTTTTTCAACTACTCTGAGACTTCTCGTCATGAGGAACCCACATCTGGGCCTCTCAGCGCATAAAAATGGCAAAATGAGCTTTTCTCAAAGCTTTCCGTGCCCGCATTCAGAGGAAAACACGTGTAAGTGGGTGGAGTCCGACACGAGCGAGGCGAGAGCGGAGGACTTCCGGCGTATCTTCACTGATGCGGACTTGGAAAGCTTCGAAAAAGGCTCATTTTCGCCATTTTCTGCGCTGAATAGCCCAAATATGAGTTCCTCATGGCGAGACGTCTCCAGAAACCAAGCGACTGGAACTTGCGCAGCACTTATGCAGCATTTCCGCCGGGTTAATTTGTCGGGACACTGCCTTTAATTCGATGAGTACTTCAGCATAACCCTAAATTTATACTCCGTCTCGTGCTTGAGACGGAGTATACTATACCCCGTCTCGTCCAGGTTATACATGATTGCAACGTCACTCAAAGTGATCGTTTTTTCAAAAATTTTGCAAATGTTACAACTAACGTTGACTTGTTTCACCGCTTTCTACTTTCTCTCAAAGTTCAGTCCTGTTACAGAGAGATCACAAAAAACATCAGCTCTAGGAAATGAGGCTACTACTTCACAATGAATGTGATCAATGACAAGAAAAACATTAATGTCTATAATTTTAGGCAAGAAAAAAGTCAAAAAACCATTTTGCTTATTAAGAAAAGGCACATACAATAAATCCTCTTTACGCCTTTAATTGTAACATAAAATCGTACCTAAAAAGAGTGCTGACCAGATTTCTTACCTCACTTTCCACATTTTCTAGTTTTACCACACTGCGATGTCCTTCTAACAAAACCTTATTTGTTTTTTTAAATAGTAAAATGTAAAGCCGAACAAAAGATGTGAACCAAAATCTTAATGTCCCAGTCCATCTAATATTGCATATAGAATAAAGACGAGAACCCATTTAAATATCTGATTAAATGAGAAATTCAGTTGCCATGGTTTCTGTTGCAAAAATCCGAAATATAATACCAAAAAAGCTCCATTGTTCGATAGGTAGATGCAGTTCGCCGGTATGATCGAAAAATTACAGATTTCTGCAAGCAATATGCTCTTTCGCCTGCTCTTGTTGTTTGCACTTTTGACATATGTGTACGGTGCTAAACCCATCTATGACGATTATTCGCCGTTTTCCGGTACAGATATGCCAAGAACTCTTCCTCCATGGATGCTGGAAGGTTAGGAGTTTTTACTTCCAACTCATGATTGTTACTTTAAATATCCTTTACAGCGCTGGGAAGGAAAGCATGAGAGGGAAGCAGTCCATAAAAGCTATTTTGACTGCTGCTATTGGTCTCAATAAGAATAAGACACAGAAAAACAAATCTACTTTATAGTTTCCACCTTCTCCGCTGAAAATAAACTTCTGTTGCACGAGAAGCGTTCATACAGTTTATGATGTCTTATAAGGGCTTCTTGCTATTACAGAAAAATTCCAACTGGTAGAACATGCCAAATGTGCAGTTTGCATAGAGATCTTCATATTCAGTCAATGTTTAACACATTAACGACCGAAGCCTTTCTCGGACCAGCCAACATTTTTCAGATAAAATCACGTACAATTCCATCTACAGTACACCTACAGTAGCGCTGGAATGCTGGCAAAAACAATAGAGGTTGTATCTAAATCCAGCATAAATGAAAACTTCCAGAGTCGGTTTGACACAAATTAGCAGACATTTCAAAGAGAGTCATGGTGTGTCAAGCCTTGACACACCATGTGTGTCAAGCGGTCATCAATGTGTTAAAAACCCATTTATGGCACTTTCTAGATGCAAATTTAGACATGAAGTTATTGATGAAGCAACTCTTAGGGTTGACTAATAGCCCCAGATGATAAAATATGTGCGACACAATGAAACAAAAATTGTGATTAACTGGGATGAGCATCAAACAGGGCTCGGCACGAGCTGGCACCGAAGAAACTCTGAAACAAAGTGCTCTTTGATCTTGGAAAATTTCTTACGAATCCCTAATCCCTTTGACCTTAAACCCCAAAGGTAAAAACCTTCAAAAAACGAAACATCTACTAAAAAAGGTAATCTTTGCATCTTCTCGGCTACAAAAACTATATCCTCTTTGGTTTTGTCCCAAAAACGATATCCAGTTTGACGTGGTGCCAGCTGTGTCGAGCCCTAGCAACAAAACCATCGTCAAAATCAGACATCGAGGAGATGTGGGTTCCGTCAGGCAAAATTGTGCTTGACCAGTGTGTCACAGTTTATCTGGGATTTAGCTATACAGTATAGGCAGAATGAACTGATAGAACATCTATCAACATCGAAAGAATCAGCGTTATCTGGTATGAAACAAGCTCAATATGGTTTCATGTCAATCTCCATTTGCTTCAGATTGGCAAGGCCTATACAAGCACAATGCATTGTAACTGGTTGATAAGGTGTTTTCAAATTGAAAACATATGTGTTGAAATCGAATGTAAAACTTCTTACTACCACAAGGATAATTTTTATAAAAGAGAAAATGGCACCTTCAAGGTTTTCGACTAAATAGAGATTGCTGAGATAGAAACGAGAAGAAGACCACTCAGACTTCCGCGTTAAGCAAGCCATCCAAAATCTAACTGTGCAATAAAATTAAAGACTGTCAGCAGCATAACAATGAGCTTCTCTTTCTAACTTTGTGATGATTTAAGGTTTCAAACTTACTAAAGTGTCCGGAAAATCAGCACAAAACGGCAATATTGATTTTTTTGGCATGATCCTTGAAAATCATAGTGTATCATAGAAACTCTAAATGACCACAAGAACTGATCAATTAGAAGGGAGTGTCATAAACGTTAGTAATTCCTTTGAATTTTATCATATTGCGCAGGTTTTAGTTTTGGCGTATCTGCTTAGAAGCAGTGGTTCGGTAAAATGGAGCTTGTCAGCTTCTGGTGGTATTAGATCCTAGACCCCCAAGTAGAGGCCTAATCCTATCCATAAGTCATGCGTTAAGTTTTAAAAAACGCGGTTTAGAAGTTCACCAGCCCATAATTCCATTGAGTGGTCAACGGTGAACTGTTAAAGTCCGATTTCAGGATGTAGCATATGATGCCACAGATTGATGTAGCACGTAATTCGACAGATGGGTTAAGCTACAGTGTAACCGTTGGTTCCACTGGAGGCGGCTGGAAGGCAGGGTTTTGTGCCCAAAGCCCGCGAAGCAGTCAGCGTCTCTCTCGCGCTCGTGCTCTCTGATCATTGTCTAGCCGACTAGGTCACGAAACCTCGCCCTCCAGCCGCCAAACCAATTGAACCAAAGGGTACTTCGGGTGTTTACTACCTAACACCACCAAAATGCGACATGGGTCCATTCTGCCGAGCCACTGCCTTTAATACCACCAAAGCTAGCTTGCTTTTATACCTCCATTCTCTGCAACCTGTGTTTATTAGAAAGCATTCAATGCGTTTAGAAAACGCACGTATTCCTCTTTTCAGTGATATGTTTCATAATCTATGAGACAGAAACAAGATGCGAAGTTCGAAATTAGTGTGGCAGGGCTTTTGAAAAACTATCATAATAATCGTAGTAAGTGGTCTCTAAACTTGCCATTGCGAAACATTTAAACACGTCTCTCCATTTTCCTGTTGAATCCTAATTCGAAAAATCGAATTCTGTCACAGAGTAAAATTGGAAAGTAAACGAGAAGAGGCATGGACGCTAAGTACTTACTGCATTTGATGAACAATTTTTGCATCGAAAATCTAATGCTTTTGTCGTTGCGTTTTTGGGGTCGCAATCTACAACAATATTGCCTTCCAACAATAACTGCTATGTTATGTTTCTGTAACTCAATACATCGCGAAACATAGGATTTGCAAAGCTAGCGATCATACGAAAGAAATGTCTGCTAAATTATTTCCACGTTCGACTGTCGATAAATCTCGACATGGTTAAATAAATAAATATAATAAATTTTATTATCTTGGCATGTACTAAATTATTAGTAAGCTATAAAACGAAACGAATGGCGAAATCACATGTCAGTCAATCTAACGTTTCGATACTCCTCGCACGAACCCTAAACTGGAACGGAAGATATTAGGTGGGTCCCAAAGTTTGTGCCGTTTTTTAGACCTATTCTAAAATCGTTCAAAATTTGCATTTTGAAAAAATCGCGTGACACATAATTGCGCAAAACACTGCGAAATCCCCAAAATATTGGAGTTTTTAAACTCGGTTATTACTATCACTAATATTACAAAGTAAATGAGCGATTTTCGCGTGAAAATGGATAGAGTTGAGAATGTCGACTACAACCTTGCGCACCGGTAAAATTGGGAAGTATAGCGATTTTGTCTGCATAAGTCGCATGTTTCGGGAGGAAAAGGAAGCTGTCGGAAAGAGGATAAAAAGATGGATCGAATGATACCTAAACTGTTCAACGTCCAATGTTTTGCGAGGTTAGAATGAGCCAAATATGAAATTTGGTCATTAAAATAATTATATTTCAGTAATTCTATAAAGCATACCAGAAAGATGCAAAAACTTGCATTTTGCCTTATCAGGAGTTTATTAGCGCACCTCCAAAATCCTTAAATGAAAATTCCAAAAATTAGCGAAAGTTAAACGTGGTAAAAATGAAGGGTTCTAGTTTTTGGCAATCATCTCAGTGCCTGTCGATACCAAAGGAAACATAGTTGCCGGAAAGAGGAAGAAATTCTGCATCCGATAATGTTTAAACGATTTGTCTATCTTCTGCACGATTTTAGAATAGGTATAAAAATTGGCACGAACTTTCGGACTCACCTAATATGTCATTACGTTTATCATAAAGCCTTCCTCAATTTGGAACAAAGTCAAACAGGCGGATTGGACGGGCTTCGGAAAGAATAAAATCGTTTCTAGCACAGTTCTATGAAGTAGACGAAGGTAGAAACTTCAATAAGCATCAGAACTAATCTCATTTGGCTAATGCTATCTACTTTTACATGCAGGGTTTCACCAAATTGACCAAAAAATGAAGCTATTGTTTGATCGTTAATGCGCAAACATTTAGGCGCTTGAACCTACAACTTAGTGGAGTTTTCTCAGTGCCACCCAAAATTTTGCCTGCTTTTGGACAACATCGGAAAGCAGTGCAAAGCTTGTTACTAAAACCAGCTTTTTATGAAAATGTAGTAAGGAATGTAAATTCTTCTCCGAAAATTCCCGAAGTGACAATTACTCATTAAGCGTCAATGTGAGTGAAACCTACCGTAATGCTACATGAGCTGCAATCAGTGATCTGTACTGCTCCGTAAATTTGAGCCAGCTGAGATAGCCTTTGAAATGTTATATGAAGGTTTTGGAAAGCTGATGAGAAAAGAAGGTTTTTTGGGATCAAATCCTCAATGCATTTTTCGGGCCACCCTGCATACAAAAATACCGAATTCGATATGAAGGAAGAAAAAACATATGGAAAGTATGCACGTTTCTTCACTTGTTTCGCATCAGCTGAAGGCGTTATTCTACATATTTGTTGCACAAGGAGAAATAAAACATCGTATAGTGTAAACTACAACTCATGTCCACCTATTTTAAAAGTGAATTACTCAGCAGGTTAAGTCCCAATTTCTACTCAAGTCCCCATACATGCAGCACTTCTTCTGTTTGCCACACGACAGTGCATTCATCGATTTTCATCGCTCATGCTGTCGAATAACAACAACTCTCTGGCATACACTGTCTAAACAACATCTGAAGCCGTTTAATTCGGTACTACAATTTACACAACCTGCCTACGGTAAACTTTTTGTAGAGACAGGCTACTCGAGGGAAATGAGGTTTGTCTTGCAGAACTGCAATTTTATAGAAATCGCTTGAAAGTGCGCAAGGCAGGGTGGACTTCCATGAATGCAAAAATTTTGTGCTAGTCAAAACTCGTTGCAAAAAAAGCAGTAAGATTTTTTGTCGAATATGTAATGTCGCAAAGACTGGAGATCTTACTACGAATTTCACACCAAACAGAAAATTATTGCGCCCTAATTGTCCGCAAGTGCTTTCATACCTCGAATGACGGTGAAAAAAGTCCCCCACCTGCTATTCTAATTATATATTAGGTCGTTCCATAAGTTCAGCGTTTTAATTTTCGTCCTCACTTTGCGGAGTGGTTGATTTGCGGCAGGGTACGTATATCATTTGTAAAGGCTGATTGTGCTCTTTGAAATACGTCTACTGATTCCGGTGAAATGCTGATTCACTCGTACGTGTAGCTTCCAAAGATGGAAATCTTGAAAGGCAAAAAAGCGCAATTTCGGCATTTGCGCATTTGTTCTTATGAAAAGAAGCGCTTTTGCACAGATATATGGAACATGGCGCTCGCACATCAACATGAGACAAAAAAGGATTGGATTGCTACAAAAGATCAGGGGCTGAGCAAGGTGTCCCGAACAAGACTTTTCGGGGGACGGGCAGGACATCCTGCACTGAAAATTGCTGAGTAGGCGATGGTCACTCATATCGTAAGCAACCCGACTGCACCGTCTAAACCAGGTCCTCCCACAGAAAAAGCCTAACAGACAGATCCAGTGAGCTTTTCTGCATGACGAAACATGACCTCATACGGCAAACGCTGTCAAAACTGTCCTGCACGATTTGACTGGAAGGTACTTCAGTACTCAATGTACTCTCCAAATCTCGCTCTATCGATTATCATCTGATCCGCTCTCTGCCAAATCTTATGAATGGTGCATGTCTCGATTTCAGTAAGTAGTTTAACTTTTATGACCCGCGCGCTGCCGCTTGAAAAATTGAGATCGAGAAGCTATCAAGAATGTGTCAAAAGGTCGTCGCTACAAGGAGGATATAATTTTGATAGATTTTTACTGTGAATTGATGATTTTGTTGGTTTATAAAAACGATACGAACTTATAAAACGACCTAATGGTTGTAAAAACACGGCACCAGCCTGTAATTTGACAAAAACAAACCTTTCCGTTTCTTACGTTTGTGTTGGATGACGACAGCTGCTAGAAGAATGTATGAGAGTACAAAAGAATCATAGAGCCTGGTATCGAAAAGAGTTTGAAAATTCTGTAGCAGTCAGCATCAACGCTTAGCAGTGATTTTATATAAGGAACTTTCAATCTTTCTTTTGGTCTAATTACACACCTTTTTGAAGCAAGGGCTTTCAAACCTGCAGAACCATAATTAACCATGAAAAGAATGAAATGTTATTCAGTTGGAATAAATATAGGACAGCTTGAGACCTTGCCTAGTATATCGCCAATTTTTGTGTATGCTCTCCTCGGCATTATCAAAAATGCATCAAAAAGTCGCGCTGAATGTCTGAAAATTTTCTAAGAATTTTGGAAATTGAACTTACAGGTAAGTTTGAGAACACGAAAACAGGCTGACTGCAGGCACGAAATACATCCAACTCTCTACTATTTGCATGATCATCTCAAGATCAGTCTCTGAACTCGATTAGGTACTTTTTCAGGATATTATTCATTATTTTGTGCAGCTATTTGTTCATTCCGAGTGAGTTATTGCTCAACTTGGTACAATAAGCTAACTTCGTCCAGATTTATATCACGATTCGTTCCTTCCACGTTTGCGAAGCACTGTCTGGCCAGCCATTTTTAATATTTTGCTTTGAAAGATGCTTTAGTATTGAGAAAACTATGGGCGATCTTGATCCTGCTGTTTGTCATTCCTCAGTCACTGATGAATCGGGGAGAAGAATAAAACGGTTCATTCTCATAATATTTCAAGGTAAAATGTAGATGAATCTTGGCACCGTTGAATACGCCTTGACTGTCTTGTTTCAATTTGATAACCAAGAATGGTACAGATCCTTCTTGAAAATATGCTTTCAAAGGCTCTTGCCAAGTTCGCTGACTCAATGGATCTCATCATTCCCCTTGCATACTGCACCATGAAAGCTTTACGATGTTGACTTTTCAATTATTTATTAGTCATCCCGTTGCCGCGGCGTTTTCCTTGAGTCTCTCTCAAACTTTTTTTCAAAATTTTAGATGTTAGGCATTCTAAGGCAATCTATTAGAAGCACTCTTGAATTTGGCTGCCAAAAACTATGAGTCTGAGAATTTCACCAATCATTCATTGTCGAACACTCCTTCCAAGATTTATTCAGCATATTACATTACGATGAGCAAGATGGACTTTGAAAATTTCGTACTCAATGGACTTTCCTACCAAGAGCGCACCATTCTCTTCAAAATTGATTATTATGTCTTAATTTCTTGCCAAAGTCTGTCATCAACCCTCTGCGAGCCATAATCGATGACGACAGCATTCAAAAGTTTATCACTTTTTAATAAAGCCAGCTTAGGGCAGACAAAAAATGTTTATTATGCTTCTTCGCTCTCAAAAAGGTAAAGCTCATCAAGTCAACACGGGATGAATTCTTATCCTGAAGGCAGAAGTTGTACTCTGAAAAATATCCATATCCTAATAGAAAAATATCTTTACAGAATTGCGATTATTTTCTTAATCTGCTATAAACCCCGTTGAGGTGCCAGCTGAATTTCAATGCTGCTTCGTATAGCTCTCGCTTTTCTCGCAAGAGTTTTGAGACTAACATAAGATGTTTTGTACTCAGGACCTACTCTATTTCTGAAACTTGCACCGGGTAAAAAGTTTGCTGATATTGGTGGACTAAGTATTTAAAGACAGAGCTGCTGTAGTTAGAGCGGTGAAAATGACGTGAACTTTAAACAGATATAAAACACAATAAGCAATGAAGCTTCTGCAATAAAGCTATGGTATCTTATTCCGCATTTTAGTGGCGCTTTCTGAAGCAAATGATAGAAGAGAGAATCGCAAGAAGATAAATAATCAAAAGAGAATGTATGAAAAGAAAAATTGATAAAACTTGATGCTGGTATATTAGAAAGGGGCCTCGAACATTTCAATTCATACCCATTTGCTCAGTCATGTACCTACCCTCTAGCTTTTATTCTCCACATAAATCAAATTTTGAATTTCCTCAGTTGCTCCCCAAATCTTGGAATTCTTCGCGCTTCAGTTCGCAGCGCAACATTCACTTCTCACTCCCCCTCTCCCACGAAAATCGATAGCCGCGTGTCTAGCTGTAATTCCTGGACCCTTTGCGGTCCGACAAGGTTTCCCATACCCTGTATTGGGTAATAATAGTGAGTTACGTGCAGTAGTTCCAGTTCGCCACTCCCAACGTCAGTCAAGCACTTGTAGGCCGGTCGAACCAGTCCGAACCTCCATCCGCATGGTCGTGTCATCCAGATAACGATCTGGCGCCCAGGCAGCTCGTGAGGGTCTTTTGGTACATTTACCAGGATAATTGATGTTACGGCCATCTATCACTCGCTTATTCGAGGATGTTAAAGTAACTAAAACATGGAAGCTATGGCAGTCAGTTAGTTCGCTCAATCGCGGACGACAAGCTTTTATGGCAAATGGTACTTACGCTGTGGCACGATTGTGTCAAAAAATTCGTAAATTCAATGTAAGATTCAAGCTCGCTTGATTTTTTTACCGCTTGATGCTAAAAATAGTTTTCTTCCGATCACTAATGATTACACTATATTAGGTTGCTGCATAAGTTCTGTCCGATTTGAATTTTTTAAGTTCAAATTGTCATAACTCCTTTCAAAGTCAACTTTTTCTCAAGGTCTTACTTCTTTACGTTGAGCAATTCCTTGGCTATCAGATACATTTTGAAACCTGCGAAAATCCTTGTTAAGGAAAAGCAAGAAAAGAGAAAAGCACATCTCAGAGAATCAGCTATCACCTACTTTGGTCTTCGCAACTGTGGAATGAGTGACTAAATACAGATTGTCTTCCTGGAAATTAGTACACTGTTTGCTGGTTTGCCAAAATGTCCTCTGAACATTGCAGAACAAAAACTAATGATTTATTATATGATAGTTGTCACGCTGTAGTAAAATCGACGAAAAAACTTCTCCTACAATATGCATTAGAAATTGGCTCAATTATGTGTCATTTCGAGATTCCCAAAGCTACATAATTACAAGAAGGGAATTATCTTTTTCAGATGCTTGTCAGAGCGCCATCCTACATCAAATTTGTACTACTCATGTTCCTCTGCGAATAAGTTCACAGAAACGCACTGAATCATTTTACTCCTTTTACCTTTGAGTTCAAGCTTTTTCTACTCTCTACAAATTTGATCGATACTTCTACAACGTTTTTATAATGTTGTATTCTGTGGCAAACAGATTTTCACTTTTCCAAATGCGTTGACCACATATTTTGATCTTGCGTATACTTCCTAGTTTCTTTTCAGTTATGCGTTTAGTTGCTCACATCAAAGAAATAAACATACTGTACGTCTGCGAAGGCACACGAAATAATGTGCTTTGTAGTTTCCAAGATTCCGTTGCTGATTCTTTGCCTATAAAAGTAATGAACACTGATATCGCAATCTGTTATCGGGAAATCGCGGAAATACTGACAGTTGAAATCTCAGATAATAAAGATTATTTTTAGTACATGTTGGAGCAAAGAATATTCTAGAGCACTTCATATTGTTGGTGCTACCTCAATAGCATTCTTCCTAAAAGTGCGAAGTTTGAGGTGCTGAAAGATGAATGCAACACTGCACAATCTGTTTTGGGCAATTCATTCCTTCTCCTCCTCTCCCCCCCCCCCTCCCCGCCTCATACCATAAATTATAACTAACTTAAGTCTTTGCCATACATCGATCATTAAGTCATCGACATTGTCACTGTAATATCTGCCAAAAAATTATGATTGACACTCAACTGTAGGTGTCAACGCCTGTTCACCTGTCGCTTTGGCTTGTGTGTCTTCACGCTCGGCTGACTATTATTGCCTCTTTTCACCCAGATGGTTTCGCTCGTCAAGGAACACCCCGCCGCAAGATCGACGGGTTCAAAAAGAGTGTGGAGAACCGGGTTTATGCTGAGAGCGGCGCAATCTGTCGTGAAGCGAACGTTTCCCCAGCTACGTACCTTCGCTAGGGGCCGTTGAGCACTTTGGCAAACAAAGCCGGAGCCATTGGATGGAAACCGAATATGCGCTTATGTTACGTAATGCACAGGTGTTTGGCTTTAGGAAGAACAAAGAGAGGCGCATACATAGAGAATGACCAAAAAAGGCCGAAAATGTATCGCGATTACTGTAATGCATGGTGATTACAATGTACTGTGGCGTGTGATCTACCCACAGTAAAAAGTGTCATAATTGGTGGATTGCGGTCACCGCTGCTTAGAAGGAAAAACTCATGTGGAAGAACAGATTTTTCAAAGTCAGAATTTTCTCTTTTTCAAAACATGGTATTTCCATGCTGAACTTGCACTCCATCAGCGACTTCGGATTGGCTCAATTTCACAACGATGAAAGAACATTTGCAATAATTTCGCCTAAGCCCTGCCCGTAGGTGTTGAGGAATGATTTTTTCGTTTTTTGAAGCCGAGACATAATTTCATTTCATAATCTTCGACACTTGTTTTTGAGAATCCTGCGTGTTTTTTGCGAAATTGCAGATGCGCAAAAATTGAGCTTTTGAGCAATTCAACATTAATTTTGTTTCTCTAGTTGCTAGAGTATTCCCATTAGCTCAAGTTTCCCAATGTACTACAGTAATCCGGCCCCACCCACTCTTGATTACAAACTTTGAAAAAATGAGCACCCATGTACCCTAACAAGTTGAAACTTGTGTGCTACTTCAATCTCAATGGCTTTTCTGATTTAAATGCAAGAGAAAACATGTTCGAGATTGTCCAACAAAAAATACGTAGAATTCGAAGTTTTTTAGTTCGCAACATGGATATTGCATAGCTTGTAATACACCAAGTCACACTCTAATTACTCTCTTTGACCTCCCCTCACCCTAAGATTACGTTTTCCCAAGAAATCGTCCCCCATTTCCTACCATCACTCAAAAGGCCACCTGTTAGGTGACATTGGGCGGGGTGACCAAGCGTCGCGCCATTACCATGACCATATTTGAATTTCGCGCTGCCCGCTTTGTGTTCGCAGCTGACGCCGTTCGCGCCGATTGTGTAAAAATAGCTTATCGCGCAGCGATCAAACTGATCGGAACGCAGCGGTGGGCGGAGTTTGATCAATGGTAGATGTTTCTGAGCGAACTCTCATACTTATAGTACGGCGATATCAAGGAGATGATAAACAAAGTTGGGAATGCAGACTTCAATATGCTAAAAAATTTAATGACGTATCATCGCTTCAACATTCGTGTGGAGACGGTTGCTTCCCTGATTTTCAGGATAAACTTGTTAAACCTCCACGTTATAACATTGTATTTTGTACACTCTCGTCAAGCTTATCCTTAATCAGGGAAGTCCGCAATCCGCCTCCACACAAATATGGGAACCGATCATAGCAAAGTTGACCTAGGGACGTCTTTATTTTGCTACAGTGTAGTTTTCAATTAAACACCGATTTTACTGAGGGTTCTGCAAGCGAAATCATAATTGTTTGGATTGCTAGGGAAAGAATACTTTCTATTTTACAATGCAAAGGTATTCGATTTTTTTCATTTCTCCAAATAGAATTTTCTGGTGTATAAACAGAATTAAAGATTTTCATTAGACTGCCAACCTGTCACATCAGATAAGGAAGGGAAGAAAGTAAATAACAGTTAAAATGGGAAGAAATTTCTTACTCCGATATTTGATGAGGCTACTTTCTAGTTGATTAGCAAAATTTTTCGTCCAACTTTGTAAGCACAAAAGTTTTGATCATTATCTATACTCAGTCGAATTGCTTGTAAATCTTCCGTCTTTGTCTGAAAAAATAATATCAAGTACCCGTCCCATTTTGGGGACAACCAGCTATAATGCTCAAACAGTAATTACTTCATATCAATAACCAATCCGACCAAACTCGATGTTTTTCGAAAACTGTTCCGTGTTGGAAACTTGTCCATTATTAATTGGTAGTCTCGCATACCAAGGTCCAGAGAACTCGTTTATTCAAAAGTTAAACAATACTTCAATCAACTATATCAAGAATCTATCATTTAATTTGAACTTGTTCTGGGTGTTCGAGAAAAAATTGGCTCACCAATTGGAATTTGCTCTTTATCACAAAAGCAGCCTCATACTATTAGCTCAATCCTTGTCTAACTAATCCATTAGCCATGAGGATCAAAGTCTAAAAGTTTGCATGCATTCCAATCGGCATTCCCATCTGAGAACAACATTTATCGTACAGGACAGAACAATTAGGTACATCGAGGCCTTGGGAACCTGCTCATAACTGTAGTCAGTAGACAAGTGATCTAAAGGCAGCAAAGTGCAGATTATCGGTTAATTTCACTTCAAAGCGCTCCGACATCGACGAACTTAGATAAGCATCATAGACGTTTCTGCTACAAATTTGCAAAACTCTGATAGATCACAGTACGTCTGCAGCTTGTGCTCATGGATGCAGTAAGACATAATTCCTTGTTACATGTTTAAGAGAGAACCATTGCTAAAAGTTAGTTTGATGAAGGGAGCGCTTTTGATAGGAATGAAGATGCACGGATAATTTTCTTAACCTCGTCACTAAGAGCCAAAATATGGTTTGTCCCTTAGATATGTACCATCAATGTAATTCATTAGTTTTTATTTAGTTTTTTTAGTTCAACTTCATCAAGCAGATGAACTACGGCAGTTTTTTAAAGTGGATCTATAGTTTTGGCCAGCACTGTATAAGTAACTTTCACAAATCTCGCGATCCATTCTCGGGGGAAGACGGTCAAAATCTATTCCGACAGAAAGAAGGTACGAAGTTCGAAAGCAGTGTGACAGAACTTCGTGAACAAAATGTCATAATAATCTTAGTAAGTAGTCTCCAAATTAGTTATTGCCAAACAGTTGAACACGTCTCTCCATTTTTCTAATGAACTCCTAAACTATCTGAAAAATCGAATTATGTCACAGAGTAAATTTGGAAAAAACGCATGGACGCTATGTACGTCACTGCACTTCGATGTACAAATTGTGCATCGAAAATCTAGCCAACGCTTTTGTTGCCGCGTTTTTTGTGGTCGCAGTCGTCGGACATACTACCAACCAACAATAACCTGTCATGTTATGTTACGGTAACTCAAAGGCACTTCCAGGCTAAATCTAATCCCTCCGCTTAGTGCGTGTTATATAGGCCCCAAGAGAGGAGTATGCGTTGGTTCTGTTCGCTAAAGTTGTCTTTGAAATGGAGATAATGGGCCTGGAACAGCCAAAGCGCTATCAAGCCCCGCCCAGATCCTATTAAAGGCAGCGTCCAGGCAAGATCCATCCACCCAGATTAGCACATAGTTGTAAAGAGGGGCCCATGAGTATCCGATCTGCGTTGGTCCAATCCTTTGACGTGCCCTCTAAAAGGAGATACGGGCCTGTGATATGTATCACAAGTCGCCCCTTCGTATCACAAACCACCCCTGAGGACGAGTGCTTACGCAGGTGTGCGGTTGCATTGCAGTTGCATTGCAGTTGCATCTGCACACTGCACTGCAACTGCATCCGCGCATGATGATGGGGACGAACAATTCGAAACTCGTCCGCTCCTTGAAGAGAGGGTCCCCAAGAATCGGGTTTTTTGAAAGTTTTGAACAATTTGGACTTTACAACTGTAATCAGGGCCACGAAAAGGCCCCAGAATGGCAGAAACATGAGAGACGAAATTTTGCCCGGACGCTGCCTTTAAACTCCGCCCACCCATGTACTAAAAGCCGTCAGCGCCCTCAGGACAGGGGTCCCCAGATCGGGTTTTTGGGGGTTCTGGACAATTTGAACTTCATAAATGATCAGGGCTACGGAAAGGCCGGGAATGGCAGAAATGTGTGAGGCAAAATTTTGGGTGGACGCTGCCTTCAGTTGCTGAATACAAACTACGGTAAAGCATGAGGTTGCAAAGCTAACAGAGTTACGTATGTAATTCGCTTGACTCTTCAACTGATCGAGAGAAACATATGATACATCACAACTAGTAAGCTATAAAGCGAAAATAATAACGCAATTATTCTCGATTTGACTTTTACCTTCTGTACTCTACATGAAGCCTAAAGAGGAGCAGAAAGTAGTTTTGTCGAAATAAGTCGACAGACTAATAATTCTAGCACTTCAGTCATACGAAGTTGATGAGTGGTCTCTCAAAAAATCTCACCTAAAATAAAAAATCTCTGGACCGCCAAAACTCCATGAAAAACAAGGAGCAAAACCTTTTCAACGCATTTAATGATTTATACCAGCCAAATCCATTGATTACCAGCTATACGGCGGCTTACGAGTTACAAATTCCAGAAGTGTGGACGTTTACCGTCACCATGAAATGGAAAATCTCAAGTTTACAATAATAAACTATGTTTCAGATAGAGTGAAGGACGCTGATTCCGAATATGTGTTCCTTTCTGCTTGAAAATGATTTTTGGGGGCGTATTGAGGTTGCGGAGCTTTCAACGCGACATCGCGTTTATATCGGAAGTTTTGGCGACACCGATGGTAATATAAACGCTGCTGGATTACGAAGGCGCAGGAGTAGTATTAGTTGAGCGGACGCGAACCGGCGCGCACGTATCCTCACCGTTGCAAATCCTGCGCCTCATGCGCTCTGCGGCTAATAAAGCCGCGATCGCACCCAAAAGTATTGCGCCTTCGTCATGCACAGCCTTTATGTAGGAAGGAAGCTACCAATTGATAATGTTTTCATTGCCCACTAGAATCTACCACTGCATACACTTCACGAAAGATGAAGTCGGTGTTTGGTCTCAGTATGCAACTATTCCAGCGCTAAATTACAGGGTTGCTTTCAGCTTACGCTTATCGGGTTTTTCAATGCCCCAAAAAATTTGTATGCACGTGTGAAGTGCACCAGAAAGATGTACAGTCTGCTACTGGGACCGGCCGGTAGATAGATGCCATAACAAAGGTATCCTAATTTTCCTAAATTGGACCAGCTTAAAACACGTTTAGCTACCAAAGAACCTGCCGTGCAATTGTTTGGGAGAGCGGCTGCGAGGCACAGTGGTGCGCCCGCTTCACTTGCTTTGCAAAAAGAGAAGTTACGTCTCGTACTCTTAAACTAGGGTACCATTTTCTTCGAACTGCTCGAAACGACAGTCACATGTTCGGCACAGGTGGCTTTTAAGCAATTTGCATTTGGTTTTTGGGGAAAAGCAACGGGGACATCAGTCACTAACTTCCATGTTTCCTCTTTTCTCAACCTCGGCCTACTAACCACACAAAGGAGATATCGCTTTTAAAGCAGAAAAGACACGACATTTTTTAGTCGACGTATATGCGTAAGTACTACTCATGCCTACTTATGTATTTCCAAAATAAACTTTACTCAGCAGGTTATGTCCCTTTCTATTTCTACTCAAGTCCCCATACATGCAGCACTTCTTCTGTTTGCCACACGACAGTGCATTCATCGATTTTCATCGCTCATGCTGTCGAATAACAACAACTCTTGGGCACACACTGTCAAAACAACCTCATCTGAGGCCGTTTAGTTTGGTAGTACAATTTACACAACCTGCAGCTAAACTTTTTATAGAGACCGGATCCCTCGGGAGAAATAGGATCGTCTTGAGCAATCACAATTTTATAAAAATCGGTTGAAATTCGCAAGTCAGGGTGGACTTCAACGAATGCCAAAATTTTCTGTTGGTTTTCATACCAAACAAAAAATTATTGCTCCCAATCCTTAACAAGTGCTTTCGTATACCTCAAAAATTTAATTCTTCTTGCTCTGACGGTTGAAAAAGTCCCTTCCCTTAAGCTGTTCAAAGTCTCCAATTGTAAAATGACACTCGTCTGCAATTTGACAAAAACTAACTTTTTAGATTTATGGTTGCCAGAAAAATATACGAGAATGCAAAGGAATCATAGAGCCTGGCATTGAAAAGAGTTTGGAGATTTTATAGCAGATAATATCAATGTTTAGGTAGGAAAACTATGTTAATCATATTTCTCCTCGTTGGATCTTTCTTTTGGCCCAATTTCACACCTTTCTAGGGCAGGGCCTTTTCATTCCTTGAATTTGAGAAATAACTACGGAGAAACTGAAATCATTCAATCAAGAAAGCTAAGACAACCCAAAGCGTTGTCTGAATATATCACTAATTTTGTGTCCTGCACTCCTCGGCATTATCAAAAATGCATCAAAGAGTCGCACTGAATTCTCGAAAATTTTCTAATAAGGGATGGATCCTCGGTCAAAATGGGGTACCCACACGTGATGCATTTCATTGTGCTTTGTCTTGGGGCACTAATACCGAATCCGTGTTCCTTAGCTGCTCAGTGATCTTCTGGCAGAAGTTACGAGAGACTGGGTGTTTTTCTACCTTATGGCCCTCTAAGAATACATATCAGGCCTCGGACAGAGTTCAAGCGATTTGATCGTCGCGATTCAGTCGCTACTAGACAAGTGTTACGAGTTCATTGCATGCCAATCTTCTTGTATTTCGGTTGTGACAGTTAGTCACGATTAGTCGTGTTGGAAAACCATCACAACCGGAAGACAAGAAGATTGGCATGCAATGAACTCGCAACACTTGTCTTGTAGCGATTGAATCTACAAAATGGAAGAATGATTGGAACATAAGTATTTTAAATTTTTTACCACTTCCTCCATAGTATCCACAGTTATCCATGCCGACATCCTCCACAACTGACATTTCTCGGCGCCGTTAACTCAAGCGATCCGTGTTCATCTTGGGCCATCGCTCGTAACTTTTCCCAGAAGACCATTGAGCAAGCCCAAGACCAGCACAATGATATGCATCACGTGTGCGAACTCCATCGAAAGAGGGTCCTTCCCTCGCAAGAATTCTGGGAATTGAACCAACAGTTAAGTCTAAAAACTCTAGAACAAGCTGACTGCAGGTACGGGATACACTCAATTCCCTAATACCTGATTGACCATTCTAAGTTAAGGACCTGAACCCGATTATATTTTCTCAAGATATTACTCTATTTTTGCAGCTATTTGTTCATGCCGAGAAGTTATTGCTCATTTTGTACAATAAGTTGACTTCATCCAATCATATCACGCATGCAAAGTACTGTCTGGCCAGCCACCTTCAATGTTTTGCTTCGAAAGATGCTTCAGTATTGATATAACCATGGGACGATCTTAATCCTGCTGTTTATCAGGCCCCAGTGATGACCAGTTGAACAAAAAACAGTTTATTCTCATGATATTCCAAGCTCGACTGTCTTGGCATCGTTGGATACTAACTGCCTTGTCAGTTTGATTACTAGGATTAGTACAGTTTCTTCTTACAATTAGAAAAATATACTTGGAGGTACTTACCGTGTTAGCTGACTCAGTGGATCTTATCATTCCCTTGCACGGCGATACTGCATCTACAGGTTGGGGGAAAGTCCTTGAACAATTTTTGATCCCCTTGTATGTTTGACTTTTCCACAAATTTTTGTACGCTAATCATATGTGTTTGCTTATTAAACCTTTGAGTACAAGCCCTTAAAGATCTGGACTATCAGCTTTTTTTCCTATCAGAGATGTGCCTTCTGGAATGGAGCGAGCGTTGGTGGAGAAGATGCATGAGGAGAGGATGGCTGACCAGCAAATTGCGCGGGCTTCCCAAAGTACACAGATCCGGGTCTTTTTCACCCTGCGTCGTTTCCAGGATATGAAAAGCACCCAGGACTGTTGCATGAGTGCTAAATTGGCTACTGCGAACAGTAACGAGATTGTGAAAATCGCTCGCCAACGCCTTCGTCGCAATCCTCGGCGAAGCTTGATTGAGCTGGCTTCAGAGCTGTCCATCTCTGGCAGGATAGTCTCCGGCATTGTCAAAGAGGACCTTGCGATGAAGCTTTTCAGGATGCTAAAATTTCATGCTTTTTGGGAGGACACGAAGCTGTATTGACTGCGCAAATGCCATCGACTGCTTAAACGTCTCTCCAAGGCACGCAACAGAACGGCACTTTATTCTGACGATAAAATTTTTACCGTAAAACAGGTTTTCAATCTCCAAAACACCAGAATCGTATCCTAATCGCTCTGAGAAGCCATCAGCAGGGGTTGACTCGCTAAAGTGGAGCCTCATCCGGTTTTCCGATGGTTTGGGTGGCGATCACTACCGGCGACAAGATGCCACTGTCCTTAGCGCTTCAGGGAATCAAGGTGGACGCTGCTATGTAGTTGGATAGCATTCTGAAGAAGCAACTGATGCCCTAGACCAATATCCATTCTGCAGGGAAAAATTGGTGCTTCCAGCAGGTGCCGCACCTGCGCACACAGCAAAGGTTGTTCAAGCACGGCTCCAGGCCTCCGTTTTCGCCCAATCTGAATCCCGTCGACAATAGCGTCTGGACAGTTCTTTAGGCCAAAGCCTGCGCTCACCCACGCAAGACAGTGGAGTCTCTGCGACTTGCTCTTCAGAAGGCGTTGAAGAAATTGTCGTGAAGGACCTCCGTGCCACCATGGACAGCGTTCCCAAGCGTTTTTGAGCTTGTGCTGGCGTCAGAGGAAGAATCTTTGAATTGTAATGCCAGTTTTGTATAGCAGACAGTTAAGTAAACATTGCCTTTTGATTTCATGTGATCATCTTGCCTTGCTTCATCATTACGTCAAAAATACCGTGTTCATAGACTTTCCCCCAACCCTGTACCATAAGAGACTTTAATGCATTACATCAATTTTTCGACTTTTTTCAATCATCCCGGTTGCCGGAATTTATAAACGCTTTACTTAACTACCTAAAGTTTTCTAGATTTTAAAGGATACAAGTTATTATGAAGGTAATCTCTAACCATCCTCTACGCCATTTCGTTTTTCTTGCTCTTTTAAATGCATGTCTAAACATGGCTCCAGCAGATCCAGTCTTCAAAATTCAAGTACTAGTCATTTTGCCGAACACCGTTTCAATAAATGTCCATCACCAAACTATATCATGATGAGCAGGATGAAAATGTAGTCCTGCTCAATGGATTTTTTACCAGTAGCACACTATCATTCCCACCTCAAAACGATTGATATGCCTTATTTCCTTACTAAAGACCGAATGTCCAACCTCCTGCGAGCTATCGTTGATGGCGACAGTGGTCAAAGAAGTCTCACATGGCTAAGCCAGCTTAGGGCAGCAAAAAATGTTTATTGTGCCTGTTCTTCGCTTTCCAGAAGCTATAGCGCGGCAAGTGAACTTGGGATGAATTCATAATTTGAGGGTAGACGATGTAATCAGAGAATCATCCTTATTTCAACAATGTGAACATGAGCTTATGCTAAAACTTCGTTGAGGTGCCAGGTGAAAAATAAAGAAGATGCTCCTTCGCATAGCTTTTCTCTCGAAAATTGAGACTGACAAAGGATTTTCTTAAGGACTGAAGAGATCTCATGACCTATTTTATTTCTGAGATCTGCACCGGGTGAAAGTTTGCTGAATCTGATATATTTCAAAGTATTCGTACAGATATGCTGTAAGTACGGCGATGAAAATAACATGAACACTAACTGATGTAAAACTCAACAGACATCTTTTTTGCAACGATTTAATGTCCTGAAGCAAATAATCCCAGGAGAGAATACAAAAATAATGAAAACTTGAAAGAGTATGCATAGAAATGAATAACTGATAGAATCTGATGCTGGCAGACGGCAAAAAAATGTGACCTCGAATATTTCGATACATCTAATTGCTTGATCATCTACCTGGACCCTTTAGCTTTCAATCACCACAAAAAACTATATTTGAAATTCCCAACCCCTCCCAAAATCTTGAATCTTCGCTGTTCACTTCGCAGCGCAACATTCACTTCTCACTCCCCTTCTCCCACGAAAATCGATAGCCGCGTGTCCAGCTGTAATTCCTGGACCCTTTGCGGTCCGACAAGGTTTCCCATACCCTGTATTGGGTAATAATAGTGGGTAAGGTGGTAGTGGGTCCAGTTCGCCACTCCCAACGTCAGTCAAGCACTTGTCGGCTGGTCGAACCAGTCCGTGCCTCCATCCGTATGGTCGCGTCATCTAGATAACGATCTGATGCGCAGCAGTGCACGAGGGTCTCTTAGTACAATTACCAGGATAATTGATGTTACGAGTCATCTATCAATTGGATAGTCTAGGATATTAAGGTGACTAGAGCGTGCCGGATATGACAATTATTTTAACCGCTGATGTTCAGCTGACAATCCTCAAGGTTAAAGATATTCAAAACTCAGCAGAGACACGGGTCACAATTGATAAAGATCAGAGTTCTTGCGCGATTTTATACCCAAAACTTGATGCCAAACATGGTCTTTGATTCTAAGTAAAAATGTTCACACTTCACTTTGATAATGATCTATCCTTAATTGTCTATCGTCCATTAAGGTGAGCTTTTTTCACAAACATTCTAGGAATCAGCTACTGCTACTTTGTCGGTCTCAATTGTGGAATTAGTCTGATGCTCAAAGTTTTTTCTTTCCAAAAATCCTTTGTAGCAACAAAAAACACTCGCGCTGTTTGCTGATTTGTCACAATGTCTTGCGGCAGAACAAAAGCGTCCAAAATGGTCAAGTTATTGTTTTCAAGTTTGTGGCGAAGTCGACAAAAAAGGTTCGCCTACAAGATGCATGGAGTAATTGGCTCAATTATATAAGCTTTAGATAACAATGTATCACTGTAGAAATCAGGTAGATCACTTTTGTATTAGAAACGCTTACTACTACCTTTGCAATAATTATATCTAACAAAGTGTACACTTCTAATGAATTTTTAACAATTTTGCTCGCAAATAAACAATTGCACGAAAGCGCGCTGAACCATTTTGACTTTTTAATTCTAAAGTCACTTTACTCTTTGCGAAGCAATTTCAAGCTACAGCTTCTTTACTTTACCTGGCTCTTCCAAACGGAATGTTTGTATTTGATGGCAATTTTAATGACGTCGACTACATTTTTAAATTCGTGCATATTCCAATACGTCTTCAAATTCTTGCTTAGCTTGTTTATATTTGAGAAATAAACATGCTATACGTTAGTAAAGACGGAAAATGTGCGTCTCAGTAGTTTTTTGGAATTCTGTTTCTGATCTATGCCTATAAAAGTTACACTGATAAAGCCATCTATTATCGAGGAATCACGGAAAATTGACAGCTGAAAATAGCAAATTATAAACGTTATTATTGGTGCATCTTGGAGCAAAGAACCTTCTAGAGAACTTTATATTATTAGTGCTGCATCGGTAGACTATTCTTTCAAAAACTTCTTGAGGTAGTGTAAGAAGAATACATCACTGCACAATCTGGTTAGGCATTTCACCTCTTCCTCCCTCCCCACTCCCCTCCCCCCCCCCCCGCCCTCGGTTAAATTACACTCAAGTTTTTGTCATACATCGATCATTAGATCATTGACATTGTCACTGTAATATCTGCCAAAAAATTATGATTGACACTCAACTGTAGGTGTCAGCGCCTGTTCACCTGTCGCTTTGGCATGTGTGTCTTACGCTCCGCTGACCATTTTGCCTCTTTCTCACCCAGATGGTTTCAATCAAGGAACACCCCGCCGCAATACCGACGGGTTCAAAAAGAGCGTGGAGAACCGGGTTTATGCTGAGAGAGCGGAACTCTCTGTCGTGAAGCGAACGTTTCCCCAACTACGTCCCTTCGCTAGGGGCCGTTGAGCACTTTGGCAAACAAAGCCGGAGCTATAGAATAGAAACCGAATATGCGCTTATGTTGCGTAATGCACATGTGTGGAGCCCTAAAGTGAACAACGAGAAGTGTGTGAGTAGAGAATGACCAAAAAGACCGAAAATGTTGCGACTATTGTAGCGTATGGTGACTACAGTATACTGTAGCGTGTGTGATCTACTACAGTAAGGGGTGCTATGATTGGTTGAACAACCCAAGGTCATTCAAAATGGGCAATGCTTGAGGCATTGCAGACTTTTTAAGAATTTCTCAAAATACAGTTTTTCTACCTTAAGTTTTTGAAAGGCATTGCCCATTCTTTAAAACTCGAGTCAGCTCAATTCCAGAGCGCGAATGAAGGGCACTCCGAAAAAAACTTAGGTCTGACTTCACATCAGTAGGTAACGAATCATTTATTTCTCTGCAGACAAAGGAATCTATCTTATTTACATTCTTCATGCTTGCTTGTTTGTGCGCTTGCGTATTGAACTGGAAGCTCATGATACCTAAAATAGACAAATATCTTCCAATGATATGGCTATTCAATATATCAAGATACACCACAATCTTTTGCTATTCCCGCCCCTAAGATTATGTCTTCCCAAGAAATCGTCCCCATTTCCTACCATCACTCAAGTGGCCACCTGTTAGGTGGCATTGGGCGGGGTGACCAAACGTCGCGCCATTACCATGACCATATTTGAATTTCGCGCTGCTCGCTTTGTGTTCGCAGCTGACGCCGTTCGCGCCGATTGTGTAAAAATAGCTTATCGCTGCAGCGATCAAACTGATCGGAGCGCAGCGGTGGGCGGAGTTTCATTCAATGGTAGATGTTTCTGAGCGAACTCTCATACTTATAGTACGGCGATCAGGGAGATGATAAACAAATAGGGAATGCCTTCAATTTGCTACAAAATTAAACGCTGTACCAAAGTTGACCCAGGGACGTCTTTATTTTGCTACAGTGTAGTTCATTCAAACACCGTTTTTACTGAGGGTTCTGCAAGCGAAATCATAATTGTTTGGATTGCTAGGGAAAGAATACTTTCTATTTTACAATGCAAAGGTATTCGATTTTTTTCCTTTCTCCAAATAGAATTTTCTGGTGTATAAACAGAATTAAAGATTTTCATTAGACTGCCAACCTGTCACATCAGATAAGGAAGGGAAGAAAGTTAATAACAGTCGAAATGGGAACTTTCTTGCTCCGATAATCGATGAGACTACCTATTTCCTAGTTGATTAGTATAATTTTTGGTCCAACCTTGTAGATACAAAATAGTTTTGATCATTATCTTTACTCAACAAAATCAGGCGGCTTATCCATCTGTCGTCATTGTCTGAAAAAAATAATATCAAGTACATGTCCCATTTTTGGGGACTACTAACTACAATACATAAACAGTAAAACTACAATACATAAACAGTAATTACTTCATATCAATAACCAATCCGACCAAACTCCAAGTTTTAAAAAATGATCCCGGTCAAAACTTATCCGTCACTTACTGACAGGTCCGCATGCCTGGGTCTGGTAAAACCCTTTATTTAAAAATCAAATAACACTTCAATCAGTACATGTCAAGAGATCTATCAGTTACATTAAACTTGTCTTGAGTATCTGGGAATAAATTTGTTTAGCAATCGTCTTTTGCAAAAGCAATAAGCAACCTATTGTATCACCTCATTCCTTGTCTAACTAATAAGATACATCAGTCATCAAGATCAGAGTACAAAAGTTTGCTCGCATCCCAATCAGCACTCCTATCTGGGAACAACATTTATCGTATAGGACAGAGCAATTACATCGAGGCCTTGGGAACCTGTCCGTGACTGCAGTTAGTAGACAAGTAATCTAAAGACAGGAAAGTGCAGATTATCGGTTAATTTCACTTCAAAGCGTTCCGACATCGACGAACGCAGATAAGCATCATAGACGCTTCTGTTATAAACTTGCAAAACTCTGATAAAAACCACAGTACGTCTGCAGCTTGTGTTCGTGAATGCAGTAAGATAAAATTCCTTGTGACATTTGGAAAACCAACTACGGCTAAAAGTGTTCTTGTTGAAGGGGCGCATTTGGTACGAAGAAAGATGCACGGATAATCTTCTTAATTTCATCACTGAGAGCTTACAAGATATGGTTTGTTCGCCAGAAATGTTCCCATAGATACAGTCTGGAGCAGCGCGTCCGCATCGGCACTGGCCCAGCGAGATGGATTAAAATGAAGAGACGCAGACTGCAAAGCGGCGCGAATCGTTGCGAAACGGATTCCCGCCAGTCCATCCGCCTAAACTAAGTTGGAACTTACTATACCATCAACGTGACTGCCTTTCGTTTTAACACGTTAACTCCAGCAGTTTAACACGTTTCGGACCGGTGCTGCACATGGTGCAGCACGCTGCTTTGAAGGATCTTTTTGAGGTTTACAGGAAGTTTTCTTTTAATCCAAGATTATCAAGTCAAAGGCCTAAGCTTCTACTTTTCAAGAAACTTCTGTAGAGCTGTGCCGCCGATATTTGTTTAGAAGATATGAAGACAAATCGAACAACAGTTGCAACGAAGTGCGGCAACGCGAACGACGCGTGCGACGTCGCGACTTTTCTTTGCTTTAGTTTCAAAGAGGAAAACGGTTGTAACAATAGTGATGTGTACGGTGTACAACATAGATACTCTTGAATACTATTAGAAACGGGTTTCTTGTTCCTATCTTTCAAGAATGCATAGAAGTCCCTCTCAAGCGACAAGATTCAAACGCTTCGAATTCACATAGAACTTGAGGTATACAGCTTATCTGACATGCTGATTACAGATGTAGCCCACAGCCTACGGAATAAGTTCCCTTTATTGGCTAACGGCTGAATATACACTCTTTTTCGCCGCGCGCGATTTCGCGGTCCGAAACGTGTTAAGGCGCTTATTCGAAATAGACATGTTAAAGTGACAGAAAGGCAGCCACGTTGATGGTTCCTATGGGAACATCTCTTAGGGACACACGGTAGAAGAACATGTTGACATGAACATTGTCTATAACGTATTTTCAATGAAACCGCGCAATTCTACAGTGTGACAGATACGTATAAAAGTTGGATTTTTTTATTGCGTACAAAGTTAATAACACAGTAACATTTCCCCTTTGCACACTAGCTGAGGTACTAGAATTTTTTTTCGTAGAAAAAAGTGAGAAATTTGATATTCATCGTCAAGCATGAATTTACGAGCTTTACTGAGTTTCTGTTGATTTAATATCTACACAATCACAGTACATTCAGAGCTGCTTACATCCTAAAATAATGCAAACGGAGTGGATACATAATTAAGGATGTTTCTATATTAAACGAACTGAGAAGATTTGACCATATTCAGCTTTTTCGTTTACTTATGACATTATGCGGTATTGAGCAACGATCTCTCATCGAAGTATCGTCTGGTCCGCAAAATGCGAAGCCCCTGTAAAAGGGTTTCTTGCTTATGAAAATCTAGGACATTGAATGGATGTAGACAGAAATTATCAAAACATGTCCATTTGTAATGAATGCTATCTACAGCTGAATGCACTTTTCGTTTGGAATGAATTTATCTACTATGTTTGTTGCAATCTTTCATCAAATTTTGATTCATTTGAATAGAGAATGCAGATATTAGGTGTGACACTCATTTATTAAGGTCAGCAGCCCAAAAAAGAAAAACAACAACACGTCAGTGGACAGAGAGTAGAATCATACCATCTAAGTATAAATAACATCCAATTCTCTAGACTAGGTACCCTCGATATCAACCCATATGTCTTCCCTCAACATGACGTGGATTACATGGCTTGATGAGGCGCCGTCTCGCCTCGGCCTCGCGCCACATTGCGAGCGCATCATTTGGCGCGACGTGGCGCTCAACACAACGTGGCGCAGACTTTTCCACGTTCTTCTTGTTGCCACATCACGCCGAAGATGCGCACGCAACGTGGCGCAAGCCCGAGGCGAGGCGGCGCCTCATCAAGCCACGTGATCCACGTCATGTTGAGGGAAGACATATGGGATGATATCGAGGGTACTTTCTGTTGAAGACATATAGTTTCTATATTGTACCATAAACCCGACTGCAGATGAAGGTCTTCGATACAAGAGAAACCTCAAATAGTTTTCGAGCAGAACAAATTCTGCAAATGGCCTGGGCCCGGATCACTTGATTTTTAACACAGCTTATGTACATACCTCGATGAGCAAAGCGACTACGTTTCCTGCTTCCTCATTTCAATGA
Source organism: Cylicocyclus nassatus (assembly GCA_958299035.1). Classification (NCBI taxonomy): domain Eukaryota; kingdom Metazoa; phylum Nematoda; class Chromadorea; order Rhabditida; family Strongylidae; genus Cylicocyclus; species Cylicocyclus nassatus. Next base: position 71,354,178 of record CATQJL010000316.1, read on the forward strand.
TAGTTCCAACCATTCAAAAAGCAATGGATTTCGGATATTTGCACAATTATACCACAACATGCAAAACATCCAAAAAACCATATCTAGTGTAATGTTTGCTTCCTTGAGTAAAATCCATTGCGACAATGAACACTTTGCGTGACTCTGAGTAACAAGTTCATACTTTAACTCCGCGTTCTTTAAAATTAGGTAACAATAACGTGAAAAAATACTTCGATCTTCGTTGAACATGTGTGCAACAGCGTTCTTGAACACTATCCCATTCTGAGAAAGGATTAAATCTACATGGAACCAAGAGTTTGTTAGATAATCTTCTTCTAAAATCCGGAATTACTCTGCCGCATCAATGCCCTCTTTCCTTACCAGTATCAAGAACATTTGAATTGATCAAACGTTCAGATTAATTAACGAAAAGACCAAAGGAGCACGTCTTGAATGGACAAATTGCCAGCACAAAGACAGGATCGTTTGTCACAACATCTACTCGACAAAGTCTTTGACAGAGATAGCTTTGGTTGAGAGATGTTAGACACGGCTAGAACATAGAAGTTTACTTCTATCGCATACCTTTAAAAGTTCACATTAATCTTTTTATTTTTTAAGTTAATGCCGTGTTAGTGGTCTTACCATATTGATTTGCACTGAAATTCTGATTCATAGTTCTTTCAGAGATACCGATTATATGGAGAGAAAAGAGTTTAGCTCAAAAGACGACCTTTCTTTGAAAACAAATTAATTTGTTTACTCAACTAACTAGAGTTCATGATGTATTAACACAATATTATTTTCAAGTTTTTATTACATGAGGTAGAACAATAGAACTATGTACATGAGATCTCTGGAAGATTAAGGACACTTAACAAGGCACAATGATTACGCCTTAGTCGTTGCCTTCTTCGCCGTCTTGGGCTTCGAGACCTTTTTGGATTTCTTCATGGTGGACTTCTTGGGAGACTTGGCTGCTGATGGCTTCTTGGCAGATTTGGCTTTTGGCTTTCTGGCCTTCTTGGGGCTCTTGGCTTTCTTCTCGGCCTTGGGCTTCTTGCTGCTGGATCTCTTCTTCTTGGGTGTGGTGGCTTTCTTCTCACCGGATGCACCGCTGGCTGGCTTCTTGGCAACTGGCTGAAAATAGGGGAATTAGAGTAAAATGGAAACTACATGAATAAAGGAAATCCCAATGAAATGAAAAAAGAGATAGCTAGAGGAAATTAATACCAACCTTCTTGACTTTAGGAGCAGCAGCTTTCTTCTCAGCGAGCTTGAAGCTTCCAGATGCACCGCTTCCCTTGACTTGCTTGAGATCTCCCTTGATTACGCCCTTCTTGATGGCAGTTCGGAGCTGAGCGTTGACCTAAAGTAAATGCATAAGTTTACAAATATAAAGAAAAACTCAAATATTAACAAAAAGATGACAAAAACATGTACAAAAAGAAGTGAAAACCTTACCTTAGCGACATTTTCTCCGAGTTTGTAGTTCTGGAGGATGTACTTCAGGATGGCAGACTTGGATGATCCAGACTTGTCCTTGAGTTCAACAACAGCCTTGCGGATCATGGCCGAATAAGTCGGGTGAGAAGCGGTCTTCTTGGCACCACTTTTGGACGAGCTTCTGGCCTTGGGCGACTTGGCGACTTTGGGTGAAGTTGGAGCAGATGAAGACATGACGACTGGTGATGACCAACTAACGTTGAGTTGCTGGCATTGCGACGCGGCCTCACTATATACCACGCCGAGTTCCCCCGCCGAGACCCCAGCCGCGTTCACCGCGCCGCGGACCTAAATTGCGGCAGTCTGTGTGCACTTACTCGGGGAAAACCGGATGGATCTTGGGAAATTCACTAGCAAATCAGGAAAAACTTATGGGATCGTATAGAAAAGTATTTTCTCTACAGGATAACATACGATAACCATGTGCTTTGCATTCCTGGCGCTTTTTAGGCAGCCGCGAAGTTGACAATTTTGATCGTGACACTCAACTGGCGCCACTTTCGCATGAAAAATCATAGAAATACAGAAATGAAACTCAGATATCTTGATATTGCCTTGAAACCAAGAATTTTTTCTACGAAATCATCTACATTTCATATTCCTTTCATTAACCAGCGAGATGTTACAACACCCTAAAGTGCCGCCACAATACACGGGTGCGCGCATTACTGCTTGCGAATCTCAGGTTAAAATCATTCAAACTCTACGATTTCTACATAGAAATGTTCCCCATGTTTTTTAGAACAATAGTGCCGTAGTACAGAAGTTTTTATGACATGCTCGCGCCTTAGAGAGTTAAAAAACTAAGGCCCGGAACACGCGCTTCCTCGGTGGCGCCTCCATCCTTCGCAGCCATGAACATCGCTAGGAACAAAGCTTTTTGGGGAAAATCTTCTTCCTTGGTTTTTAACGTTTCTGAAGAATGTTGGCGACTTTCCAGATAGTAAGTATATATCCCCTATGAGAAAAAATTCATATCTTTTGGGGAATTCCACCTAAACAATTTATATAAGTTTCTCGTTATTAGATCTCCCTTTCTTATTTATTTCGTTTCAAAACCCTCACAACTACAAATTTCTTTTGATTTTTATCTACTTGAGTGTTCTTGGTATTTAGATCTCTTCTGATACCGTATCTGTGAGATCGATTATTGATCGATACATCGGTGTTGTTTACATGTTACTGTGCTTTGTGTTCCATGGCGCTTCCAGCACATCAACTCGAATTCTCTCCCCTAACATTTCAGATGAATTGTGGAGAATTTATTTGTTTCACATAGATGTGAGCCATACATGGTATTTTAGTGAATAAGCATGAGTAAAGGGAACTCATAGGGAGGCATAAATGTTGCCCATTTACGGAAGTGACTCAGTGACATTCTCAACCGGGAAACCGCCTACTTCAGTACTAGTCAGCTTTCTTTAGAACAAAAAAAAGTTGGAAATATTAGACATGAATAGTTGTGCCTGCAGTTTGCCTGATGGTTCACATTGAAGTTTTTCAAAGGTAGATGAATCGGAAGCGGTGTACAAGGCCTCTACCTTCATACCTCGCATGGGATTCTGTCTTTTTTGATTTTCCATAGCTCTTTACTGCGCTAGTTGTACCTGAACCTCATCTTTTTGATTTGCACCTCCTCAAAAATTGAAATAGCCAACATCAGTCAGGTTTTGTTGACGTTGATCGTGTTGTTCTTGCCTCTAGGAACTGCTCGCACATGCTTTTGACATGAGCACTTATAAAGCAAGGAAAATGGAAAAAAAACCTTCCGAATAAAATGAATGATGGAAATAGAAGACCTAAAGCGTTAATTAGATAATCTATTTCTTGGAGTGAAAGAAAAGCAATTTTTGTTTGAACTGTGGGTCTTATGGAATCAAGCAACAGCTTCCGGATTGCCCAGCGGAACCGCTCATTATATCCATAGAATAGGTGCCAGATTGGCTAATTCAGGTTTATTATGCCGGGATATACAATAGTTCTGCAACGCAGTGTTCAGCGATTAGTGAAAAGTTAGACTGGAAAAAAGCCAAAAAATTGATATCCTTGATCATGTTTGCTCCAGCACATCCCATTTTGATGTTGTGCTTTTAGTTCATGGTTTACAGTGTATATATCAATAACGTTTTTCAATACTTAGGTCTCTGACTGTTCTCATCTCCAGCTATACAAAGCCATTTCTTGTGTTCGTCTTCCAGCTTTCATCCCATTCACTTCCTTGGCATCTATAGGGTGTGTAGCCACATTTTACGGTAGACGGCTTCGAATCGGGAACCGGACCTAGGTTTGCACGATTGTGAGAACGGTCCATGAAAGGTCTCAGCTTGTGGGACTAGTCTGTAAAGTGAAAAACGCGTATGGGATTAGGGATGGATATGCACTGTGTTTTGGAGAGAGCTTTCTCCACAAATGGGAAAGCCTTCTCATCTTTTTCCTAAATTGTATTCTGCAATTTTTCAATCATCTATGAGCTGAATATAAAATAAATTTGATAGAATAAGTTGAGCAATGAGAAGCTAGAAGTAACCACATATTCGGTTTTGTTTCCTGATATGTTTCTTCTTCCACTCATTGGACTTCACAACATAGACAAGCGGTTCCTTACAGATATAAAACAACGACATTTTACTGTGATTTATTCTCATCTTCATTGGAAAGTACAACGAAGACGTAAATGAACTATATGTGGCACAACAAAGTTTAAATGTATGATATCAAAATGATAAGAAGGTTTAGCGTAGAAAGGCGAACAATAAAACAGAAATAATAATAATACAAAATGAAAAAAGAAGAAGCAAGTTCCCAGAGAAAGTGAAAAAATGCAGAGCAACATGTGATAGTGCGAATGGCAAATCAACTAGTAATTGGCCAAGAAGCAAAACAGTTGGTAAAGTAATTGAGTTAAGCTAAGCCTTCAGTTGAGGCATCTTTGAAACAAATCATACAACTACATAATATTGACGTCAGAGTCTGACATTACTCCGAGGTTAGGAAACATTCTAAAGGAATAATTTCTTCTCGGTTCTCATGTTGGCTTTCACAAATGGCATCTGATCTTGGATAAAATGCGAGGAATCCGTTTGAACCAACCGTTTTTCACATCGTGCTTCGATTTTATCAAAGAAATGGGTGCATTCAGGAGTAAAGCAACATTTTTGATCTCCACTGTTCTCCATTTCGGTCAAAAGCTTTCGTCAATCACTAAGATTACCGTAAGAAAACTGAGTTATTTAAAGTACTTTATCTTTGTTTGTTCCAATCTTTTCTGTATGGCACGATGTCGAAATTGAATGCATGTTTATTAGCCAGCAATACCACCAATGCTATTCAATTTCGATTGCGTCAGTCACTGAAGAGAATAAAACTCTATCAGTGCTTTCGAAACATAATAAAAATTGGACACGCGAATATGTAAACAGAATTTTCGATGAGAATTTCAGAGCTGCCACGCAAAACGTACACGCTACATGGAAAATTGTCTAGTTTCGATGACAGCACGGCTATGGATGGAATTTCTTGGAGAAGGGACTTATACTAATTCTTCCTACTGAGTGCTTATATTAACAAAACCTAAACACTGTTTCGTCGTCTTTCTTTCGAGTGTGGATATTCTCTGTTAACTAAAGTTTTATTCTTAGCCTTTTGGGAAGTTTGATAACCCTTTTCAGGATTGAAGGCCATAACACCTATGTTTGCAAAATCTTACTCGATTGATCCAGAAGCTTTTGTTGAAAGGCTATTCTCTATTCTATTAAAATCTATAATTCCACATTACCAATATTTTTCTCAACGATGTGGGCGACAGTATAAACAGCAAAGATTTCTGTGTCCGTTTGGCTTCTCTGTGTCTTTCTAATTCACCAAATTGCATGGGAACTTGTCCATGTATCGAGCAAAAGCGAAAGTTTTCCTTTATCCAGTTTCAAGGTTGACATTCGACAGCCACTTCGATAATCCGGTAAAATCTTCTTGAGACACCTCTCATTTTGTATGCTTTTCCTAGTATCCTGAAGCAATCCCGGAAGCAAACTGCGGGCTACGGCAATCGATTGTGTGCATAAAAAAGCGCTAAGGCTTTCACGGGGATAGCTAACATATTTTGTAGACTTTTCTTAAAAACTTGGTGGAGCTGATTTAGGGAAGAGTTTGCTTTGGCTTGATTGTAGCCTGAAAATTACTATTCAATTTCGGATCTGGATAGGGTAATGACTGGATGCAATGAAGAAGACTCGTGCGCATCGCGTTTTTTTCATCGTTTTACCATTAACTCGCAAAACTGCATAACGAATAGGTCATTGCTTCTAGCAAAAAGACTTCATTTTCCGAGTGTGCATTCTCAACGCTGGAATTGTTTACTCTTATCAATAATGTTACCTTTTTTGTCAGCTACTAACAAGGAATGCATGTCTAGTCGAAGCAGCCTTTTCACATGGAATGTATAGAATATTGAAGGGCATAAAATGCTGATTCCAATTCTGCCTTCTCTAACTGCAGAACGTTCATAGACGGAGATATGACCGCTTATTAGAGAGAAAAACTGAATGTGCAGTAGGACAAAAATAGTAGTAATACTTTTTCTAGCTCTTCAGTGGAGCAGGGATGATTATCAGAGCACTTTATTCAGAAAAGTGCTCTACTTGATTGCATTATTTGAGGACTAGTAAGATTTTAGCGAATCATTTCATCCAAAACGCACATTCAATTTTTGACTTTAAAAACGCTCGTAACTCCTCATCCATAAACGTTCTGCGGATAAGGAAGGCAGGTTTAGAACCGGCGTTTTATGACCTCCAATATGATATATCTCATTTAAAAAGGCCACTTCGACTAAACAGGATTCCCTTGTAAGAATCCTGACGACATTGTCTAGTCTCCTCGGAATCCAGATTATAAATTCGTCACCTACCGCTGATTTATTGAGAAGGCGATAAACCGACAAAGTCGGTAGTACCACCAAGATAATGAGTAGATAAATCTCTACCGGAGGCCTATAGAATACTCTTGACCTTTCTTCTGTTACCGACCAAAGTTTTGTTCTTACAACTTACGTGCGGAATTTGTGGAATGAAAAATGCAGTAAGTTAGAAGTAAAATTCATTCAGTGTCCTCGACAATGGAGACGTTGAGAATTAACCGATTTGTATGTAGATATTATTGTATAGCTTTCGGCAGAGTGGCAAACCAAACCCAGAACCGAAAATCAGTTCAAATCATCGCTTTGGCGGATACAACGTATATACCTGCTGCTTCTAAATCGACGAAAAGGAGAGAACCGAATAGAACTTTTCTAGAGTCTTCTGTCATCTCCACGACAGTCCGAGAATGCAAGAAAATATGTATAAACTCGACATGCCCTGCGGTATAGCTTACTCTGCACTTACCATTTTTCATCTCTTCAACTGCAACAACGGCGAAAATGAAAGATTGTAAAGTTTCCAGGAATTTACTCAAAATATATTTAATGCTACATTTTGACATCAAAACTTCTCAGTACTTCCAGTCGACACAAGCAATTCGCTACTTCTTCCAAGTCACTTTGTGCATTGAGACAAAGCACATGGTCCAGCAGCTGGCTAGCATTTGCACTTGAGATGCTAACGGAGTAGACAACACATAAATTTCGGATGCATTGTTGTTACCCGTATTTGAACGCGGGGCGAAGAGTCGAGTGCTAGCAAAACAACCAGCGTCCTCGTTCGGGTTTTCGCGCGCAATATGACCTCATCCTACCTCATCTGCAGTTCCTGGGATTGGTTTGGATATTGGAAATAGATCAGAGCGAACGAGGGAGAGAAACAAAAGAAAAACTAAATTCTCAAGAGCTGTGTATGTCAATAAAAAGAAAAAAACAAAAGTATATCCAATTTCCGTTTCGATCCTCTCACTATACGTAAATTAGATTAAGGTACGGCCTTCCCCGGATCTCATTATTAGTGAAGGAATGTAGTAGGAGTTGAAAAAAACCTTCTTGGAACGAGTAGTCAATCCACGAATGGGAATGCGTTCTACAAAAATGTATGCTATTATATAAGAAAATGTTTGCAAGACCTTCAAAATTCGAAGAAATAACAGCTCCTGAATTCACTAGAGGTCAACAAATTTTACGATTACCCACTGCTATGTAAGTGACAGTCAAATCTGTTTCAATCAATAATTGGAAATTATTTTATCCTATAACAGCTTCGTTTTTTCTCTTTCGATAGACTTGTTCTTCGAGTCCATTTCTTGAGTTCAACCGGAACTCCTCAATGAGAAAAGTCCAGAATCAGCAGTTCGAGGAAAGTCAAAATGAATTGGATTAGATGAATACACATAGCAGTGTCACGATCGAGTAGCAGCGCTTGATTATTAGGTTGTTTTTCTCTGAATACATATAATGAAGAGTCTTTTATAGAACCTCTGCGGTAAATGTTTGGAAAAGAACTTCCGGAAGGATTTCAGATGTCGAAAAGCACGATGTTTGCATGTAATCTAATTGGTGCATCCCTCTAATGCTTTTTCGGAAGCCTTCACGGGCATAATTCTCAATGAGCCATAAGCTTCAGCTTACAAAGGCTTAACGAAAACCTGGTGTTGTTTTGGAATGGGGAAGGAGATAGGAAATTGTTTTCTTTTTGAGTGGATCTGTGAGTCAAAGTATTGTACCTAGGCATAGGCTATGATTTATCCTAATTTCACTCGTACAAGGCGCACCTTTTTCGATTTTTCAATCAAGCCCCTCAGCCGCTCCAAAATATTTCGGAAAGGGATCCCTATGCCGTACGATTCTTTTAAGCAATATACAGCATGGTATAGGGTCCTTTGGTTGCAAAGTTCTTTGGCGTATTTGGGCTAGTCAATTTTGGAAAAAAATCCCCCGCGCCTTGTACGCGTGAAATTAGGGTAGTACAAATATGACTTGGTTTTCTCAGTTTTCTTCCAAATGTTCTTTAGTTCAAATGTTTTTCTCTTGTGAAGTTAGAAATAGCCTCTACAACCTATACATTTCACGCAGTAGCATTCACCTCATTTTTCATAATGTTATTTACTATCAGAAACCAAATTTTTATGTCCAATTTCTGGAACTCATCAGACAGAACTTGATTTGCTTTCTGAATGATTTCCCTATCTTATGCTTTCTTCCTGTGTACTTTGCATGAATTGCTCTCACTTTTCGATACAGTACACACGGTAATATGATGCTTTTCGGAGGCAGTAACTAGTTTTTTCTTGCTGTTTGCGCTCTTTGTTGCTTTGCTGCGCACATCTCCACGCGAAGAAGACACACTTGTAATCTGACGGGGGTTTGTATACTAGGTCTTTGTTTGCATGCTCCGTTTGTCACAATCATTTTGGTATACTACTAATCCAACAAAATCTTATGAGCGAAGCGAAAAAATGAGTAATTCTTTGTATATGAGATGTGCACGAAAAACAGGTTTGGGTTAAGTATGTATGAAAATGAAATGTCAATTGGTTGCATATTATTGAGTTACAGAACTTTAAGCTCGGAGGAGAAGGAACTTCACACTGAATCAATATACAATAATCCCAGTATCTGCTCGATTTCTTGAAATTTTTCCCTTCGAACGGATCATGTTAGCTGCTTTCTGTTGTACTCACAGCACCATTTGTCATGATACAATCTTGATTTATTCACACAAACAACTGCGGATTTGGCTTTGAGTTGTTCAGACATCTTACTTGAAACTATTATTCTTTAACTGGCATTACTTTCATCAAGGACATGGTCGCACCATAACATCAGGTGCAGCTTCGGTGGAGCAAAGGTCTCTAAGACGACGAGCGAGTAGTCGAAACGTCAGTCCACGGATGATAATAAAGCTTCACCCAAACTTCCTGCTGGAAAGGCAGCACTAACATAATTTGTGCCAGATTCTCAATAAGAGAAAACAAAAGAATTACTATTCAATTAGGTTAAAAGGAAAAGAATGTCGCTTTTTATTTTCTTGTCATCGCGTCGCATCAAGAATTCCAAAAACTGTATGGGGTACTGTTCACAGGGCAAAGCAAGTTTTACAAAAAGGCATTACTGCTTTTGCGGCAAGCTTAAACGATGTGGATTCGAAGGCGAAACCTAAAAATATTGAGACCGGAAAAACAAAAAGTTCCGTATATCCGTCCAAGAATTTTCTGCGAACTCCAATTTATTCATGGAAGCACATCCCTCATTAAAATTTATATGCGAAAATGCTATCGTTTTTCCTCGGCTAGGCATCGAAAAATTGAAAATTATCGTGCTGTTACTAATTGAAGCTGGGCTGTTTCCGCGTAAGTTATTCTATACTACTCAGCCTGGGAAGTACAAACGTAGATTTTTCCACCTTCTACAAGAATAAGTTCTCGAGCAATGTCAAATTTAATTGAAAGAATAGAAGAAAAAAGGCTAAATTCGGTATTCCTCCAGAACTGACTCTTGTAAGGCTGAAAATCTACGGTTGTACTTCCCAAACCAAGTAGTATAGAACCACTTACACGCGAACAGCCCAGCACCACTTTGGCAGAAGCATGAAAAAGGAGCAGTTACTGTAATTTCAACGCGGCTAGAAGTCCTTAGAAATTTTCTGGACGAGATTAGAATTTTTTTGAATTTTTCGGTCATTTCAAACTCTTTAGATTTCGTCTTCCAACTCCACATGGTTTGCTTGATGCAAAAGCAGTAATGCCATTTTGTAGAGCTTAGAGCTTGCTTTTCTCTATCGAATGGTGCCCCTTACACGTTTTTGTTTTGCCTTGTTGCGATGATATGTATGATAACGGAATTAAAAGCGACATTCTATTCTTTCTAACCCAGTAATAGCTCTTAAGGAACGTAAAATGGACTTTCTATCCGCAGCAGCCAAAGTTTCGGTTACATCATCTTCCTTGTTTTACGGAGTTTAGTGAAATCGCTGTAAAAATACATGATTCAGGTTTCGCCCGGTCCTTCGCTTTACAAATATGTATGATCCACAAATCATGGCCTGTGATTCACGGATGTATCCTGCGGAGCAGTGTGTCGCTTTGGAAACCATTACATTCCTGGGTAAATGGGTACATTGAAGAAACCTGTAATGTAATAATGACTACTCAGTTCACGACATCATAGCAGCCTCTTATAGTCGTCTCTGGAATTTATAACAAGACTTCCAAATCAAGCTGACTAATGCTTTGAGTTCAATCAACACAAAAAGATTTAGCAAAGTGACAGCAAATTGTTTATTTGAACAGAACCTTGATGGAGAAGAGCTTTCCTCTAACAACAAGCAAAAAATTGTTTGCCATCAAAAGCTTACAGGATTTTTATTTGCAAAGCCTACTTCAAATGCTGCAATTACTGCTGAAGGTTTTAGCTTGTCTATGCGAGTATTTCCCAGATGCAGAATTTCAACTAATGATGTCTCCACATCTCTCCACCTCTAGTGTTAAATTTGCCGGGCCCTCATCAGGCTTGTTTTCAACGAAAAGCTTAGAGGTGAACATTATCCTTATAAGTTCATATTAATCTTGTTTACGATGGTCCAGTCAGATGTATGGCATGTTTACGTGTTTGTGTAGCTGTAAAAAGCAAATGTCCACATAAAACATTCAAAGTAGTTGGTAGAGGTTGTTAATGAGACTATGTTGACGAACTACAACTTTTACAAACTCAACGCGGGTAAGACTGAATTTTAAAAACGTACATAGAGTTCTCTATAGGACTGCTTTCGTTATAATCGAAGATGCAAAAAGCATGGGCCAATTATACCATTATACCACTAATGGCTGAAAATATAGTTAGATAGAGCACTCTAACTGTCGTTTATGTCTTATTGTCAGTTAAACACAAACTTCGAGTGCTTCAGCATGCATACAAAGCAGAAGGGCCAAGGCAAATTCATGAACTAGTTGTACGGAAAAAGAAAACAAGAAACAAAATAGATAAAATAGTTCACGAGGAACAGCGTGAGTTGCAGAATAAGCAATTAATAAGAGGCGGAAACGTGCGCACTACTTTTCATCCTTCTTTCATCCTTCCTACTCCTTTTCATCCTTCTTTCATACTTCCTTCTTTATCCTTCTATCTCCTTTTCAGCTGTTAAATAAGCTCTGAACAATGCCCGTGGTTAGCTCACCCTATGCATTATTTTCAGCGTAGTTCATATGTTTATGGGCAAATAATTCATTTTTTTTCCTCTTTTAGAAACTGGAAATCCACAAACTTTGTAAAGTTAGAAGACAGGACAACTATCACCTACTCGTTTCTCGAGAAAAGAAAACCTTCAAATTCACAAACTTGTTGGGAGCATCAGTGCCTACTAGCTTTTCCAAAAGGAAGAAGCACTTTAACTCAGGCTAATTGCTAAGTGCGCACATCGCACTGTCAGCGATATTTCTGAACATCCTGGTTTTGCCCACTATCTAGCCCTCACCACCTGCTGTGAATAGGCACAGTAAACAATGCAGATGTGGGTCACGCCGAAACTGTAGATTATACAACATGAAAGGACTGTAAATGTGGGGTCATTTGAATAAAAATCTGGTGGAAACGCTATCAGAGGGGTAAGAGGCTATTATGTTCATGGTCTCAAATCATGGTGGCAAATGTGCGAAGAAAGAAATACATCAAAGCGTTTACATCTGATATACTATAACTCGACGTCAGCCGGTACGTTACAGAGCCAATTATGTGGGAAGAATGAAGTTTTACACATTCATCTTTTCCATTACCACTTATTTCCCTTATTTCAAGGATCTGTGCAGGGATAAAAAAGTTCCAGAAAATATGTAACGGATATATTTTCGAGCAAATTCTTTTAGTAGTTTCCCTTCTGATACTGTTTTTATAATTCGTTTTGATTACAAACTTTGAGCATTATTTAATCAGTAGATAGTCTAAGACGAGCCTATGCAGTCGCATTTGTCCACTTCTCATTATTTCTAATTAAGAAATTTTTTCAGTTTTTATTCAAATGTTATCCCGGAAAAATCTTGAGATAATTTCCTAGAAGCTCACTATAAACTTCCTCTTTTCTAACATATAAGTGATAGCCCATGATGCCTTGGCAAGATTGCCGTAGAGCTCAATTCATCAAGACAACGATCATGCCATTTATCAAACTCTCGCTTCGAAACGGATGAAAACTCGCTCGGCCTGAGTTCTTTAGCTGTACTAGGGTTGAGATGGGGAAAGTGGGAACTTCAGATGGGCGAAAAGGTTGTACTCAGACGTACGAAGCATAGCATAAGTATGGGGAAGAAACAATTTGAATTAATAGCTTCGATAGACATTGAGAAATTTCGAGCATGAAGCAGATTTGTTACGCTTACATAAGTAGGGTCGAACAAAAAGTTAAGTTTTTTGAGGTTTGCGAGTTCTCAATATGTTCTTAGAATTCTTTCGAGGGCTTCCTGTCGCAATCCTTGCTGGACTGCCTTGATACATACAGTGACCGCCAAAAAGTTGCGGGCAAGCCTCCCTCCCTTTTTTATCGCTCTTTTTCGGAGAGAAAACAAGGATGAAAAAATGTAATAATTGCATGAGGTGGTAGAGCTCTTCAAGATCTACAATCTACACTTAGAGTTTTTTGAGAAACATGTATTCTAAAAATTTTAAGAATCTTTTTTTAAAAAAAGTCCGAAGATGACCGCGTCACAATGTCGCGGACAATAATTCTTCAAACGCAAAAATTTTCTTTTGAGTCCTATTTTAAAGCGGAAACACAAGTTATCCAAAGGGTAAGCATACTACCATATAGAGCTCGTCAAGAACTACACACGGGTTATGGTTGCTTCCCCAAAAAGCGCAAGCTTGAGTTTTATTTTGCTTTTTTCAAAAACAACTTCTAATTTCCTTTATCAAGCCAAATTTTCTCACACGGAAACCTGTTCAAGACATCCCAACAAAGCCGTCTCAATAAAATAGATGCTCTTTGCCATCCTCTATGCATCGCACGTGTGCTGATGAGTTTCTTGGCTGAAAATGGTCCTTGGCACTGCTTGCACATGACCCCACCTGCACCTCACCATTGACTTGTACCGCTTTGCAGGCTTGTAACTCGGCCTGCAGTCAATGTTTGAGCCTGCAATTAGGCTCATTCGAAAGAACGAGACTTCTTGGACACGACGATGTGCAAATGAGTTGAGTTTGAGAAATTTCAGAGATTTGGCGGATGGGGTGAAAAAGTGCACCCTTAGAGGTGATTGGAGTGAGGGCTCTTATGAACACCAGAACAGTCTTAAAGCTTCGAAATGGATCTATTACGAGAAAATTTACAGTTTTGAACTTCCAGGATGAGATTGGTAGCGAAAGGAGCTCTCTTCAACTTTAGCTGAAAAGTGCTTAGCCTACAACTGAAGCTGCCCTCTTCCTCCCCATCCGCCAAATCTCTGTGATTGCTCAAACTGAACTTATTTGCACACCATCGCGTAGAGGAGGTCTCGTTCTTTCGAATGAGCCTAATTGCAGGCTCAAACATTGACTGCAGGCCGAGTTACAAGCCTGCAAAGCGGTACAAGTCAGTGGTGAGGTGCAGGTGGGGTCATGTGCAAGCACTGCCAAGGACCACTTTCAGCCAAGAAACTCATCAGCACACGTCCGATGCATAGAGGATGGCAAAGAACATCTATTCTATCCGGATGGCTTTGTTGGGATGTCTTGAACAGGTTTCCGTGTGAGAAAATTTGGCTTGATAAAGGAAATTAGAAGTTGTTTTCTGAAAAAAGCAAAATAAAACTCAAGCTTGCGCTTTTTGGGGAAGCAACCATAACCTGTGTGTAGTTCTTGACGAGCTCTATATGGTAGTATGCTAACCCTTTGGATAACTTGTGTTTCCGCTTTAAAATAGGACTCAAAAGAAAATTTTTGCGTTTGAAGAATTATTGTCCGCGACATTGTGACGCGGTCATCTTCGGACTTTTTTTAAAAAAAGATTCTTAAAATTTTTAGAATACATGTTTCTCAAAAAACTCAAAGTGTAGATTGTAGATCTTGAAGAGCTCTATCACCTCATGCAATTATTACATTTTTTCATCCTTGTTTTCCATCTGAAAAAGAGCGATGAAAAAGGGAGGGAGGCTTGTCCGCAACTTTTTGGCGGTCACTGTATCCACGAATGCAATTTTGCGAGCGTCTGCGATACGACGTTCAAATGTTTCAAACTCTTGTGACGTTTAAACAGGTGTAAGGACCGCATCGTGCGTCGCCACGAATTTTTGAAGAGCCTACATATAATATCCGTTCCAGTCGTCATCGTATGAGCCTTAGGAGTATCTGCATGACCATGCTGAACCTCAAACTGACCTTTCTCCCTTTCTGTATGCATGATATCCATTCGTAGTATGACCACCATCTCTTTTGGAGTGTCACCTTACCGTGTGAAGTATAGTATTCTCCCGAAATTCTTCAATGTTTCGCTGCACACGGATTGCCTTCAACTGTTTGCAAGCCAATAAGCAATTTGGAGCAATAAGAAACAGGATAGGTTGAGGTTGCTGGGACTGGTAGTGTCTGTTTTCAAAATAGAGTACTTGAAATGCGTTGGAAGAATGCGTTATATCTTTTCAAACTCTCTATGTAATACAACAACGAGAAAGAGGGGCTAAAATCTATAGCTTGTAGATAAACTAAGGTCTAAGCTACATTAATGGAATAAAAAACTATTCAGCAGCTACCCAGCAGACTTTTTACATCGTGGATCAGGTGTTGGCGTGGTTGAAATTTACCGCATACATTACATAAACTGTGAAAATTCTTTATACGATAACTCTCATTACCGCATATTATCTCACATGCACACAGTTTATATAAAAATTTATATAAGCTTCAGTGAAATCAAGTGATTGCTAGCAAAGTAATAAGAATGTCTATAGTTGATTTCGTCTGTGAACTTACTACAGAGTCTACCGAGATTACTGCAACAAGGCCTTATATTATTGATGATGAACGTATTTCCAATCACTTGAGTTTGCTGGTCGTAAAAGCGCATTTTTTAAATTCGACTTTTGAGTGGTTAGAAATGTCCTTTTTGCAAACGAGCGATGCTGTTCTGGTTCTGCTAGAAACTAAGAAAAATAACATTTCAAAATTTTTATTAAGCGATTCTGAGCTGCTTCTACGCTCGTAGTGTATTGCAGCTTTTATTAAAGCTACCGTTGATTCTTTCAGCCTTCTACGGAACCAGAATGAATATCATAAAGTTGCGTCTTGCGGGAATAGTAGAACTAGACTTGATATTTCTCAAAAAGTCTTGTAAAAAGCTAAATTGTGTTTTTAGAGGCTTGTGATCTACAACCAAGTATGGGAACAGCTCAGCATTGCTTTGGCAAAGGCTTGGAGATTTCTGTTTCCTTAGTTTCTAGCAGAGGTAAAAGCAAATTTGTCCAAAAATGTCTGATGAAGGTATAAAATGTATATACATGAGCGTGCAGAAGATCCGTATAATTTTTTGGATTGAGTTCCGAATTTTTCTCGACTTTTCGGTGTAGACCATTATAGTTCAGCGTGGTTGTTTTTGGGGCAGCCAAAAATTTCATTTTTGTCGACATTGTAGTTTTGCGTCAGTGATCGACATTCCATTCCAAAATCCATAAATATCGCCAAAGCTTGTTGAAGTGAATAAAGGGATGTACATAGTGCATCCACCTTTTATCGCACCGCTGCAGATTGCCGACATTTGCCGACAACATTTGCGCGCGAGCCGACCTCGAATCAAAGATATGTTAATACACGCGCAAATGTTGTCAGCAAGTGTCGGCACCGCAAGAGCAACATGTTTGGTCTATGACTATAAAGTGATAACAACTTTATTAGAAACAGACACATATTGAAGCGATCGGTTAATGCTCAAGAACCACTCAATCTTATGGGAAAAATAAGAAAGATTGGAATCAGTACAATGGGAACGATACATTTGTTGTTTACTTCACCCATCATAAAAACCCTGGCGTGCAGCCTAACTCCCACTGGATCAGTACAGAAACCACGCTATAAGTCTTTCACTAGCGAAAATGTCGTCTCTATGGGCGGTGCACCACTGTTGCTGTCGCTCATTAATAAGTCTTCATTTTGTTGGCGAACTTTCTTCTGAAATGATGGAAAATCAGAAACAAAGGAGTTTAAATCATTATGAAGCGCAAGAGAGTCAAATCAAAAAGTCAAAAAATCAAAATTTCCTTTTTGCTCTGAAATCTGGTATTATCGAGCAGTCTACCGCAGATTACCGTAGATTGCGGAGCACATGGGCAAGCGCTTATTAAAGGCACGCAGGGCGTACTTCGCAATCTGCGGCCAATTCGTGCTGTCGACGACGCGACGATGACAAAAGACTTCTTCCACCTTTTCTAAAAGTTGAAATAAAAAAGTAAAAATATAACTAAAAAAGTCGTAAATATAAGTCTATATAAAAGTACAAGTATCTATAAAAGTACGAGTCTCACCCCCACGCTCTCAATAGGCCGAACGGTAAACACGTTTGAAGCTCTTCAATCAATCCCTCAGCGGGTGTGACCATCCAAATATTCTTCTATGATGCTGTCATACATGTCACATTCCACATGCTAAGCATCTTCTTCTACACCTTATAGTCACCAAACGAATTGCACGTGACATCCACCACTATTAGATCTTCACGCAAAGTAATGTAGCGCGATTCGATTAGACCTGTAAGCATGAAATCGTTAGAATTCGGTTATCATCAATACAATATAGTGACCCGTCTCGTATGATGCCAACAAACAGATGCATGCTGAAAGCTTGAAGTCAAGACTCAATAAAACGAGATTCGACCAAAATTAAACCACCTGCTTTTGAATTTAGAGAACCCTTTATATAAGAGTCGTTCTGGAAAGAGAACAGCTAGATACATATAGAATGGTTTAGTGTGGTCTAATTTCACCGAGCTCTCGCACGGACGCACAGATTGGACGCAGTTGTGCCCCACGATAGTTGCAGCATGGAAGACACAGCAGACGACAAGAGGGATGAAGGAACAAGACGCCGACAGCGTCCGCCATGACGCCCTCTCCTCGCGACGACGTATGGCTCTGGTTCTTTTGTGACGCAATGAACTTGCATAACAGAACAGATTTCGCAGCCGTTGCACCGTTTGCCACCGTACCCCCTAGCGCGCCCAACAGGGTGTTCGTGGCGGGACCAGCGTACCTGCGAACTTCAAAGTGAACCTAATGCAGAAGCAGTTCTTGTCCGAGGTTTTGGGCGTACAAGAACTACAAGGACATCAAAAGATGAGCAGTTTTTTTCGCACCTAACACAGGTGATGTATCATACGCAGATTCGGAGTCTATTGCTTTCAAAACCGTTGTCTAAATTGGCATATTCGTAGTTGCTTTTTTTTCTCTTACTTCCAGCCCTGGATCATCGTTCTTTCTCTCTTTCAAGGTTTTTCTACTAGGATAACGAGCGTATCAATGTTTCAATGAAGGTTCCCCAAGACTTATATTCCAGTCACCCCATTCTTCTAGTCTGAGTTTTCGCCATTTACATGGCGAATGCTGTTTTTTTTGTTTCAGTCCCCTCAATTGCAATGAG
Source organism: Cylicocyclus nassatus (assembly GCA_958299035.1). Taxonomy (NCBI): domain Eukaryota; kingdom Metazoa; phylum Nematoda; class Chromadorea; order Rhabditida; family Strongylidae; genus Cylicocyclus; species Cylicocyclus nassatus. Next base: position 71,372,173 of record CATQJL010000316.1, read on the forward strand.
ACGTAAATATGATTATTGATATTTCTCACCTTCATTCACTTCAGTTCCTCAGAGAAATCTTATCCATAGCTCTAACACTGACGATGCTAGCTAGTCAGTGTACTACCTACCGGCTACTAGTCAGTGAGTGTAACTTGAGTCGATGTGTCATCTACGATCCAGAGGATCAGCAACACATCATATCAACTCCAAGACCACTTTATGCAATTAGTAAGATTAAAGAAAGTAAGAGGGGACACATTTTGTGGTCGCATTACGTTTATACTGTAAGTTAAGTCAGCGCCGCAATCAGAACGAATTATAGTTTCCCTTCGGATGCAGCCTTACGTAGGTACGAATAGTGACAAAATGCGAAGAGAAAAGCTGCAGAGTGACAGTGATCATGGGTGCAGATAGCATCGCAGGTTCTTTTTGAAGTTCGCGAGTGCGCGATGGTCCTGCCAGCAAATAGCGGCTTTCGCTTTGCTACGAACGCATACAGTTTCTAAAGCTGTTGCGTTAGACTGTACGTTGGCATGAGCTCAGGGTCAATGGATGGAAAGACCTCAGCACCTCAGTTAAATTGTCACACTATCTTGAGTTCTCAAAGTTATACACGGTGTAAGATCCAAACTCATGTCGTTACTCTTATACACGGTGTAAGATCCAAACTCATGTCGTCACTCTTCCTTGAACAAGACAATAGGTAAATTATACTAGGTTATATGGTAAGATATAACTTTCAACACCTATCGAGGTGATGTTATACAGCTAAACAACTCATTAAGAAGGGCAAAACTCCGAACATCCTTAGTGCGACATTCATTCTTGGCTTTTACCAGCACCAGTTTCCGGAAGATGCTTCAAATAGAAAATAAACAGAATAACAGCTATTTTTTTCGATTTCCAGAAGTATCACCCACCTAAATAGGTCTGTTCAGTTTCTATGTATAATACATCGAAACCCTGGACTGATCTAATCCACACTTGATGGGAAAAGACACTAATTTTCAGTAGTCAGTTGAGCTAAGGGCAATTACGGTGAAATGCAAAGTGGGGTCGAAATGCGTATTTTCCCTAAGTATTGATCCTAGTGCTTTGTTGAGTAAACCACAGGGTCAAACTCTTACAAGGGAATGGTCAGAAGTCGAAGTGGCCAATCCATACAAGCTGCATACCAATCGATGCAGCATAGAATGCTGATTTCAAATGTGTCTTCCGTATCTGCAGAGCGCCTTTGTGGGCGAAGTTATGAGCAGCTTTACTGCGAAAAAATCGTCCACAAAAACTGCGAAATTAGGCAGATCACTGCTCTTTTAGCTCACCTTTAGGTACGAGCCATATGAGCTGACCTAGTTACACGTTTTGGTCCAACACTGGGCCGAGAATGACTTTGTATGGCCAAGTTTGACCTTTACACGCACAATTTCTTAGCAAAATGATGACATTCAACGGCTTATAACTTCGCCTACAAAAGCGCTCTGCAGATAAGGAAGACAGATCTGAAATCAGCATTCTATGCTGCATCGAATGGTATGCAGCTTGCTAGAATTGGCCACTTCGATTTCTGACCGTTCCCTTGTTAGCAATAACTGCGCAAATGCAATTTTAACCAGGGACGATGTGATTAACTCGGCTTCGAAACCAGTGAGTTGAACGCGGTCCCGCCACGAACAACCTGTTGGGCGCTATAGGGGGTACAGTAGCAAACGGTGCAACGACTGCGAAATCTGTTCTGTACTCGCATAGGACATGCAAAGTATGGATCGTTTCATTTAAGAATCCCTGTTGGTTCTAAATGTTATATAATAATTGCCAATGCTATTCGTCAAGCTCCTTACCTGACACAAATACTGCTCTTGAAGCAGATGAGCGTCCGTGACCCTTTGTCGATTCTTTGTCACTCTGCTTCGTTTTTCGCCTTCTTCACCGCCTCCTCCAAAGTACCTAGTCGTCCTGCTCCGTATTCTTCTTCCTCGACGTCAGAGTTACTTTCGGAGTCATTATGAGTAAAGCACTAGAAGAGAGAGTCAGAACGATTGCTGGAGGCAAGGCCAGCTTTCATCCTGACATGGAGGACCCGGGAAGATCTGAATTTACCCCCCTCGTTTTCTTTACCTTGAAAATTTTTTGATTTACCCCCCCCCCCCCTCAACTTTTGAATTCTAAAAATCACTTTTGAGAAGAAAATTGATTTTCTCTTGAGCAAACTTTCCTCCCCCCCTCCCCTCTTCGCCTCCAGCGAAACGCCGACAGGCACCAACGAAAAATAGTGGGTATTTTTTACGCACATCGACACTGTTTTATCAAAATAATATCTTTCAGAAAACAGAATATGTACAAATAATAATCTAATATTAATAAAAAGTCCTGCGAACAATCCCAAACGTCGATATAAATTTACCCAAATCTAGACTTATAATAAACAAAATAAACTAACCCGAGAACCGGAAACCGAGACCCAAGAACCGAGAACCGAGATTTCGATTTCCTTTATACGCCCTTTTTTTTCTGAAACCGAATTTCAAAGTAACACCCACAATTTTTTCTCTTTTTTTGCAACCGCAAAATTTTTTTATTTGTAGTTTTCTGATCTCTTCCACTTCGCCTTAATAAATATCATCCGTGGTTTTTTCCCGAGAACCGAGATCCGAGATCCGAGAACTGGGAACTGAGATTTTCGAAAGTTTTTTCTTTTTTTTTCGCGCATCAACAAGGAATATTTTTAACCCGCAATATTTTCCAATGGCTGTGACCCCACCAACTGTGGCCTACACTATAATTACAACGCTATTTTCTGATACGATGAACTGAACAGTCACAATAAGTAGTTTATTCAAAGAAAAACAACAACCAATAACAGAATAAACATACAGATATCAACGAAGCCGCTCAGTATATTTATACTTTTTTCCGCGGACTTTGCACAACTCTTTAAGAGAGTCGCAGTGTAGATTTTCTAATTTCACGTATGAGATCCCAGCCAAATTCCTTCGAAGGAATTTGAAGAAATTTTCTGGAAGTGGGCACATCGTGCATAATTGACCACATGCACTGTACCCATGTGCAGCCGCAGCCAAGGGTGATTCGCGCCACAATTTGTCCGGGCGAATAATGTTGAATCTCTTCTTTTTGCTCGACCTCGTAAGGGCCAAAAATTTTTTTTGTGTTTCAAAATGTTTTTTGTTTTTTACTTGAAAAAACGAAAGAGAAACTCACCGAATAAAAATTCGTCCCTATCTGTGGTCACGTGGACCATATCCTCACCGTGGCCAGTGATTTCTAGGGACGTTCCCCCCAGGTTCCCCTTTTGGAGGAAGTGGTTCTTGGTGAAGGTCGTGTCTGCTTGCAGTCCACTGGATCCATATCCTTAAATTTACTAAGTACCTTCAATTGTACTCACAACTTCAATTTATCTTATATATAAAGCTGAATATCTGTTTGTCTATCTGTCTGTATGTATGTATGTATGGTGTGTACGTATGTTCCGAATAGAAAATTCTATTTTTGAACCGATCCGGACCAAACTTAGCACACATACACATCGGGCCCCGGCCGGTGTCATAGGCCACTTTTCGTCATCGATCGATATCGATTTTATCGATTTTTTGCAAAATTTGAGCTACGGGGCTGGGAGTTGGCACAGGGGGGGTAATCGAGCATGCTGATTACGAATATAATAATGACAGGGCCGGGCGGAGCCGGGTAAGTCAACTAGTATAGAATAAGTTTATATAAGAAAGCAAAAGTGATGAGATGTCTGTTTTACGCATACTGGTTTCGGGGCTAAGAACTAGACCAGTATTGCGTCCTTCCTTGGCGCCCCCGGGTTTAGAACCCTTTCATCAGTAGTTCCCATGGAAGGTAGCAAAAGGTAGCAAAAGAAAAGAAAGAAAATAGAACAATTTATGAAATGTTGGGACGCTAGATATAGGCAAAGAAGAAAGAGGTACGATTATCGTGGCGGAGTGTAGTTTATGATGCCTTAATTCATTTCCCGCCATATGTTCTCAATTGGCCGCGGCCCACATATTCCGCACCTCACGCAACAGGGGCATATGCACTCCGGTATTTAACCCATATTTACGTAACTGTTATATAAACAATGGTATATCGTTTTGAAAAGATCCATCCCAACCATTCTTTTTTGATGTTAAACTAAGTTCCAATAATCTCTTTCTAAAATCCGAGTATTCTGAACAAGTTCTATAAATTCTTAGCACTTTCGATGTTAATGTATTAAGAAGAATGTATCTTGGTATATCTGACGTGCAGTTTGGATACCTAGTAACCTCAAAATTATAATCGTCCGTTTTGTTATAGAGACAAAATTTTATCCCTCTATCTTTAGTAGGTAATTGTTAGATCCAAAAAGTTTGTCTCCGAAGTTCTAACAGTTGTAGGCTCTATTTTTAATGAAGGGTAATAAATTTCTTTCAGTTTACTGGCAAACCTGCTCACATCTGCGGAAAGGTGTAATATGTCATCTATATACCTAAAAGTATAATTGAAAATTGCAACATTTTGCCTTTCCCTCATTTGTTTTTTAATGAAGGAGTACTCCATGTATGCTAAGGTTAGATCTGCAATTTGTGGCCTACATGATGCTCCTTGTGGTATTCCCTTTACTTGTTTGAATATTCCTCCAGCAAAGCATACATAACTACAGTCTAGCAATATGTCAATCATGTATAGAATATCTTCAATTTGATAATATTTACCTTGAGCTCTAGTTTCATGTGTGTATTGTACTATATTTTTATATACTCTAACATATTTATAACCTTTCATACATAACATAATTAGATTTTAAAGACTATTTCTTACCACATTATGTGGGAGGCTAGTGAAGAGGCTAGAGAAATCTGCAGAATAAATCTCCAGTTTTCTACCACTTCCACAAAGGTCATTGACTACTTGCCTACTGTTTTCTATAGCCCAAAGTATTTAGTATTAATTCTAAGGCTAATGACTTTGCAGTAGTTATGAGAATGTCTGCGAAAGTATGACAATATTATTTGTAAAGTATTGGCAAGGGGTTTCAAAGTACTTTTTCTTGCACCGGTTATATTAGGCCGTTCCGAAAGTAATGTCGCTTTTTTCAAACGTACGCCACATTTCGTGGAACAAAGATGTGTAAGAGATTCTGGTAGCATTTGATGCAGGATTTCATTCTCTTTCTAATGGTTATATAACTATCGCACAAAATTGAATAACCTCTGGGAAAATTATCGGAATCTGCGACCCATGCTTTTTGAGAAGGTGAAGTTTTACAATTTTTTCAAATTTTTATAACAACACCCGAAATGAGTCTAAGTTATGTATGAATAGAGTAGACCCTACGGGAAACAGCACAACTTTTTTCTATTTTTCAGAGCTCGTCATAATTTCTGTACAGATTTTTTGATGGAACCACCGAATTTAACAGGCTCGTCTCAGACACAAATGCATCAAACACCAAGAAATCGTCGGATTTTGAAACTCACAAAAATGGATTATGGTTTTGCACTAATTTTACAAAGCAAATGAGCGTTTACCGCTTCAGATTAGCAATTTTCGAAAATTCCGGGTACAGCCGGAGGCGCCCTGGAAAACCAGAATTATGGTAATTTTGTCTCAGAAAACTTGATGAATCGGAAACCAAAAACAGCTGATAAAAAGAGGAGAAAAAGCTGCGTCGAATGACACCCGAGTTGCTTGCCGGTTGTTGTTCTGTGAGGTTTGAGTTGACCAAATATGGAATTTGATAGCATTTTAAAATTGATTCCAGAAACTCTAAGAAGCAAGCTAAGGAAAAGAAAAAAATTATTCTATGTCCTATAGGGTTTGCTCTATCTACCTGCCACTTGTACTTCTTCGGAAAATAAGTACAAAAATTTTAAAAAATAGCCAAACTTGACCATGGCAAAAAGCATGAGTCGCAGATTTTGGTAATTTTTCGAGAGCTCATTGAACATTATGCAGTGAAATTAAAACCCATAGAAAGAGGATGAAATGCTGCATCGAATACTCCTAAGATCTCTTGAAAATTTTAATTCCATGAGATGTGGCGTTCGTTTGAAAAAAGCGACATTACTTTCGGAACGACCTAATATATCTAAATTTACTAGGGTCTTTATGCATTTTTGGAATCCCATAAATTCTTGGTATTTCTGTATACTCCTCCCTACTAATTATATTCATTTCATTCAACTTATGTTTGTGTATATCTTTTACTTGTTCCTTACATAAATCTGTAAGTAAGTACGTGTGGCCGTTTGTGCCCGTTTGTTGCATCTCATTTTTCAACATCTCCACATACAATTTTTTACAGGTAATACAAAAATTCGAACTGGCTTTGTCTATAGGTGTGATCACAAAGAATTCCTAAATGTATTTTAGGCTACTAGGACTATATTTGTCATTTTCTATCAAATCGTAATTGTCTAAATTGAATAGTTCGGGTTTTATGAATTTTATTACATGTTTTTTAATTTCTACTTCCAAGGCTTCCCTTATCTGTATGTTTGCTTTAGTTAAATTCAGTACCTTACTAACCATTCCCTTAACTAGTTTAACAACGTTTCCCAATATATCCTCTCTTAAAATTTTCTGATGAATGCGGTACTTTGTACCCTTCTTAAACAAATTTTTTAGTTTAATATCTTGAATTATGTCGAGATTTCCTGTGCATATATGCTTCAACTTATCATCTATAAACTGCGGAAACCTATCACAAATACATGCTTAGTTAACAATGTGCTCTACATTATTGTTATCTAATGTTTTAAGTATTATAATTACAAACTCGTACACCAAGTGGTGGATCTAGAGAATATCTTATGGCAAAACGAGCACTCTTGATAATGTTTTCGTGACTTATATGTTCAATAAGAATTCTCCTGATTGTACTACTGTTACATATTTTACCTAGTTTTAATTTTTCCAGATTCCCTAAATACGGTAACGTAATGGTTACTAATGTTGTATCATTACTAGGACTTTTTTGATTACTCCAAAAAGGTTTAGCTATCAATGCCGTATTTTGTATTTGTGTTCATATTCCAGATCAAAGAGTTGAAAAGAGTATGTTCTCGTCCTTTATCACGTGCATATGCCAACGCACGTTACCTTACCCGGAAGAACGTCAACCACACCAATAGCAACTGCAACAGTCGAAACCCCAACTATGCCACAAGTTCGAGGGCGAGCTTCTCGAAGGAATGGAGATGGAGACCCATTTTCCCTTTTTCCTTGTATTTGTATATACAGGGTGTCCCAAAAAAATGTGAACACTGTTTGATTGTTAATAACTTTCTTGCTTTCATGTCTTTCGCCGAGCTTGAGGCACCATTCTATAGAGCGAGGTTCAACTTAGATCTGCAGTGTGGAGCGAATCGTCGATCGCTCTTCATTACTGTAGGATTATGGTAGGAACTTCGACAAGGATCTTAGGCCATTAGAGGCCATATTCTCCTCGGAACAAAACCAAACAAGTCAAAAACTCTCATACTATGGTAATGGAAGCCGCTGATTTCGAATATGAAATTTCCACATTACTGTGATGCTTCTTTCCAAGGTTATCCCAGGTAAATCGTAATAACTGAATTTCCAGCATTTGTCAGAAAGGTGATTACACCGTCAAAAAAGCCGAAAACACTCGTTTTGGTGGGTACCAAGTGATTTGGGGTAGACGAGGTTGTGGAATATAGATTTATTCGCACGGGCGTAGATTAGTCGTGAAGAAGAGTCTATAATACAGTCGGGGGCTCCTTATATACATGGATACAAGGCGGAGCTTGCCCGGGTACAAAGTACAACGTAGAAGAGGTCCATGGCTTAAAAGGAGTTGCCGCCGTTCGGCCACACTCCTGGTGCACAGGTGACAATCATTCTTGAGTGATTAGATACTCAAGAATGGATGGCGTACAATTGAGCCTATGGGGATCCCATAGGCGATGTGGAAAAATGAATTGATTAGGTTGATGTTATGGAAATCATCAACACTCCGGGCGACTAGGGAAAAAATCAAGTGAAGTTGATGAAACAGAAGTAATCGCATGATGAACAAGCATTGGTGATAGGATGAATGAAATCGTATACACGATTACAAAAAATTACACGCACATCAATGACAATTTTATAATTTTTGGAACACAAAAAATGGTGAAGGCTAAGGCGGCTATGATTGCGATGGTAGCCACGACGAGCATCTTCCATGACGAGAGGGCGACGCTGATGATGTGTCCAATGTCGGGGTAGTTGTAGACGTTGACGTACGAAGCTTCCTCGCTAGCATTCGTGAAGAGTACTCCGTTTTCGTGTGGGTGGTATGCCAGGATACCAGAGATGTTGAATACGTGGCTTTTCGTTCCGCATCTCAGTGAACATCTGTCGACATAGTTAGCGACGGTCGATTGAAGTAGAGCAACTGTCTGCACTGTGTTTTCATTGCAGAAGGCAGCGTAGGTGTTCTGCGTGCACGTTATCTCCACCATTGTCGGGTGCGGTGAGTGACAAGAGAAGGTAAGTCGTGCACCGGTCACGCAGTTGTAGCATCCTTGTATCGGTGAGGCTGTGATGTCGCAGTCTTCATTGTTGACAACACTCGCTGTATTCCATTCCGCAGTCGTGCTGATAGTGACGTCGACTATGGATTTGTGGCTGACTCCAAGTACTCTTCCATGGGCTTCTTGTAGATGTAAGAATGAGGAAGAGAGTGGCAGTCTGCTATCCATCGATGTCGTCAGATCCGATATGTTCGTGTTTTTGCAGATACAGTTAGCTTGGTCATCCGTCGGGTAGCACTTGCAAGTGTCTTCTACATGGCAAAGGGAGAGGTTTCGAGAGCTTTCCATCGTTGGGCATCTGAGCGCAAATACATCGTCGTTGTCGACCAAGGCAGTTTCCGTTTTAGTGGTGTTGACGGTTGCAAAAATACAGAACTCAGTAGCGGAATCGTTGGCGTTGTCACGAATTCCAGTGTAAGGTTAGCATCCTTTTGAGTGTGAGTAGTCTGCGCGGTGATTGTGGCGATATTCATTTCTCTTCGTCCATTAACACTTGTGTAAGTGTATTTGATGATTGCCGATTCATCCCAAGTCGGGCAGTGAAACACTTGGTAAATTGTTTCACTTTGCGGTTTCCCATATGAGCGGGAGAAGAGACATCCAGGTAGAGGTAGAAGGCAACCACATCCGATGCTTCCACATGACGAGGTGCACCTTGAGTATCCAGGAAATTCATAGGTGTTGTGAAGCTCAGGTATGTAGGATCGCTGGCTAGTGTGAGCACATGTGTTGGATGAACATGATCCAGAAAAATGGCATCGCTTTGCTGACTCGGTCACTATCTCGGCATCTCTGGTGTAGAACAAGACTACGGGATTGCATTGGAGTACGACGTGTTGGAGTTGTATCTCCATGCTGCCAACTGTCTTGTTATCATGTTGAATCCTGAAGCAAGCTTGAGGTCGGTGTTCGCTTAAGGTTATCCTGTTTTCGATAGTGTAGCGACAGTTGAGCGTGTTATTGATCCTCATGCAAATGGTGTTCCTCGACGTGAGTGTGTGAGTGTACTGGCATGAATTGACTCCTGCGATGAGACATGTTGCAATAGCCACAAATGTGATCATCTTTGATTGGATTGGTAGAGATCGGGATTGTTTTCCTAGAAGCTCGGAAAGTCGATCATTCGCAGGAGCGACAGGATTTTCCGTTGGCATCTCGTTCTCGCTAGTTCGGCACAAAAGGCGTTTTCCTTGAAGTCCAGTGTAGCAAATGAACCAGATGAGCAGCATCATAAGGTATGCGCAAACTGCTGTGATTGCTACCGCGGTGTTGGGGGCGCAGTGTGGATTCCGAAGCAAGTCTGCACAAACTGTGCATTTGATCATGTCGCAAATGTCTCTTGGTGGGCAGATAATGGTGTCGGAGTACTGTGTTGCTCCGATCATGGTGCGCCATTGAACTCGATGTTCTGTTGTGCGGTACTTCGGCGGAAGCGCTACTTCGTTCATTCCTTTCTTCGTCGAGATTTGCAGACAGTCCTTATAATTGAGACATAATTGTGATTCAGATTCCGAAGTCGTGTTGACTTTCACTCCATGTTCAGAGCAGGATAGCACATTTGCGGATGTCGTATCAATGAGAAGAAGAGCTGTCAAGCATATTGTTATCATCACTGACTTGCTGATTTGTGAAGCGCTTTTCTTTATGGTGGAGGAATTAGAAGATGCGTAGTCCACAGGTTTTTTCGCAGCTCTCTGTGGTTGCTTGCGAGGTTCAGGTGCAGTTGTCGGTTTCTTCCTGAGCGCTTTTTTAACCTTGGCCACTATTCCTCCTTTTTGTGGCGTTGAATCCTGTCTCTCATCTTCGTGTTCTATCGTTGAACGAATTTCTAGGGGGACTATGCGATTGAGAGGTCTTTGAATCTCTCTTCCAGATGTGGTTCTCAGGATTGCGCTTCTGATTTCTCCATCTTTGCTTAGTACGAGTTGCGTTATAACAGCCATGGGCCAGTGTCCTCGGTTCAATTGTGAGTCTTCGTCAAGCAGTACGACGTCTCCAACTTCTGGTTTGCGATTTGTGGTTCTTCCATTCTTGAAAACATGGTGACGGTCGCGAAGTTCAAGGAGGTAGTCGTGTTTCCAAATACTCCAGAACTTTTTCGTTATCTTCTCGGTCTCCAGAAGAACTGTTTTGGCTTCCTTTTGTGATGAGAGTTCTGGACTTATCCGGTAATCTGGATCCTGTACATCATCGTCGGCGGGTATAAGTTGAGTGCTTCCGAGCCGAACGTCCTTATAGATGAAATCTACTGGTCTCAAGACCTGGCAAGAAGGGTCGTCTTCGCCTATGTGAGTCAATGGTCTTGAGTTGACGATGCTTTCGATTTCACATAACGACGTGTGAAGAAGTTCATCTGTTAATTTCCATCGTCCGATAGTCTTCTGCATTGCTCTTTTCACTAGTCCAACCATTCTTTCCCAAACTCCTCCCATCCATGGTGAAGCTGGAGGAATGAAGAACCAGCTGATGCGATGTTCGGCGAGGAATAGTGACAAGTGGTCGGTATCATCATTACTGACGTTGTTGCTGAGTATCACTTCGCTGAGGCAGAAGTTGGTTCCATTGTCGCTAATGATCTTTTCCGGTACTCCTCGTCGTGCGATGAATCTCTTGAATGTGAGAAGAAAGCTTTTTGCAGAGAGGTCTGTAGCTACTTCCAGGTGTATCAGCCGAGTGACTAAGCATGTGTATAGTGCTACGTAGCGCTTCTCATCTTGTCCATTTGGCACCTTGATAAGTATAGGTCCCATATAGTCGACTCCCGTGTAGGCGAATGGTTTTGCTTGAGTCACTCTTTCTCGTGGAAGAGGGCCCATATCTGGATACGTGAAGGGTGACGAATTGAATTTCTTGCAAGTAGTGCAACTTCGCAGAACTTTCTTGCAAAGCACTCTGTCTCTCGGTATCCAGAATCGTTGTCGAAGCTCGCACAAAAGCTGGTTGCTTCCGCAGTGAGCCAAGTGTCGATGGGTGTTTTCGGCGATCCTAAGTCCCAGTAAACTTTGTTTGGGTATGTACATGGGATTGGCTATGTCTGATTGGGTTTGAGCATGTTGTATGCGTCCGCATCTTCGTAGGATTCCTTCTCCGTCGTATACAGTTTTGAACTGCTTGTTTTTAGAGACCAGAGCTGTCCCGTAGATCCGCTGTTCTTGCAAGACTATATGTTTTTCAGCGAAAATAAGCTCAGCTGCGTTCGGTAATCGTGATGTCCCTTGGTCTTCTTCTGCCATTTTGAAGCGGCTATTCTTGCTTGCCATGCGGATGAAACGTAGGCAGTATGCCACAACTCGCTTCAATTTGGGGTAGCTGCTTATCGTAGCGACTGGCCAATCAGAATTGCTTTTGCTAAGGTCTTCTGTAGTTTGATGAGTGAGCATTTCGCACTCGTCATCGACACTGTCTTTGACATCACTGATGGAACGTACTGGCCATTCTTTATTTGGGTGATTGAGCCAACTTGGTCCTTTCCACCATCTGCAAGCTGTGAAGTCTTGCTTGTTGATTCCTCTTGTTGCGCAATCCGCTGCATTTTCTTCTGTTGGGACGTGGAAGAAGTTGAGTTTAGCTGTTTCTCTGATCCTTTCTGCGGCGAAGCTGATTTTTTGAACCAGTGTGGTTACAATCGGTGGAAGCTTTTTGCTGCTAGCTATCCATGATAGTGCGATCGTTGAGTCGCTGAAGAGGTTGACTTCTGAGAAGTTTATTCCGCATTTTGACATGGTTGTTTCGGCTACAGATAGTCCGAGAAATATTGACAACAGTTCTAGTCTTGGAATAGTTTGTTCCTTCTTGATGGGCGCCACTTTCGCTTTTGCTGTAAAGAGTGATGTGCTCTTCATACCATTCTTCGCTGATGTAGTCGTATAAAGACAGCAAGCGTAAGCTCGTTTGGAACTGTCAACAAATATAGAAAGCATATATTTGGCCTCGGGAGTCTTGTTAAGCACTGTGCGTGGTATGGCTTTCTTGAATCCGACTATGTCATCCTGAATGGTCTTCCATCTTTGAATTTGCTCCTCAGGAAGAATGGTGTCCCATCCTAACTTCAGCTTGTGTATGTCCTGTAGGAATATCTTTGCCGGTATCATCAGTGGTGTGAGCAGTCCGAGTGGGTCGAAGCAGAATCCGTTTATTTGGCTAAGAACAGATCTTTTGGTGATCTTGACTTGTTCTTTGTCTGCACATTCCATGACCAAGGTGTCATCGTCAGCTTTCCACTTGATTCCGAGCACTTTGAGTTCGCGATTTGTTGCTCTATCCACGTCCTTGATTTGTGCGTTCACTGCAGCAGAATCTGACAAGTAATCGCGAAGATTCATGCCGATGGAAGAGAACACTTGTTTTGAAGAATTGTATTTCTGGATCAGTTCTTGCGGATTGTCGCCTTCTAGTAGCACATTGTCGACATACAGAGATTTGGATAGTTCCTTTCCTATTGGGGTGCCCTTCTCTTCGATGTGCTTGAGTATGGACTGATTCAAGATGGCTGGGCTTGCATTTATTCCAAAAGGTACCCTGCAGAAGCGATAGTATTTGACGTTGTCGCCTTCGGGTGGTGCATTCAGGTCCTTAATCCACAGAAATCTTGTCGCATCTCGATGGTTTTCGGGAAGACGTATTTGTAGAAAAGCCTTTTGGATATCGGCCACCATTGCATGTTTGTAGGTGCGGAACAGCAGTAGAACTTCATGGATCAGGGGTGTGAGAGCATGTCCTTCAAATATGACGTCATTGAGACTCAGCTCGTTTCTTCCGTGAGATGAAGCATCGAAGACAATTCGAAGTTCGGTTGTCTTTCCAGGTGTCCAGACATGTCTATGTGGAAGGTAAAAGGAAGTTACTCCAGTTGGTTGTGAGGTACATTCCTCAATGATTCCTTCCCTGGTGTAGTCTTCGATCGTCGTGTTGTAAATTTGAAGCTTTTTTGCATCTCTTCGGAGCGTTCGAAGGAGTGCTTGTAGCCGGCGAAAGGCAATGTTGAAGTTGTCTTTGAGTTTGCTAACGTTTTCATTGAAGGGGAATCCTGCTGTGATTGTGCCTTCTTTGATGATGATTGTTCTCCTGTAGTCATCCATGAACTTGATTATGGATGCTTCATCGGGATCGCTTTCGGTCTTCAAACCAAGAGATTCGAGCTCATAGAGGTGTTTGATGTCCTGTTTGTAGTCTTCTCTTGGTGAAACTGTTGGAGTTGCAACCACTAGTGAGCTTCCATAGACTTCAGTAGTGCTTGCTGTTGCTGTAACCAAGCTTGTTCCTGATATGGTATAACCAAAGATGGTAGGGGTGAGGATTAATCCTGAAGGGAGTGTCAGTACTGGCGTGCTGTGATCTATGACCGTGTTGAGGATGTCCTGGCCAATGAGAATATCAGGCGACACGCTAGTTCTTGCGAGCGTTTGCTGTGCTATGTCCAGCTTTTTATTTGAGATGAACTGAAGATCTGCGTCAGTGAGATGTGCCGTGTCCAAACTGGTGGTGAGTTTTTGCTTCGTGTGTACGGCCATCTTCTTCAGTTTGTTAGGACCTCGCAAACTTTTCAAGGTGATCAGCACCTCGTGGGAGTCGAAGACTTCTTGCAGTTCACCCATTCCGGATGTGGTGAATGACGTTGTTCGGACGATCGGAAGCTTATATGTCTCGCTAAGGTTTGACTTGATGAAACTTCTTTGTGCTCCTGAGTCCAGTAGTACTGTAATAGGTTGGTAGTCCCATTGTTCTTCATTGAAGATCATCGCTGTTGCGATTTGAAGCACACACTGATTGTGAACGATTGGAGCTTTGTCTGCAATGTAGCTTTCACATCCATTTTGTGAGTTTTGCACAGCTCGTATTTCGTTGTTCGGTGGTCGACTCCGTTGGCTGGAGTGTTGCTGTGATCGACCTGGTAGTGGCGGTTGCTTTGCCACATTTGCAGGTCGGCGTGTTAATGCAATATATCCATTGTCTTGCTTCTTTGCATCTGAGAGGCAGAGAGATCCATGATGTGAGTCTTTGCACTTAGGGCACACTCCAGTATTCGTACAATCCTTCGAGTTGTGATTCTTGGTGAAACACCTCCAGCACACCCTTTGACTTCTTGCTTCAAGGCGTCGGGCTTCCGGTGTGGTAAACCTCTGACAGATGTAAGGAGAATGTGGTTGTCCACATAAACACAAGCGTTTTGGTTTAGAGAGCTGTCTTTCCTCTTCCCATTTCGTCCTATTGCTCCTTCCATTTTGCTGAGTGTCTTGGCGGTAACTGGTTGGGAAGAGAGTTTCCGTTGTAAGCGAAGTGGTTTCCCGCAGTGAGATAATGCCATCGATAGCATCAAGGATTTTGTTAACATCGAAGGGTTCATCTTCTAACGCTTCTTTTTGGATGGCGGTCGTACAAAAGGACTCGGGAAATTTGGAGAAGATTATTCGACGCCAAACTCTGTCTGCATTGAGCTTCATTCCCGTCTGTTCTAGATGAATGATCCTTGTGTTGATTGCTTCAAAGGTGTCCCGGCAGCTCTTCGGATTGTCTGACGCCCTCGGAAGTTTTTCGATCTCATTTATGAGTATGTCTGCCATGTTGGCAGACCGATCGAAATGTTTTTTCAAGATCTCTATCGCTTTTTGGTATTTCTCTCCAACAACGGGTATGCAGCTCAAGGTGGCTGCTGCTTTCCCCTTCAGTGCTTGCTTTAGAAAGAGGAACTTGTCAGTGTCGGATAGGTCTTCGTCGGCATGGATGAGAGATTCAAACACTGTCCAGAAGCTGTTGAACTCTCTGAAGTTCCCTGAGAAGGTAGGGATTTCGAGCAGAGGCTTCCGGATTTTTATTTGCCTTTCGTTGCGCTCTGGGAGGCTGCCGTTCCAGGTCTGGCCTTCGTCGCTGGCTGCATGACTTGATGTGCTTGGCAGACTGGTATGCAATAATGCAGCTTGATCCTTCAATTCGTTTTGACGGAACTGAACTTTGTTCTGCCACTGCACGACCTTGACTTCCAAATGAAGAGATTCCAACTCCAAGTGTTTGCTGAGTTCTGTCATAAGCTTGTCTCTCTCTTTTTCTTCATTTCGTGCTCCAATGTATTCGATCGCGGCGTTCACTTGTGTGTCTTGAAGTTTAACCGCATTTTGCAGAGAGTTGAGCAAATGCGTTATCTCTCCCATTTTGGTTTTGATGTACGTCTCGCATTCAGTCCTTTCTACCGGAAAAGTGAATGGTGTGTTTATTTCGTTCACTTCCGACTCGTATGACTTCACGAGTGCGCAGGCATTGTTGATTTTTGACTTAAAAATCTGAAGCGCTGCCATTTTTTGGTTTTCTGCACGGGGTAGGGTCGTGCACTGGTGTAGTGATTCCAAGCGTTCCAATTCGGACGTGTGTGTCCTCCTTTTGTTGGTCGCTTTGGCTTGAGGGCGGCAGCAGGGCTGGCCTCGATACGATAGCTGTCCTTACTGGTTGCAAGGAAGCTTTCTAGTGAGCTGGCAATGGAGTGCCGAGCGTCTACTAGCTGTCAGCAAGCGCGCCTGGTTGGCTTGTACGCTGTACTGGACGGTAAGGTGTTGGAACCTGTCCCGTGGATGTAACGATCCAAAGCTCAAGATCGGTGAACCGACCGTGAATGAGCTTGGAAAGTTGAGATTTCTTTGCTAACTGTGGATGGACCAGTCAGTCAGCTAGAAAATCTCCTTGCTAAGCTATGGATATGACCTGATAGCTTCGCAAGATGACTCTTGTTTGTGAAAGTGGTGAACCAACAATCACAGAGTCTTTTTGGCTGGTTGAGGCCCAAAAAGTTCAAGGATTTCTGTTGCTAACTGTGGTGGACCAGTCAGTTAGCTAGAAAAACCTCTTTGCTAGGCTATGGATATGACCTGATAGCTTCGCAAGATGACTCTTGTTTGTGAAAGTGGTGAACCAACAATCACAGAGTCCTTTTTTGACTTTAGGAAAGCCAAAAGTTTCGAGGAGTTCTTGTACTAACTGTGGTGAACCAGTCAGTTAGTTAGAAAACCTCTGCTAAGCTATGGATATGACCTGATAGCTTCGCAAGATGACTCTTGTTTGTGAAAGTGGTGAACCAACAATCACAGAGTCCTTTTTTGACTTTAGGAAAGCCAAAAGTTTCGAGGAGTTCTTGTACTAACTGTGGTGAACCAGTCAGTTAGTTAGAAAACCTCTGCTAAGCTATGGATATGACCTGATAGCTTCGCAAGATGACTCTTGTTTGTGAAAGTGGTGAACCAACAATCACAGAGTCCTTTTTTGACTTTAGGAAAGCCAAAAGTTTCGAGGAGTTCTTGTACTAACTGTGGTGAACCAGTCAGTTAGTTAGAAAACCTCTGCTAAGCTATGGATATGACCTGATAGCTTAGCAAGACTCGTATTAGTGAAAGTGGTGGACCAACAATCACTAGAGTCGAATATTGGCTAATTAGTAGCCGAGAGTGCGAGGAGTCTGTCGCTAACTGTGGTGAACCAGTCAGTTAGCTAGAAACCTCTACTAAGTTGTGGATAGGACCTGACAACTTAGTAAGACTCTTGATCGTGAAAGTGGTGGACCAGCAATCACGAGAGTCGAATATTGGCTATAGTAGAGCCTGCCACGCGGGTCTTAGGCCTTGATTTCTCGTGTCCTTAGGAGGATTCGCCGAGAAATGCAAGGAAAATCACTGGCCGATGCACCAATTTGGTGGGTACCAAGTGATTTGGGGTAGACGAGGTTGTGGAATATAGATTTATTCGCACGGGCGTAGATTAGTCGTGAAGAAGAGTCAATAATACAGTCGGGGGCTCCTTATATACATGGATACAAGGCGGAGCTTGCCCGGGTACAAAGTACAACGTAGAAGAGGTCCATGGCTTAAAAGGAGTTGCCGCCGTTCGGCCACACTCCTGGTGCACAGGTGACAATCATTCTTGAGTGATTAGATACTCAAGAATGGATGGCGTACAATTGAGCCTATGGGGATCCCATAGGCGATGTGGAAAAATGAATTGATTAGGTTAATGTTATGGAAATCATCAACACTCGTAGAAAGTTGTGTAATGGAATCAGCGTGCAAGAAAACCCTACACGATTTTTCAGATTTGTTGATAAAAAATTTTGTCAAATGGCTTATTTCACAATAGATCCACATGCTAGAAGTGCATACCGTAATCCTACAGTAACGAACAGCGACCGGTGATTCACTCCATACCAGAAATTTAAGTTGGACCTAGCTCTACAGAATAGTGCCCCAAGCTCGGCGAAAGACATGAAAACAACGGACTTACTAACGATCAAACAGTGTTCACATTTTTTTGAGACACTATATTGAATATTGATATATTAAACTCATGTAAATACCCGCTACACCAAGTAAAGGCAAGGCCAGCCTTTATCCTGAAAACTTCATATCAAAATTCTTCATGTATTTTGGAGATGAGGTTTTTGTTACCGCTGTAGGCAGGTTCTGCGTCAAAGTCCTGACGTTCGTTTCATTGAGTAACACATCAGCGTTGTTCGTGAAAAATCGATAATATATTTAGAGACGGAGTTCGGCATTTTGCCAAAAGAAAAGCGAGAGAAACAGAAAAAAATTCTTTAATTGTTCTTTATCTTCGTTCTTCAATTGGCTTCGCTCTAACGACACGTATGGATGTAAGAGCTAACAGAGACAAATACAGAAAAGAGACCCATCAAAACATACATGTAGATATTTGACAGCGATACAGGCGCCATTGAAGGAGAAGGGTTTTTGTCAGAAAGCCAATACTAAAATCAGGGTTTTTGAATGGAAGATGAACGAGTTAAGAGTTCATCAAACTCAAATTCAAATATGACAGCAAACCGCAGTTTAGAGGCGTTAAGTATATATAGAGGCAAGAATGCTTAACCACAAATCGCGAAAAAAGTTGCGAAACTGATGTGATACGTGCAAGATATGGTATGAGGAAGTCTAACGGGTTCCACATCATAAAACAGTAATCAACTACATAACATCATCTTGTGGTATGAATGAAACTTCTTCAAAATTCGAAGAAATTTAAGTAAGTTGCCATTATTACATCAATAGTCATCAACTTCTCTGGATGGAATCATGCTAAAAGTAAATCACGATCAAAAGACTTTTAACCAAAATTCTGGCATAGATCTTACTTAGATTAGATTTTGAGAACTAGCATCAATATTGCCAGTATGAGAGAAAGGTCAAACGAGAGCGAAGAAATTAAATTTGAAACACTAGTCGTGCTGAATGGGAGCAGTTTCGCGCACTCTAGCCCGCGATGTTATGTCACATTACGTGTTAAGTTGCTCGTAAGTTGCGAAACACATTACGTGTTTCGCAAGTTACGAGCAACTTACGGGATTTTTCTCTCTGTCTGTGTCTCGTCTTTTGTATACACTTTCTCCTTAAGATCATCTCAAAATCGACGCTTTCTTACGGAAGTCAGGTGAGATCATCCGGCATGTGCCCTGACGCTCACGTGTCAGGTCACTGCGCATTTTTATAGCATGTGGAAGCGGCCGCAGGTCGGCTCATGCAAACCTTATCTGAGGCCCTCACAGATTACGGATCTGACCGAGCTTTACTACGGGCCATTGTCTCACATCAATACTTCTTGTAAAAGAGAACGTCGAATAGGATAAATATCAGCTAACGTTGTGAATAAGCGTTTTTTGATAGAAACAAGACGAGGGAAAGGGTTACGTCACAAACACTAAATACGATGCAGCTTCCAGTTGCCGTATTCATCAACGAACCCAGCGGTTCCAGAATCCATTGTGTAGGCTCAACCCACAAAACCGGTCACGAAACTAATGGGTTTTGGAACCCAGTGGGTTAAGCCTACCCAGTGGGTTCCGAAACCCACAGAAAGCCACTTAACCGGTATTCACGAACAAACCCAGTGGGTGCGCGAACCCAAAAGTCAAACATACCGGTATTCACGAAACAAGTTACCCATTCTTGTGGGTTCCGGAACCCACTGAGCACTGGGTTGGCGAACCCAGGCATGGTGCAAATTCCCAAGTGGGTTACATGCGAACCCAGTCTTCTTGCTGAATATTGTGTGGGTTTATATAAGCAGAATTACTATTAGCAACACATATACACTAATGATACGTTCCATATTTTTTTATGACTGAGAAGAATTTTGTTGGATAAATTTTGATAAGATATTCTGCTGAGACCTAGGACTAGCTTGATGCCAATCACAATTTGGCAATCTTTGAAAAGTCGCAAACAAGCTTTTGCGGAAATTTTTGGTGAAAACGTTAAAGCCTATGCATTTTCCGATGTTTGTGCACAGTATCTCGGAATTTTTCAGATACTACTGCGGCTAAAGAGAGAGCCTCATATAGGAAGCAAAGCCTCTGCCTGCATTCGTGTTACGTATTCGTTTGTACATGTTTGTTCATGTTTGCCATGTTCGTTTATTCCGCAGATTAATTGAAAGAAGTTCTCAATCCAATCAAGTCAGCAAACGAACGCTTCAAAAAAAACGGGAAAAAGGTTTTAATCAAAATCATTTGTTCCTTGTCTTCGTGGAGTGAAAAATGGGAGGGGTACAGGTAGTAATCATGGTAGTCACGTACTAGTTTGCATGATAGTGAGGACTCGTACAACGTGATTCCTTCGCACATTCCAATCTAAGGACATCTACATCTCCCCTTCTGGCGCCCTCGCCAAGAAATACAACAGGAAAATTTAGGCAATTTTCATGACAGCTATTTTACTTGTTACCACCAAATTTAATCTCTCCGCTCAAGCCAAATGAAACCGCTCAAACAAATCTAAAAATTGATAGAATCGCTAATTTCGACAATAATTATTTTACTAGTGATTATCGCAATCTATCACCCCCTGCACCAAGTTTGGGCAATCTTCCACAAAAAACCAAAAATCGATATACCAATCGATAACTTTGATAACGATCATTTTATTAGTGACCACCGCATTTAATTATCCCCCTGCACCAAGTTTGGAATCTTCCACAAAAATTCAAAAATTGATAATAACTTTGATAACGATCATTTTATAAGTGATCACCGCATTTGATTATCCCCCTGCACTAAGTTTGGGTAGCATAGATTAATAACATCAGTCCACATTCCAGTGTAGGATACCTAGGTCTGAACGAAATCCATCATTGGAGGGTTGAGCCAGACTTCGCGGGGAAGCGGCGTACGCGGCGTACGCAGCGTACGCTCGGTATATTTCATCATAGGAGCATACGCGGCGTACGCTGCGTACGTCGCGTACGCCGCTTGGAACCCTCAAAAGTGCAAGAAGCCACCTCCTCTTGCAATAACTACAATCTGCCCCAATCCTAACCAGGCCAAAATTGTATTGGCGGGAGCGCGCGCCGCGAGGGTTTCGCGCCACTTCTGCGTCTAGCTAGTCTGCTCTCTCCTTCGCTCTCTGTGACAGCGCGCTTATGTATAAGCTCCTGCAAGACGAAGGCGGTCGGTTCGAGGTACGACGTGGCTGTGACGCGGCTGTGACTCGGCTGTGACGCAGCCAGGTCGCAGCCGCGTTGCGCATTGAATCGACCGCCTTCGTCTTGCAGGAGCTTATATACATGATTGTTTGCATTGCGCAATAATCTTACCATTCTCTTCTTATTATTAGCTGCGGCTGTCATCTTGTTTGATGCGCACTTATGATTCAATTCCATACATTCATATCTTTGCCATTAGAGTATTCTTATCCCATGAAGAGCAGAGCAAAAATTCCAGTAATGAAAGTGCTGAAAAGGAGACCATTGAATAACTAATTGAAGCAGTCCCAGCGATTTTCGCGAGCGGGTAGACCCTTTGGAGTTTCTAGATGATGACCGCTTTCGGGAGCAGTTTCGTCTAAGTCGTGAAGGGCTCTACCGATTGTTGGCTTTGGTGCAGGACGACTTGGCCCTGCCACCGTTAGAACGCAATCGATCAGTAGCGCCCACAAACTGGCAGTCTTTTTAGAGCATGTGGGGAGTTCCAGTCTTCAGGTAATGCTAGCCTAATTGTGTATGAAAATACATGTAAAGTTTAGAGGATCACTGCCATAACTCTCGGCTGCTCCCAATCAACAGTATCTAGCATAATAGCGCAAGTTTCCGACTTGTTTTATGGAAGCCGGAAGAAATTCATTAAATGGCCAAAGCAGAATGAGCAGCAGCATATTCAGAGAAGGCTGGTAAATTGCACTCTTTCCTGGATAAATTCCGTTATGTAGGTTTTTCGAATTATGAGGAATTCCAAATGTTGTCGGAGCGCTCTATGGATCCTACGTGAACATCATCGCACCGAGTGTTTTTGAAGAAGCTGCGTGAATTGGTAACAAAGTTACATATGACAAATCGCGCTTACGCACTAAAAAAATGTCTAAAAAGGACTTTCGTTGCATAAACATGGCAACAGTATGCGACCTAGATCAGCGCTTTTTGTGGGTGAGCGCTATTTTCCCAGGCAGAGCAAAAGGAAAAGGAACGTAGCTAATCAAAAGGAACGTGGCTAATCCCTCCCTATGGGGTAAAAGATAACTTTGAGCAAGAAACATTACTTTTACAAAGAAGTAAGGACTTGGAGTACAGTCCTCGCCATGCAACATTTTCTGCACATATAGTCGACAGAGTGGGGGGTCATAGTCAGGTCAGGGGGGACGGGGGAGGGGGAAGTTGGATACAAACAAGTGATTTCTTGCTGAAAACGTACCAAAAACCTTGCCGTGGACAAAAGGCAAAACAGAACAACAAAGCATACATTTAGGAACAAACAAGTGGCAATGTAAGAGCAACGACGACGACTCAAATTGAAAATGTAGTCAAGAAATTCCAACTTTTTTAGGCGTCAATTTAGGCGTGTAGTTAATGCCACCTTGTCACTAATCTCCATTTGAAAGTAGGACTTTGAAAAAAAAGAACGTGGCTATTTCCTCCCCATGGAGTAAAAGACAACTTTGAGCAAGAAACATTACTTTTACGAGGAAGTAAAGATTTGGAGTACAGTCCTCACTTTGCAACTTTTTCCGCACATATAGTCGACAGTGCAGTGTGGGATCATAGTCAAGTGAGGGAGAAGTTGATAGAAACAAGTGATTTCTTGCTCAAAACGTATCAAAAACCTTGGGGTGGACAAGAGGCAAAACAAAAACAACAAAGCATACCTTTAGGAACAAACAAGTGAAAACTTTAGAGTAACGACGACGCCGGAAATCGAAAATATGGCCAGAAATGAAAAATTCTGATTTTCTTAGGCGTCAGAATAGGCGTGAGATTCGTACTCTACAGACAGTACGCACTTTTTATATTTTGACGCCTAAGTCAAAAGCGGTGACATTTTGACCGGGATCAATACAAATATGAATAAATATGACACAAATCAAGCAAAAACGATTTCAGCTTCCTGCAAGTACCACTTTGTCACTGATGGTGAGGATTCCGTTTGAAAGGCGCACATATAGTTGTTATGTATAGCAAAAGCATCCCTAAAATAAAACTTAGCTACGCCTTGCACGTTGACAATCAATCTTTTCAAACTACGTAGATTCATATATGTTAGCTATGTCATGCAATCCTCAAAAGTATGCTAATATCCCCCTTATGAGGTAAGAGACAATGCTACAAGAAAGATCAAGAAAGATCACTTGCACAAAAAAGGGTAGAGTTCAAGGCGACAGTCATGTATGGGTCCGAGAGAATACTCAAATAAGGAAGGCTAACGAAATGCAGTTTTGTTGCACAAAAGACATTGATTGATGCCATTTATCCGAACATAAGAGTTCCCGAAAGCGTGTCAAGCGTACTGCCGCTTTTAGTTTAGCGCGATTCCTATGTGTCAGAGATAGGGAAAGTAGTACACAGAATTGGAGAGGCACGTGACGTCATGAGTTGGCGAAAACAGCGGGGCACTTGTGAATGCCCATCTTACCCACTGGGTTCGCGAACCCAGTGTATTGTATTGCGCCATGTTGAAACCTCTTCTTGATTCTCACTCACGATCACGAAACGGTCATGTGAACCGGGTGAGGGTCCGGTAGCGCTGCTTTTCACGCCTTAGATTTATGAAATTTCTATTAAGTTCCTCTTGATATCCTTTGAGTGCAGGTACAACTTTGACAGTCTAGAGACGAGCCTCAAAAGTGAATGTTGTTTGCGGCGCTGCCTCCATAGAAAGTGAAGGTTGTCTAAGAAAATTAGAGAAGAAGAAAACTATGTCAAGCTAAATAACAAAGGCAAAAGATGCTGGGAAACTGGGTAAACGCCGTTGTTAGCTTGAGTCGCTGATTTGGCAGTTATTTGGAAAGCATGGTTTCGCTTCAGGATCCGCCGGCTCACAATTTGTGGGAAAACATGAAAAAGCCGATTTCTTTCCTGCAAGTCTTGAGGCGAACACATTTTTGGAGTGGCAATTGTAGGAGCAAGGCAAATAGGAAAAACTAATTAGAAAAACGAAAAGTTTTTTTGAAGTTAAAATGCAAATCAAAGCCAGCAAGGATTTTGGGTGCGTTTACACCCCGTCTTGTCGTTTCTGTTTCGGTGACGTTCTCCGCGTTGTTCTGTTTATCATTCTGAGGAGGGAAATCCCAATTATAACAAAAACGGTTGCACACTTACTCCAAAGAAAGAAATAATACAAAGAAAATCTCACTTTTTAAAGTCTACAAATGGACACGTAAGAAAAAGTAAGCTTGGCGACGTTGTCTACATTGCGGATAAAGGCAAGATCTACTTGCGCGAAAAAATTGCGTGACAAGAATCGAACTCAAGGAAGAGTGGTTCTCGAAAACACGGTTTTTGGCAGCTTTTTCGTTCGAGTAAGAATGATTCTTGACGTGGTCAGCGTCAAAGGAGAGGTCAAGAGCTACAATATGATATACAGTTTGCTAGAACTGATTTCAAAACAGCGAAGAGAAGGGTTTCAGAGCCACACGCTCCGTGCCTCGCACGGGTAGCGAGGTAGCGCGCAACACGTGGTGACGGAGACACTCAGCGGAGAAGGGCCAGAGCCGATGGGCATATTAATCTGTTCGTGGATCACTGCAGATTCTAAAGGAAAATGCCACATTGTATATCATCCTGCTCGTCATGAGACGACTAGGAGCTGACATCGTCACGGGCGTTGTCGCTTCTTAACACATTGACAACCGTGCAGATTTTTAGTTGTCTGCCTTCTGGGACCAGGTTCTTTCACGCACCGGCCCACGTTTTTCAACTAAAATTACGCATACTGCCATCAGCAGTACACCTACACTAGTTCTGAAAAGCTGACAAAAAAAAGGTAGAAGTCATCCCTCGATTTAATGCAAAAGAAAGCTCGTGGAGTAAGTTTATCCCAGGATAGCAGTCATTCTAACAAAAGTCAAGTCTTGACACACATGGTGTGTCAAGCGGTCCCACGCGGTAGTCATTGCTTGATACACCATGTGTGTCAAGCGGTCCTCAATATGTTAAAGAGGATAAACCAGCATTTTCGTGCGACTCTCTGCGCATAATTGAAACGCATTTTCTCGTTTATTATTCAACTCCAGCAGCCTTCGACAGCTTTGAAACTCAGTCAAAGTCTAATGAGAGTTTAGTCAAGATTTGTCTTTATCTCCAGTACATATACCCAAAAATTGTTTACCATGAAAAAGGCCATAAAAAGCGTAATTTTTGGTTTTGCTTGGATAATCTTATATATAAAGCTGAATGTCTGTTTGTCTGTCTGTCTGTCTGTCTGTATGTCTGTCTGTCTGTATGTCTGTACGTATGTTCCGAATAGAAAATTCCATTTCTGAACCGATCCGGACCAAACTTGGCACACATACACTACGAGCCCCGGCGGGTGTCATAGGCTACTTTTCGTCATCGATCGATATCGATTTTATCGATTTTTATCGATTTTTTTGCTGAGTTCACCTACGGGGCTGGGAGTTGGCACAGGGGGGTAATCGAGCATGGGGATTCCGAATACAATATTGGTTTTCAGGATTATCGATTACTTTTATCGATTTTATCGATTTTTTTGCAAAGTTTGAGCTACGGGGCTGGCAGTTGGCACAGGGGGGTAATCGAGCATGGGGATTCCGAATACAATATTGGTTTTCAGGATTATCGATTACTTTTATCGATTTTATCGATTTTTTTGCAAAGTTTGAACTACGGGGCTGGGAGTTCGCACAGGGGGGTAATCGAGCATGGGGATTCCGAATACAATATTGGTTTTCAGGATTATCGATTACTTTTATCGATTTTATCGATTTTTTTGCAAAGTTTGAGCTAGGGGGCTGGGAGTTGGCACAGGGGGGTAATCGAGCATGCTGATCATCCCCAAGGGGGGTGATCAGCATGCTCGAACACCCCTGTGCCAAATTCCAGCCCCCTAGCTCAAATTTTCAAAAAATCGATAAAATCGATAAAAGTAATGGACGATCTTGAAAACTAATATTGTATTCGTAATCTGCATGCTCGATTACCCTCTGTGCAAACTCCCAGCCCCGCAGGTCAAACTTTGCAAAAAGATCGATAAAATCGATAAAAGTAATGGACGATCCTGAAAACTAATATTGTATTCGGAATCCCCATGCTCACTTCCCCCTGTGCCAACTCCTAGCCCTGTAGGTGAACTCTGCCAAAAAACCGATAAAATCAATAAAAGCAATCGATAATTCTGAAAACTAATATTGTATTCGGAATCCCCATGCTCACTTCCCCCCTGTGCCAACTCCTAGCCCTGAAGGTGAACTCTGCCAAAAAATCGATAAAAATCGGTAAAATCGACATCGATCGATAACGAAAAGTGGACTGTGACACCCGCCGGGGCCCGAAGTGTATGTGTGCCAAGTTTGGTCCGGATACGGCGGAGCCGGGTAAGCCAGCTAGTTCTAAATATTACTCACAGTATCTGCTTTATCCACAATCATTCCCTTTAGTCAAGAGCTTAGCTTGGCTTTGCACGAATGCTTTCTGTTTTGAAGGTGAACTCTCTTATTTCGGAATGAAGATTATTAGTGTAATGGCTCTAGTATCGGGGGTATAAGTGCAGTCGCAGTAATTACGATGTATTTCAATCATTAGTTTGTGTAATTGTTTTTATTTGTGTTTTGTATGTGTTAAATTATGCTATACTTTGATAAAATTTTATCAGCTTCATTACTATTACTATCAGTTTCTGACAAATTCAGAGTTGTCACCGATTTTATAGCGATAAAGGGACCACAGGACCATATGGAACCGTAATCGAAAACAAAATTGGAAGAGAGTGCATGAGATGAGAATAATTCGAATTGAGTAAGGACATGAATAAAAGGCAAAAAGGCTTGCACCTTTCATGGGAACTAGCAAATTACTTTTCTCATCTCATGTTAGATCGTTTCTGTACAAGCCGCAAAACTGTACAAGTTGCAAAATTGGATAGAGGATTTATCGAGTGCTGGTCGTTTGGAGGAGCCTGTGGTGTCGACGCTATTGACATGTGGGTTTGTTGTGCAAAGTCGTGGCGATCATCTGGAACGTGTCCGAGATGAGAGGTTGTAGCCCCATCGCAGAAAAATACGAGGATTCCCTCGCAATATGAGAAAGCCTTTTGTCGTCGAAACTGCAAACCGGCAGACATTTACTTCTTTTGTCATTTTTTGTGTTTAGAATGTCGTAACCGCTTTGTGCAATTGACCGAAGTTGCCACCCAACAAACTCATCTTAAACATCACTAAAAATAAACGGCGTTGAAATGAAGGAAAGTATGAGCAGTCAAAATGCAACTTTCTAGTGGACTGTTATCTAACTTAGCTCGGCCTTTTGGCAAGGGTCATACACATTCTGAATTAGTATCGAACGCTGATTCCAAATATGCTATTTCTGGTTGCCACGCAGCATTCCGAAGCGGGTTATAGACTATTTCCTGCGCAAAGGCATACTACTGAAAATGGCAAGACTGTCTGTAGATAAAAATCTGCAAGAAAAAAAAACGCTGAGATATCGAGATAACACAAATTCCCGTTCTCACTAAAAAGAAGCTTAATGCAAATGTATCAGCACTTAGATGATGATGCCGTGATGACAGTGAGTCGACAAGTATGCCAATTTTGCGCGGGAAAAAGCCGATAACTCGCTTCGGAATGGTGCGCGGCAGCTGAGAATAGCATATTTGGAACTAGCGTTCGAAGTTGATTCAGAATATATATACGTCCCTTGCCAAAGGCTGAGCTAAGTTAGGTGGCATCCCTTGTAAGGCGCATGCGCGCATGAGATTCGTGCACGTCATGTAGAATGGTATTTAATAAAAAACCTTGAAAAGGCGAGGTAACGGTATCCTGTTTCCTTACTCAAAAATGAATATTTATTTGTCTGAGGTGATAGCCCATAATCCACAAAAAATTTAAAACTTGTGAAATCACTGGAATACAAGATCTCCAAAAGTATGCTTTCTAATAGTTTACTTCCTCAAGAAGTCTTCTAGTTACAAGGGAATGATCAGAAGTTGAAATGGCCAATCCAAACAACCAGTTGGCCAATCCAACCAACTGCATACCATTCGGTGCGGCGTAGAACGCTAGGTACAAATCTGTTTTCCGTAATCGCCAAACGTCCTTGTAGGCGAAGCTATAAGCAGTTTGTTTCTGGAAAATCGTTCCAAACCAGGGCTCGGCACAAGTGGATTATAAACAAACTGGATATCGTTTTTATACAAAAAAGCAAAGGGGCCGAGCAAACACAACTAATGTCATGTTTTTTTGTTGACGTTTCGTTTTTTGGGGTTTTTTACGCACTGGTTTAGAGTCAAAGGAGACTTCGCAAAAAGGGGAAGTCAGGGGGTACTTCGTTTTCTGCATTTTCGGAAAGCCACCTCATATCCCTGTTTCCAAACTGTTTCAAAGAGCGCATTGTTGCCTATTTAGCTCATTTTACGTATGAGTTATATGAAGTAAGCTAGCTGCATTTCTCAGCATCAAGCCGCACACGGCTCTATACGGCCGAATTTGCATCTTGCACGCGGAGCTCTTGGCGAAATAATGGCATTTAACGGTTTATAATTTTGCCAATAGAAGTGTTTAGCAGATAAGGAAGAGAGTTTTAGGCTCAGCGTTTTACGCTAAATTCAATGGAATGCAGCTTGCGTGGAATTGTCACTACACTTTTGACCATTCCCTTGTTAGCTTCAAGTACCATTCAGTTAAGTAGCATTCGACCTGGGTCAATAGTTACGATGGGAACAGTAGAGAGCAAATCCCCATCGCACTTCGTTAGCCTAAGATTACGATAGGAACTTCCAGCATATAACACCTCTTGCATTCAGAAGGAAATCGCGATTGTTGCAGAATCCGCGCGGGCCTTCCCCTTCGGTGACATATCGTCTTCTAGCCGGAGGCGGCGAAGGTGACTGTGTTGACATATCTTATATAAAAAGCTGAATGTGTGCTTGTCTATATATATGTCTGTATGAGACGGATGTCGTAGGTTACACATCAATGATCGATACTGATATTTTAACTGTACTTTTCATAATATTTTACTCTTACTACTGATTTCTTGCAAAATTTGGGTTGGGCCAGACTGCGCTGGGAAAGCGACGTACGCAGCGTACGCCGCGTACGCTCCTAGGATGAAATATACCAAGCATACGCTGCGTACGCCGCGTACGCCGCTTTCCCAGCGAAGTCCGGCTCAACCCTTTGAGCTACGGGGCTGGGAATTATTATAGGAATTGGTTTAGGAGAGTAAGTGAGCATGCTGATTACGAATAAATATTGACAGGGCCGGGCGGAGCTGGGTATGTCATCTAGTAGTCCCATAACCGCTCGCCTCCTAAGTTTTAATGAAGTCAGTGTGGGTTTACAGTCACAATCCGAGGAACCACCTCGTAATTCAATCTGAAAGCCTACTAATGAAGTTTACTTTTTCGAAGCGCGTAGTCATTCACGCTTGTTTTTTACATCTTTATATTCTACGCATATCACTGTTGATGCTTGCCTGAAGAAATATATCCCCGTTCATTAACTGTGAGTCTGTTAACTATGCGCGGCAATCCACTCGCTGGTAGCTCCTTAGTAAAACCTTTGATAGCGTTACATGTAAACACGTGTTTTAAACTAACACATAGTCAATGGATCAAAACAAAAAAGCAAGGATAGATCACTAGTAATTAGCGGGTTCTAATCTTACAACTCATAAAGTAGTGGTGGTGCGCGTGGTGTGCAGTAAGCATACTGATAAGGAAAAGAATGTTAGTCGAAGTGGCCTTTAAGATGGATACTGGCTTAAAAGGTATAAATGATTCTAAATCTACCTTTGCTACCTGCTGCAGGTTTTTGGGCGAGGAATTACGAAGGTTTTTATGAGCAAGAGTTTGCATCTGCAGCCAAAAAACCAGTCGTAACATCTTTTCTACGGCTTGAGTGATATTCGGGTTACTCTGTGCAGTGAATATTTTTGATTCAAACATGTCAACTTACAAGGGAATGGACAGGGATCGAAGTGGCCAACTCAAGCAAACTGCAGACCATTAAATGCAGCATAAATCGGTGATTGTAAGTGTGTCTGTCTTATGTGCAGAGCAGTTTTGTGGACGGAATTATAAGCCGTTAAAGGACATTATTTTGCTAAGAAAATGTGCGTGTAAAGAGCAACCATGGACGTATAGTCGTCCTCCCCCACTAGACACCTAGTGGATGGATTCGAATTTGAACTAGAGCACGCCGATTGCGGCAGAGCGCGTCATTGTCAACTCCAGTTCAACCTCATCCTATATTCTTTGGTGTTTCTTCGTCGTTGCATGGTGATTTTTTTGTTTCAGTGATGTTTGTAATCAAAATCGACGAAATTGTTGCTGCTTAGCGATGTTTCGTGCTACTATGCTCGCTTCTTCGGTTTTTATTTCAGCTAAATTTGAAATCAGAATTCAAATAACGAGCATAGTAGCAGGAAACATCACTCAAGACTAACAAAGTCTACAATCCAGTTAAGAAGACTGCTAACATTCAAAAAATAGGATGAAGCGTTTCGAGAACACAAAAACGTCTTGAGATCAAAGTGAGGGCTGCAGGTACCGCGCTCTGCCGCATACGGCGTGCTCTACTTCAAATTCGAATTCGTCCACTAGGTGTCTAGTGGGGGGAGGACGACTATACAAAAACGTTCTCGGGTCAGTGTGGACCAAAACTTGCAAATAGGCCACCTCATATGGCCCGTACCTAGAAGTGAGCTCAAAGAGCATCAATGTGCCCATTTTCAAAATATTTGTGTACGATTTTTTTGCAGTAAAGCTGCTCATAACTTCGCCTACAAAGGCTTTCTGCAGAAATGGAAGACAGATTTGAAATCAGCATTCTATGCCGCATCGAATTATATAGTTTGTATGGATTAGCCGCTTCGGCTTCTGACCAGCTCTGCCACTTCGGAAAGCTAGGAAAAGTCAACGACGGATTTCAAACTGATCAGCATTGAATTTTTCGGCCATAAGGACCTTCAAAACTCTCTGCATAGAAAACCCGCAGCAGTAAGAAGGAGTTTTTTGGAATCAGCGTTTCGTATTCTTCAAGTAAGTATACATCTTATACAGAAAGGAAACTTCTGAAAGGAAACTGCAAAAAGAACTGAGTATCATTTCTTTTACGTGTATTCTGCAGGGACGACCGATTTCGTCACCTTTGCCCCTTTTTCGTCTAATTTGAAGCATCGCTGTCGTGGATAAGGATTAGGTGACTTTTTTGTATTTTCTACTAAGATAGGTCCTCCCTCCTTACTGATGAGTTCCGGGGAGGGCTTACTAATCATATTTATCCGTCTAAGGGTAGGAACGAAACGGATATCTCCTTTTTTATGTTTTTTGTTTTTCACTAATTTAATTTTGTAATTTTTAATCCTTATCTTGTTTTGTTGTTTCTATTCGACTAACCTTCCCTTCCCTTGCGAGTTGCAGATAACAACGACGTAGATTTTTTCATTTCATTTTCACATTCAAAAGCACGTATGCCATGTAATTCCTGTTGTCGTTACGCTTACGACTTTGGTTGTTATAAACAGGTTGACTGATCCTAATAAAAATTTCCGTTGTTGTACAAAATGTAGATATGCTGCGATGAATAGCGGTTTGGAATTCATTTTGAGTTTGTTTTAGAGATGTATCCTTAATTCGGGTGAGTTTCGCTAATTGCCATCTGTGCATCGCTTCCTTTGGTTGTGCCCATCGAATGATTGGAATCTT
This sequence comes from Cylicocyclus nassatus, assembly GCA_958299035.1. Lineage (NCBI taxonomy): Eukaryota > Metazoa > Nematoda > Chromadorea > Rhabditida > Strongylidae > Cylicocyclus > Cylicocyclus nassatus. Next base: position 71,403,835 of record CATQJL010000316.1, read on the forward strand.
TCAAACAGGAAATTTGACCCAACACCAAACTTGGAATAGAGGTTGTTAATCAATTAATTGGAAGTGCAGCTGCTACTTTTGCAAAGCATCGTGCAGTGCAGGAATGCCCCTGCTAAGCAATTGCCTTGCGATTAGTCAAAGTTTCTTCCCTTTTTTTTCGACCCTTACTTTGCAGCCGTAATCCTACGTAATGCCGCTTAAAGATTTAGAATGCTATGTAATTGCTCATCTCGTTGCATTATTCATTCAAATGATTCGCGCTAAATGTGCAAAGGCTCTAATCCTCGAGACTGCTCGTTTTCTCAGTTTTTCCTCGTGGAGCAATAAATTGTTAGTATTATTTGTATCAGAAGATCACACCTATAAGCTTGGAAGCTCACACGCATTAGTGCGCCAAGCTGATATGTCTCATAATCTAAGAGCATGGGCAAAGAAAAGCGGAGCTATTTGATGTAGCTTATTGTTAGTCACGAACTTTCATTGTACCATGGCTTGAATGATATTAGGTTTATGCACAAATAATGAGCGTTTGCCCAAGGCTTTTTCCAAGACTATTTTCTCCATCACACTTTCTGTTCTGAAGCAGATTTGACTTACTACTGAGAAGCTCTTCTCATGTTTCATCTAGTGATAATTGAGAAAAGGCTTTAGCTTATCTGTCAAAAAGTTGCACATGTTCAAATAACCGCACGAGACCGAAATTTCATTGCGTTCAATATTCTGGCCAGAATTCCAGTGCAAACGATGGTGCTCTTTCGAACCAGCTACTGTAGAGTGCGATTCACAATACGGTCGTCTGTAACCCACAACTTCCGAAAAAGGCTCTGCAGAAGTTTGCCCATTTCTGCAAGCGTAGGCGTAGATTTGACAGTTTTTGCAAAACATTCAGCTGTTTAATGAGCAAAAAAGGAAACTATAATTTGGGACTTTGGGACCTACTATTAGGTTGTCAAGAAAATAATGTCGTTTTTTTCGGGTTTTTTCGGGTAAAATTGATATTACTCAAGAACTAGAGCACATCCGAGGCCACGCTTTTATAGTTAAAGTAACGAAGCTTTTTAGTATACAAAGGCATATGTGGGAGGAGCCCAGTACCACTGGGGGCGGAGTTTGCCATTTTCCATTTTTCAATTTTTTCTTGGTTTCTAAGCATGGAAAAAATATATCAAGTGTACCTATGGATAAGTGCATGTGTCTTTTAGCAGGAGCAAGTGAGAGGTTCGCAGGATTTGGGCGAAAATCCAATTTTTGGCATCACGAGTTGCTGGTATGTTTTGGCTCTGAACTTTGCGTTAACAACAACTTCCGCCATTGTTCGGACGTCATCTTGTAGAGCTTCCTTTGCTCTATCGAATGGTACCCCTCACATATTTTTTAAAATTTGTCTTATGGCTTTTCTATGAAAAACGACATTATTTTCTTGACAACCTAATAAAAAAAATATTGAAAAATGCTTACATATTCCTGCCCTCTTGTGATATAAGTGCTATATATTGCAGAAGGTTTTCTGCTTCTCAAGGTTTTCATCGCTTGCAAAAAAGTAGATCTTTCAGAAAGTTATAATGAGAATTTGCAAAACCTCATTATTTTTGCACCAACCTAATATAAACAATTTTGAATTTTGCATAGTCTTGGACTTTGGCTTGCCATGCAAGAAAATTGTGCTAGTTCTTTTTTTCATACTCGCTCAGCCTCCTGTTGATGAGCACTTTTTCACAACAAGCAGGGGATAGCATGTTGCAATGAAGCCAATTAGTAGCCTGCTAGATGCTTGCTGTTTTGGAGACGACGTCAGTCCTTTTACGGTTATGAGCCGTTTGTCTTTCATGTAGAGTTTCGAACAGAGTTAAAAGTCTTTTCAAATTTTTCTTGTAAAACTCCCGGTAGATAAAGTCCGGATAATTAACCAAATTTGCTACAGTTAAATAGTCTTTGGCGGACCGGAATTGCATCAGCGCAGCTTCGAATGGAACGACCTACCGAAGAGGCTCACATTCTAATAAATTTTCCGCTTAATATACTGCGCTTGCGGAGCCGGAATTTTGCGGCACATTTTGCGCGTGAACAAATAGCTGCGCCCGTAACGCCGGCTATGTGCGCGCGCAAATTGTTGGCATCTCAGGCGCGGCTACTTGTTTACGCGCAAATTTTAATGCAAAAGTTTCGGCACCGCAAACACGCTATATCAAGCGGAAAATCTACTGAAAAGTACTTTTTAGTCCGCAACCCTACCAATTCCTCTCCGGATCGCAAAATTTTTGTAGTTAGCCTACGTGAGCTATGAAATGTGCAAGTGACACAATTTTTTGTATTTTTTGACGTTTTTCTTAGGTACACCAAGTCTCCAATCTCTGTTTTCAGCCTTTTTCAGCCTATCATGAAACTAATACCAGTCATTCCGAGGACATTCCGTTTTCGCATTTCTATAAGAAATGATCAAATTACAAGAGCAGCTGGTATATTCTTACAATGACGTCAGATTGTCCCATTTACGCAATTTTGCGCTCCACATGCACTATTGTGCTGCAGAGACATTTGCAGGAGCAAAGTGCACTTAATTGGAAATGGAATGTGCTAATTTGTTTTCAGGGCTTCAATTGGATGGAAATTATTTGTTTGTAAAAATTTAATGTTATGCGGAGATATATTTCATTCATTAGCTTTACAAAATTTATTCTTTTAATCATCAATGGAACCTACATATGGTATGAACTACAAAATACTTATTGTGTTGATTCTGAAACAAAAATTTCTACCCGACTGTAGATGTTAGTCAATCTTTTGGCAAAAACGACATTTCGAGTCTTCAAAGAAGATTCTATGGCACTTCGAAAAAATTTTTTTCGTGCGTGGATATGACCGAAGCTGCTTCCCTCTATCAGAAAAAAATCTCAAGGCGCCTTTGCTAAGTCTGTAACTATAAACTACCATTCTGGAACTAAACGGACATATAAATCACTTTAATCATGAGGTCTGCTTATCGCTCAGTCAAATCCTTTCCCCACGTAATCTGGAGTGAAAAAATCCAGCGTGACTCAAAGTTTGCAGAGTACGTGAGAAATCGTGCTATTGCCCTTACGATACTCATTACTCTGATAGCATCCTTGAAAGCCATGAACAGTCCTTTTCACTGCATCTTCAGCGCATTTTCTGAATGTAATTTCGAAAAATTATCCGTGATTGAAAATGGCTTGTGAATTTAAAATTTATAAGTGTTTTCTTAACAACTGCGGGTCCCATGTCTTGATGAGATATCAGTCAGCCGAATTTTTCACAAGCCTTTTGATTCCAAAGGACAAAGCATTCTGCAAATGTATTATACTTTGTAAGAGTACGAAAATAATAAGCCATGCTCTTGATTGCCTACACAATGCAATCCTATACGACAGCATTACTGTCTTGCAGGTTTCTTACAATCATTCATGAATTTATCTAGAGTAATCTGATTTCACGCGTGAAGTTTTATTTCCTTAATCTAAGGAACCAACAATAAGCTGGCTTTTAATGAAAGGTTTTGATATTGAAGAAGAATGCAAAGGAAAGATTTCGATAGGAAGATTCATTCGTTGACACATTTTTTGATGAAAAAAACATGCCACCTACGTATACCACGAATTTTCTACGCATTCATTCCCAACAAATTGACTTTTGTTGATTAACCCGGACCGTAAGCAAGTATTCCCCGGCCACGAATAAAATCACAAAAATCATGGTCCAGCCCTAAAGGTTGCAATGTTTAAGGCACAGTACATTGAGAAGCAAGGCTCGTGGCTCAGTTTGCATGCCGACCATCTGCGCCCTATGGGAAAGTACTCAGCTACACAGAATTTGAAAATGTATTACATTTCCCCATCTTGCACACAAGCTTTTTGTAACCGACCTTTTTCGTTCCAAAGTTTATAGCAAAGAGAGTTTACGGTGTTGAAAGAAGGGAAGACCCCTCCATCGCGCAGCAAAAAATGAAAAAAGAATTAGACATTGCGCATTTCTAGTTAGCACCGTGTTACAAAATTTATTTAGTAAAGAGTACAGAACTGATTCAACCCATATGTTGATGATTGCATTTACCAAACACAAAAATTCATTAGTAAAAAAGCATATTGGCTTTTTAATCATATCTACCTGCAAATAAATCATGCGCATTTGCATGCATGCATTCCTATAACTTTTTTGATCTAAATCTCTAAATAATTTATGTTCGAAAGCGTGCACTAAGGACAGTCGCAGATGCGAGAACAGGCCATAATTTCCTAGAAAGTTGGTAGATCCCATATGGGGATTTTTCTACTGAACCAAACTTCTAGTTGCTAATGTTGCCTATCTACTTTTGCTGACCCGGGAGACCTCTCTAAAAGATTTCTGGGGGTACAGTACCCCAGAATTGCAAAAAAAAAACAACACTTTTTTGAACTTAATTCACTTTGTGTCAATGGAGGTAAGTGCTCTATTTTTACATCTCAGTGCCTGGCCAGCCACATGCTCTGAATTCATTCGCATTGGCTTTTTGAATAGCTGCATTTTTCTCGGAAAGGAAATTTCCGGCAATTTAGAAAGTTCTGATTTTAGCTTCTTTACATCAGTTCAAATTTTTCTAGAAATTCTATTACTGCTATAATTTATACACAAGCCCGATAGACCTTGATACATAGAATCTCATGGCGTATCGCATTTCCACTCATTCATTTTGCCTCTCTCTTGATATATGAGGAATTATGTATGCTAGCGTTGTTGTCAGCCGTGTCTAGCCGTAGCGACCTTGTCCATGCTGTTTTTACTGCTACTACTTCATCTCCCGAGCTATATTCTAGCTTGTTATTAGTACGAACGATGTGAATAGATAGCTTTCGACGGTTACGCCTTCACATAAACTCGGTTATTTTTCTCTAGGTCGAGCTAGTTCGGATGCGTGACTTGTTCGCATTTTTTATGAGGTTAAATCAAGCTTCTTTTGGTCTTTGTCTTTTGATCTTTATAAAACGATTCTGCTTGGCCCTTTCAAGAAAAAAGCATCGTGACACTGGAAAAAATAGCCCCAAAGAGCAATCAGTACATCCTATAGCTCCTACAGTCTCCCACCTCTCTCTACTTCTACAATCCCTTCATTCAGTTAACCCCAGAATGCCATGTAGATATCTACTATTTTCCCATCTCCCAAAATCCTTCATTTGAGGGAAAGATGACTAGAAGCTATTCCCCCTATTCCTTTCCATATTTCCTTTATCGAAGTAAGCCCTATTACAATTTATCCCTACCTTCTCCCACCTCCCCGCAACTCCTAAGTAGGGAAGGATGACCAAAAATAGTGTCTATTCCTCAACCTCTCCCCCCCCCCCCCACTACCAATTTCACGTAAATCTCACATTGCTCCAAATGCGACAATGTAAACCCAAATGCCATTTATCCCTTATCTCTCCCTTCACCTTCCTACGTTTCTTTTAGTGTGAATAAGATCTGAGATAAATCTACCCTCCCCCTCCCTCAACCTCCACCTTCCCAAATCCTAAGCGAGGAAAATAACTTCAAATTCTTTCCTTCTCTTATCTTCCACCTTACCTCCAGACCTTCAGCTGCGACATATAACTCGTAAATGTCAATTGCAATCATCGTAGTTACCCACAATACTTTTACCGCGCGTAAGTTAGCAGCAGAAGTCTACTTCTTTCCCCTCATTCCTCCCACAATTACTCTGATTCCAGATGGCTCCGAAATTCCACCTAGCTCTCCCTGAAACTCACGACCCTTTCAGCACCGCTCATTTTCCTCTTTCTTTTCAGGTTCCAGCAAGTTTGCAACCATTAATTTAACCAGAGCATTATTGCACCCCGAATAATTTTCAGAAAAATTGTTGAATTTTTGTTCATTTCGTAATCGACAACAGCTACAATGCAACTGGTTGGCACAACGGTGGTGGACGAACGCTTAATGCAATTACTAAGCTTCTTCCCACTAAATAGCGAACAAAGTTGTTTCTCACCATGTGACTTTGGAATTTTTCTTTCTCTGGAGGAAATTGGAAGTCCCCGCCGATGCATTTTTTTATTTTGATTTGCTTGAGAATGGTGAAGTCATTGACAACCTCATCCATTTCCACTTGACATCTATTGTTCTGCCCTCTTCAACCCTTCATCAGAGGAATTTAATCTCTTCACGAATATTTAGTGCAGTGATTGAGGGAAGAGGAACAAAAACTTCTCTAAAAAATCGTCGTCAGCTTCGTCTTTTGAGAAAATTCTTTTTGTATTTTTTCGCAAGCTTCTGACCCTGCCGGTCGCGCCCCAAATTTCTTACAGATTCTTTGACTGCAGAAATCATAATGTTATCTTGATCATCAACAAATGAAAACGACTCAACCAAAAGTTCGAGGGGTGGAGGGTGGAGAAGATACCATTTTAGGACACATCTAGAATGTTTTCGAGAATTTCGCAACTCTTGGCTTTTTGGAGAAAGGCGGGAGATGAAGGGATGGGGCTTTGTTCCTTCGGTGCAATTTAGAGATATTTGCTTTCTTCAACCTTGGATCAGCTATAAAAATTTCTTGTACTCTGCTGGAATTTAGATTTGTATGTCATTCGATTCACTTCAAATTATATTTTCGAAACAAGTTTTGCACAATCAGATTCCCAAAATAACCTAATAACCGACATTAATTACATAAACAAACCACTTACATGAATTATGAAAACAAGTATGACCACCTGACTCATTTTGTTAAAAAATGCTTGTGCATCAACTGCAAATTTCCGCTATAATCGCTTTTCAGTCGCATGATTTCCGCTCGTAGGCATGACGAGAAAAAACAAATTGGCAGCAAATTCTCGCATGCGCTGCCAATTCAAGAATTTGCTGTCATTCCCACGCATTTGCCTTTTGAATGGCTCTATGTAGCAAATGTCCTTGTTGAAATGTACATAAACTACTGCATTTTTGCACTTCCCCTACACTTTTATTTGTTCAAATTAGTGGCAGAAGCCTGGAGGGGCGAGAGGAAGGGGAGGGAATACTCCCAATGGCGATGAAAATTCATACATTGTACTCAAAGCCATACTATTTCATAAAAAAATCTGGACTAGATCTTAAAAAATCAGAAGAGCCCCGGATTTTTTGCCTGGCTCAAAAAAATTCACGTCCCACGCCCTAAAGAATCTTGTGAATGCTACTAGTTGGAACACAAGATTCCTAGAAATCCCAAAAGTTTATTCTGCTCAAAATAGCATTTCAATCTGTGTGGTACCTTAATCATGTCACAAGCCCCGCCTTCCAGCCGCCAAGCCATTTGAATCAAAGGTTGTGCAGTATATTGTCGTATACATTAGAGAATTTATTCCAACCAACAACAAAACTCGAAAATGAAAAATTCGAAAATTATAACTTCTCGTAGGAGTGTCCTACCACAAAAATTCATCTTGCTCGAAAAGCGCAGATCAAAAACTCAGGTAAAAATTGAAACTAGAGATCTCTTTGCCTTTCGGCATTTTAGGGGAACAAAAATTGAAATTACGCAAATTGGGTGTTTGACTTTAACAGGTTCTCTTGCCACGATATGAAATGATACTTTGTAATACTATGGTACTTTTACGTAACTTTGTATTTGGCAAGAGTAAAGTTCTTCTTTTCTGTATAACAGCTTTTCGAACAGATTTTGAACATGGAGAAGATTACGGAGTTCTTAAAAATCTTGGTGCAAAACTCATGTATTAACCTAATATTTTTGCAGTCCACCATATACGTATTATAGAAAAGGCAATTTTGCATGTTGTTGTTATTATCAAGCTCTGATCTTGTTACTATACATAGAACACTAGTGCCAGAAGCAGTTAGTCAATGATAATCTGTCTGTAAACAATCGAGAGGAATTCTTTATGACTTATGCTTGATTGCTTGAAAGTTTTTGGCACAGAAAGGGGGAATAAAGCCCTTGAACAAGTTTTGAGTTTGGACATTTTTGATACATCCATATTTTTTTATGGTTTCAACCCGCAATTTCGTTTGAAAGGTGTTTTAAAGCACCATAGATTCATATCCTTGCATACCTCGCTGGCTCAGTTTCGGTCAAAGAGTGCTAAAAAGGAGGAACTTTTCAGATTCTAACTCGATCAAGCGTTCTGAATCACATTTCCGCTGGCTGCATTGCCATTACTTTCAGGATATCCTCATGCTAATTCCCCTCATTGAGTCTCCCGACCTATAACTCACCAGCACCATAATAAGCTTAGAAAATGTGGACAAGGAAGAAGAAAGCATTTCATTTGTGCGTCTAGCTCGTGTTTCCTGCTAGACACTCTATGATAATATACTATTGCATTTTTAATGTAATTCAAGAATCCAAACATCTCTTTATGTCTGATGTGGTCGAAAAAAATGTCATAAAAATGTTCTGACAAAATGTTTTTACTTTTAAACGATATAATTCCGAAGCTACTCGGTATCACTTTTGCAAAATCAGAAACTACTGTTGCGCTAGAAAATTGATGTGTTAATGTTCTTACCGTGCTCCTTTGTCCATAAGTACTTTCAGCGAGAATTTCGATAGCATGGTGTGACGCACAAACCACATTCATTGATATGTATCGTAAATTAAGGGTGAAGTGTGCTGGTAATGAAATTGGAAAAAAAATTCTACAAAAAAACGTATTCGCTGCTTCGGTTTATGTGAATCGGTACAAACCTTTTTATTGAAAATCACGTATTTTTTCCAAAGGCCAAATCTTCAAAGTCTCACAATATTACCGATTTTCCAACTTAAGATCTGTTTATTTTTTTGAAATTTAAGAATCTAATATTATGTAGGTTGATGCATAATTTTTGCACCAAAATTCTTGAAGTTCCTTACTATCTCCACCTTCTGCTTTGATAGAGAGAGAATATCTCTCCGCGATTGCAGAATAAAAATTTTTTGGTGGCACATGGCAGAGATATAAGTTGATTAAGAGAAATACCTAAAAAGTGATTTTTTGAATCTTAGTCGCTAAAATTGCTAATGCGTTTACTGGAATTTGAAGTTGTTACATTTTGAATCAGAGTTTTATGATCTACTCTTTCTCGCTAGAAAAAAGTGGTAGCGGTCGGATGCCTCTAAAAAGTGATTTTTGATTTTCTTTACTCCGGCTGTCATTTCGTTTCAAAATGATTTTCTAAAATGCACTATATATGTACTGCCTTCGATATCCGTAATGAAGAGCATACTGTATTAGCATATAAAAACTGAGTAGTTTGTTCAAGCGTTTTGAAAGCGGTTTCTTTCTATTTCTTAGGAATTGTGCATCGACCCATCGACAGTTGTTTATTGTCTTTGCTCTAATACATATTCGAAGTCCACTTTGAGTTTATATTTTTTCTATGCTTGAAACAATTCTTTGAACTTGGATCACCTTCACGACTCTCTCTATTGTTAGCTGTCACATGCATCAGCTCCCTTATTAGCTGTACCTGCTTCTTCTTGGCTCACTAATGCAATTTTCAACATTCTGATCCAGCTATGCTCTTTGATACAATTATTTGATAGTCCTGTCTTTTATTGCATTACTCTAAAAAGTGTCAGCATTTCGCTTTTCCGCAATAATTCCACTTCTATCTTGATTCATGCTTGTGATATGGGCCGCATCAATCAACAAAAAAAAACTAGTTAGATCAGTTTATGGTTTTGTGCTACAAAACTTGGTGAAGAGACAGATCTACTATCGATTTTTGATGTGTGCAATTGCACATCTTCCAGGATATGGACGGGAGGCTTAAAGATAGCGTTCGCGCAGAGTTTATGCTCACCAATATTTTTTTCAAAAACAGTAGGGCATAACAGTAGGACCATCTACGTGTCCAGCCCTTTATGGTTGGCTCCGGAATGGAAGAAATGGACCTGTAACCCGCGAAATAACTATCAAGCCACGCCCACCCTATCCACCTCCGCCCACCTAACGAAGAAAGTGGTCTACGTATTCGAAATAGTCCTCTCAGAAATCGTATTTTGGATTTTTTTGCACATTTCGCACATCTATCTGTAGTCAGGGCCACGAAAAACTCCATGTCAAAAAGTGGAAGTCGAAGATTCTTTGTGCGCAAACGACGGAGAAAGGAAAAATTTTATCTGATATGCTCATCTTTATGCTGAAAGTGGTGCAGTTGCACATATTAGCGAGATGGCAACGACTTTACTCTTTTTTGCCATCTAGAGGCTTAAGCTTGTCCCTCAGCTTTAGAAGGAATTCTGGAGCTAATCTGGCTAGTCATGGACATCGGCTTGCATGATGTTTCCAAATTCTATTCGAACAACTTTGTCCCTTTGTTTTTAGGGCAAGCGAACTTAATTCAAAAAGAGTCCTAGCTGATTATTCACGCCATTGTCAGCAGCGTCGATGAATCCTTGAGGCTTTCCGAAAACACTTGGAGATCTCCTATTTTTGGTAGTTCTAGAGCTTTTGCATTATTGTGTTGTTGTTTCCATGCATCGAGCAGAAATATGATCTCTAGCGTGAGATCTCGTCCCGGTGCCTATTAGGCTTCAACAATATTCTTGAGACATTAGCACAAACAAATAACAAAGAAGCCAACTATATAGACAATAGGCATGTGAATCTATAGCACACATCGATTCTAAACTAATCTGCTTTGTTGGACGCTAGTGTCAGAGTTTTTAGAGCTTATATAATGCATTTGCGAATTCAATTCAATTGCACTCAGTGAATTTTCTTAACCGTGGGTGCAAAATTTGTTTATTCGAGATTGAAAGACAATCGCCTTGTCACACGTCAGCTGACATTCACTTTTTGGGGAATGAGTAAAAGCAAACATTTATTAGCTCGAAAAAGCTTGTCTTTTACATTTTCATAGTATTAGGTTGCAACAGAACTAATGCAGGTTTTTCATTCCACTTTTTGAAGTGCTGGCTCAGAATAAGATTTCCATTGTCTTGAAAATGTATATCATTTGCAAGCATTCTTCTTCTAGTTTCTTAACTCACTTTCACATTTATCATGCTCAGAATACTTATCATACTAGTAATCCGGATTAATCAAATGTTGCACCTAATACGGGAATGTTTAAGTTTTCATTTTACTATGTACATTTTACTATGTATGCAACTGCCTCCTTATCCTTCTCGGATTAGGCGCAGTTTTTGTAAGGCCCTTAGATCGAGAGCGCTTCTCTCCTTATAAGTCTTTTCGATTAAAGAGCTAAGGAAATATTGCTAAAAAACGTATCTTGTCTTATAAAACATCTATATGTTCTTTACCTTCCGCCAGTGCCGAAAAATGCAGTGTTCTTCGCTGTTTGATTAACCAATCATAAAGAAAGGTGAGAAAATCAAAAACATTGAAAGAGATGGTCTGAAAGTATTAATAAGGAACGGGGATTAGAAGTAGTTATCCTTCACAGTAAAATCATCATTTAGAAGAAGTACAGTGCCGGAGGGGGGGGGAGAGAGAAAATAATAGGTCCAGTTGACTTACATATGTTAATTTTCCTCCTTGTTATTGCTTATCGTTTGGTCCAAGCACAAGTACTTGTGGTAAGATTTATGGTCAAATTTTTTGCAACACTTGAAGTGGACTTTTTTCTTTTTGTTAATGAACACAATGTTTTTATTGATGAGCAACTATGTATTAAGTTGACACACAACTCTAACACCAAAAAACAGAAAATCGTTTGTTGAAAATCAATTTGAAACAATATTAACTAGTTGAATTTTGATCGAAATTCATGACTATTCGTAGAGACATCCAATCACTACCGACTTCTTCAAAAAAGAGAAGGTCATGAAACCAAGACTAAAAATAAATACAAATTTCATCAGACGTTTCAGCAGTTTTAGCCACCAAAATTCCAAGAACCTGTTATTTTTGAAATTATCGCAGTCCTACCATTGCGAGCTGTAGACATATGACATCAGAATTTTTCAATATTTACCAAAGGCACCGCTAAAATGAACAAAACATTGGAACAAAGGCAAAGACTTGATAAGTTTATATTACTGATGAAACATACCAAAGACTGGACCCTAATGGAATGTCTGATGTCAGTTTTGACTAGACAAATAAGCTCCGTCCTTGGTATAAAAATGTAATCCAAACGGCATGGTCTTTCATTTCCACAATGTCCTCTCTAGGCGCAATGTCGCTTTTTTCTTTCAGCACAAAAATTTTCAAAAAGACGTAAATTTCCTCATATTATATGTACATTGTATTTTATTTGATGCAACTTTTTGTTAAAGAGAGCACACCATGTGATTTCCATTAGTGCTTGAAGCAAAAATATTGTTGCCATATAGCCATTATAAGAGCAGATAAAGACAAGCACTTAATTTTTTTTTGCATAATGGTCGCTAAAAGCCAAAAGATTCATCCGACCTCCGATTTAACTTTTAATCTTTTCATAATCTACTCTTTCTCATTGAAACAAACTAATGCTCATCGTTCTCCACAAAAAGCTGTGAGTTTCGATTTTCTTTTCGAATTTGAAGGTGCAAGGCAAAATTCCTAATATAAACTATCTAGTTGAATACTAATCATTATACATCTGGTTAACACAAGGCTTCTTAAAAATGTGCCTACTGCTTGACTGTTAGCAACTCTTAACAAAAACTCTTCTGAGAAGATTAAGGCACATTCTTGTAGAGCTGCTTCAACTCAGGTTTACAGTATAGAACGAGTCGCCGATCTCTCTTTATTACTGTGAGATAGGCGTTTGAGAAATTTCAAAAAAATCTGGAAAATTGCACATTAGGATACTTTAAAATGCTGCTTCCTCTAGATAATTTTTACGAAATTTTAAGGCCTTTTTAGTAGTGTAATTACAACTTTAAAAACATTAGTAAAGCAGCTGTAACGGGTTATTTGAAGTAACTTATGGTTTAACATGTCTGTAAGCTGAAAAATTCATATCTGCAATCGGCGATCTTTATCAGCACAGTATAAGAGTTTTTCGCTTGTCTGGTTTTCTTTCTGAAACAAAATGTGACACTTCGTGGCTTAGGCGCTTTTTCGAACCTTCTACCGTAATCTCACAGAAGTAATGAGTGATCGGTGATTTTCTTTATACTGTAAATCTAAAAGCAGTAGGCACATTTTTTGGGACACCATAGTGGTGAAAAATTACCGTAAGCACAGAGTGCAATTGCTTTAATTTGCACAGAGTCAAGCCCTTGTGCAAATTGCAGTAACTTTTTTAAATCACCGGTACAAGTCTTATGTTTCAACCTAATAGCTTCTCTCCGCAAAATAATGCAATCAAATATTCATTTTCAATCCACGGTGCTACAAAGACTTTCACCTGCTTGTGCTAGCAAAGTCTTGTACTTGAGAAAAAATTCATAATAGGATCTTAAACCACCTGCTTTTGTTGTCTTATATTTAGAACATGAGTAATTAGCATAGTGGTGCGTTCGATGAAAGAGGCTTGTAGTCACGTTTTCTCCTAAAATGGTCTTTACTGCAAAAGTCTAAGGCAGCTAAATCTCTTTTTTTTATATAATCGCATGCTTTTCTTTTAACTTATCAAAGCTAAATAAATGAATCACATCAATAAAACTTTAGGACAAGTTTTTCTGTATCCACGCAAACTTACTGGGCTTTATGTGGTAGAATCTCGCCTTTTAACGACAGCTTAAGTCCCACCGACTTTCCGGGCTAGCACTAGATACCATAATCCAGATCTAAGGTTTCCAATCGATTTATCGATTTTTTGAGCCAGATTATGAGATACTCCTGAACTTCGCCGTGCTTATTATTAGGAATTACCGCTTCCGCTGTATATAGACATGCGATTAAGCTAGGATTCCATTGCAAATCAAACAGATATTCTCAATTTTATCTGATTTGAGTTTTATTTCAGAAAAAAAATTGGTATCTTAACCCATCACTTATGCCGAGTTTTGAAGACAAATTAAAAATTTATTAGTGCGTAAAAAAATGAACGGGTTTGGAATTATAGGCAGAGAGGAAGGTAGGGGATAAGTGGCGGTCCCACAATTTCCGTTCCGGGGGGAGGAGGGGGGGAGGAGGAGGGGAAGCGACAAAGAATTTTTTCGGATGGATGATGGATTCAGTAGCTCTAAAATTTTTGGAGTACTTCCCAAATTTTTGTGGTCATGTGAGCCAGAAGCAATTTCGAAAAATTTGTTCGCAAAGTTAAACTGAATATTCAAAAAATTTGAAAAAAAACTTTGTATCGATTGACACAGAAGTAGAAGGCTCATTTACACATTATTATGACTCATATAAGTGACTTTCATTGATTTACCCCCCCCCCCCTCTTTCCGCCACTGAGTTAAACTAACCAAGAATTAATGCAGCACCTAAAAAGCTTTGTAGCTTTTCGCCATTCATTCAGACAGTTAAGCAATAAATTTTTGAGGGAATTTACCTATGTAGTTCATTCACTGAATTTTTATTTGCTTGGATATCACCTCTCAACATGAACCACTGGCAATGACGAGAGAATGTATATCTACAAATAGCAACACTCCCATTTGCTGGTGCATAAGTACCAATCATATCGTTTGCGAGAAAAGGTCCGTGCATCATTTGCGTGTGCATTTTTGTTTTTTTGCTCTATTATGGAACGAGAGGCTTTTGGTATAAAAATTCTTCTATTCTCATACGATCGTTCTCGTTCACATTCGCATCCATGATGTTCTCTTATGGTGAGTTATAGAGTTTTGTTTTCAAACAAAAATATGCATATTAACTTCGGACAACCGAGTTTGAAGGTTATTTCTTGACTTCCGATTGAATTTTGAATTTCAAAAGAATTTGTTGGTGTAGTGTTGATTCGGAAATATCAAATTTGTTAAAACTATATACTTGAAGCTGTTACAGCTAAAAAAGTATAGTCGCAAGAATTTGAAGAATTTGCTATTGCTTTTTTGTCAGATTTTTCATGAAGGAATGCGGAAAAGTGCTTCAAATAGGATTCTTCTTCTGAAATGTTTGAAGATTTATCCCTCGAAGGACATCAAATGATATACTTCAGTTACAGTATTCATTACAGTTAGTTTTATTACAGTACTAGATGGCTTACCCGGCTCCGCCCGGCCCTGTCATTATTTTATTCGTAATCAGCATGCTCGATTAACCCCTGTACCAACTCCCAGCCCCGTAGCTCAAATTTTGCAAAAAATCGATAAAATCGATACCGATCGATGACGAAAAGTAGCCTATGACACCCGCCGGGGCCCGAAGTGTATGTGTGCCAAGTTTGGTCCGGATCGGTTCAAAAAAGGAATTTTCTATGCGGAACATACGTACAGACATACAGACATACAGACAGACAGACAAACAGACATTCAGCTTTATATATAAGATTCTAAGGAGGCGCAGATAAGAAGTCTTCAAAATGAACCACAATCTTATCTCTTTTGATAACAGTCATTCATAGAATTTTCTGGAGTAGTGAGAAGGGTTTCATTACTTTTTGAGTGTGTAGAAAGAAGAAAAATGTCCTATGACACTTACTAAACTGATAAGTGATAAACAAGATCAAAAAAGGAAAGGGTAAGGCTTCTTAAACCGCTTTGGAAACCCTCTAAACTAAATCAAATAGAAAAAAAATAGAGTCATATGAGAGACATATCATGCTTTATAGCTCCTCCCACATAGTACTCGCTTCTTTCAGGAGAAACCTCCTCCTCCAAGTTTCTGCGTCTCTAGGGTGTCTCGTGCAGAAAACTGAATCACTAAGTGAATTTAAATCAGGATTTTCGTTAGTGGCCATGCACTCTGTAATCTTCTTCGATCGTGGGAGATTCTTTGCACATATAGTTCGGGAAAGCTGCCTACGTAGGCGTATATTCACACTAGATGGCGCAGTGCCGTGGCCATAAAAATTCATATTTTTCTTTGCTTTAAAAACTTCTGCTCAGGCAACACCATGTTTAATGTATTATTTGCTACATACAAGAATTTCTTTGGGAGGAGGCGGGATAAGATCTGAAGCGGGAGGAAGCGAGAGAATGAAATACCTAATTCTTATGTCTTCCATTTGTGATTGCTCAAACAGAAACTGCCATAAATTCATATTTCAAATATTTTCGCTGTTACAGCTTTTGTCTCCTTATTGCAGATGACAAATTCTCATTTCTTCTTGTAATCGGCTTTTCCTTGGTATGTAAAACCTCATTTATTTATTTGCCTATATTGTGAAAAATCGTGGTCTGCATGATGATTAACACTGTCAATAATCATATTCATGTATCAGTATGTGGAATTTTCAGAACAGAAACTGCCCTAAAAAGGGAATTTGTGGGAAAACGTAGGACAGTTAAAGTTTCGAACTTAATGTTAGTTCTAGCAAACAACTCACATTGGCAACAACTTCTCAATAAATCATCCAGAACAAGCGGGACTAGTCTGACTATTATCTTGAGATTATTCTCAAAACAACAAGTCTAGAATTTTCCTATCTATTATACAAAGTATAATGGCTGCTTTCTCTCAAGCTCAATTCTGTTTCGTTTCTAATTATAACATTACCGGATATTATAAAATAATTCGCCTCTTCACCTCTAATCTATGCAATGTATGTAGTCTAGGGTAGGGATAGGTGGGATGTATGATTAATATTACCGAATTATAAGCAAGAATAACGCCAATAGTTTCAAAATATCTGTAGTAAGGTTTCTTAATCAGCTCCATTCCGCGCTTTGGAGACAATTTTATAAGTTTTGATACTGCTAAAAGTGACGTCGTCAGGTACCGTCAGGGTAAGAAAATGAAAACTTGGAGGGAACTTGTCTATTTCCACGCATTTGAAGAAATCTCCTCATCAACAATTTCGCATTTTATCCCAATAAGATTGTCTGTCAAATTGAACGGTGGACATAAGCGAGAGTTTGGTGAAGTTAAAGTGCCTTCACACTTTACACTTTTTGCAAGACTTTTCAGCAGTTAGCCTTTGTTTTAAGATAGGCTTTGAGCCGTTAAACTATTTCCAATAACTTATTTCCTTATTCACATCACTTCCAGTTCCCAGAAACCCCTAAATATCCGCATTCGCTAAGACATGAAACTTGCTGTGCGGAAATATGCACTTTGCTATGCAAAACTCTAGAAAATGGCTTCTCGACTTTTTTTCGCTCTGTCTCGCACTTGTTGGCGATGTTTTTTGTTGGAAACCTTTCGCTTCAAAGGTAAACGAAGCTAATTGCCCAAAGTATGGCGTCATATAAGGCGGGTTCTTGAACACTTTGTTCTTTTCTTCCAAAAAAAAAACTTTCAATGCTTTCCGAGGCAGTGTCGTTATAGGTTCAAACCTTTTATTTCTTGTTATTATTTGGCAGATCTGGCCAGGCTATTATCCAATTCCGTCCATTAGTAGCCACTAGAGAAGTAAAACGCTCTTGAGACCGCTCTCGCAGGCTTAATCGCGCCACTCATTTGTTTTTTGAAGTATCGTTGCTTGAAGTCCCAACATTCGACCCGAATCGTTTTTGTGTTCTACCGTGTTTTTGTAAAAGTAGTGTATCAAAGCTTAAAAAAGCTCAGAAGCTTCATTGTTTCTCCAAAAGTGTTGTTTTTTTTTTCCAACGACATTCCAACTAACACTGAGGTGAAGGCTAGCCGGCACAGCTCGGGAGGTGAGACTTGGGCGAGCCTTCGAAAGCTCAACTATTTATAAATTTTGACGGTAACAAGGCTCCTCTATCATATTACTCTAAAAAATCGATCATTCTCAAATTTTTCTAAAGCAAAAATGGCAAACTCCATCCCAAGCAATCCTGGAATTCTCACTTAGGCTGAAGTATTGTCGATTCGTTTACCGCAAGGACCGCTCAAACCTTGCGGTCCACGCGCGGCGCGGCTGAATTGTCGCGAGAGCACGACTTGTACAATGGCGAATTTGTATTGGAGCAAGCGTTCTACTCGCGGCGCATGCTCCGCAGCGATATCCAGTCCGTGCGGTCAACGAATAAACTATACACTGTAAATCTTTGAGAGTACCACCTCGTAAGTGCCCACATTCCCAAGAAGTATCGAATTTTGCTGAAAAAAACATCAAAATATGATATTATTTTGTTGCTAAGCTCCAGTATTACGATATTTGGAAGGATCTAAAAATTGTAAATTGAAGAGAATTGCTTGCATGTACTATGAGTTCAATCACAAAATGTCAGATCACATGAGGCACATTAGCACTTGATATCATGTTCCTTGAAATCTAAACCCCCTACCATTTACACTTAAAAATGGTAATGTTGAGACCAAGGCATGTATTACTGATGCACTTTCCGCCCACCTTTTTTTCCTGTAATAAGCTACCTTATTCCTTTCTTGCTTACTCTAGTTCTCTCTTCTTTTGTCAAACGAAGAGATACTAATCCAAGGTGTTATATATTACAAACCTATGACGGTACAACAATAAGTCAACAAACCTAGTCCTAGCTCCAAAAAATTTCAATTCTGCCCAGAAAAATGAGGATTACAATATTTTTACCTGACAACCTAGAACTCTGCAGAATCTTCTGGACTTTTGAAGAATTTGTAAATTATCCCGTTCCTTAAAATCGAACATAACTTACTAACCATGCGATTTATAACTCGTGATGGTCGCTCCTTGAGATTTTGTGATCCATTTTTGGAAATGTTGTACTCCTGATATTTCTATGTTGATATATGCTGCAAGTAAAGCGCTTGTTACCTTATATTCTTTCAGTCTACTATGCAGAAAACTTATCAAAAAAGTACCTAGATATCTACTGAAAAAAATCATGCCTGAAAATAACAGAGTCGTGAATTTTTCGCTCAAATGGCACTACAAATCCACAAATACGTGGAACCAAAAAAACATTTATAGAAAATGCGGTGTGTGTTTTCCTTTTCTACAATTTTACGTATTCCGTATTTTCCTTCAAAGCAAGGGTAGTGGAACCATTTTAGGAGATATACAATCTTGTGCGCTCTTTCTGCATCAAAAATCGGTACATTTTCAAATTAAATTCTTTATTTCACATCGTTTCAAATCACTTTTCTATATTAGTAAGCATATTTGATGGAACATTGATAAAACATACAGGTATATAGCATTTTTGCCACGAAATGTCTATCTCCTTTCTTAAGTGCTTTACAGAACAAATTTTTCTAAATCAATGCTGTTGTGTAGAGAATGTAATGTGTAATATAAGTCTATCAACGTATAAGTTTCAAATGACATGACAACTAGCATCGGATTACTTCTAGAAAATCCCTGTAACATCGCCTTAGTCATTCAACGCAGTGTCTTGTTTGTTTTTTACCCTAGAATAAAAGCAGGGGTAAAGTTAGCGGATCGTCGATGTTTAGGCTAAAAAACGCTAATTTGTTCTGATTATTCGCGCTCGGCGACCGTTTAATTGGTTCACTTTGCTCAGCATTTATCGCATTCTTTAGAGCCGAGTCAGCAGCTTGTATAGTCTTCTTCACGCAAATCTTTTCCGTCTGTGATATCACTTGGATTCGTCTAATCCATAAAAATCTATTACGCAAATGCATTTATCCCAGAATGTGTGAAGATTTCCTAGTTTTTCCCCTAATTCTGTGACATAGTTGGGAGAAAACTTACATGAAGTGGCTTAAAACTTCCTAACTCTTTGGAGAATCCTCACTTCCCTAGAGAATTTGAAAACCACGATTTCTTCTAAAAAACTAGGAAAACATGCGGACAGTGAGAGATCTGCCTAGTCTCTACTATATATGTCCGTTACGAGTCGTCAAAGTAACAAGCTCCTGTCAGGCCCATGTCCAATGCAGATGTGGGGAAGGCGGGGGGGGGGGGAGGGGGGGAGGGCTCCGCATTCTCCTCTATTGTTTGTTGTAAGTGCTTTGCAAGGGTGGCACATAGCCTTGATGCCGTAGTGTCGGAATTGTGCATCAATGGTTGATGGTCCTCTAAAGATTTTGATGTAAACAATAAGTTCTATGTCTGTGACCTGGTCTAACTTTGGCCATAAAATTTTTCTGTTTAATCAATATTTTCATTGATGCAAAACAACTACCATCTACTGGAGTTACTCGCCTTTGCAGGCATAACCAGTAGCTGTTAGGTCTCTCATTATATTTCGCCTTTCTTCGAGTTCTTATGTTTTTCCTGCCTCCCGAGGTATTCGTTAGAGGAACTTTAGAAAGTAGAATAGGCCCTAAGTAAATGAAATATTTACATGTCGGTAAAAGCGTGCCATTTACCGTAAGAAAAAACGGTCTTTTTTAGTTTTTTGTGAAATTTTCTCCTTATTTTCCGAAAGCTGAGCTTTTATATTTTACACTAGATGGCTGTAAAGATTTGGCTGTTTTCTTTGGTCACCAAAATTCAAAGAGCGCTGTTCGACGGGTAGCACAAAATTTGATTCAGTTTTACTTTTTTCTGCACTTGCGTTTCTATTTTTTGCGCATCTTGTTCGAGTAGACAAAATGATGTGTAATGAAATTCGGCAGTTCGTAGAGGTACGGAACTCTATGCCGATAGGCTCCAACCCCGCGGACAGCTGGCACAAATTTGCAATTTCTTTAACGTGGGGAGTTGCGTGTTCTGTAGCAGTTGTCCGATCCGCGTGGGACCACTCTCTTTCTGCGATATAGTCCCCTACTCTCGTAGAAATATTGAGACGCTTTTGCTTTGCAAACTCATTGAAAAAGGGAATAAAAAGCACGTTTGAGTGCATTACAATCATTTTTAGAGTTTACATAATTGAAGGGGACAATATTTTTACGACTTAATACTTTCTATACACCATACTTACACGCCTAAAGTCGCTAAAATCAAAAGAATTTTAGAGAATAAAAAGAATTTGTTACGTCTTCAAAGAGTTAGTCATCCCATTCATTCCCAGGATGTTCAATCTATGTTCATATCAAATTTTATCTTTTCAATGGTTCTATGACCTGAAGTCACATATCCTTTGATTCAAGTGTATTGGCGGCAGGCGAGGCTTCGTGACCTAATTAAGGTCTGGGTATTATCAGAGAGCACATTTGCGGGAGAGACGCAGAGTGCGACGCGGGCTCGAGCGGTCGCTCAGTCGCCAATCTCGTTGGATCAAAGGGTATGTTTATACCCACCTTTGCATATCTTCCTAAATTTCTGCTAATGTTCCTAAAATACTTCGTTTCTATAAGTACAAAAGATTACTAAGTATATTTGAACCTCTTCAAAAAGCCCTTTGTAAAAAAATTGTTGCAATTTGACATAAAGAACGAGCTCATAGTTAATATTAGAATGAGAACTTTGTGTCTTAGGCGTGTACGTAGATAGCTACTAGTACATCTGATATTTTGTGAACAAAGAGATTGTAACACGTCGCTGGATTCAGGAGAAAAAGAAAAAGTAAAGTACATCGTACGTAAGGGTGCCTTCATACCGCGCCGGCAGCCGCCGTTGGCAGCCCGTAGCAGCCCGTAGCAGCCGCCAGCAGCCGCCAGCAGCCCGTAGCAGCCGCCAGCAGCCGCCAGCAGCCCGTAGCAGCCGCCAGCAGCCCATAGCCGCCGCTGGCCGCTTTTGTCATACAAGCGCAAATCATCAAATTCTTGATACTTTGCGTGCGCGTGCGCATACTTTCCATCTTCCACGCCGATGTGATATGATTGAAGCAGAACATACCTAAAAAAATTAAGAAATAGCAACCTGCAGGAACTGGACGCATCCAAAGTCAGAAGAAATCACTTGCGAAGAAACTTTGGCGAAATATGTTCAATTGTGAGAGGGAAAGTGAGCATCAATACGATAATCAGTCTACGGTAACAGGATGATAACAACACTGGACACAAGTAAGAATATATGAGATCAAACTGCGGCAACAGGAAGGAAAAAGAGTGGAGGATGGAGGGTGTGGGCGGCACTCAAAATAGTAAGAATTTGATGATTTTGCGCTTGTATGACAAAAGCGGCCAGCGGCGGCTACGGGCTGCTGGCGGCTGCTACGGGCTGCTGGCGGCTGCTGTGGGCTGCTACGGGCTGCTACGGGCTGCTAGCGGCGGCTGTTGGCGCGGTATGAAGGCACCCTAAGAATGTGCTCATCGCTTGAGCAGATCTCATTAGGTGCTTGGTGCAATTATGCTTACATCAGCAAGGCCTGATCTATTTTCAGATGTAAGTAAAGCAGTATAAAAGATGACTTTCTTTATTTTGTCCCATAAGTGCCACATCCGATATTTTATATTACAATTGGTAATGAACTCATGCTTGAGTTTACTTAGACTCATCTTTAGCACAGTTTAACTGAGAGCTGAGCTGAGATGAGCTCAAAGTATAAATTTGTTCTACAACGCGTAAAACAAATAAATTCTCTTGTTTTGATTGGGTACGTCTTAATTAAGCCAAGTCATTTGGTATAGTCTATAGGACATCTTATAACGCAATTATTTTCCCTTTCCAATCAGTGGACAAGAGGGTGAGGGTGACCTTTTCCTAAAAGCTTCCAATTTCCTGAGTTGTTTTGTTACAAGGACATGCATTTTCTGATCAAAATAACCTCTTGAATTCTACGAAAATTTTGGCTCCTACCAGTGCACTTTATAGGGGTTTATGAAAACGCAAAGCTCTAGTCTCATCTCAATAATTCTTCGGAACTTCTGTCGTTTCCTTCCCTTTCCCCTTCCGTCCCCCTTCCTTACCATCCACTAGAAAAACGACGCTAGAAAAACGTTTTGAGACAGTCTGGTTTTGACACAGTCAGATAAAATAAAGTCCAAATTCATCACGAATACGTTAGCCCAACAAAACAGATCTAGGTACTCATCTTTCATGGCACTTCAGAACATTTTGGAAGTGGACTAGGGGCGAATTCTGTTAATGAAGAAGCATGGCGGCAAAAAGAATTCTAAGAAAAACCTTGGAAAACTTTCACAAAAAGCTAATCCAATTTATGAGCTTGTAATTTGATCATTGGAGCAAATCATTTGCACAGTTTTAGCCCTTTTTCGAAAGATTTTTCAGTTTTTTTGCCAATCTAAGTATTCTTTTTTCAATCAGTGTTCACAAATCACCTATTTTGGGGTTGGTCATCTATCTAGCCACTATCTTGGTCCTTGTATCTACGTTAAAATGTGGTTTTCTAGAGGAATTCGCGTTTTCTTCAGAATCACCGATTTTTTAGGTTAGGGTTGAAAATTGTACGATTCTAATGAAACATCAAAGATCATCGGCTTAGCGCTAATCATATTTCGTGGTTACTAAAGCTAATGGTTATTATACAAGCTAAACAACAAGTTCTCAAACTAAAGTCTATCGTAATCAATCCAACATTTCTGGGCAGTCCAGAACCTCTAATTTTTCACAGCATCATCATGCGGAAAAATTTGATGGCGAGAATTCCAGGATTCTTTTGCTGCAACTGCCGGCAGTTTCCATCTTTGCTCTGTTTTTACTGCATGTAACAAGGAAGACCCTCTTTCTAATTGTGTTATTCTTTCTACATTGTTTCTGGTTAGAAAACATACTGCCAGAGTGAATTGCAAACTTTTGCAAGGGAAACTTTTGACAAATATAATTTTGTCAGTATTTTTTCCTATCCTCCAAATTTTGCTTTTTTCACTCTTTTTCCTTCGGTTTCTAGTCCAAGGTTTTTTGTGCGCTATGGACATTATAGTGCTGGACTCAGCTGCAGTTGTCCTCGTAAACTCGTAGTTAATCCTATATACATTTACCTTGCTTGATTATTTTTGGGACCATTATTTTTGCCTCTGGAATGTTTCATCTTTAGCCTTATCTGGTAATCTCTAGGCTCTTCACCAACACAACGATGTTTTCCTTGTCCGGTCTCCCTTTTTCTTCGTGCCTCTTTAAAATTTGCGACACAATCCCATAGGAAAACGCGATAATAGGCAATTTCTCGGAAATTTGAGTTTTCCCACTTATCACGGCTTTTTCTCGGTCTGGGAGCTGCGAAGGAGCGACCACCTATGCGAATTCTTCATTCTTGGGCAATTTGTATACAATTCTTACCACTCTACCACTCTGTAAAGCTAGTTTATTTTAAACTTTAAAATAATGATATTCCACCGATTATCTTATTCTCATATACATCATATACATCATGCGACTTGTTTTTGGCAGAGCGCCAGAAAAAAATTGATAATGTACTTTCTCTAAGTGAACATTAAACTTGCCTCTGGCGCAAAGCAGTGTAATCCTTTTTTGATGAGCATGTATTGGAAGGCTTAATCATGACCTTCAAAGCCTTGAGCTGTCTCCCCCACCCTCTGTTTATGATATGACTTGATAAGGGTACTTCGAAACTATCAATGAAAGTTTAGCTATATATGGAGGAAAGGGAGCATTGTGATGAATTGCTCTTTCTTCCCACACTTATTTACTTCCTTGCAGCACATAGATCCACTTCCGCTGGTTTATTGTCTCGTACAAGGCTAAGAATGTCCATGTAGTATAACCCATTGACGACGATGTAGATCACCGGTGGATCACGCACTTTTTGCTGCCAAGAACGATGTGAACCACCGGTGGCCCACACCTCTTGCAAAATCATATTATTTCTAGGTCTAGTATTTTTTCCCATATATCAATATTTTTTTTCAGTTTTTTGCACTCTTGGTGCCTGTATCCGTCGTTCAAGAAATTGTTTATAATTGCTTACAAAAACAAAACCTTCCCACACCGAAGGTGTTGTGCAAAATCGCGTCGTCCTACAGCGCCGCCACGCAAAATGAGGCATCGTCTTCAGTGAGATAATGTTGGCCCATAAGTCTTGCATTGCTATAAAGTATACGCTTCTAGTATGTAAAGAATGTTGTACTTACATCGTACATAATTTTGTAAGATATAAAATGTTTCAACTGAAGCGCA
Source organism: Cylicocyclus nassatus (assembly GCA_958299035.1). Lineage (NCBI taxonomy): Eukaryota > Metazoa > Nematoda > Chromadorea > Rhabditida > Strongylidae > Cylicocyclus > Cylicocyclus nassatus. The sequence goes on from CATQJL010000316.1 coordinate 71,428,594, forward strand.
TATAAAATTTTGATTATTCGGAATACTGAATGTGGTAGAGAATCTCTCGAGGATTACAACTTATCGTATTCAGATCACCCGATCAGCACGAATTCAACTCAGTCGTTAGTCGTAAAACCGAATCAAACTTGAAATATAATTTTCCTCCAGCATCTTTAGCGGTTTAACTCAAAAGTATATGTTTCCTACATTTTTTCGTCGGGTTATAATCGGCAATATGCCATTTCTCATTTTTGCTCCAAGCACGACTAAATAGAAATCTTTTCTGCAGAGCTATTTATTCAAAAAGAGTCATTAAAATTAGAAAAAATTACGACTTTGAAAAAATTTGGTAGAACAAACGATTGTTTTTCCTTTCCTCTTTCCTTTCACCAGTTTATCCTAGAATGGTACTGTTATGCTGCACTCGGTGGAAAAAGCTTAGCATTAGCAGATCACCGTGAATGAGGAAATATACTTTTAATCTTTTGACTTTGCAAATTGGAGGACCGAGAACATGATTCACGCCGCTAATAACCGCTCATTTGCTACGGACCATGAGTTACCCGTAATAACATCATCAAGGGATGATAACTAGCACGAAACTCTATTAGCTCGTAAATTGTTGCACATGACTAGGACCAAGCTTAGATCGACAGAAGAGTATACTTCCGGTCATTATTATAATCACAAGCACATGGTGCAATTGCACTACACCATGAGATTCCGCAATGTTTGTATGACTCAAACTCTCTCAACTTTTTGGTCCAGACAGATCTCGTTGCCCTTTGCACCGAAAATGGCGATTATCGAAAAGCATCCGGCAATTTATGTGTAGTGCAATTGCACTGGATGAATAGAAATTCGGCGGGAAACTATAATGCATGTCTAGAGGGCGGAGATTGCGGTTTGTAATAGCAATGTCATATTACAGATTTTTCTCGTATAAACTACACTAATTTGCTAAAAGTGCATTTTTCTTCCGAAGAATTTTGAAATTGAATTTCTTCTATAATCACCTCTACTCAAATCTTCATTAGGAGCAAAAAGCCATTTTAATAATTTTTCAACTCACAAGAGAGAACGTCACCTTTTCTCCCCAATTTTTATGTTCATTCACAAGTATATCTTTGCGAAAGAAGGAGGACACCCTCCCCCCTCCTCCCTTTTTCTTGCGTCGCTCATATGAGTGGTCATGTTTTGCCTTCCAGATTCAAAGAACAAGACTCATTCTCTAAAGCGTCATTATTCGGCTAGCTGTGTTCTGTCCGCGCTTAATTCGATTATAGTCAAAGAAGATAATACTTGGAAAAAGAGCTGCGCTAGCCACCTGATGCAATTACAACATTCCTTCGCAAATTTTCCGCATTGCTTTCCCGCATTCTCTTGAATTTTCTGCTGTTGTATGGATTTATGAGAATTTTGGGATCACTCTGATCCAAAATTCCTTGATAAGACTAAGATGGTGAACTTAGAATTTTCGGAAAGCTCTTTTGTGCTTGCACTCCCATGCTGTTTGGTTTGCTTTCTAAACCGAAATAAGGCCGACAATGGCTGAAATCCTTCTTCAAAATTCCTACCGTAATCCCACAGTAATGAACAGCGGTCGATGAATCGCTCCATATTGTAAATCCAGTTGAAGTTGCGTCTACAAAACGGTGCCAAATATTTCTTAAATGGCTTCATGCCAAGAAAGTTCTTAACGGTCCAACATAGGCACATCTTTTGGGACATACTGTATTACTCTCAACTGAAGTCGTTGTAAGGTCTACATGTGTAATAGTTTCTAAAACTGCTTAATTGTAAAGTTGATCAATTCAATCAGTTATAAATCTCCTTGTTGACAAATCTTATTGCACAGTCACACCCTTTTGGTGGCTATCGTTTGCGGAGAGCACTTCTTATAGTCATATGCGCAACTAGATTGTTTTCGAAACTCGCCAAACGTTTTTCTTTAGTTTTACTTTGAGCTAGCTGTAAAGCAACATCTTAGTCATAGCGTGCAAGGCCGGCAAAATCACATTAGTTTGAGTCCCTTACCTCTTGAGGTCGAATTTTTGGTCAATCGGTCATGCGAAAAATCCATCACGATGAAGCTTTAGCCGTACTCAACACATCTTTTGCTATCCGATCCGGACCAAATTTTGCACACATACACTTTGGGGCGGGGCGGGTGTCGTACACTACTTTTTGTTATCGATCGATATCGATTTTACTAATTTTTGTCGATTTTTTTTTGCAAAGTTCGACCTATGGGGCTGAGAGTTGGCACAGGGGGAGGGGGGGGGGGGGCTAATTGAGCACGCTGATTATGAATACAACATTAGTATTTAGAATTATTCATCACTTCTTCCGATTTAACTATTTTCTTCTTGAAGAAATGGGCCCGAATAACGGCAAACTACCTAAAAGTGCATGATCATGATTATGAGTAACCTTTGAGAAGAATAATTTCAATACGTAAAGAAAGCATAGCAAACTCTTTATAGTGCTTACAGTGTACTAGAATTTGCAGAATGGGTACAAAATCAGTGGGATTGAGAAATTCATCAGCATTTTACTCCCTTTAACGTAGATTTTGTGTGAAGTTGCTTTTTCACAGTACCGTTTCTACAGATATTCAGGTTAGCATTCACTTTACGATTTTGATGGACGTGAAAAAAGAATTACTGGTAGCAGGTTGAAAGTAACGAAAAATTTTGATCTACAATGCGGTTCTATTTAAATGTATATCTGCATACAAAGTGAGAGGGTTAATATCACGTCACAAAAAGCAAGTTCAAGATCTGAAGTTCAAGATGATATTGGAGTTATTGAAAAGACAGCTTTTCATGAGGTTTCGCTGTGGTAGTGCTTCTTATTTTGTAATTGTCTTCATATGCACACAATAAGCTTTGATTTTCTTTTATAGTTGTTCCAAGTACTTGTACATAAGTTTTCCCAAAACTCGCAAATTTCAGTCGCATCAGTCTCATGGGATACTTTCGTAAAGTTGAGCTTTTAGGGCGCTTTCATCTCTACAAAATAAAACCTGCCATTATGGAGAACGGAACTCGTGTTGGCGTTGGTTATGAATGGCCGTATCGAAAAGCATTTTTTATTTTCAACATTCTTGCCGGGTTCCTCTTCGTTATCCTGCATACTCAAATGATTTTGGTGAGTTTTTATACGGAAAATTTGATATTTTTCTGCAGAATAGTTTTTTCAGGTTATAATGCGTTCACATTCTCTTCGAAAATTAGCCGGGTATCATTTTATGGTGCATAGTTCAGTTGTTGATCTTATTAATAGTATTACTCAAATAGTAGCACAATTATGCACATTGGAAAGTTATGAGATGAATCCTATACTTAACGAGGTGAGTTTTCATTTCATTTTTACCTTCATTTTCCAATGAGTGTTTCTATTTTAGGTAAATGGTGCTATCTTCCAAGGTACATGGGCTGCAGATTACCCCATGATCCTCTTCGTCGCTATTAATCGGCTGGTAGCAGTAGTTCTACCTTTCAAGGTTGCAACATTTTTTGGAGAAAGTTGGACAAAGGTAATTTTTATCTAATTTTATATATTGCACAAAAAATTGTGCCTACGACTAGCCAAGAATTCTAGGCAATATTCACCAATAAATAAAAAAAGTACTCAACACTAAGATTCAAAATTATAAACTGAATAAAATTTGAAAAAATTACAATTAATATCATAACCATATTTGTATTCTAAGGATAAAATTTATTTTCCTCGGAAACTGCATGCTGATCATGAACCAACGGTCACGAATTTCTCGTTTGTTCCACGCCACAGATAACGCACGCACTGCGTACATTGTCTGCGGCGCGATCGAAGCCTCTGAGTCGCGGCTAGGCTCGATAGAGCCCACAGCTGCAGTCGTCCGTATTTTATCCATCAGTTTTCAGTTTTACATCTCTATCTGCATTGTATTCGGTGTTCTAAACACAGCTGCTTGTTTATCTGGAGATATGGCATGCATATGGACAGCTAGCATTCCTTCATTTCAATTCATTGCCAAAATCAGTGAGATTTACTGTAATTGTCGATGAGCAGACTGCATTGTTGATCTTTCCAGAGAACTCCGCATTATCCACAATTGTCAATTTCGTGGATTTTTGGTTTGCAGAGTTTGTCATTTTATGCAGTACAGCTTGTTACGTAATCATCTTCGTTTATCTGCTGCGAAAGGTAATTTCATTTCTTCGCTAAGAAAAGTTATTTTTGTTATCTCACTATTGCTTCTAGCCATACTGATAGATAGTTTTATTGAGAAGTTTGAAGGCAATGGTCCGGCAAATCCGTGATCTAAAAAATTCTCATACCTGTGGTTGTGCAGTACGCTGGTCTCGATTCACATTAGAAGGCGCACAACTAGCAAAACCGAGCATATTCGGGGCTTTCCTCTCATTGGCACGAGTGAGAATTGCCGTCAGAGCCAAAGAGTCGTTGCGAGATCATTGTGGTTATGAAATCGCGCTTCCAACGCTGGGGATGGGAGGGGGGGGGGGGAAATCGCGCACTCGTCCGAGGACGCACAAAACTGACTTGCGCCCACGGGGTTGAGGAAACTTTTTAAGCAAAGGAGCACGTTTCGCGATCAGTTGCTCTTCTTATGTGAGGCATAAGTAAACTACTACCTTGAAATCTCGGAACTTTCAATTTTGCCGAGTCATTGCTTTCGAAGCCTATTGGACCTTGAATAGTGTGAGACGCAGCGTATGATTTGACACTGTGAAAATACGCTGAGAACACTTTTCCGGAAACCAAGATTATTTTTTTCTAAGTGCATTTATTATTACAGTTATGTGTAGTTATATCTCTTAAGCGACGACTAATTGCTTCATCTCGCCACGAATTTCCTCTGCTATTCCATTCTTGTTGTATATTCGGAGTCACTGGCATCTCTTTGTATCTATGGCATCGTCCAGCATCTGATAGTGATCTGTATCATCAAGTGCTACAAACAGCAATTGTGATTCGGTTTGGAATGCCTCCTCTTGCCGCTTTATTAGTGAATGAGTAAGTCAGAAGATTGAACGATGTCTGCATCAGAAATTTATGTATAGTCTTTTTCAGATCGATCCGTTGTCGGTTCTTCCACATGAAAGAAGTGAGCGGGAGATGTCATACATTAACAATATCAGGGCGAGATTCCGGAGTCAGAAAAGGAACAGACAGATTTGTCGTCAGCGTACTAGCCATAGCAAGTTCACTATTCACCAAAGGCCAAGAAAGCGAACGAGTGTGAAATAGGTTGCGCAGTTTACCTCCACGTCCTACCTCATATAAAGGGGCGTACTTGCATGACGATGTTGCATTTGAGTTGTTGCCCCTACATTTCACTAATAATAGCTTCGAATATTTGTATTATAAGCTGATAAACGATTATAGCTACATGTTAATAAAACCTATGAGAAGGAAAGAAAAGGCACATACAAGTCAGTTTGAGTTTCTTAGAAATACAATGGAACTCATGTTTGTGCTTTGTTTAGATTTTCTTGCTTTGCAAGGTAAACTTCCATATTACTCAGATTGTTGCTGTAATTTTTCACTTTATAAAATAGGAGTTTTGCAAGAGACAAAACACCAAGCATAGTTACCAGCTCACAATTTAGGTCGTTCCTTTGTCAGATGAGGGTAACATCCCGCAGACAAAGTCCTTGGAAGCTTTTGGGCGCATTTGATGAAGTTTTTTTAGCTTTTTTCAATTATGATTGCGTTGCAGAGCAACCAACGAGCTTTCAAAACGTTACTAGAAATGACGATGAAACCATGGTTCGTACCATGTTTCACCATTTTTTCAGATTTTTATATCGATTCTTGAAAAAGTCCAAATAGCGTTTAGATTGAGTAAACCATTCAGGGTACAAAATACCTCGCTCCCTCTTTCCGTATCACGCCGTAAATGAAATTTCTACTGGGTTCACCTTTTGCAGGCCTACCTCAGGCGCAGGATCATCAAACACCAACAAACCTTCATGTTTCAAAAATTTTCGAAAACTTGTAGGATTTAAAATGGTTTTACAAAGCAAATAAACGTTCAGGGATTCATCGTCATATCTCGAATTTTCAGTGCAGCCCGGGCGTATAATAACGTATCTAAATCATGGCAATTCTATCCCAGAAGACTCAAGCATAGGCGACAAAAAACACCATTAGAAAAGAGGGTGGGGGGGGGGGGGTGGGGGGTTACAGCAAATGATACCGTGTTACTCGCCGGTTGATGCTCTGTGAGGATTAAGTTGACCAAATATGCAATTCGATAGCAGCACAAAATTCCTTTGCGGGAAGAGGAAAAAGACTGTTTTGTGTCCTATAGCGTTTGATCTAACCATCTTAACGAGAGTTCTTCAGAGAATTGGTGCAGAAAATAAGGAAACTAGTGAAATGTGACATTCTCAGGATGGATTGCAGATTTTGGCAACTTCCTGAGAGCCGCTTGGCTATGCCGCAATGAAATTATAACATCTGAAGGAAGAAAAGCTGCTCGAAGCTACCAAGATCTCTTTGCAACCTTTGTTCCCGAAATGTGGCGCTTGTTTGAACAAAGGCAAATTTACTCCCATAACAACCAGCAATGTATGGCTATGTCTAAATAGAAAAATACATAGGGAAAACACGATAATATGGTTTAGGCCCGAAGTAAGGAAAAAGGGACAGTCTTTTCGCATGGGCGATCTCTAGCGCCACATCAATGAATTTGTCCTAACACGTCACGCACGCGACAAATCTTGCTTTTCCCTGTGCTTTGCATAGGCAAAAGCCAATGCAGGCTGTGTCGGCGGCGGTCCTGCCTAGAAGGCAATGCGGTCGTGCGAAATCCGTACAGCAAGTAAAAAGCTGTCAAATGAGTCAAATATTATTATAGACTAGCGACCCTACGGGTCGCTAGTAAGTGGGCTGGGGCAGATACATTGGTAATTGTCTGCGTGCAACTAAGAATAGCAAGAGAATGAAATCCCATTTATTCAACGATCTTTTTCGCAATGCAAGTAGTTAGTAATAGAAGCAAGATCAGGCTCAAGGAAACTTTTTACAGCGACTGAGTACCAAATCATATACGCTGTCTTCTTGCAAAGACCCAACCCCACCTCCTAAAAATGGAAATCGCCTAAGCAGTCATCTACGTAGAAAGTTCAACCCGAAATTTAGACTGACTTTCAGGAATGTGCAACAGCCGCAAACACATCGAGCTTCGCGATAATGCACAGTCCTATACTCTCCTTATACTACCTCGCGAAGTCATTTCTTGAAGAGAGATCAAGTCCGCTCAAAGCTTTCTTTTGGACAATCTTAGCAAACATGTCCTGCCTCATAGACTGAGACCACAAGACCAAGTCCCCTTTCCTTTTTTGCTAAAGAGGGCAGAAGTATGATTTCTGCGAAGTAAAAGCGGCCAAAATGGGTTTCATGCAATATTTTTGACAAGTTAGCATTAATCTTGCCGCATAAACCCTCGGAAACTTCCTTCCCTCAAGTCCAAGTTTGCTTTGCTTCTTTATTGTAGGAGGCAGAGGTATGATTTCTGCGAAGTATTATAAAAGGGGCCAAATTGGATTTTAAGGGAGCTTTTGTACAGTTTAGCATTGAAATTGAGAAGTTCTTAGCAGAAATGCACTGCCGCATGAAGCCCTTAGGCCTTCCTTCCCTCGAGATCAAGCTCTCGTTTTGCTTCTTTGTTATAGGGGGCAGAGGTATAACTTCTGCGAAATATTAGGTTGTAAAGGAAGAGTCTGGGCACTTCTGAAGATTTCGTTTTTTGATGCATTTTTTTACTGCTCCCGTCGGACTTTGACACCGAGTTTTTATACTGTTCGGTAGAGGGAATCCTAACCTTTTCGAAGCCTCTTCTAATTTTCATTGATGCCAAAGCATGTATGATCTGCACATCAAAAAAGGAAAGCTTTCTAACCATGAAATTTCACAATTTTTCTTCCTGCGGCCATTTTTTTGTGAAGTTCATAGGTTCGTCCAAATTGTGTGTGATCCAATCGAGGAGACTGTTAGCTTCTGACCCGCAGCTGCACTCGTTTTGCGATTGCGCTCAGAAATTACAAGCTGTCAAACTTGCCTCTGATTGCAACTATTTTCGCAACTGACATCGCTTCTGGGAGGATCGCCATTGGGTCCAAAACATGTATAAGGCATTAGCCCAACAATCTTCGCAATAATCAAAGATTTGGTTCCTGCTGTGGAGAACGAGAAGACTTCAAAGTTGCTTACTCGAAAAATGGTGCATTTTTGAGGCAAAAATGGTCGATTTCTTAACCTTTCTGGAAAACTTATTTTGCAGATAGTCGCTCAAAGGCGTAAATAGTTTCAAGATAGGCCTAGCAGACTTCTATATAATATTTTGCAGATAGTTGCTCAAAAGCGTGAATAGTTTCCAAGACAGCTCCAGCAGACTTCTATATAACTACAGCAAATGAGCTGTCCAGCTCTCATCATGCCTGAGATATTCTGCGCAAATAGGTTACTTTTCGCGTCGATTTTTTCCTTCTACGCAGGTGAATCGCAGCGAGACGCTGAAAAGCCAGCAAGATAAATATATGTTGTAAACAAAATTGTCTTTGCAAAGAAGTTTGTAGCTTCAAAGAAGAATCAATCTGCTTGAATTTACAGCAATTTAAAAAAATTTTTTTGCAAGTGCCCGGGAACTTTCTTTGAGACGTAAATTTGTATAATTTAGCATTGAAACTGAGAAATTCTTGAGAGAAATGTTTGCCGCTTGAAGCTCTTGGAACCTCACTTTCGAGACCAAGCTCCCTTGTCTTCTTTGTTATAAAAAGCAGAGATGTGATTTCTGTGAAGTAAAAGCGGTTAAAAGTGGACTTCAAGCGAGCTTCTGTATAATTTACGTTGAAACTGAAAAATTATCAACAGAAACGCACTGCCGCGTAAAGCTGCTGCAGCTACCCTCCCTTCGAGAACAATCCTCCTCTGCTCTTTTTGATTTTTTAAAGCAGAAGTAGGATCTTCGCGAAATAGAAGCGGCCAAAACAGATGTTCAGCAGTTCCCGTGAAATTTTACATTGAAATGATACAAACTGAAACTCAGGCTGATTCTCAGGAACTGTGTCATGTTTTGAAAAGCTTCTAGTTCCTGAAAAACCCAGACATGTAAATTTTTCAAAGCGGCTTTGACCAAATTTCGTAAAGTGTCCCCGAACGACAACGTAGAGCTTTGCATGATAGCAAAGATCGGTGAGTATACCATTGCTTATGCATAGAGCTCTCTCAGTTCTCTACCTTCTTTTGAACGCTTTTCCACAATCATACGTTAGCTTTTGATTCCCTGTAGCGATTCTGAAAAATATGGAGTTGTTCACTGGATGAAGGAACCTTATGGAATCCTTCTCAGGCAATGGCCGCACACACCGACCATCGCAATCATGCGCAACTCTACATTTTGATAATGTCTCCCGATACATGAGGCCATTTCTTAGGGTGCCTTCATACCGCGCCGGCAGCTGCCGCTAGCAGCTCGTAGCGCTGGCAACCGGTAACAGCCGCTGGCAGCCCGTAGCATCCCGCAGTAGCCGCCAGCAGCCCGTAGCCGCCGCTGGCCGCTTTTGTCAAAGCGCAAGCGCTGACGCTTTCCATCTTCCACTTTTTTCCTCCCTTTGCGGCCAATCTGCAGTACCACTTTCACACATTACAGAGTTACCTAAGATAAGCACCGGCCAAGGATATACTTGAAGCAGAACCATGCATAAAAAATAAACACTGCGAAAACTGGACGCATCCGAAATCAGACGATCACACCGCAAAGAAACTTTGGCAAATATGGTTCAACTGCGGAAGGGAAACTGAGCACCAATAAGATAACCAATCTACGGCAACAAGATTTTAACAGCAATGGCCACAAGTATGATATATGAGATCGAATTGCCAAAAGGGAGGAAAAAGCGTGGAAGATGGAAAGCGTGAGCATTTGCGCTTGAAATAGCAAGAATTTGATGATTTTGCGCTTCTATGACAAAGCGGCCAGCTGCGGTTACGGGCTGCCAGCGGCGGCTGCCGGCGCTAGGCACCCTTATAGCGATACTAAAGCTCGCTGAAACTTTCCATTGGATAATCTAGCAAAAAGGTCCTGCTGTGAAGCCCATGGCAGCCTCCTTCGCTTTTCTGCTTTTGGGTGCACAAGCATAATTTTCGCGAAGTAGGCGCGGTTAAAATGGATTTCAAGGATTTTTTTATAACTTAGTCTTGAAAACATGGAATCGTTCTGAAAAATGTCTTGCGGCAGTAACCCTAGGGGTCTAGTAAGTGGGTTAGGGCAGATACATTGATAACTTTTGCGTGCAACTTAAAATGACAAGGAAATGGACTTCCCAAACGATTTTTGGCGAAACGTAAGTATGTAGTCGTAAGAGTAAGATCATGCTCTCAAGCAAACTTTTATAATGATAAATCTCAAAACATCTACGGTGTTCTTCTTGCAGAGCTCCTTTACTTTTCTGCTTTTGACAGCACAAGAATTTTCGCTTGAAGTGGATTTTAGGGATTTTTTATAATTTAGCCTTGAAAACAAAGAATTCTCAACAAAAATCCTGCGGCAGTAGGCTACCCTACGGGTCGCTAGAAAGTGAGTTGGGGCAGATACATTGATAACTATCTGCGTGCGACTAAAAATAGCAAGAGAATGAATTCCCATTTTCTCAACGATTTTTTTCGCAATGCAAGTAGTAGCAGAAGCAAGATCAGGCTCATTTCAAAGTTTTATTTCAAGATCATTTCCATTTTCTCAACGCTTGCCGCAACGTAAGTACATAGTAGTGGAAGTAAGACTATGCTCTCAAGGAAACTTTTCACAGTGAGTAACTCTTAAATCATCTACGCTGTTCTTCTTGCAAGCTAGCCAGATACCACAGCTACTAAACATGAAGACAACCTCAGCAGTCATCTATGTAGAACAGCTGATTCAACCCGAAACTCAGGCTGACACTCAGGAACTGTGAAACGGCCGCTAACACACCGAGCTTCGGATCATGCACAGTCCTATACTCTCCTTATTACGTCTCGCCAAGAAACGGTCATTTCTTAAAGCGAGACGACCAAAGTTCGCTCAAAGCTTTTTCTTGGACAATCCTAGCAAAAATGTCCTGTCGCATGGGTCCCCTCTGGGTATTCAAAAGTGATTTTCAAGCGAGCTTCTGCATGATTTAGCATTAAAACTGAAAAGAATTCAGCCTAAATGCGCTGCCGTTAAAGTCCTTAAAGCTTTCCTTTCTTCGAGACTTATGCTTTTCAAAGCAGAGTACGTTTTTCGCAAGATAAAAGCGGCCAAACTGAATTTCAAGCCCTTCTTGTGACATAGCACCACCTAGAGAGTTATATCAAAAATGTACTGCCGCATGAACACTAGGTCTTTTCTTCCATTGAGACAAGCTCCCTCTGCTGTGTTTTTATTGGCAAAAGTAGGGATTTCACAAAGTAGAGGCCGCCAAAAGCAAATGCAGCAAGTTTCTGTGAATTTTCACATTAAAATCTAGTGTGAAGAAATGTGTTTTCGAGTGGATATGTTAAGTCTTTCCTTCCAGCAAACCGAGCTCCCTCTGCTCAATTGTTTTCAGAGGAACAACAATATTTAAACAGCGTAAAAGCATCCAAAAATAAGTATTTAACAGGTTTTTGTGAGATTCAGCATTAAGCCCTAGAAATTTAGCAAAATGTTCTTAGAAATTTAGAAAAATGTACTACCGCATGAATCGACTGATTCTTTTCTTCCAACGAGATGTAGCTCTCCCTGCTATTTCCAGAGGCGAAAGCAGTATTTTCAAAAAGTACACTCCCCGTAAAATTGATAGGTTATATTATCTTACCCTAACCTTCATACTATTCAAAATCATAATGTGCTTTTCGAAAACTAATGATTGTAAGAAGTTAGGCACGATAGGAAGCAAAATGGGCGACAGTTTTCCAAATTATAGCAACTTAGGGTCAGACATTTGCACTAATTCGGTAGTCTGGAATCAATATTTCGTTGTTGTTTGGCTCTGTACATGACACGCACTTCATCCCTTCTTTGCTTGTTTATGAATGAGGAGGTGATCTTTGACGACTGTTGCCCATATTTGCACTTTCCATGCGGAGCAAGCTCTATAATTTGCAATTAAAGTGCGTACAGTCTGGAACTAACTTAGAAACGCCGTCAACTCTACGTCGCTGTTATGCAAACTATGTGGATCCTCCTAGAGTGCATGCGCTCCCCAGTACTCTCTCGGCGTTTCTCAGCACATCCGTGTTAGTTCATGTATCGCAGTTATATTTCGTCGCCGCATAATCTGGACTGCCCTCGTTGTCGCGAATCTGCTGTTAACACTGTAAGAGAACACATAGCACAACGGTAAAGCATATGGGGGAGGAGAGTACCCTCGTCGCATCGCTTTGGCAGTTACCAAAAGATATTATAGTAAGATTGGCCGTAATTCGTTTTGGCATGAAAACTTCATAAAAACTTTCCTGAATGTTCTTTATCCAAGATTTTTCGTAGTTAAGTAGTTCAAAGCTTTTTCTAATGCATATCAAATCTTTATGGTAAAAGTCCAAAAACTCAATTCTGCGACCTACTAAGCTTCGTTTTCATGCTGTAATAGATGTAGAGAATGGCAATTTGGTATTTGGATACATACAATTTTTTGCTACTTAGCGGCTATCAATAAAAATTGTGATCTGCCATTTCAAAATTCTTTGACCAAAAAAACAACTTTTCCGTATATGCGCACGAGTACGATGAGAAAATTGGATTTCTGATTCCGTTGCGATTTCCTTCAGGGCAAAAATGTACTCAAACACATTTAATGTCTCGACTCTCACTGGAGTACTCTTTTAAGAGGTACGAATACTGGCAAAAAAATTGCTTGCAGTATCTGAGGAGCCGCAATACCGACCAAAAATATCTATTAACACGTTGACGACCGAGCCATTTTTGACCACCTCAACATGGACTGATGATCTACGCCTGCGGTTTGGACTGTTTGACACCTACTGCAATGCCGTGTGTTCTATATGACAACCAGGCCACCAGTGTTACCACTGCATAGAAGTTACCTGAGGACATTTCGTTTACACATGACAAATTGATGCACGAAAGTGCTAAAAGGTGGTCTGGGCATGCATACGCGCGGATGCACACGGTCGTCAACGTGTTAACCAACTTATTATCATGGACATAATTAATTCTTTAAGCTCATTAACGAGAGTGGACAATAACACTTGCTTATTTCAATTTAGTGGTTCGAGGGTAATAATCTTGTACTATTTGTCTCGTTCTCGAAATTTATTTACCGAGAATGCAGTAACCCGAATCAATTTGCAATAGTGAAACTCCATCCTATCCCTAATGGCACAGTTGTCGAGGTCTGATAACTTGTGTGTGGAAAGTGAAGTGCAGAAGTCATTTATTGAACTGGTTTTTCAAAATTTTGAATATAAACGTCGCATCTATATCATTAAACAATAATGTCAGCCGATTGCTTAAATCAGTGCTAATGCAATACATTAGTAATCATCGGTTTTAGGTGCTCAATTGCAATGAGAAAGAATGCTGAACATTTTTGCTACATCAAATTTTTTTACTAGTCTCAAAACTAAACTTCTGCTCTCGAAAAAATTTTGTTGTATGTTTCATCCTCGAAGGTTAAGGGTTGAGGCGGTCTGTAAGTGGTGACTTCCGTCTCATTGATGCAAGCGCTGCGATTCAAGAATCTGCATATGATCCAGGGATAGTTCCATTCACTTGTCATATTTGGGTACACATGTTCAGTACATCCCATGCATTCGAAGCCCATGATCTGAAAGGTGTCTAAAGTCAGTCAGTAGAGATGGATAACGTTGATAAGATAACTTCTCCCTCTCTTTTGCAAAAACGGCAGTTTGAGCTTATGTTGTAGCAATTTCCAATCTCGAGGAAGTTTAGGAAGCAATTTAGTATGGAGCTAACAATAAACTACTGTGCTTGGGTGTTAGAAATTTCAGATACATGTCTTCAGGGTGGCGTAATTGTGAAGTACAAACACTGCCAAGTTCTCATTCTGTATATTTTTCATTGTAAGTCTCTGTGGGTGTACCCAAACTTATATGTAATCAAGATAAGTTCTGAATCGCTGCTACAGTTTGCTCCGTTCTCGCTCCATTCTCCTCCAATTTCCGTGTACATCCTGCACCTCTAGGGCTTCGAACACTACATTACAAAACACTAACACTACAGCTCCACCTTTTTTACCTTGGACAGTCTCCCTTTAGTTACCGCACCATGTGTTCAGGGGACACCCTGTTTAATCTTTATTCAAAGCAATTTTTGTCTCATACTATCAAACGCTATTTTCCGTAATCAGCAAAAAATCTGAATAAAAACGATTGCCTTTGTAAGAAAGATGAGCAGGTGTCGGATATGACTCTTTTTTTCTGAGGATTCCACCTTTGAAAGCTGTGAAAAATAAGTAGGTCAGCTTCACTTCAAAATTGGTATGTTCACCGTAAAAACATGACTAGCACTTCTCAACGATTACGCATCCTCTGCAATTCAACCGCCTCTCAAAAGAAGGAGGTAGAGAATGAAAACGCTACGAACTTATGAAATGATTCAATAATTTGTATTCACTCACCTCTGGGTTTCTCCATCGCCACTGCCAGCGAGCGGCTGCGCCGACCTCCTCGTAATCAGATCGATTCTTACTATAATATCTTTATTGAATCAGCACGATTTTACTAATAAATTGGAAAAAAAACTGTACGCACAGGATACCAAATTCATCTTTATTATTGAACTGCCAAAAATTCTTCGTAGTGGCACTGATATAGGCGTCTACTTCTATGATGCATTTATACATCTGAAGAGACATATCAAGGTGTTTTATATGGAAATAGGAATATGGTATTTTTACGAAAGTGAAATAAAACAGCACAGCGGAACTAACTGGATAGTTGCTTTGTCCTCTGAAACCACGCAAAAAGAATCCTCTAGCCGAGAACCACCAAGGCGTAGGATAAATTTGAGTGCATATTCCGTCATCATAATCAGCGGAGGCCAAACTCAGAATCTTAAAAAGTTGTTCATTTTTGTAAACGTCTAAAAACACAACTTACGGCTACGAGTAAGATCCATTGAGTCATTGTTGATGAGTTAGTGTGCCTTTGCTAGCCATTATATGCAGCTGGCGATGAATAGCAGCACTTTCATTCACATTGCAACTTGATTTGCCTGCACACCCTACATGAAAGCAATAGTTTGACTCTTTGTTCATGCTCTACCCAGCGCCTGCAAAAGTCTATATTCGCAAATGCAGCCTATGTCATTCAGCTGTATGAGCCTATCTGTTTCCATGAATAGCTTCCAGCTTGCTTCTCTTCATTGACAATGAGGAAACATTTCAAAAATTCATTGCTTCAGAGGCAATGTAACGTATATTTGCAACAAATTACCGAAGCTGAGCACCTTATATTGGAGAACCTCGCACGATTGGAGACATCTGGCAAATTGCTAGGTCGCGTAAACGTCGCGATTTCGCCGAATCGTGCGAGGTATGCCTTGGGCCTATAGCACACCAACTTTGATGCCCTATTATTACTTTTTTGGTGAGAAGTTTTCAAAGAGAAAGTTAATTTTAACGACGATTTTGCTGTGTTCTTCTCCGTCCACAAGCAATGTTGTCATGCTGCTGCAAATGAGTTACTTATTAAAGCACCGGAATTGCTGCTTTCGAGTCAAAGCGTTTTAACAAAATATTGTAATATATCTGCCAAACTTATATAGATTGGTCTCAAGGTTCGTTCGCATTTTTTTCTAGAGAAATTGATAATTTTTTATTAATCTGATGGACTTCCTTCATCATAGTATATCGATGTGGTACGAAAGTAGATTTTGGGCTCTTTACAGCCATGCCATTGATGTGATTCACAACGGAAAATGCGAGGATTGAAGACTGAAGAAGAAGATCACTCAAAATCGGTAGCTTATTTTCGAAGATGAATAAGTAAATTTTCAAACCTGTGTTTTCACACAGAAAGGAGCTGTGTTTTCTGTGACCGTGTTTAGAAAATACAATTATGAGTACTGACTGCATCTCTCGCCTTTTCTCATAACTCACGGCAAAGGTACCGTTGTAATGCAAAAAATTTTCCCTTTGAACAAAGTTATTTCAAAGTTCCACGTGCATTTTCGCTCGCAACCTTCGCATTCAACTATTTTGTAGATCAAAGGCACCCTGCAAAGCTCATGTCTTTAAACAAAATGATATATTCAATGAATTCTATGAGGTAAGGAAGTTTCGATTTTTGAAGAGGGTGCGAAAGAATTCCCAGAACAAGCTGATACTTGGTTATGCATTTCATTTTTGACCTAAAATGATAGAAGAAAAATGGCCAAGGTTTCTGCAACAAACTTCGCAGATATAAAGGGAGAGGGGGGGGGGAGAGTGAAAGTAAATAACAATGAGCTTCTAGCCAAGAATTATCGACTGACGAATCAATTTATCGAATTTTGCTGTTTTGCGCCTTTGAAAACTAAAATTTCTCAAAGAGGGTATGTGAGTATGCTACTTAGAAAGAAAACATTTAGCACTTTCCAATTACCTCTACTGAATTATCGATTGCTCTACATCCACGTAAGTCACCGCATTCCGTCGCATAGAAGTAGCAGAGCTGCTGGATATTTATAGTCTACCAGTGCGTCACCTCTGCTTCCCAGAGGCTCGCACTGGCCCTTACTTTCTTTATGCTTTACTCATTCCCGCAGAATAGTGACATTGAAACTCACAGCGCTATGCCGACTATAATGACTTGTAAGCAACTATTCATTCCAAAAGCTTTTCCATAGGAGATCGGTAATTTCGCGTGAATGTTTTTTCTCCCAAAAGAACAAATGCTGATCTGAATCGGTTTTTGGAGTTTTCATGGCTTGGTATTCGCCATAAGATACAATATCACCGTGGGCTACATCTCTGTGCAAAAATCTTTTCAAATGATCGGGTAAAATATTGGCAAATTGAACACTTACGCAACCAAGTCTTTTTGGCCCCGTTCTCGTAAATTAATAAACTTTAGTTCAGTTTTTAAGCAGAAGTCCATTGTTTACACATTAACTTGTCAAACATATCCGTGACCTTGCAAAAAGTTGTGCTATAGGCTCAATTTTATGGCCAAAAGCCAAGTTCCGATTGACGCGCATTTTTTGAGGGATCCACACAACGGATCCGCTCGTGCTTTTGAATTCTCATGTAAGTAGCATGCGCTGTGCAAACTTTGGGCTCAAGAAATTCAACTCGCTCCATGATTTTCGTGACAGACAGAGATACAGACACACACACACAAACGTAAACAACCCTTAGCCCGTTATTATAAGTTATGGTAACAGAATACCACGTGGGTTGCAAATGCCAATCAGGAAATCTTAAGAAAAAAACTTGCAATTTCATTTTGACTGCTATAACTTTTTAAGAAATCCACGTTCTTCAATGCGATAAAGACCATCAAAAAGCAATCCTCTCGCCGCAATACGCACATCCATCATGACTTATAATAACGGGCTAAGGATGTTTACGTGACTTTGTCTGTGTATGTGTGTCTGTTACGAAATTCGTGGAGCGTGTTCCAGCAGACGTCCAGGGCCCAAATTTTGCACAGCACATGCTACCAGCACAAAACTCCACCATGCAAAAGTATGAGCGGATTCGTTGAGTGGAACTCACAGAAATTGCGTGTCAAACGGATCCACTTCGCTTCTGACCCACAAAATTGGGTCCCTATCAGCACTTTTTGCGAAGCCCTTGAGGTGTTTAACAAGAAAATGTGCAAGCCTTGGACTCCAGCCCAGATAATGGGCAAAAATCTACTACTTTGCGAAAATGACGCCAAAATGGATTGGTTGCGTAAATGGTCAATTTGAAAACGTTCTATTGGCGCATTTGAGAAGATTTTTACGCAGAAGTGTTGCTCACGGTGGCTACTGGCCTTATGGCAACTACCAAACCATAAAAAATCCAGGAACCCACTCAAATTTGCATTTGATCTTCGGCGAAAAGTTCCATCCTCGCGAAATGACCGATCTCACGTGAAAAGCTGTTAAAATGAGTGGTTGTTTAGTACATCCTATTCGTGGTAGTCGGCCACTGCGCGGTGAGTTTCAATGCCATCATTATGGGAAAGTAATGAGGCATATGGATAGTAGAGCCAGTGCGAGCCTCTGCGAAGCAGAGGTGACGCACTGGTTTCATATAAAAAGCTGAATGTCTGTTTGTCTGTCTATATGTCCTCTGTGTGGACGTATGTTCCGAATAGGAATTTTTTATACAGTGCTGGACATGATTATAAAGACACTCTAGAAATCGACGTAATTTGCGTTCTTGTTGATGAAACTGTCCGAAACTTTGCTGTATAGTGCATATGTTAGAGTACAATGAGACCCCAAAACGGCTTCCAGTCTTGTTGAGTTCGAAGAGAGAAAAATAGAAAAATTCGAAAACCCCTACAGGAAGCTGGATAAAATTATAAAGACACCTGGATTTTCTTAACACCATCGTATCCCTTGACTTGAATTTAATATTTTCATGTACAGTTACATAACAAAATACGAAACATTTGTAACATATGCGAATTGTCATCCTTTTTTAAAGAGAAATGCTCACTGCATTTTTTGCCTTCAAAAGTAACAAAAGTCAATCTGCTTCAACAAAGAGCTGACTTGAGAGTTTTCAAGCTCCCGTTCGTTTCAAAGATAGTCATGGAATCCACTGACCCTTTTGGATGAATGAGGTAAAGAGCGCTTTCGTAAACTTTGCGTAATCGCTGGTATTAATTAACAGACTCCAACCTCACCATAAGGCTGTCACGTTTTTACTCCGCAAAACTCACTTTGCAGTGTACTCAAAGCGCTGGACTCTATTTATTACATAGCCTAAACGGTGATGGAGCTTTCGCAACAACTTCCGGATTTTCTCTAGTGATGCGGTCGCGATTTAGACCTGAAATACTTTCCACGAAAATTCTCTGCTAGCAGTTTGTTTCATAAATCTCACTACTTTCCTCTCTGTTTCATGTCAAATTCTACCCAAAAAATGAGATTAGCCAAGATTTTGAAGTTCTAAGCGGTCCCTTGTTCTATCTCGTGATCGAGTTGGCTTTGATTGTGCAGGGTGCTCCGACATTCAGTGGATGGCAAGTGCGGCTGAACAATAATGCCAACTTCGAAATTCTTTCCTAACTATGCACACAAGTTTACTGTTGCACAGCCGACGTAATGGCCACATTACAGTATTTTCTGTTGCTTGAAAATCGAGTTTTGTGGTTTGAAAGACGAGCCTATGTCGACCTTGGAGCCTGTCCGTCAATATCAGCGACTACGCAAAGCTTACGAAAGCGATTTTCAACTCATTTATCAAAAAGTGGATTCTGTGACTATCATTTGATATGATCAAGAGCTTGAAAACTCCCCAAACCAGCTGTTTGTTGAAGCACATTGACTTTTAGTGTTTTTGAAAGCAAAAAATGCAGTTAACATGTTTCTTTGAGAAGAATGACACGTCGAGTATGTTGCAAATGTCTCATATTTTGGTATGTAACTGTACATAAAAATTTAAAGTCAAGTCAAGGGCTGCGATGGTGTACGAAAAATCCATGTGTCATAATAAATTTGTCCAGCTTTCGATAGGGGAGTTCTTCAAAATTTTCTATTTTTCTCCCTTCCAACACAACAAAATTGGAAGCCGTTTTAAAGGGTTTATGCTAGGCTAGCATATGCACTATGCAGCAAAGTTTCAGACAGATTCATCAGCAAGAACGCAAACTACGACCATTTCTAGAGTGTCTTTATATTAGGTTGTCCCGAAAGTTTTGCCCGTTTTTTCAAACCACTGGAAAACCCCGCACAACAAAAATCTGATTAAGCTTCAACATGCATCCGATGCAGCTTTTCCTTCTCTTTCTTGTGGCCACATATAACTGCCAAAATTCTTCACCCGTCAATTTCATGTGCTCAAAGTTCAGCTGATTTTTGAAAATTTCAATCCAAACTTTCGGAAAGGATTAAGTATTGATCAAATAGAGCAAATTCCGTACTACAAAGTAATATTTTGGGTTCTCCTAATCTGCTGTTTTTGGCTTCAAAAAATCAATTCTTTGGAGGTTTTGATTTTTGGTAAAGTCGTGAGACACGCAACTGCAGCAAATACATGAAAGCTTTTGAAATTTCTGCGAAATGAAACATAATTCTTATTAAGCATTATTTATGCAACATAACCAAGCTTGATTTGCTTGGAAAAATCTGCTTTTTGAATTTTCGATACTTCTAAGTGGGTAAACCTAATCAAAAATCCGCGATTTTTATCAAATGATAATTATAATGGACTTGAGAAACGTTTTCGATGTAATCTAAAATGAGTGCAATGTAGCCAAAGGTTTGCTCTACATAACAGTTAATAGCGCTCTTTGAAAATATCAGGATAAAAAATTTTAAAATTCGGGAAAGATTTGGCGTTACTGCTGAACTGCTCAAAAAGCCATGGCGATAACATTGCAAAGACAGGGTAGATCAGAAAGCAAGTGGAGCTATAAGAAAGAGTATGAAAATCTTAATCAATTCGTACCTAAGCCGCCCGTGGATTGGTGTTCCGTGAATCTTAGTGAGCGATGAAAGAAACGGACAAAACTTTTGGGACAACCTAATAATTATGTCGAGCACTGTATCTGAATCAATCCGCACCAAACTTGGCACACACACACTTCGGATGGGGCGGGTATCGTAGGCTACTTTCCTTTATTGATCGATATCGATTTTATCGATTTTCTGCGAAGTTTGACCTACGGGGCTGGAAGTTGGCACAGGGGGGTAAGTGAGCGTGCTGACTATGAAAGTATTATTGACGCGGCCGAGAGCCGGTTGCTAGCTAGTTGCTTATAATTCTTGCCAGCTAATTGCTTATAATTCTAACTGACAGAAAGTGGATGTGAAAGTTAATCCACAGGAATGCGTCAAAACTAAGACTCCATTGGTATAAACCAAAAATTGAAACTTGGGTGCCTAGTAACTAAAGCCATTTTTTCCTTTATGTAAAATTTGAGGAGCAATCTGTTGTTGAGTGATTAAATTCTTAAAATGCTTAGATGTTACTTCACTTCAGAGATTACATTGTGCAACCGACACCAGCATGTAACACTCAAACTCTTTGAAATGTATACTGCTAAAAGCAAGACACCAGAATATATCAATGTACTGCACTCCTGCACGGGATACCTGAGAAAAGTCGCGTCGCCACAAATCGCGTAAAGTACAGGTCAATTCTCGTGCGATTTACCGCCGCGCGTTCCAACATTGCAGATGGCTCCCAATTTTTCGTAATCTCGGCAAGCACCGACCTATGAAAATTGTGCGCATGTGCATGCAATGCGCCCTTGGCGGATTAGTAACATCCGACAAGACGCCAACGTGTGCAATGTTTCGCAATCGCTCGAGTTCTGAGGTGCGCCTTGGCACGAGATCGGGCAAGTGTCACGGGAGAAGTGTTCATAGTTCTTTTATGGAAGGTGGCGTGAGATTAGTAAGTGGAACGTTATATGGGAAGGTTGAGCCACAAAAGGCCGCATATGGACATTCACAAACAAGCCCGATCGGTTCGTACCCATACTTACGAAGCAGCTAACCCGAAGGTTGCAGGATCTAAAATTCATTCTTATGCGCTCGCTCAACAAGCATGGAGCAAGGATTGAGTTATGAAGCAATCTAGCCATTTTTAATGCCATAAAACTTCGTGAAGCAGCATTGACTAGAGGCAGTAGTACCCTTCGATTCAACGGGATTTTGAAATTCGGTTAGTGCGGCTACCGAACGATCAATGCGGCGCGCCACTACATGAATGCAAGCGGACCGCACGTATCCACAGCGCTCCGTCCGCAGGCTAGCAGAGAATGAGTCCTTCATAAAGCTTCATTTTCTTTCCTCATCGCGCCGTGAGCACTCTCTCATATAGAATTCAGACTCCGAACTTTGAAAATTCAAGAATTCAATTTTGGGTTCAGCACCCACTCGGGTCGCCGTCGGGGGATAATGTTCGTAGAGGCGTAGAACTTCTAATGTCTCTACGATAAGACAAATGCTAAGTAGTGGCAAGCCAGAGCCAAAATGATGGAACAGCCTAGTCACAGCACGGTACCTCACGCGGGTATTCGTTGCCTTATAGCTTGTGAGAATTGCAGGCGCTGGTCGCAACGGTGCGTGACCCCGCCCGCAAATCTAGGGTGGGCCACGCTGCTGTCCATTAATAAGTGCGCGTCGCACGCACCGAATGTCAGAGTTGGCGGCTGGAAGGCGGGGCCTCGGGGCCTAATCAAGGCTAGGGAATGATTAGAGAGCACGTTCGCACGAGAGAAGCAGAGTGCGTCATGGGCGCAAGCGGTCGCCTTCCAGCCGCCAATCCCGTTGAATCAAAAGGGTACGTGTCTAAGAAAGACACTTTTACCTTCAGCAAAGTTTCTTGAGAACTTCAGAAAGTTTTCTCAGCAAGAGGGCCGGCCACCCGTCACTTCACCGAAATTATTTCGTCACCTTCGGACAAAAAAACAAACAAGGGGCTGTCGAAGTCGAAGTGTCCAATCACTAGAAATTGCCTACCAAAGTGATAGTTTGCTGGTTCGGAATCTGCTTTCCATATCTGCGGAAGGCCTCTGTGAAACAAGTTATGAGCATTTTTTGAAGCAGAAAAATGAACAATTGGCCTTTGAAAAAATAAAGTAACCGTTACAGCCTTACTAGATGTCAAATGAAGAAAGAGAAAGTAGTTATATATTAGGCAGAAGAAGGTTCAATATGTGAAGTATTCTGACACTTGCCGCGCTTCATTAGAAAATGCTCATTAATTTTTCCCAGAAGGACTCTGCAGATCAGATTTAGAATCAGTTCTTACGGATGTTATGCTGCTTTCGGCCACTTTTACGTGACCCTCCCTTGTGAGATTTTTTTGAAATCGAAAGTTATGATTCTGTAAACAAAAAAGCTTTTTTAAGGGTAGGTCTTCTCAGAGATTTATAACACTGCAACTATAGAGTTAATGCATACGAAAATGACCGTCTGCAATTTTTACCTAAATTTGGTATGTTCGCATGTTACTCCAAGTTTATGTTTCTGCCAGTATCTAATTCTTAAATGATTACGATTGTTTCAAGTGTACCATACTTACCACACCTCTGCTAAGTTTGGGCATTTATAAAAACTTGCGAGGAATCACATCTAAATAAGCCGAATGTCTATATGTATTAGGTCGTTCCATAAGTTCGTAGCGTTTTCATTTTCGTCGTCATTTTCTGGTGAAGCAGTTGGTTTAAGGCAAATTATCTGGTATTAATTGAAACAGCCAAGTTCTTTCTACTAAACCTGCTTGTTGTTTTTGAAGCAGTCCTGATGATTTTTGGTTCATAATTTCTCAAAGTATTGAGTGGCAGAAAATGGCCATTTCGGCACCTGTGCTCTTCGCAATTCATCCATATCCCACAAATATTTATCTGTATGTATAGTCGGAGTAGCAAGTAGCAAGCAACGCTGATGTGCTGACACAATGGTGTCCAGCCATTATGCTAAGAACTGTTTAAACGAAGTCTCAAAAGTTGCTCTCTTCGACTGCTGCAGCTTGAGTTTTACGCGTCGTTTCGTAACAGAATGTTCTCGTCCTGCTATCAAGTCTTGAGATGAACAGCTTTGTTAGGTGGTGCAAAAGTTTGAATGCAACGGGTGACCAGCGATTTTACGCTTTCCCGAAAAATTTTGGCTCAGAAAACTTCCTCATTCCGGCCAAACGCGATCATCTACACATGCCATAAAAGTGCGCTCTATCATTCTCTGTAGCGTCTCTCTTGACAAAGATTCTTGTTCTACGTGCATCATAGTTCGGTAAACAGTATTCTTCATCACGCATAACAATTTTGAAAGGAAATTCTCCTCTCAAAATTTCCGATATAGCGCCAAAGATGGCGATGCCGAAAGCGCCATTTTTTGCTATACAAAGAAACTCTGCTTGAGCAGTCACAAAACAAAAATCATCAAGTTTACTTTGAAAATAAAACGCAGCTCTTGTAGAGTAGAATTGGCTTTTTCGGAGGGTACACACATTTTGCGGTAAACCTACCGCTTCACCAGAAATCGACGACAAAAATAAAAACGCTACGAGTTTATGGAACGACCTAATATGTCTGTTTGTAGTGTGTATGAGTGTACGTGTGTTCTAAATAGAAATTTTTATTTTAAACCGATCCGGACTAAACTTGGCACACATACACTTCGGGGCGGGGCGAGTGTCGTGGGCTTGTGTCAGTTTTCGTCATTGATCGATATCGATTTCATCACTTCTTGCAAAGTTTCGCATACTAGGCTGACAGTTAGCACAGAGGGCAAGTGCGAACGCTCCACGAAAATATTATTGAAAAGGCGGGGCGGGGCCGGGTTTGCCAGCTTATTACCCATATAACAAAGGGACGGAAGGATATGGATGGAAAAACAGAAAAATTTTCTGGAACCTCATTCGTGACAAATCGTAACTCCCTTGTTCGTATATACAGGGTGTCCCAAAATAATGTGCACACTGTTTCATCGTTAATAACTCTCCTGTTTTCATGTCTTTTGCCGAGCCTGAAGTACCATTTTGTAGAGCGAGGTTCAACTTACATTTGAAGTGCGGGACGAATTATCAATCGCTCTTCATTACTGTGAGATTATTGTAGGAACTTCTAGGAGGATTTTGAGCCATTTAAAGCGGTAATTTGCCAGTATTTTGCCCCAGAAGGAAAGCCAAACAAGCCAGAAACTCTTAAAATGGGCTAATCGAAGTCGATGATTCTAGACAAGGAATCTGCGCTTTAGTATAGTGCTTCTTTCATAAATTATTTTAGATTTAGGGTAACAACTGTTTTCCAGTGTTCGTCAGAAATGTGAAACGATATCAAGAAAACTCGAAAAACTGGTGAAAAGTTAAGTAGTGAAATCAGCACACCTGAAAACCTTGCTACACAAGTTTTCAAAATATTTTTGAAATTATTTCCTTAAAAGGCCTATTCCACAGTGACGATGTATGCTGGAAATTCATACCGTAATCCTACAGTAATGAAGAGCGACTGGTGATTCGCTCCATACTGTAAATCTAAGTTGAACCTCGCTCTACAAAATGGTACCTCAAGCTCGGCAAAAGATATGAAAGCAGGAGAGTTGTTTACGATCAAACAGTGTGCACATTATTTTGGGACACTTTGTATATAAGTAGCCTATCTTGTGGCGACAAAATGATAGTACAAACGAAGCGGAAGGACCTGAACAAAGAAGATTCGCTAAATGAAAAAATTCGAAAACCAAGATTGTCGTTTTTCAACATATTTTCATTGATCTCAAAATCCCAAATTGTGGAGTTTTTTTTAAAGGATTTTTTGCGTACTGAACCGCTGCACATTCTTGCAAAAAGTTGTCAACAGGAGTCTCTACCCTTGCTTACAGAAATAAGCGAAGTATGGCGATTGCTTTCTTCAATAAATATCTATCAGCCGCAGAATGATCGCAAGACTATCCATGTTGAGGTGTCCATATCTCAACAGCAGTGGCGTACCCAGGATTTCGGCTCGGGGCGGGGGGGGGGGGGGGCAAAAATTTTTTTCAAATGAAGGTGCGTGGCCTCAGCCACGCACTCCGAAAAATTTTAGGGGGCTTCTCAAAGGCTCAGAACCCCGAAATCTCAAAAAAAGAGGACGTGGCTTCAACCACACTTCCGAAAAAAAAATTTTTATAAGGCTAATTGAATTTTTAAAAAATTTTAAAAATTATTTTAATTGTTTACAAAAATGAACAAGTCACTTGCACATTTTTATAACTCATGTAAGTAACTTTCAAAAATTTTGCGATCCGTTCTCGGGGGGGGGGGGCGCTCCCCCCCCCCCGAGAACGGGTCGCGAAATTTTTGAAAGTTACTTACATGGTTTATAAACTTGTGCAAATGACTTGTCTGTAAATAATTGAAATATTTTCTGGAAAATTCATTTTAGCCTTGTAAAAAAATTTTTTTCCGGAGGCGTGGCTGGAGCCACGTCCTCTTTTTTTGAGATTTCGGGGTTCTGAGCCCACGAAAAATTTAGGGAGTATGCCATGGAATTTTTCGGAGTGCGTTTGTCGCCCCCCCCCCCCCCGAGCCGAAATTCTGTGTACGTCACTGCTGCAAACAAGATATATAATCGAACTCGCTTTGGAACGCTGATCTCAAGCATATGTTTATTATCTGCCAAACGATTATCTGAGCTATGAGCGTTTAAATGTGCGATTTGTCAAGTTTTCTGTGGCGCGTGTTCCGAGAAATACGTCTCAACACACTTATTTATGTTTCTGGTGAATGTGCTTCTTTCTTGTAATCAGAATACCCATAGCCATTGTAACTCCGCACCATCAGGCTGCTCTTCAACGAACTATATTTGTTGGAACCCTCATAATTCTCATATTTTAACGCTCATGACTCTGTCCAGGAAGTCGTTCGGTAGATAATAGTCATATATTTGTATCAGTATTTCAAGGCGAGTCCGATAATATACAGCTTCTTTGGGATGGATGGGTTAAGTTTCAACCATTTCCTCGTCAGCTTAGTTGATTTCAAAAAATATTGAATATGCGTGATGTAGACAATTTATACAACATGTAGTTTCTGAGTTTTCGATGAATGCCATCATTCGCGCATGAAATCTGGCCAAAAAGGTAAGTGCAGTGAATTTTTGGTGTTAAGGCTCGGGAAAATTGCAATCGTGCGCCTTTCTTCCCTCGCTGGCCTTCTGGATGCGTGTAGACCAGAGCTGTGCTTGAAAAGTCAAAATGTGCTTTATATGGCTTTTTCCATCCTTGAGGATGCTGAGGAGGCTGGAGCGGAGATTCTCGCAGCCGAGTCCGCGACTGGCTGCCTGGGCCAATCAGCCAATTGCCGCCAAAATGAGTGGTGCTACTCTTCTGCAGCCAGTCACTGTTTTTGTCGGGAATCTCCGCTCCAGCCTCCTAAGCAATCTCCAGGGCCGGAAAACGCCATAAAAACGCTTTTCTGACTTTTCAAGCACAGCCCTGGTCTAAACGCATCCAGAAGGCCAATGAAGAACAGAAAGCGCGCAGTTCTTTGACTTTCCAAGCACAGCCCTGGTCTAAACGCATCCAGAAGGCCAATGAAGAACAGAAAGCGCGCAGTTGGTTTTCCCGAGCCACTGCCTTCAAGGGCGACTATGTGAAACTCCGTAAATTTTCAATAAATCAACACTGCTCTATCTAATGATGATTGGAAGCCTTTGTTTTGTTGGCTGGAAGTTGGAGGACCTAGAAGCCTTCTTCAACCACCATTACATGACGCATGAAAAAACTTTTCAAAAGCATGCTAGATGTTTAAAGAGGAAAATTTGATGGAAAGTAGTTTGAAGCAAAGCCTAGAAAAATCGCTCATCACATTTGCACCAACCTAACACAACCTTGACTTTATAGTCCACTAGCTGGCTTACCCGGCTCCGCCGTATGTTCCGAATAGAAAATTCCATTTCTTAACCGATCCGGGCCAAACTTGGCACACATACCCTTCGGGCCCCGGCGGGTGTCACAGTCCACTTTTCGTTATCGATCGATGTCGATATTATCGTTTTTTTTGCAAAATTTGAGCTACGGGGCTGGGAGTTGGCAGAGGGGTGTAATCGAGCATGCTGATCACGAATACAATATTAGTTTTCGTAACCGTGCATTACTTTTATCGATTTTATCGATTTTTTGCAAAATTTGAGCTACGGGCTGGGATTTGGCACAGGGGGGTAATCGAGCATGCTGATCACCCCCGTGGGGGTGATCAGCATGCTCGATTACACCCCTCTGCCAAATTCCAGCCCCGTAGCTCAAATTTTGCAAAAAATCGATAAAATCGATATCGATCGATAACGAAAAGTAGCCTATGACACCCGCCGGGGCCCGAAGTGTATGTGTGCTAAGTTTGGTCCCGATCGGTTCAAAAATGGAATTTTCTATTCGGAACATACGTACACACAGACAGACATACAGACAGACAGACAGACAGACAGACAGACATACAAACAGACATTCAGCTTTATATATAAGATAAGGAATTATGCTCTAGCCAAGATGTTAGCAAAACTGGATGGATCTTCCCTTGAGAATCAAATCGGCTCTTCATAAAGCTGTAATTCTTCCGGCAAATTAACCGCATATTATTAAGGACAAGAGAGAACAGGGACAGTTCATCAATAATACAAATAGCAACGCACATGCTTGAACTTTTTAATAACTACTTTAATCCTATGCTTCCACTGTTGGTGAATCGAAACACAATATAAGGTATGTACTCTTTCTTGATTAATTGGGGCGGCGCACCATGAGCTACATCCGCAAAATTGTGCAACACAATGAAAGGTTATATTAGGTTCAGTGATTTCTATTACTTTTTCTTTTCTTTGATTTTAGGAAAAACCACAAGTTTTCCAAAAATTGAATGGGGTCCTACCAGGGCTCGGCACGAGCTGGCACCAAGGAAATTTCAAAACGAACGTTTGACGTTGCAAATTTCGTACGAAGTCCCTTTTGACCTGTTTTGAAAACCCGTCATCATTTTTATATAATGTAAAAAAATGTAGTAGTGTTTTCACGCATTTCTGATTTCATGAAAGAACTTTTCACAGCTTTCTGAGCTTTTTAAGTGGTCGAATCACATCTTGAGAAGCAGAAAAAGCCGATTTTTCGACTGCGGAGCGGGCCGAGTGGTTTTCAAATTGCTATAAAACGCTGAAAAGAGAACATTATGAAACTGTTTCTTCTCCGTATGTAATCTTTTATAGTGTAGATACATTTTATGTAAAAAAGTATGAAAACTTATGTAAGCAAAGTGTCGGTGCCAGCTCAGCTGGCACCCAGCTGGCACGGTGCCAGCTAATTCAGAAAAAAGTTAGGCACAGCTTTCATTTACATAAGTTTTCATAAATTTTTGGCCCGTAGTTCCGGTCCACCAGCGCGCATGCACACACCAAATTTGGTGTCATACTATTGCGTTTTGGCTGAAAACAACGCCTTTGTTTGTTGATGGACAGCTTGCCAATGGCATGCCGGTGGCATGCCGGCGGCATTTTTGCGGCAGCTCCGCCTCGGCCCCTGTAGAAACGATATCCCCTTTGCTTTCCGCCCTAAAAACGATATCCAGCTTGACCCGGTGCCAGCTGTGCTGAGCCCTGGGTCCTACACATCAGCATGGTTAATGCCGCATCACAGCCGGGAGTTTTGCAAGCACAGTCAAAATTTCCAATTTTTCTTTGATGTTTTTTCTACATCCAAGCATATTTTTTCTCTTCCATAATCTTCTAAAATGTGTCTCACCACTGATTCTCTTATACAAAAGTGAAAAGTATACGAAAAGCAAAATTTTCTTGTGTGCAGGATTTGTTACAGAGAAGTCGAAAATGATTTTCCAAATTTTCCGAAAAATGTGTCCCAGGAGCAAACGCGATTGTGCGCCAACATCGCACAATCAAATCAGGAATGTGTAGACATGATTATGCCCTTACCCATTAACCCCACATTCAACAAAAACTATGGACTATATCCAGCTTAAAGGCAGCGGCTCGGCAGATTGACCTACCTCAGATTTTGACACAGATGGATAGGAGGCCCTTCATGTGAACCAAAACAGCAACTCCACGCCAAAAATGTGAACTCTACAAGCCAGAGGGGCGGCCCAAGCGCCGCTACCCTTCCTCCTTTCGCTTCCTTAACACCCTGTTCGGACGAGTATGTTCCCCGCTAGAAAAAGCGCCGCCACTCGTAGCTTCATAGGGCAGAATTGTTCTAGCGTTCTCTACCTCCTTACTCTGCGCCTCTGACGGCAGGTAAAAACGGCTCACTCGTCCGCGCCCGTCTCAGAGGGCTTCAAAAGAGGGGTTTTCCCCATTTTCGCGCTAAAGGGAGTTCATATCACGATTCAGGGGGCCGGAATAGCCCCAAATCTGCCAAAACCCCGAATTGAAAATCTGCGAGTCGCTGCCTTTAACCACCACATTGTCCGTAGCTGATCACCTGGATGAATGTCAGCTCAACAAAAATGGCCATGAAACCGCACTCATAAAGGGGCGTTTTGCGCAAGGGCCGCATATGCGGCAGCGCAGAAGGTCTTTGCACCCGGTCAACATGCCTTGCGAAGATTTTCCGATCCCTTCTCAAATTTTTGGCAAACAAAAATGGAAGAGTGGCAGAAATCATCTGCCATCGTTATTATTCCTCATACAAGTTGATGCAGTTTTTTTCTTGAATCATAGTTTTCGTTCCCGAAAATTCCAAATTATGGGAACTATTTGTGCGCTACTCATTCGATGTTGATGAACGATTTTGTTTCCGTTCGAATAGATTGCAGAGTTATGTTGACTTCTCATAAAAGCCACAGAGGCTTCCTAATCAGTCGGCTTATTCTAAAGGGCAAATGGTGCGGCGAACTTACCAACCTGAAGAATCTCCGATGAGCGCTATCTGCTGGACGAGGTTGCGCTCGATACTTACAACGTTATTTGCCGATTGTTGTAACCTGCCTTTTAGATTCACAGAGTTAGAAAGTTTTGGACGTATCTATTAGGCTCAGGGTCGGCACAGGTGGCTTACAAGCAAGCTGGATTTCTTTTTTGGGACAAAAAGCAAAGGGGTTTCGCTTTTGCGGCAGAAAAGACACAGAATTTGCGACTTTTTTTGTCGCAGTTTCGTTTTTTTGGGGAGATTTTAGGGATTATAGGGTCAAAGGGGATTCGTAAAAATTCGCAAAATTCAAGGGGGACTTCGTTTTTTGCATTTTCATCTGAACACCTCATGCCGAGCCCTGTTTAGGCTGCCCGGAAAATAATGTCGCATCGTGTTTTACCATGCGATATCGCAGTAGGGTAAGCAGTAAGTAAATAGTACCAACCGATGGATTAAAGCAAGCATACAAAATGAAGCTCGAACTTTCGCGCCAGGTTTGATCTGCATGAAATTTAGAGCAATTTCATAAGGCAATAAAGATCTAAAAAACGAAAAAATCGTATTTCCGTTCAGAAAAGTCCTGGGAACTCCTAAGTTGCTCACGTATGGATTCATTATACCAGTATATCGTATGCACACTGGTTTTTCCATGGCTGGAAACTGAGAAAACGAAATTCGGCATATTGTTGTTAAAGCAATCCTAAGCTTTTCTCAGATAGGCGATTCTGTAGTACTATCCTTTGGGAGTCTAGCCATGAATTTTCAGCTTTAGATAAGCTCTAGTTTTCGAGAAAAACCAAACTGCTTGCAAAAAACCCGCAAAAAACCCATACTTGCACTTTTGACCTGATTTTGTATGTTATACTGCAGCCATGAAAAAGTAACACAAACTGTACAGGTGAATGTCTAATGTGGAGAGCACATGGCTGTACTGATTGGAGTCGTCTATGGATGGAGATACGATTTTTTGGGTGTCTGAAATTTTTTATATTTTGGATTTGACCTTCAAGTAGAGCAAGATTTCCGCGATTTGTATACTATCTTTTAGAGCTTGCTTTGCTCATTCATATGATGCATTCGCTGTTGTCTGTAGTCACTCTGACGCGGTAGGATGCCATGCGACATTATTTTCCGAAAAACTTAATACGCAAATCTAGCTTATTTTTGAACATGCGAGCTTTACATTAGTGTCGTCTGTGAATGCTTTAGTTCACTAGCTATTGACACGGGCAGTCACTCAATTTTGCAGATTTGATGATGTTCTCTACGAATAACGTTTTGACCGCAACAAAGCAAATTTCATTTGCGACCTACTTTGATGCGAATTATCGGCTTGTTGCACTATTACAACGAAATGAAGAGGAGAAGCTTGTGCTCTTCTGGTTTGTTGACTTCATATTTGGTGCGTTGCACGATTGAGGCTTGTAACAGTGCAAAAATTTGTGATTTCTTCTTTAGCGGGAATGAAGAGCGCAAGAACCCTTTATTAATCAGAAAGTTTCGACGCTTCACCATTGCACGAGCTTGCACTGTTCCGTCAGTAACAGCGCAGATTTGTGCTAGCTGTAACCTAACTAGACCCAGAGGCTGCAGAGGCTCCGATGAGGTGACGACGCGAAACGTTAGTATAAGCAATAGAGGTCTTACACAATTTTAATTTCGGCCAAAGAAGACAGTCACGAGCTACAAAGAGATGCCAAGATTCACAAACAATTGAGCTTGAAGTACAAAAATTGTGAAGCTTTGATTTCCTAGTGCCTTATGAATCAAAGAGGTTTGGTTTGCTATTAGGTTGTAATAGAAAAAGAAATGGAGTACCTTGATTATTTTTACATTTAAAGGTTTTCTTTCTGATAAACGGTAACCAGCAATTTAGCGTTTTTGTATAGAGTCTAAGGTCTTACAATAACTTCCCATGACACCTGCAGCACCTTGCAGATTCTATCTTACAATCCTCCAATTGGCGCTTTGCCCAAGCCAGACTTTTCCAAACGCCATCCGAGTTTGTGCTGCTGTACACCAAAGTCTCTGACAAGTAGTATATCATCAGACAGGATTTCTAGGCTTTTAAAAGGGGTAGTTTATTCGGAGAGGTACGTAATATCTGGTGCAACTTTTTGGCAAAAAAATTATGTTCTCAAATTGCATGCCTTGGAGCATAAAATGTTCTATTTTATATCTTCAGTTACAAAGTAGCGTTGGAAATACCAGGCTATCTTCAATTTGATGACAGTTTCCAATCATTATGGTAATTTCACTTGTTTTACTGCGGCGATGCTGCTCAAAGTTCAAATCTTGAAGTGACGAGCTTTGGTTTCAAGCACTGCAAAAATAACGTCATACGATAATGCTCTTCTACAGACCTTGATCAGAAGGTTCTGATATATACCAAGAGCCACCAAGATTTAAATATCCTGATTTTTCTGTTTCAGGAAGAAACCTCATTTATTATCTAGGTGTCCCATTATTTTTGGATCACCCTAAGTGTATCAGTCAGCTTAGATTGGAGTCTGCAGCTTGTTGCCTTAGTATTGTCAGTAGCTCTTTCTTTTACCAAAAAAAGGATTTCATTCGCACAAAATTAGACATGGCAGTGTTTATGAGAAAATGAGGAACAGCATTTTAATCGAAAAAACAAGAACAAACAGATTGATTTTCTGCAGCCAGAATCAATCTCTGACTTAAAAAGCAGCACAGAGCAGAGAGCAAATTTGGGAGCATGTTGCGCGGGTGCCCCGTAAAGCGCTTACTTTTTTTTGCTGTTTCTGCAGTTGATACCCCCCATGTCACGCGGCTTCATTTAGTTCAGTTGTCTTTTGAGCCATCAGAGTCCGGCTAGTACACGTGAAAATAGGAAAAATGAAAAAATGAAAAAAAAATCGCAAATGCCCTTCATTTATATAAAAGTACACGAAGCTGCTTGGTGCAGGTCAGATCAAGTTTGAATTTGTTGTCATTTGAATCCCTGCGCTCTATCGATATATCTGTTTTGTGCAACTTTATCTCCTTTAGAAGCTTGGGGCGATACTTGCAAACGAGCACTATTAGTGCCCCACTAGCTTCCGTAAATGTTAATTACAGTCCGACGCACACCGATTCTTCAGGGATTCGGCATTGCATGGGGAACAAGCTCATCAAGTGCAAAGTAAAATAATCTGGATAGATCAGTATTACTTGTTTTTTGTTGATATAGATATGTAGACAAGTTGTAGTTGATTAATAATTTATTCCATAATCACAATTACTTTCATGAACATCGGCGTGTAAAACGGTTTGCATTCAAATCGCATTCAAAATTTGAAAGCCTCATAAATGTGGTGAGTTGTTGTCGGCTAACAAAGACTTTTAAGTCAGGAAAGCTTTATCTCTCATCAATCGACATACCGTTTGAAAGCTTAAAACATGTAGAGTCGACATGGACCGTCTCTTTTTCATCAGCTCTCTTGCAAATTCACATAAGAATTTTCATTTAGCTGCACCATCAGCTGATTTTGTGCGATGACTTTGCGCTCCACTTCTTGAAAGGAAGAGGAGAGCTAGAAAGAGATGTTCTAGGTCGCTATCCCGTATCGGGAGCTTCCTGAGTATATAGATTGTATGGATTGTTAAATGAAAAAAACTTGTGGCTCTGCAAAAGGAATGAAGGCATTTACTATTAGCCTGCTCCACCTCGCCTCCTCAATGTCTTGGCTTTTAGGTTTATTTCACTGTTAGAGTCACTCTAAGTGAGACGGGAGTTCTCAATTGAATTTTTTTCAACAAGCGCTGTAAAAGTGCAGTCATACATGCATTAACTCAAAAGAAGCAGCAGCTGGCGGTCTCAAGAACATGTGCACCGTTTATCCATAGGTGTTTTATTTTCCCGTTATGCCTTGATCCTAGTTTCAATCTCAAGTAAATGGGATCATCCAGATCGGCCCAAAAGTGAAGGGGAGGGGCAGAGACTTCGCACCTATGGTACTTCCTTTCTGATTTTATCAGAAAAAGTATTAGGCTCCAAAACTTCCTGCAGTTGCGGCATGAATGTTCCCGATATCTGTGACCAAGGCATTAATCATGACCAAAATCTACTAGCACAGTCAACAGGGCCAAAATGGAACAGTAAGGACTGTAGGGAATGCACGAATCCCTGTATTGCGTCCAGTGTATGCATGCTGCATCATTTGCATCTGCCATCTCATCCACAGTTCCTCCAGGCCGCGAATATCCAATGCACAATTTTAGTTCAAATTGGTAAGTTGTCGCAAGTGCATAGTGTGCTTTATACTTGTGACCGAATCGAATAATTATTCGATCATTGGAATAAATCATTCGAATGCGAATGATTTGAAAAGTTGAATATTCGAGAACCTGAGATTTCGAATAATATTCGAAAGTCGAATATTCGAAATCTTCAGTTTTCGAATATCATAACTTATAATAACGGGCTAAGGATGTTTACGTGTTTTTGTGTGTGTAAGTCTGTCTGTCATGAAATTCGAAGAACGTGTCCCAGCCAACCTCCTGAGTCAAAATTTTGCATAGGGCATGCTACCAACATGAGAGTCCACTATACAAAAGCACGAGCGGATCGGTTTTGTGGATCCCTCAAAAAATGCGCGTCAATCGGATCCACTTGGCTTTTGGCCAGTAAAATTGAGCCTGTAGCACGACTATTTGCAAAGTCACGGCTATGTCTGACAAGTTAATGTGCAAGTCATGTTCTGGCCTAAAAAATTGAGCTGAAGTTCATTACTTTGCCAGAACGGGCTAAAAAGAATAGGTTGCGTAAGTGTTCAATTTGCCAAGATTTTATCCGATCATTTGAGGAGATTTTTGCACGGAGATGTAAAGGATATTCGTCGACGACTGCCCCGACTCGTGCATTTACACCACCGTGGGCGTGCCTCTCTGGAGCCCTTCCAGCTTGACAGTACACTGCAGCGCGCCGGGACTTCGTAGCTCGCAGCAACACTGCCCTTTATCTTCTTTTGTTGGTTTCAGTATTTCACATCGTTTTTTCTTCTTAGCTCACGTATTTCAGTCAATCAATCGTTTTCCCTCTCTCTTAGGTTCTCTCGATGTTCAAATATCCCTGTTCTACTTTGATGAGTACTGAAAGGTAAGGAAAGAATTTATTTAGGCACATTTCTTGGATTCGTCTCCCTTCTTCCCCACCAAACATTCTTTTTCAAGACGGTGGACCATCACCTCGGGCAGAATTAGGTAAAAGGGTGTGCTTTGTCCATAAACAGTGGTGGCTATCATGGAGTTTCCTTGGATGAGACCACTGTTTATTTCAGCACTCAGTGTTGAAGTAATTACTTCAATGGTTTGTGTGGTTTGTCCTAGGAAACATATCAGATCATCGTAAAACATTGAAGAAAACATGCAGTCCCAATCATAGCCATGATATCCACCATTGTAACTACAAAAAGGTTCATTCTTTTCTCTATTTTGCTCGCGGCGATGGTCTCACATAGACACTAGAACGGCTGGTTGCCTGAAATAAAAAATAAGAAGAAAAAAACGATGTGAATTTCTTAAATCAACAAAAGAGTTAAAGGACAGGGGTGCTGCGAGCTACTAAGTCCCAGCGTGCTGCGGCGTACTGTCAAGCTGGAAATGCTTCAAAAAGGCACGCCTGCGGTGGTGTAAATGCACGAAACGGGGCAGTCGTCAACGAATATCCTTTAGCCTACGGTGATTACTGCATCTTATAGCGAATACCAAGACATAAAGTCCGAAAATCAATTCAAATTTGCACTTTTTTCTTGGGAACAGTTTCATTCAAGCGAAATTACCGATCTCATATGGAAAAGCTTTTGGAATGAGTAATTGATTACAAATCATTCGTGATAGTCCGCATAGCGCAGTGTGTTTTAATGTCAGTATTGTGCGGAAATGAGTAGATCGTACAGATAGTAGGGCCAGTGCGAGCCTCCGCGAAACAGAGGTGACGCATTGGTATTCGATAATCGAATATTCGAAAATCTTCATTTTCGAATATTATTCGAAAGTCAAATATTCGAAAATCTTAACTTTCGAATATTATTCGATAGCCGAATATTCGAGGGTCATTCATTCGATCACTCGATGTCCATCAAATATTCGAATATTCGTTGAGCACCGAATATTCGGAAATTCGACAAGAATTGACTATTCGAAAATTCGATAACCGAGTATTCGAAAATTCGATATGCGTAGCGTATACGGGGTGTCTTAAAAGTATCTGCACACCGTTTGATCGCTAATTCCTCTCAAAGTCTTTTGTCAATTTTTGGGTAACATCCAGTAGGGGTGGCTTCAGCTTATAAATACAGCAGAAAGCGAATCACCCATTTTTTATTGTGTGTTATCACGGTATGAAGTTCCAGCATATAGACCCCAACTGCAAAATAAGACATATAATACAAATAAATTGTCCCCAAAAAAGGTCTAAAATCTGTGCAGCAGTGCTTTTACGTATGCTAATTTTACTACGCGCGAGTTTTTAAGCTTTTCAAATGGCAATCACATTTTTGGGGCGTTGAAAAATACTTGTTACGGTGTACCTGGCGTAAGTTTTGAAAAAAGCATTACGGTTGAGTGCAAATTCTACATAAAGTGAGTGTCTTTAGAAGTCTAATGCAATACCTTCGGCTTTTTCTTACGGAAATGGCTCTTGATGTTTCGAAACCCGCTTCAATCTTACGGTAATTTTACAGCAGTGAAAAGCGATTGAGAATTCGCCCCATACTTTAAGTTGATGTCAGTCTACAGATCTACATACTGTTGGGACCACTGTATATCCAATAGCAACTCTCAGTGTGAGGGTATATAGTCCCGTAGTAAACCCCCCTTCAGTGGATCTGCCCTGAGATGGACCTGAATTGATCGTGGCGCCTCAGTCTAGCATCCCGCGAGCTACTGATCTAGATGCGGATCGCTTTTCAGGCATAAAAATCTTGCGCGCTATCAAAGATAAAACACCTAAACCTCTTGTGCAAGTTTGGTCAAACAAGTATGTGACTGGTACTCAGCACGCACGACCTGGTTCGGCGCGGGACAGTGGCGAATCTTTGCGCATCACTGAGCAATCTTTGATAGCGACCACTATCGAATTCAATCGATGACGGCCTCTATCAAGGAATCCAAAAACCAAATGAATGCACAAAACAAAACTGCGTTTTTATAACCAAAATTTCATCAAAAATTGAGGAAGTAGGGACAAAATCGAGTGGAAAAAAAGAGATTGTCGCTCTGAGTAGCTTTTGTAGAGAAAACCTAAGCAAACTCTGCAAAAAGGAAAAAACCTATTCTTCTGCTTTTTGCCGAAATCAGCTGTTCATTGATCCTTTCCTTTTTGGGCACCGGTATTGTGCAGTTTTGCGCGTTCTTGTACTGCAACAATACGTCAAGTACGATGTCCCGTAAGTTACTCACGAGCAACTTACGGGATTTTTCTCTGCGTCTCATCCCTTGCACACTATTTCGGTCAATTCATATCAAAATCGAGGCTGCTCTTACGGATTTCAGGTGAATTCATCGCGGCAGATGCCCTGACGCTGACCCTTCAGATCAGGTCGCATTCTTAAGCATGTGAGAGTAACCGCTAGTCAGTTTATCTTAAATACCTCGACTCAGCCCCTCAGTTGAGATCATTTGAAGTGAATGGGGTTTACTACGAGCCATAAGTCGAATATTCGAGATTTTCGATTTTCGAGTATTATTCGATGTTTGAATATTCGAAATTTTCAATTTTCGAATATATTCGATATTCGAACATTCGAAAAAAATTTCGACTTTCCCCAAATATAGTGTGCTTACTTTTGCAAATTGATGAAATACCCCTATTGTATGCGAAAAAATGCGTCATCGTTTTCAATGGATTATTAGAGTATTGACAAAACACGCAACGACTGTAAGTATACCCGAGAAAAAATGTACTAGAAGAGCGTTCTCTGCTTTGTTGAAGTTGTGTGCTAGGTTGATGCAAACCTTTTCATTTTTCCTGTCCTAATGCAGCTAATGATTCGTGATATGAAGCATTACTTCTGTGAAAAGAATCTCACTATGTTTTTCTAGAAAGTTTACAAAGATTTGGGCCGAAAGTCACATAACATCCAGCATTATAGAAACGAGTTGATTATGACGTCCGTAAAACAAGAGCAGTTTACTGGAATAAGGTGTAGTCAAAAGTGAAGTGAAAAGGTGCCGCAAAAGTTATTGTCTTCAGAAGTTCATATGCTTTTATCAATCTCACGAAAGCCATTTGTGGAGTAGGCATGCTCGCTTTACCAGTAGCCTATCGTCAATCTGGTTTGTGGGTGAGTATTTCTACTACGCTATATTTGTTACTTAAACATTTTATTGTTGTTTGCATAATATTGATGAAAATCATAAATCCGTGAATAAAACAAGCGCAACTCAGCAGTGTATCGTCGATTCGATGACCGCATGGACTGAGCAAACGTTGCGTACCACGCGCGATGTGGCTGAAATTGCAAGAGCACGCCTTGTATAATGGCGAATTTGTACGGGGCATGCGTTTTACTATGGCGCGTGCTACGCGTAATGTCCAGTCCGTGCGTTTAACGAATCTACGATAGAATTATTGCATTTGTTATTATTCGAAACCTTATCGAATGATTATTTTTCAACAGTCCAAACAGGCGCTGTAACCTCGAGGAGTATAGTATCCCGTCGCTAGTCGCTACTACAAGTCGTCAGTCCTGAAGTTGGCGATTGCATTCTATATAGCTATCGGTGGCGGTGACCAAAATGAGGGGGGGGGGAGACCAAAATTTTTTTTAAAAAGATGCGTCACGCTAGCCACGCACACCGAAATAATTTTTGGAGTTCAAAGTTTCTGCGAACCCAAAGCCCTAAAATCTAGAAAAGGGGGCGTGGCGGTAGCATGCTCGAAATTTTTTACAAGGCCAATTTGAAATTTTAAAAAATAAAAATCATTTTTGTTTACAAGAGTAAACAAGTCACTTGCACATTTTTATGATCCATGCAAGTAAATTTCAAAAATTTCGCGACCATTCACGGGGGGGGGGGGAAGGGGAGGGGCGCCTCCCTCCTCCTACTCAGGGCCCGGCACGAGTAGGTTTCTAGGGTTTCTGAAAACGAAATCTTCTCTGATTTTTGGCAGTTTTACGAAATCTCCTTTGACCTATCGACTTAGGAGAAGAGGAAAACGAGAGAAAGTTTTAGTGCGAAAGAAAAAAACGTGAGATAAGAGTGAAAATTCAAAGTGAAGCTCCATATTATACATGCACAAGAGTTTGGCATTGGAGCGCGATATCGAAAGATTCATGAAGAAATGAAGGCAAAAAAGGAAAGGCAATGATATGAAAATGTTTTCTTGCTCGGGAATAGACTCTTGACGGGGATCCGTTCATGATAGAAAAATCCAAAACTTTTGTGAACTTACAAAATATATGTGCTCCAAACGATCTCAGATCGCCTGGTGGCCGTTTAGAAACGGACTAATTTTGGAAAAGGTATTAATTCACATAAGTTTTCAAAACTCTTTACACAATTCTTTCGTAAATAATATTTTATGTCCAGTTCAAATTTGTTGTTATATAGTTCTCCCTACGCTGTAAACCAGCAATTTGTCAGTTTTGGCTTTGCTTTCAAATCGCGCGCGCTTTTCGCAAGGCACTTTGGAGCACACCCATCATGTAATAACCCGTCTTCAAAGCTCGTGTTTGACTTAGTGGTCGCTTTTGGCACTACAGGAAGTGTGTTGTATTGTCTCGTACAGCCATGTGCAATTTCCTCCAGAAACTAAGCTAGTTATGCATGTACACAATTTTTTTCGGGACTCAGCCCGGACCCCGTAAAAACGATATTTCTTTTGCTATGTGTCCTAAAAACGAAGTCCACCCTGCTTCCAGATGATCTGTGCCTGGCCCTGCCCTTACCTCCTCGGTTCGCCACTGATAGTTATCGATTGTTGACATGTCTTACTTGTTCAGTCGATACGTATTAATGTGTAGTTGCCAAAACTGACAATCGCCAGTCATTACGATTGACGGCCTCCGTTGCGAATGGGGTGTGTGACGTTTCGCACGACCATAATGCTTTTCACACAGGACCAGCGCCGCGCGCGACACACCCTGCGGCGGCTTTTGCCTAAGCAAAACACGGGGAGGGAAGATTTGCGGCGTGCATTACATGTTAAGACAAGTCAAAATCAGGGAGACGCTGGAGACCGCCCGTGCGAAAAGACCGTCTCCCTTGCGAATGTGTTTTCTATGCGCAGCGATCGCCAACAAATTGCCACACGTTCAATCGATAAGCATTAAACGTGGAGTCACCAACATCAGCGAATAGCGGCAGCCAGTGCGCTTGGCGATCGTTACTTTCGGCGACTACACGTTCGATAGGTACCGTTTGGCGACTGACAATCGCCCGTCGTCCATACCAGCGACTAACGATCGCAAATATCGGCGACAAAAATCCCCAGTCTTACAAGTGTTTGATGCGTATCGATCGATGGTCCTTGAGGAGTATAGCGCCACCAAAGTAGTGCTTACTGGGATTTGATAGCGTTGTAATGGGTAGACCTTCACTCTGACCTACCAGTAAAGTCTGTAGCGAACAAGCGCGCCTGGCAAGCCTGAAATCCACTCCGGAAGTCTTCCGACCCCACCCACTTACACGAGATTTCAACGAATGAAAGAGCTTTAAAAAACCTCATTTTCGCCATTTTTATGCGCTGAAAAGCCCAGATATGGGTTTAGCATGGCAAGGCCCCGAAAAGGTAAAAAACTGGAAAGCGAAGTTATGCGGGACACTACTTCAAGTAAAGATTGTGTTAAATGCGCAATCTTTTTTTCAACTACTTTGGAATTTTGCCTTTCACTGTATACAAGTTAGTTGAGCAAGGGACATATAAGCGTTTACTACCATCCGTTTAATTCACGCCAATACTGTGAATACTCCTTGCTGAATGGAAGTATGAGCACACTTTTATCAAGTTTACTGTAACTTTCTCAACCTACACACTCACTTTATTTGATAGGCAAATCAGGCTGCTAATTTTATTCACAAATCTAGCCAGAAAGCTGTGCCTAATCTGGCTTGCTGGAAAATGCCTACATACAGGGTGTTTCAAA
Source organism: Cylicocyclus nassatus (assembly GCA_958299035.1). Classification (NCBI taxonomy): domain Eukaryota; kingdom Metazoa; phylum Nematoda; class Chromadorea; order Rhabditida; family Strongylidae; genus Cylicocyclus; species Cylicocyclus nassatus. The sequence continues at coordinate 71,470,150 of CATQJL010000316.1, forward strand.
AAACATGTGCCTACTGATTGTTAGTAACACTCTTGAAATGAAGTCCATCAAGAAGCTCTAGGCACCGTTAGCTGGCTTCGACTCAAATTTACAGTATAATGCAAAAAATCCTTTTCATTAATGTACGGAGAACTTTGATTACGGAGAACTTTAATGTTTGTGTAAATAAGGGCCATATTTTCTCCCTAGATTACTAAAAAGCAGAGACTAGCAAGGCTCCTTTCTAGATTAAGGAATTGCTATTTACAACCAGGAAACTCGCACATCGCCGCAACGCATTTTTCATAAGTCTTGCGCGATATATCATAACAACCAACTTCTGCTACTCGTCAAAAATCTGATTAAACCACTTAGAAAGCTCTACGAAAGCGCATTTTGTGTGCCAAAATTAGCATGCATGAAAAACTTTACACAATTTTTTCATTTTTTTTTGAAAAATTTTTTCCAAACGGCTTTCGCAGTAGCGCCATATGCTGCAGGTTCCTGCCGTGCTCAGTAATTAAGGTAGACTGATGATTCGCTCCATACCACTGATCTAGCTTGAAGCCAATTAACGGTACCGAAAGCTTTTCGAAAGACTTCATTACAAGGGGGAACTGAAGCTAACTACTCAAAGCATTGCCGCAGCGTAGTAAGGTCACGAGTTACCAGCAACGTTGATTAGCACCTGCACACATTGGCTCAGCACCGTACGCAGAGCCAATGTGTGCATACAGCACCCTCGTCCTCATCCGGGGACACATAAAACTGAATTACAATGAAATTTCGATCAAAGTTCAGTAGCGATATATGTCCGGTTGAAGTAAAAACTTGCATTTAGGTTCTAAAGCATATTCGAAAACGAGTGCTTTAGGTGCTAAAGCACGCGTTTTCGAATATGCTAATAGTTTTGCTCAATGATTTCAAACTTATTTTCTTCTATAAAGTTTTTTAACGTCTTCAATGTGAATTTGGAAAGCTGATATTTAAGGGATTTTATCAAGCTGATTTATTAAGTCTACAGTGAAGTCGTAAAAGCTCGATCTTTCAAAAAGCAAACAAATTTGAAAGCATCGAGCAAAACCATTAGCATATTCGAAACAGGGTGTTTGAGAACCCCTAAATGCACTCTTCAATCGACGTGTATCGCTACTGAACTTTAAATTCGGAGTTTCGTTGAAATTCGGTTTCATGTGTTCCCGGATGAGGAGAGGGTGCTGCATGCACACATTGGCTCTGTATACGGTGCTGATCAAGTGCTAATCAACGTTGCTGGTAACTCATGACCTTACTACGCTGCGGCAATGCTTTGGGTAGACAAGTTTTCCTCACCCCTTTACAAGAGAGTTATTTGCAATCAAAGAGGGCATCTTTTTGGGATACCCAATATATTGAATTTGTAAACATTGAAAGCATTACTCAGGAACAGCTATCAGTATCTTCAGACTGGTGTAATATTGACCATTGTTTTTGGTTTTGTTAACTGGCATACTATGGTAAAGCTGGTAACGTGCTCTCAGTACCTCAGCAGAAAGTAAACGTAACTTCATTGTGATAGTACATAAAATAAATATGAACATCATTTGCAGGAAGATGGAGAGAATGGAAAAGTCAAAAAGGAAAGTCGCTAGTGCGGAATCAGTGATGACTAAACAGGAGAAAGAGCAGAAAACACCAGAATCAGTAACTACGTCTACTGAGGCAACCCACTATATCACTCCACGCGAAAGGCTAGCAAATTTAATCGACATATAATTCTGCTGAATGGCTTGTATGAATATTATTTCGCAGCAAGATTCAAGCATTTTTTATGCTACCTTTCAATACCAGCATAAGTCTTCGCACAATTAGATAGCACATTTCCTGCTTTTTCATTGGCACATACTTAGCAATAACCAATTACAATCACCTGTAACTTCAGAAATTCAATTGTTTGTTATAAACCAATCATCAGCATGCTATCAATTCACAAAAATAATCCGCTGTTGAGCTCATTGCCTAAAGCTGAAGTTGACAGACAACCCCTCGCGCTCTCCAAAATGTTTTCAGATGATCAAAAAATTCCCACTTCACTTTAAAGTGAAGGAGTAGAAGAAAGAGAGAGAAAAAGAGTAGTGCATTTTTTGAGTGTAAAAAGAGGTAGCTGACTTACCTTCAAAATACAGTCAATCGTGTCCGAAGATGAATACTTCACTTGGTTGACCCAATGTTTGGAAACCTTAGAATTTACTAAAACTTGGTCCAATGGGTTACTTAACGTGCTTAATACGAAAAGGATACTCATTACAATTGTTAGATCGTTCTTTATCATGCTTAATACGGTGATGAATCGATACTTCATGTGCTTGTATTCGCAAAAGAGCTTGAGTGACCCATGTTATCTCGCACATCAGTTCTCGTCGATTACGCCCATTTTCCCTCTTCGACCCCTCAGCTTGGCTCCGTGTGACGTGCCATACACACGCTTGACCCTGGGCATGCCTCGATCGGCTAGGTGTATAAGGTAAGTTGTAAAACAGCATCTGTTGTTCTGACCCGTCATATCGTCGTTTGAAATCAGATGTAACTTCTGATAGCTGCATCGCAGTTGGTATTTGTGACGCAACCCTTTCTTCCATCTCTTTTCTATCATAAAGCGTTTCTTTACAACGTAGGTTTCTTCATCCTAATCGACGTTCTCCCATTACTGAGGTACTGATGTAAGACGATGTTACTTTCAGATGAACAAGCATTCTCTGTGGTGAGTACTTTGACTTAAAAACCCACCAACATGGTGAATAAACGTTTCTTGATTTGAAGAAATGAAAGAAAGGGTTACGCCACAAATATGGAATGCGATGCACTACCAGGAGTTATACCTGAATTTCAAACGACGACAAGACTGGTCAAAAACAAGAGCTGCTTTCTAATTTACCTTCTACTCCTACTCGATTGCGGCATACGAAAAGAAAAGAGAAGAACGAATGAAGAAAACACTTGAATTACCTGGAACTCCTCGGTCTATGGTAATTGTTCAGGCGCAGTGCTGCCGCTTCTCTAGACGCCTTAAAATTATCGGGAAATCTACCTCGACTATGTGTCGGCGGAGGAGAGGATGAAAGTGGCTGAGGGGGGACGGGAGGGGTAGAATCCGGCACGATGGTTTGGGGTCAAACTGGACTTCGTTTTTGAAGTTAGAAGCAACGGGGATATTGTTTTTACAATGTCCTGGTGGGGGCACCGAATAAAAAAGAACGACGAACATGTCAGGTTTCACGAGTTGAACGTGTTCTTTTGCAAGCGCGGGAATTTCAAACGCAAGATTCAAACACATAAATGGATTGTTTACAGCATACAGACAATACGTGGCTCCGAATTTTTGCTATGTGTATACAATATAACTCCAAATTATGTCATGTAAAAAGTTCCAAAAACTTATGTGTCCTAATATCCGTTCCCGAATTTGTTGGTTTCTAGACCAACACTAAACCAACCGGATTGGTTCGGAGCATAAATATCAGAGAGTCACATAAGTTTTGGATCATTTTAATTTGACGATTAGAACGGTCAAAAATCTATCATATAGTGAAGAGAGCGAATCAAACCATTGCCTCTCCTTTTTTGAGCCAAAAGTAGTGTAAATCTACTCGTCGATAGATATCGCGCTCCAATCACATGCATTGTGCTTTGAACTATGTGGCGTAAAATGATCGCCAGATTCTGAGGCCACAGATTTGGTTGGTCTAGGAAGTTTTCGAACTCAAAATGGGCTTTTTCGCTTTTCTATTGTTATTCTGGTTGCATAAGGGTTGTTCACCATCCCAATAAATCTTTTAAGCGGCTTCTATTATGAAAACTTATTTTTCATTTGGTAATGTAGCTTTTCAGTGACCGAAAAAACGTATCCACTTTGCTTTTTGCCCTCAAAACCATACCCAAATGCTTGTGTGTACCTGTGTCGAGCGCTATATAGAATATATGCCACGGAAATAGTTAAAATGAAAATGCTACTCAAACCAGCCGCTTTTTTCGTACAGTATGTAGAATTGAAGGTTCACAAAAACTTTCAATAATCTAAAGTTTTTTACAGTTATAATTGTGTTACTGGTGTCAGAATAGCCAGTGTTTCTGATTCCGAAAACGCAGATCATACTCTACTGATTAAATATGTAAAGCTTTGCCTTATGAAGTGCTTCAGACGCGTCAGTCTGAACTTCGGTGATATGGCGAAAGAAGCATTTGTTAACAGGGAAACTCCGACATTGAGAGACTTGGCAAAACCAGTGAAGTAAGTCAATTACTCAGTAGGTGGCTATCTAAGTTACTCACTAAAGAACGATAATTTTTCTATTTACAAGCGTAGATTTCGAGGTGCATGAATACGATTTGAAATTAGTTTGTTGTCGCAAGTTGAAAATATATAGTGCTTCGATGTTGTTTTGAAATCAGTGATTTGGCAAAACTATCATTTGAGTTAGACCTACCATTAATTCAGAGTTTACTACTTACGCCAAGTTTATTACTGACGCCCGCTCACCAAAAGCCGATTGCTCATTCAATACAAAGAGTTATGTATGTCAATGCACCAGCCCTACCCCCTAATACTTCTACGTATTCAGACAAGGAGGGCTCACTCGCTTCAAAGCAGTGTCTTCACCGTTTTCGATAAATCTATTGCGGATGCTTTTCGATATCTTTAGAACTAAGCTTTCGAAATGCGGTTGGCTTTCTAACTAAACAACATTCTAAATCCTTATAGATATGCAATAATCAAGGGAGCTGAGTCATGATGAAAACTGTATAAAAGATGCACAATACGGATATACAAAATATCGAAAAAGTCGTCCATGCTTTCAAACGCGACTCGACATAACTGAACATCTCAAAGTTTTGACATGCCGCAATGTTATAACCATGAGGATCCACTACTTCGAATCCGCGTCTTCGCCCTTGGCATGAACAGTTCTAATCGTCCAAATTCAAAATGAAGGGCTACCTTGGAGTACCTCGTATTTGCCATTTTCGCCCCCTTAAGGCGCATTTCCAAGACAGCGCGACGATAATCAAAGGTAAGTGAAAGGATTTCAAATCGTCTTAAGCACAGCTTTTGCCTTTGAAGCCTCTTGTTCAACATGCATGCGTAAAAGCAAGTGATTATTGTAAATGAGGAGAACTTCGCCTATCATAATTTTGGTCTTCGATTGTTTGATAACGCTCAAAATCTGTTCATAAGCTCGTCAGTACACAGTGAAAAAAATTGCAAGAAGTTTCGCAAGATTTCTGCTCGACTCTTCAACAAGTAACTCACGCTTGGCGAGATAGAAGTTTGGGGCAAAGAGTACGCTGTAGTTGTTCCTCTTATGCAAAACTAGCTGGCAAACACGCTCCACTGGCTCTGTCAGTAATACCTTCCTAACAGCACGCTCATTTATCCTCCTATGCCAACTCTTGCCAATTTGTCATCCGCCACCTTTGCATGGTTCTCTATATGACTCTTAGGCCCGTATGTATGTACCTCCCCGAGGAGGGGAGGCGATCGAGTGGACGCGTCACATTTCATTACACTACAGTGTAAGTGCCACCCTCGTCCTGGTGATTTATAGAATTCTATAGATCACCAGGACGAGGGTGGCAAAAGAATGCGAAACGACCTCGCCTTTGCCACCATCAACTTTTACGATTTCCCATTTGATCTCGCCAGCTGCGTAGGTTGTTCGACTGGAGCGCGCTTTCTTCAACAGAAAGGCCGGTGCCATTGCTATTTTGGATCCTAACAAGGAGTAGAGGAGGAGATTTGAAACCAAAATGTTATTATAAACTAAACTTTAGGTTTAGAACAGATTACTGTAAAAATTTTGAAAACCTTATGTGTGGAAGGTTTGTTCAAGCTTTGCTCTTTAGTACCAAGGCGCGTATACATGCCAAATCTCGCGCGATTTCAACACCTCTACATTGCATACTAGCCATTTTTCCATTTTTTGGTAGCGGAGAAGTTTCAGAAAAAAGCTTGCCACAACCTCTAGTCAGATGATTTTTCAGTGAGATTTTTCAGTTAATCCCTGCAGGCCATGTTCATCTATGTAGCAAGTTCAACATCATA